>CM051240.1:24367281-24966902 GCA_027917425.1 Gastrophryne carolinensis
GGCATGTGGTTGAATAGTAGTTGTTATTGATTTCTCTGACAATGTCACTAAAGTGTTAGGCAATATCCACAGCACCACCTTCATCTATCTGGATTTTAGCAAAGCCTTTGACGCTGTACCACATAAGGAGCTCATAGATAAGTTATTGAAGGTAGGACTCAATCCCTGGATAGTTCAGTGGATTTCCAGTTGGCTAAGGGATCGGTATCAGAGAGTTGTTGTTAAAGTGGACCAACACCCAGGGGGGATCGGCCCAGGAATCTATAAGATTCCCGGGCCGATCAGATCCCTCCCCGCGGGGCATCCGATATCGGGATGTCCCGCGGGGTGAAACCCCCCAGGAAGCCCAGAAACCTTACCTTAACCCCGTTCCAACGGCGCATGCGCGGGCCGCGTCTCGCGCTTCCCTCTAGCAGGGCGCGCACCCGCGCCGTGCGTTTGTGAATGGCTGGCGCGGGCGCGCTCCCTGTTAGAGGGAAGCGAGAGACGCGGCCTTCAGCGCTCAGAGCTCAGGGCTCTGAGCGCTCTGATTGGAAGAGCGCCTGCGTAGGAGCGTGGTGAGGTGAGTGTTTCCGGGCGTTCTGGGGGGGTTTCACACAGCGGGGCACCCCCGATCGGGGTGCCCCACCGAAGTGGACCAAAACCCAGGATAGTCAAAATCCTGGGTGTTGCTCCATTTTAATAGCGTGCAATCTGGACAAAAGTGAGTTACAAGTGGTGTGCCGCAAGGCTCTGTCCTGGGCCCCATTCTTTTTAATATATTTGTAAGTGACATAGGAGAAGGCTTGGTAGGAAAAGTTTGTCTGTTTGCTGATGATACAAAGGTTAGTAATAGGGTGGATATTCCTGGAGGTGTCTGCAACATGGAAAATGATTTAGCTTTACTGGATAGATGGTCAAAACTGTGGAAACTAGAGTTTAATGTCTCTAAATGTAAAATCCTGCACTTGGGTAGAAGGAATCCCGGCTCTGAGCACCGTATGGGCAGCACTGTGTTATCCAGGACCTCGGAGGAGAGAGATTTAGGGATACGGATTACTGATAGCTGCAAGATGATTGGACAGTGTAGCCAGGCAGTGGGAAAAGCAAGCAGGATGCTCGGCTGCATAGCTCGAGGCATCACCAGTAGGAAGAGGTTGTAATGCCGCTGTATAGAGCCCTGGTGAGGCCACAGCTAGAATACTGTGTGCAGTTTTGGAGACCTCCCCTGCAAAAAGACATTATTCAAATAGAACGTGTCCAAAGGCGGGCAACGAAAATGGTGGAAGGACTTAAACTTAAAACTTATCAGGAGAGACTTAAAGAACTTAATCTGTACAGTCTGGAGGAAAGAAGGGAGAGGGGGGACATGATGGAGACCTTTATATATGTGACAGGATTGAATAAGGTTCAGGAGGGAAGTGTTTTTAAGAAGAAACTTAATGATAGAACAAGGGGGCCCAACCTGAAGCTAGTCGGAGGGAAGATCAGGAGCAATGTTAGAAAATATTATATTACAGAAAGAGTAGTAGATTCTGGGAACAAACCTCCAGCAGAGGTAGTTGAAAAATTAACAGTCACTGAATTTAAACATGCCTGGGATAAGCACACATCTATCCTAAGATAAAGAGAACATACAGAATATACATAAGATAAAGAGAACATACAGTATACACATAAGATACAGAGAACATACAGTATATACACATAAGATACAGAGAACATACAGTATACACATAAGATACAGAGAACATACAGTATACACATAAGATACAGAGAACATACAGTATACACATAAGATAAAGAGAACATACAGTATACACATAAGATACAGAGAACATACAGTATACACATAAGATAAAGAGAACATACAGTATATACATAAGATACAGAGAACATACAGTATACACATAAGATACAGAGAACATACAGTATACACATAAGATAAAGAGAACATACAGTATATACATAAGATACAGAGAACATACAGTATATATATAAGATACAGAGAACATACAGTATATATATATATATAAGATACAGAGAACATACAGTATACACATAAGATAAAGAGAACATACAGTATATACATAAGATACAGAGGCCATACAGTATACACAAGATACAGAAAACATACAGTATATACATAAGATACAGAGAACATACAGTATACACATAAGATACAGAGAACATACAGTATACACATAAGATACAGAGAACATACAGTATTAACATAAGATAAAGAGAACATACAGTATACACATAAGATACAGGGAACATACAGTATACACATAAGATAAAGAGAACATACAGTATATACATAAGATACAGAGAACATACAGTATATACATAAGATACAGAGAACATACAGTATATATATATATATATATATATATATATATATATATATATATATGATACAGAGAACATACAGTATACACATAAGATAAAGAGAACATACAGTATATACATAAGATAAAGAGAACATACAGTATATACATAAGATACAGAGAACATACAGTATATATATATATATATATATATATATGATACAGAGAACATACAGTATACACATAAGATAAAGAGAACATACAGTATATACATAAGATACAGAGAACATACAGTATATATATAAGATACAGAGAACATACAGTATATATATATATATAAGATACAGAGAACATACAGTATACACATAAGATAAAGAGAACATACAGTATATACATAAGATACAGAGGCCATACAGTATACACAAGATACAGAAAACATACAGTATATACATAAGATACAGAGAACATAGAGTATACACATAAGATACAGAGAACATACAGTATACACATAAGATACAGAGAACATACAGTATACACATAAGATACAGAGAACATACAGTATATACATAAGATAAAGAGAACATACAGTATACACATAAGATACAGAGAACATACAGTATACACATAAGATAAAGAGAACATACAGTATACACATAAGATACAGAGAACATACAGTATATACATAAGATAAAGAGAACATACAGTATACACATAAGATACAGAAAACATACAGTATATACATAAGATAAAGAGAACATACAGTATACACATAAGATACAGAGAACATACAGTATACACATAAGATAAAGAGAACATACAGTATACACATAAGATACAGAGAACATACAGTATATACATAAGATAAAGAGAACATACAGTATACACATAAGATAAAGAGAACATACAGTATACACATAAGATACAGAGAACATACAGTATATACATAAGATAAAGAGAACATACAGTATACACATAAGATACAGAGAACATACAGTATACACATAAGATAAAGAGAACATACAGTACATACATAAGATACAGAGAACATACAGTATACACATAAGATACAGAGACCATACAGTATACACATAAGATAAAGAGAACATACAGTATACACATAAGATACAGAGAACATACAGTATACACATAAGATACAGAGACCATACAGTATACACATAAGATACAGAGAACATACAGTATACACATAAGATACAGAGAACATACAGTATACACATAAGATAAAGAGAACATACATTATACACATAAGATACAGAGAACATACAGTATACACATAAGATACAGAGACCATACAGTATACACATAAGATACAGAGAACATACAGTATACACATAAGATAAAGAGAACATACAGTATACACATAAGATAAAGAGAACATACATTATACACATAAGGGCAGATTAGATGGAGCGTATGGTCTCCTTCTGCCGTCAACCTTGTATGTTTCTATGTTATCTGTTTTTAGGGTAAACGTGCCCAATTCTATATAAACCCTTCATCTCCCTCCTACCCTGGTTTCCAAAAGGTGGGTGTCAGCGAAGAGTTGAATCGAAAGACTTTATCCCACATATTCAATGCCTACTTCAGTATGGGGCAAGCAATTGTAGTGGGCTGGTTGTACATAGGAACATGCCAGTTAATGAGTTAGGATCCCCTGTAGATAGATTTAATAAGAGATTAGACCCTTGTATGGTTTCTGGCCATGGAAAAGCGTTGTAGTACCCTTAAAGTGGACCAACACCCAGGATTTTGACTATCCTGGGTATTGGTCCACTTCCCCGGGGCACCCCGATCGGGGGTGCCCCGCTGTGTGAAACCCCCCAGAAAGCCCCCAAAACTCACCTCTCCCCGCTCCCACGTGGCCGCGCCGTCGGACAAGCTGATTGACAGCGACGGACAAGCAGCTTGCCCGTCGGCGCCTCCCGCGCGTCACTCTTGACGTGTGCGCGCCCGCGCCAGCCATTCAGAGACGGCCGGCGCGGGCACGCGCGCGCCTAGAGGGGCGCGAGGGAGGCGGCCGGCCGCCGCCGAAGACCAGGTAGGTGGATTTGGGGTGTTTGGGGGGGGGTTCACCCCGCGGGACATCCCGATCTCGGATGTCCCGCGGTGTGTGAGGTGATCGGCCCGGGAATCTTATAGATTCCCGGGCCGATCACCTCAGGGTGTTGGTCCACTTTAATTAGACACAAGGTGGCATTGAGCACAGGCCATAGGAAATACTTAGGCCATAGATATGATTAGATAATATTCTAAAAAGTTAAGTAGTATGTAGGACAGCAATAGTGTAACAGAGAGGATAGCCATTGGTTGGAAGGTTTAGGAGGGAGCTGACGGATATGTTTGGCATGTTTGTGAACATGTGATGGAAGGTACCAGAAGCCCCCTGGAGGTTATATAAGGGAGAGAGACCCTATAACCAGTGTTCAAGCTACTTGGGTTGTTGTGTAGCAGCACTGAAAGAGAGAGCAGCGCCTGCCAGGAATAGCTTGGTCCAGCAAGTGATCAGTGGCTACCTGGGGAATCCAGTGGAGGAAGGTCCCTGTTGCCCATAGACCAGCTAGCTAATCCTTGGCTATTGATGGGACTGGAATTGGCTGCATATGTACATGTTGGAATGCTGTATTGCTACTGTGCCTTGTGTCATCCTGAATATGTTAATAAAGAGGAACTCTGCCTTCATTTACTTGGATGTATATTGTGTGTGCTACACAGTGACTACAAACATCCCCTGTGGTAGAGCCCCAGCACCCCACCCACACAGACACACACGGAGCACCCTAAATAACCTGCTCCCTGCCATCATACAATGAAAGAAAACAACAACGGTCCCAGTAAACCGCAAATGGGACACCTAAGATGGCACCAAATACCCCTCAATAATCAGTCATTAAAGTGGACCAACACCCAGTGGACCAACACCGCAGGGCATCCGAGATCAGGATGTCCCGCGGGGTGAAACCCCCCCAAAAAAACCTTACCTTATTGGCGACGGATCAGCCGCCGCCACCTCCCGCGCGCCCCTCTAGCAGAGCCCGAGCCGGCCATTTGTGAATGGCCGGCGCGGGCGCGCGCCCTGTAAGAGGGACGCGCGGGAGGCGGCGGCTTATCCGTCGCTTGTCCGTCACCGAAAAGGTACGTTTTTTGGGGGGGGTTTCACACAGCGGGTCATCCTGATCTCGGATGCCCAGCTGAAGTGGACCAACACCCAGGATAGTGAAAATCCTGGGTGTTGGTCCACTTTTAAAGGTATAGTCAAATCAGTTTAATCAACTTTAATTCATTAGCATATTAAAAAAATCACAAACACATACATAATTACATACACTCACAAGCTTAAAAAACATTTACACACAGACCCAGCAGGGAACCCTCATTTCAAATCCAAAATCTATGAAATGTATATACAAATGAATAAGCCCCAAATACATCCAATATCCCTAATTAAAATGCAAATGCAAAGAAGTGTGCAATATTGTGGACAAAAAAAGTGCTATAAGTGCTAATTGTGCAATATCCGCATATGACAAATAAACAGAGCAAACTATCTGAGACAACAACACAAGTGATAAGGCGAGTCACCTCTGCCAGACCCCGCTAATAATATCACTGTGTGTAAATGTTTTTTAAGCTTGTGAGTGTATGTAATTATGTATGTGTTTGTGATTTTTTTAATATGCTAATGAATTAAAGTTGATTATATTGATTTGACTATACCTTTAATGATTGATTATTGAGGGGTATTTGGTGCCATCTTAGGTGTCCCATTTGCGGTTTACTGGGACCGTTGTTGTTTTCTTTCATTGTATTGTGGTTTCTGGGCCCTGGATTGGCACATTTTTCACCTCAATTTAATATTATCTGATTTGGGCAGTGCTGCTCCCTGCCATCCTCATCAAACACCAAGGCCTCGATTCAATAAAGGTAGAAAAAATTCTCATGGTAGTAAAAAATTCAATTCATAAGAAAAAAGCCTGAGAATGTCACTGTTACTGAATCACCAGATAAAAAGACAATAGAAGTCAATGGCAGCTTTTACTACAGTGTAGAAAGGAGGAAACACTTCTCTACTTTTCTTAGGAGTTAAAAAGTGCCATTGACTTTCATTGCTTTCCTATCTGGTGATTCAGTGACATTCTCAGGCTTTTTTCTCATGAATTGAATCTCTTACTACCATGAGAATTTTTTTCTACCTTTATTGGCCTTGATTCACTAAGAGTTGAAAAAAACTCAACTGGCAGTAAAAAATTCAATTCATGAGAAAAAAGCCTGAGAATGTCACTGTTAGTGAATCACCAGATAGGAAACCAATAAAAGTCAATGGTACTTTTTTACTCTTGAAAAAGGTATTGAACTTTTTTCCCCCTTTTACCTGTAGTAAAAAGCGCCATTGCTTTTCATTGTCTTCCTCTCTGGTGATTCAGTAACAGTGACATTCTCAGGCTTTTTTCTCATGAATTGAATGTTTTACTACCATAAGAGTTTTTTTCTACACTTTGTGAATCAAGGCCATTGAATCAAGGCCCAAGTGTGTGAGGGCTACACAATTATAGGTCTCCCTTTCATCTAAGGCGTCAATTCAGAGCCAGGTGAGAATCCTCACTCCTTTTTTTAGGAGAGACAACCGCCATTCACTTTCATTGTCTACCAGGTGTAAATTTTCACCTAGAGTTGAATCAGCCCCAAGGTAGACAATGAAAGGGAATGGAACTATTACTATCTCACCTGGCTCTGAATCAACCCCTAAATCCAAAATTATGAATTGAGTGACCACAGCCTACAAAAGTTTGACTCCATTGAAACCCACCCCACGTATAGATGGTTGAAACTTTGGCAACCCTCACTGCTTAAAGTGGACCAAAACCCAGCATTTCAATTATCCTGGGTTTTGGTCCTCTCCCCTGGGGCTCCGATCAGGGGTGCCCCACTGTGTGAAACCCCCTAGATTGCCGATGCCAACTTACCTCTTCCCGGTCCTATGGCGCATACACGGCCGCTCGTCCAATCAGCGCACTCAGAGCCGTCGTCTAAGCCTTCGTCTAAGGCCACCGGCCCTCCAAACTGGCGGCCGCATCCCTCGCTTCCCGCTAACGGAGCGTGCCCACACACAAGCCATTCACAAATGCCTGGCGCCCACACGCCCTTCTAGAGGGATAGCCGGGATGCGGCCATGGCTCGCGCATGTGCTGTTGGACTGGGAAACAAGGTAAGTGTATGGGGCTATCTGGGGGGTTTCACACAGTGGGGCATCCCGATTTTGGATGCCCCGGGGAGGGAATCGATCAGCATGGGAATCTTATAGATTCCTGGGACAATTGGCATGGGTTTTGGTCCACTTTAATATTTTTTAAGCAAGGGACACCCCCCCCCCCCCCCCCCTGTTTTTTGGAGGCATAGAGTGTACATCTGTTTATTTTAAATTTGTGCTTTCAAATAAATACCAAAACTGCTTCTGGCTTTTTATCTAGGTCGCCTGGGTCCATTGAGGTAAGGGAGGGCCCTAAAATAGGTAGGAATTCCATTTTGCTTGCCACTATCCGACCCCTCCATGACAATGATTTTGACTCCCATCTCAGAACATCCTCTCTCAACCTATTAAAGTGAAACAAAACCCAACTGGGCCAGCTCTGGAATCTAGAAGATTCCAGGGCCAGTTGCTGGCCTCCCCCCTGAGGCATCCCAAATTAGAATGCCCCGTTGTGTGAAACCGCCTGGGTTGCTGCAAAACTCACCTTTCCCAGCAACTCCCTCAGCTCTCGCAACCAGCCACTTAGGTGCGTACGCCTGCGTCTGGGTATGCGCCCCCGCTCTCACTCACAGAGGCGTTTGCAGAGCATTAAACCGGACCTTTAGCATGATTTAATGAAAAGCCTAAACCCTTAAAGAACTATTCTCCAGCATCTAAAATTAATATAGTTTAAGTTTTTAGTCACTTATTATTCTTTCCCCCACTGGGCTGCAACTCTGTTCAGGATGCGGGCGCCGCCATCTTGACATAGAAGTATCACATACTGAGGAGAGGAGAGCAAGATAAAGTGCAGGGGGGCTGGGTTATAGCTGTGCTTTGCAGAAACAGAGCAGAGTCAGTAAAAGGACAGCAATCCCAGAATGCAGAGCAACACAGTTAGAAGACACTTCCTGTTTGCAGGCTGCCTGATGCTCCATGGGCCACCATCTTGGATGTTTAAAGGCTCATAACATGCAGCAGATGCAGGTAGGATGATTTTTAATGTGAGCAATCTGTATGAACAGGGTGTGGGAAACATATAAGATAGGCTCTTATTCAGGGTGAAGGTCTTGATTAATGTGAGCAATCTGTATGTACAGGGTGGGGGAAACATATAAGATAGGCTCTTATTCAGGGTGAAGGTCCGGATTAATGTGGGCAATCTGTATGTACGGGGGGGGGGGGGGGACATATAAGATAGGCTCTTATTCAGGGTGAGGGTCCGGATTAATGTGAGCAATCTGTATGTACAGGGTGGGGGAAACATATAAGATAGGCTCTTATTCAGGGTGAGGGTCCAGATTAATGTGGGCAATCTGTATGTACGGGGGGGGGACATATAAGATAGGCTCTTATTCAGGGTGAGGGTCCAGATTAATGTGAGCAATCTGTATGTACAGGGTGGGGGAAACATATAAGATAGGCTCTTATTCAGGGTGAGGGTCCGGATTAATGTGGGCAATCTGTATGTACAGGGTGTGGGAAACATATGAGATCTTAGGCTCTTAATCAGGGTGAAGGTCCACTTTAATATGCCCGGCAAACAGCTCTGATGAGAGCCCGCCCATGCGACGTAGGACCGGGGAAAGCCAAGTTTTTTTATGGGCAATCGGGGGGGTTTCACACAGCGGAGCATCCCAAATCAGGATTCCCCAGCGCCAAGAAAACAAAACACTGGATATTCAAAATCCTTTGTTTTGGTCCACTTTAAACAAAGGGAGGTAATTCATTCTATAAGCATCTTTTATATCTGGGCTAAATCTAACTCCCAGGTATATCAGGAATGGCCAACTGAAACCCAAAGGAGTGCTGTAGCTTTTCCTGAACAGGTTTACCTTTAGTGCACCAGACTTAGAGGCTGATTCACTACTAACATCAGGTATTGCCAGATGAGCGTCTGTATAGCAGCACTTAGAGCAAGCGCTAGTAGACGTTGTAAACATGTATAGGGCGCTGTAACATAGCTACTCGGTTGCTGTAGTAACCTGTCTGGCATTGATGAATGTGGTGTATTTTGGGCGCTCTAATACCAGTACAGCACTGCAGGGAGCGAGAGGTAGCGCCAGCTCACTGCGTCCGGCACTCAGCTCTCCACACCATATTTATCAAAAAACGACACACACACACAGCGTTGGTGCTCTAAATCTGGTCGCTGTAGCATAGAGCGCCAGACGCTGTGTGATTAAAGTCTGTTACTGGTGGATATGTGTTCAAAAACAAAGCGAAAACACATGGAATGACATTGGTATAACACTGTGACAATAACACTTTAGTGCCAGACCTGTAATGACAATTCTGCATAAAAATATTAAAAATACCATTTTGTGAATACTCACCAGTAAAATGGTTATTATTGGTGTGTCACACACACCCCGCTTCCTGTAGTAATAACGTTCGGGTAAACCATCGCCAGATGCCGTTGCAGAGAGAGAAGTCTTGAAAACGGGCCCCTCCCAGTCTATATATACCTGGGACCTCCCACTTAATTCCCAGTGTAATTGAAAAGCAGTAAGACAAGGTACCAGGAAATTAACCCTCAACAGAATTATAGCTTCACCAAATAGAGAAACCAGGATACCAAAAAAGGGCGGGTGAAGCGGGGTGTGTGTGACACACCAATAATATCCATTTTACTGGTGAGTATTCGCAAAATGTTATTATTCTTTGTGTGTCACACACACCCCGCTTCCTGTAGTAATAACGTTCGGGACATCCAAAAGCAGTGTCCCTAAAGGGTGGGTATCCAGCAGGAGAATGAAGCATAACTCAAACCACTACAGTTTGCAGAACTTTGTGGCCAAACACAGCGTCTGCTGAGGCTCGCACATCAACCTTATAAAACTTAGAGAAGGTATGAACCGAAGACCAAGTAGCAGCCTTACAAACTTGTTCAACAGAAGCCTGGTGCTGAAAAGCCCAGGACGCACCAATAGCGCGAGTAGAATGAGCAGTGATACGAAAAGGAGCAACTTTCCCCTTAGCCGAATAGGCACCGACAAGGCTTGACGAATCCATTTACTAATGGAAGATTTAGCCGGAGCCAAACCCTTCCTAGGCCCACAGGGCACAACGAAAAAAGCATCAGTCTTACGAAAAGAAGACGTAGCACGCAAATAGTAATCAACACAGCGAACAACGTCCAAACAGTGCAAAACCCTCTCCTTGTCATTCTTAGGGTTAGGACACAAGGAGGGAAGAACAATGTCCTGATTCAGATGAAAGGCAGAAACAACCTTAGGAAGAAAGTCCGATTTGAACCGAAATACCACTTTATCTTGATGTCTCTCAAGGTAGGGCGCCTGAATAGACAAGGCCGCCAACTCCGAGACACGCCGAACAGAAGTGATAGCCACTAGAAAGACAACCTTCTGAGTCAAAGTGGAAAGAGCAATATCCGACAAAGGCTCAAAAGGAGGAGCCTGAAGAGCAGAAAGAACCAAATTCAGGTCCCAAACAGGGAGCAAAGACTTCCTGGGATGCCGCACATGCGTAACCCCCTGGAAAAAAGTCTTGACCAAAGGATGAAGCGCAAAAGCCTTCTGAAAGAAAATAGACAAGGCAGAAACCTGCCCCTTCAGGGTACTAAGCTGTAGACCAGCATCCAGTCCAGATTGAAGAAAATCCAAAACTCTGGAAACAGAAAAGACTCTGCAGGGCAAAGACCTAGCCTCGCACCAATCGATGTAAGAACGCCAGGTTCTATAATAGATAGCAGAAGAAGACCTTTTTCGAGCACAAATAAGAGTCTTAATAACCGAATCAGAAAGACTTTCCTCCTTCAAGATGGAGGTTTCAGCAGCCAAGCCGTCAAAGCCAGCGTTGGTAAATTGGGGTAACGCAGCCTACCCTGAGTGAGAAGATCCGGCCGCAGAGGACGTTCGAACTGGTCTACCGCCATCCGAACAATGTCCGCGAACCACATCCTTCTTGGCCACCTTGGAGCCACGAGAATAGCGGAGACCCCTTCCAGAATCAACTTTCTTAACACTCTTCCTAGCAAGGGAATCAGAGGGAACAGATACAAGAACCCCAGTTCCCCCCAGCTCAGAGACATGGCATCCACCGCCAGAGCCAGAGGGTCCTGAGACATTGACACAAAGGTCGGAAGTTTGTAATTGTGACGAGAAGCAAACAGGTCCACCTCCGGTGTTCCCCACCGGAGACACAGAGCCTGAAAAACCTGAGGATGGAGAGACCATTCCCCCAGACGGGAGGAGCATCTGCTTAGAAGGTCCGCTTCCATGTTATCCACCCCCGGAATGTAAACTGCCGACAGGCAAGGAACATGGGCCTCCGCCCAGGTCAGAATCAGGGAAACCTCTCTGAGAGCACCCAGACTGCAAGTCCCTTCCTAATGATTGATGTAGGCAACCGCCGTCCAGTTGTCCGAATGAACCTGAATCGGAAGGCCCCGGACATGTTGAGTCAGAAGAGAAAGAACCAGACGGATGGCTCTCAGCTCCAGAACATTGATGGGCAAGTGAGCCTCTCGAGGACCCCACTGCCCCTGGAACTGAAGATCCTTCCAGAAACCCCCCCAACCCGAAAGGCTGGCGTCCGTGGTGACAGTCTCCCAGAGAGGAGTCAGGAAGGACCTGCCCTTCAAGAGGTTGGTCGAAACCAGCCACCACTGAAGGGACTGCCGGACCCGGGAGGACAACTGGAAGGGCCGGTCCAATGATCGTGGACAACGGTCCCAAGATGCCAACAGATGAAGCTGAAGCGTCCGAGTGTGAAACTGAGCAAAGGGAACTGCCTCGAAGGAGGCTACCATCAATCCCACCAGCCTCATCCCCAGACGGATGGACGGTCGAAGATTGGAAAGAAGAAGCCGA
Source organism: Gastrophryne carolinensis (assembly GCA_027917425.1). NCBI lineage: Eukaryota > Metazoa > Chordata > Amphibia > Anura > Microhylidae > Gastrophryne > Gastrophryne carolinensis. Next base: position 24,379,668 of record CM051240.1, read on the forward strand.
GCCAAATTCTGAATCAAAAGTATCTTCGACTGAGGTAGAAATACACTGTGCTGACAAGAGTCCAGCGTCATCCCCAGGAAGGACACCACCCTGGCCGGAGCGAGGGAGGACTTGGGATAGTTGACTACCCAACCGAAGCTTTCCAGCGTAGAAACCACCGTGCTGGTGTCCGTCTCCGCTTGATTGAAGGAAGGAGCCATGATGAGAAGGTCGTCCAGATAAGGCAAAATCCAAATGCCTTGAGCTCTGAGAATGGCCATCACCCCCGCCAGTACCTTGGTGAATACCCTTGGCGCCGAGGTAAGACCAAACGGAAGAGCCACGAATTGAAAATGCCGATCTTCCACCACGAACCGCAGAAAGCGCTGATAGGCCGGGCAGATGGGAACATGCAGATAAGCATCCTTGATGTCTATGGACGTCATGAAATCCCCCTGCCGAAGAGAAGTGATGGCCGAGCGCAGAGTTTCCATGCAAAACTTCCTTGGATGAATGAACCTGTTGAGGAACTTCAGATCCAGGATAGGACGAACTGATCCGTCCCTTTTGGGTACCGTGAAGAGATTGGAATAGTAGCCGAGACCCAATTCCGAAGTTGGCACCGGATGGATGACCGCCAATTCCAGAAGATTCCTCACCGACGCTCTGAGCTCTTGAGCTCAGAGCGTATTCGGGACCTGAAAAACCTTGAGGGAGGACGGGACTGGAACTCCAGTTTGTAACCGGAGGACACCACCTCCCGAATCCATCTGTCCGGGACCGCCTGGTCCCAAACCTGGGAGAAGTGTCGCAACCGTCCCCCCACCCGCACGGGTGAGGGCGCCCCCTCATTGCTGAGCAGGCTTGGGCGTGGACTTAGGCTTAGAGCCCCACAAATGACCGGAGCGGCCGCGACCTCGCCCCCGGTTCCAGCTCGTTCCCCTGGTAGCGGGAAGGGAGGCCCCTCTGCCCACCCTGGCTCCCCAAAAGGAAGGATTGAAAGAAGAAACTCCTCGAAATGGACGTCGCGGCTTCTTGCGCTGAGGCAACTTACCTCCCTTGGTGACTGAATCCAACTTGTCACCAAACAGACGCAAACCCAGAAAAGGTAGAGCCGTAAGAGATCTTTTAGCACCAACATCCACCGTCCATTGACGGAGCCACACTGACCGCCGAATAGCAACCAAAAGAGCTGATGTCCTGCCGCACATAGCCATAGCATCATCCTGGGCGGCCAGAACGAAAGAAGCAAAAGACTCACACAGTTGAAGAGAGGCAAACTCCTCACATTCAGGATCAAGATCCGCGTACAAATTTCTAATCATGGCCCTAAGAGCCAAAAGAACAATGGAAGAAGCACAGACCGGCCGCAAGGTCGAACCAGCACTAATGAAACCATGACGAGCCAGTTGATCGATTCGACGATCCTCGACATCCTTAATTGTGGTAGTGTCTGGCGAATGCAGCACAGAAGTGTTAGAGAGCCCCAAAACCGGAGCATCCACATCCGGGGGAACAGTCCAAAGTTTGACCAATTCCTCCGAAAAGGGATACCGCCTGTCCCAATTAGCAGGGGAACCAACCAGGCGGGTCGGCTGTTCCCATTCGTTAAGCACAACCCTTTCAAAATGTAGCTGACCAGGGAACACTAAACGCGGCTTAGGCATATCAAAAAGTTCGCCCTTAGGCGGAGGAGCCCCCGCAGGCGGATCCAGAGACAAAATTTCAAAAACCTTGGAGAGGATAGAGGGAGTATCACAAGACACCCCTGCAGCCAATTCTCCCGAAGTATCAGACAATAGTGGAGCCACAGGCTCATCCAAATCTTCCAGGATTTCCCCTTCCTCAGATAAAGGACAATCTGACCAGTCCAATACTTCCGCTACCTCCGCAGCAGGGGCCAGAGGAGGAGAAGCAATGTGTTTCCTTTTAGCCGTAGCCTTTTGAGCTAGCTGTGCCGACAACAACTTCTCGAGAGTGGCCACTCGAGCGCACAACTCAGATTGCGAATCCCCACCTATGACAACGTCACACGGGATCCGGAATAAAGGCGGAGGGGCAGGAGATGACTGAGGTTGCGAGGAGCCAGAAGCCGGAGTGCCGGACTGACGCGCAATATTCTGCTGGGCGTAAGGAACGCACAATATGACGTCATCACCTGGGAGCGGAGCTCCACAACCCCCACACTGCCTAGATTGCCCCGAAGAGCCATTTGCGGTATCCTCCATTTGCCGAATTTTTTGGTATTCGCAGTACCCAGGGATTTATGCTATAAGCGACCCGGGATGCCCCTTATTAATTAATTAAGTCCCGGGAGTGGGAGGATTTTAGGGCCCCAAATTAAGACTAGCCAGGTATATCAGACCGGGAGACCCATGCAGCAGGGGTATCCCAGATCTGAAAAAGAAAAAGGGCAAAATGAAATTCATGAATAAACCGCACATGCACGCATACAAACACACACAATACTAGCCAAAAGACAGTAGGTCCAAGGATAGAATATATATATATATATGTATATATATATATACAAATACACATAAAATATGCCAATGCATAACTAATGTATAATGCATAATGTAAAAATACACATGAAACACACTATGGGCAGGGGTATAAACCCACAATGCCTCTATATATACAGTAATGAGCATAAGTCCCCCTAAGAATAAATGTATCCAGGTTAATAACCCATAATTTTTAGTCAGAGAGACAACGGCTTTAGCAAAGACCAACAGCGCCCGCATAAAAGCCGGTACAACGGGACCAAGGAAAAGAACGGTACCTCACAGGCAGCGACACCTCACAGAGCAGTCAGACGGAGAAGAAGGGCGGGCCAGAGAACGCACGCGATGCGCTTTGGCCCCGCCCCCTCCCCGATCACCGCGGGCCGCGACCGAGCGCGGCCCCGCCCCCAATCCGGATCACCTCAGAACATGAAAATGGCGGCAACGCCACAGACAAAAACCGCCGGACCCGGCAGAGCAAGTGAACAACATTACAAACACACGCTAAGGAAAATAAAGGTGCAGCCTAGACAACACACACGCACACACACACACACATAGCGGAGCGCAACACAAGTTACCTCATGAACTAAAAATGGGCATCGCTTGATAAAGCCCCCTCGCCCCCCCTCCCCCCAACGCACTTCCCCACAGTGAAGGGAGAGGCCATAAGAAGGAGTGGGAGGAGATATGGGAGCAACGGGACAGGGCATCCCAAATCCGGATCACCAACCGGATAGCCACTCTGCCCCAATAATGGGGACTAGTGGAGGAGATAAGCTCCTAGGCACCGCCAGGTGCCGGCTACCATCACCCAGTCAGCAGCCAAGGCTGGGAGGCTTCCAATAGTTACATGACAATAATAAAAGATGAACTGGGTAGAAATAGACCATGGGGGGTGCAAGCAGGAGACCTGTCTTGACGCATCTTGCAGAGAGAGAACACTGGGAATTAAGTGGGAGGTCCCAGGTATATATAGACTGGGAGGGGCCCGTTTTCAAGACTTCTCTCTCTGCAACGGCATCTGGCGATGGTTTACCCAAACGTTATTACTACAGGAAGCGGGGTGTGTGTGACACACAAAGAATAGTCAAAAAAGTTTCTAAAAGTGTTTGTTTGCAGCCAGGAGACGTCACACAATGATTGGAGCAAAATAAAATGCCAAACACGCTGTTTATACACAACTAATGAAGGCCATATTGAAATGTATGGGAGAGCGGCACTGAGCGACAGGTATCACATGGCGCTCCTGAACCTAGAGCGCCGGCGCTATACACGGAGCCGTCTGTAATAATACATCGGACGCTATGTGGCGCTGTTAAGGGCGCTCACCAGATTCGCTTTCATAAATGTGGTTTTGCGTACAGAGCCCGGCGTTTACCAGACGCTGCCTACTACGAGGCGCTACCTGGCGCTATCCCTATATGAATAACCCCCCTATTCATCTCCAGCCCTGAGAGCTGTGAGAACTGTGTTCATGGAGCATTTTTATACTTAGGCTGAGCTGTCACATTCATGTTTCTCATTGTTTATTACTATCCAGCTGAACTTTTCACATTCCCTTTCTATCACTGAGGAGACGGCCATGACTACTTGTAATACAATCTCATTTTCACAATAGAGAGACAGTTGCTGAGAGGGAATTTCCTTGTCAGCAATTAGTCGCTGTCCCTTGCTGAATATTCTAACGAGAGGGAAGGCCCTGAGGCCTGCACTGCCACTGTTACCATAGAAACCCCCCTGCTTGGATCTGTAAACAAACAGCCATTCAGCCTGAAAATAAGGAGGCCTCGGCCTACTGCTTCTCTGAGAAGCCTGTTGCCCCCGGCAACCCATAGACTCCCATTACAGCTGGGACAGACGCTTGGAAGCTGAGAAGAAGTGGAGATGACACCGGGATCCTCTGCCCCGATGGAGGACGGACGCCTCTCCTGAGATCGCTGTGGCCTGTGGGTGACATATTGCATCGAGTTTATTGTTGTTTCACATATTGCACAATATGGTGGCATGCTGGTGTTGTACAGTTACATGGTAAGGTGTATGTGTGTTACAAGGTTTTGTTCAGACTGGACAGAAATTGTGCAATTAAAAAGTAAGGTGTGTGTGCCCAGTCTTACAAAACTTTGTTCAAATTTACAGAAATTGTACAATCGGATTGTACAGTGTGAAGCCAATATTACAAAATGTTGTTCAGACTGTAGAGATTGCACAATCCCATTGTATGGTGTGTGCCCAGAATAATTAGGTTGTCATAGTGATTATGTACAATCAGATTGTAAGGCATGCAACAAGTAAGTAACCAAGGGTTTGTTAAGGCAGTATAGAGATCATACAATCAGATTGTGTTATCAAGCCTATAAGGATATTGTACAATTAGATTGTAAGGTGTGCAGCCAGTATTATAGGCCTTTAAGTCTATAGTAATATTGTACAATCAGATTGTAAGGTGTGTGACCCATATTATCAAGCCAATTGTAATATTGTACAATCAGATTGTAAGGTGTGTGGGCAGTTTTATCACGCCTATATTGATATTGTACAATCAGATTGTATGGTGTGTGGGCAGTATTATCAAGCCTATTGTGATATTGTACAATTGGATTGTAAGGTGTGGGGCAATTAATATCAAGCCTATAGTGATATTGTACAATCAGATTGTATGGTTTGTGGGCAGTATCATCAAGCCTATAGTGATATTGTACAATCATATTGTAAGGTGTGTGGGCAATATTATCAAGCCTATCATGATATTGTACAATCGGATTTTAAGGTGTGGGGGCAGTCTTACAAAACTTTGTTCAAATTCGCAAAAATTGTGTAAATGGATTGTACAGTGTGAAGCCAGTATTACAAAATGTTGTTCAGACTGTACAGAGATTGTGCAATCCCATTGTATGGTGTGTGGCCATAATAATAAGGTTGTGATAGTAATTTATGTACAATCAGATTGTAAGGCAGGCAACAAGTAAGTAACTAAGGGTTTGTTAAGGCCCTATAGAGATCATACAGTCAGATTGTGAGGTCAGTATTACAAGGTCTAGGTAAGTAGTCAAAGTGTACAATCAGGTGTGCGGTCAGTGTTATCAAGCCTATAAGCATATTGTACAATTAGATTGTAAGGTGTGCAACCCATATTATCAAGCCATTTGTGATATTGTACAATCAGATTGTAAGGTGTGTGGGAAGTATCATCAAGTCTATAGTGATATTGTACAATCGGATTGTAAGGTGTGCGGCCAGTAATATCAAGCCTAAAGTGATATTGTACAATCAGATTATATGCAAAAGGCAGTATCATCAAGCCTATAGTCATATTGTACAATCAGATTGTATAGTATGTAAGCAGTATTATCAAGCCTATCATGATATTGTACAGTAGGATTGTTAGGTGTGCGGCCAGTAATATCAAGCCTATAGTGATATTGTACAATCAGATTGTATGATGTGTGGGCAGTATCATCAAGCCTATAGTAATATTGTGCAATCAGATTATATGGTGTGTGGGCATTATCATCAAGCCTATATTGATATTGTACAATCAAATTGTATGGTGTGTGGGCAGTATCTTCAAGCCTATAGTGATATTGTACAACAGGATTGTAAGGTGTGCAGCTAGTAATATCAAGCCTATAGTGATATTGTGCAATCAGATTGGTGTGTGGCAGTATCATCAAGCCTATAGTGATATTGTACAACCAGATTGTAATGTGTGCGGCCAGTATTATCAAGTTTATAGTGATATTGTACAATCAGATTGTAAGAGGTGCTGCCGGTAAAATCAAGCCTATAGTGATATTGTACAATCAGATTGCAAGGTGTGTGGCCAGTAATATCAAGCCTACAGTGATAATATACAATCAAATTGTAAGGTGTGTGGCCAGTATTATCAAACCTGTAGTGATATTGTGCAATCCGATTGTAAGGTATGTGGCCATAATGTTAAGGTTTTGGCAAGACTATACAGAATGGTAAAGCCATTTTGGCACACCATGGTGAAATTGTACAGTGGGATTGAATGCAGCGTGGACAGTGTTACATGATTTTGTTCAGACTGTACATGCAATCAGATTGTAAGGCGCATGTGACCAGTATTACAAGGCATTAGTAAGACTGTAGTGATATGGTACAATAAGATTGTAAGGTGTGTGGCCACAATCACCAGAATTTTTGGTAAGGCTGTACAGTACTGTAAAGGTTCAGACTGATATACAGACATTACAATCACATTGTGAGGACTGTATGACAAGTGTTATAAGGTTTCGCTTAGCGTGTACAAAGATTATTCAAACTGATTGTGACCTGATTGTGAGGTGTGTGACCAGCATTACATAGATTTGGCAAGGCGCAAGTGTTTTGCTCCGACTGTAAAGAGATTATACAATCTGATTGCATGGAGTGTGGCCAGGTTTACAGGGTCTTAATAGTAGTGAGAATGTACAATCTGATGATCAAGTCATAATTCAGGCGAAGGTAATTGTTACACCATTGCGTAGGACTAGGTTGGCACTGTCCTTAAAGTGGAATCGCCGATCAGATCCCTCCCTGCGGGGCGTCCGAAATCGGGATGCCCCGCGGGGTGAGAAACCTTACCTTAACCCCGGCACCCGCGCCGGCCGTTTGTGAATGGCCGGCGCGAGCGCGCTCCCTGTTAGAGGGAAGCGCGAGACGCGGCCTCCAGCGCTCAGAGCCTCTGTGGTTGGACGCCGCTTGTACGTGCATACCACAGCGGCTCTGAGCGCTCTGATTGGACGAGCGCCCGCGTAGGAGCGTGGTGAGGTGAGTGTTTCCGGGCGTTCTGGGGGGTTTCACACAGATCGGGGTGCCCCACCGAAGTGGACCAAAACCCAGGATAGTCAAAATCCTGGGTGTTGGTCCACTTTAACTGTTTTCTGTTTTTAAATTGACGAAGTAATGGCAGATATATCGAGGTTTACCTTATGATTATGTTATGTTTACCTTATGGTTTCCGTTCTGAAGTAAGTAGGCGTAGCCCTTGGCTCTGTGATGCTGCATAATAATCAGCATAATGGTGTCTGCCATTTGAAAGCCATGGCTAACTGGCTGCATGTCTTCTCTTGGTAATAAGCCAATTTTGCCTTCCTCTCGAAAGGTGTAAAAAATTCCCCCATTTTGGCTTTATACCAAGGGTCTAAAAGTGTAGAAATCCAGTACTCGTCTTTTGCTTCTTGCTAACAATGTGTCTGTCAGCGCGCAAGCATCCGAGCATAGAGCTTTCCATCCTCGCCAGCATTTCCGAGGGCCCGGTTGGTTCCAGCTCTGCTCCATATTGCCATGTTTGTTCATCACCGTCATCACCACCACCACCATCATGATAGGCGTCGTCATCATCATTGTGTGCCTCCCCCCCTATCCCTTCCTGTGATACGTTGGTTGTTTCCATCTCCAAATCCACCTCCTGGGGTCTGATTTCCTCCTCCTTCACCACCTCTTGTAGATCTAAAGAGCCAGGAGACAGATGGGATCCTTCCTCCATCACTTGCTGAATCATGACCGTGAGCGTTTGCTCCAAAATGAATATAAGCGACATAACATCATTCATTCCGCTGTTGTCCCTGCTGACAAATCTTGTCACCTCTTCAAAAGGCCTCAGAATGCGACACATGTCTGATCATCTGCTAATGCCAGAGCTGAAAATCACACTGGCTGGAAAAGTTGGCTGTTCGCTGCATGAAGAAATCATTCACCGCTTTGTGCTGGTGGTAGAGGCGGTCCAGCATATGTAAGATGCAATTCCAGCACGTGGGGACTTTGCAGAGCAGTGTTCGGGAAGACCATTCTGGCGCTGCAAGTCTAGAAAATCATGTTTGAAGGCATAGGATCGGCTATAGCGAACACATACCCTCCTGGGCATGGCCAGAACATCCGCCAGACCAACAAATGTTTTTAAGAAGCGTTTGACGACCAGATTGATCATGTGCACCAGGCATGGGGCATGTGTCATGTGACCTAGACGCAGAGTAGCCACATTGTTCATCCCATTATCTGCAACCACATTGTCCAATCTAAGTTGATGTGGAGACAGCCATCGGGAGATTATCTCATGCATGCCCGGCAGCAACTCCTCGGCAGGGTGGCTTTTCTCACCCAGGCTCAGTATGTGTAATACGGCGTGGCAGTGCTGCGCCTTGCAGTGATGAAAGGATGGAGGAGGAGGAGGGTAAGCTACGCCCTGCTATCTCCCATCTGTTGAATAGGGGGAGGAGAAGAAGGATAGGTGCCTGGTGTCCAAAGCTGAAGCGGATCGGCACAAATGCGGAGGTGTTACTAATGTCTGACCTTGTTGCATTGGAGCATCGTGCTGCACAACATTGACCCAGTGGGCCGTGACACACATGTATTGCCCTTGGCCGCGGCTACTGCTCCAAGTATCTACTATTGCATGCACTGTGCTGCACATTGACAGTTGCATAGACATTCCCACTTTCTCTTCCATGTAACTGTGCAAGGCAAGGATAGTCTTGTTGGAGAAGAAATGGTGACAGGAGACACACCACCTGGGCTAGGTGCACTCCCTTTTGTTGCCTAAAGGTGGTGGACTCAACCAGGTGGTATGGCAGAGACTGCACCACCAACAACTTGTCCAGGTGTGAGTTTAGCCACACGACAACCAGATGACTGGGTGCATAGAGCACTAGATGATGATGACCAGACTGAGACTGTACTCCCTGTGGAGGAGGCCTGGCTTCTAGGCAGATGACAGGTTTCTGACCCTAAACGGGTGCTTCCTCAGGGGGGTGGCGATGAAAGAGAGTGGGGAATCCAGGTATTTGAATGTAACCTGTTGGTGGGGAAGGCTGCTGCTGTACAGTATTCATTACAAAATTCTGTGTTGCTTTATATTTTTGGAAGTGTTTCTATGCATCTATTTAAAGCAGAGCAAAACTGATAGATTTTGACTATACCGGGTTTTGTTCCGTGCCCCAGGCATTGGGATGCCCTGCTGTGCAATCCATGCCACCTCAGAAAGCCCAGAAAAAACAACTCTTTCAAGTTCCAAGGGCGCATGCGCGAGTTTGCAGCCAATCAGAGCCATTTTTCGTGTTTGTTTTATTCGGCAATCAGCTTTTATTGACTTCAATAGAGAAAGAGAGAGGGGTCGAATGCCCAGCGGTGTGCCCTCCTGCGCCTGCCTATCTGAATGACTGGGGCGGGAGCGCGCACACGGCCTGAGGATGCAGCTGCTCCCGCTCCTCTTTGTCAACTGTCAGAGCTTTTGCCAAATTACACATGCATGGTAAATGTGTGCGCCCACACAAGCCCTGTGGGAACGAGGAAGCAGTGAGTTTACTGGAGCCCCAAGGGACTTCACATAGAGAATGTCCTGAGGGAAGGCCAGTGGCCAGCCCTGGAATCTTTTATATTCCAGGACTGACCATGCAAAGTTTTGTTCGGCTTCAAGCTGTTTGCCTATACTTGAAGGGTTAATTCTGAGTCTTCATACTATGTATGGCAAATGGTATTCTCGCCATCTTGTGGTTTAATATGATCACTACATTGAACAATGAAACGTTATATATCTAATTATGATCTGAGTATATTGTGTTAAAATTGCCTTACATGTTGGCACAGGTCTTCCTCCTTCCTGATAATACAAGCATTTGGTCATGATAATCATAGAAGGCAATCTGTCCTCTGTAATTGTGTAAAGGAAGTTGTGTACATTTTTTGTATCTTACTTTCACTGATTAATACACATTTTTTGTAAACAAAACTTCCTGTTAAAGTGGACCAAAACCCAGGATTTTGACTATCCTGGGTTTTGGTCCACTCCGCCGGGGCACCCCGATATGCCCCGCTATGTGAAACCCCCCATATCTCCCGCATCAACTCACCTCACCGCGGTCCTACGGCGCATGCGCGACCATTCGTCCAATCAGCGCGCTCAGAGCCACTGACGTCTAACCCGACATCTTAGCTCAGTGCCTCCGAGCGTGCTGGCGGCCGTATCTCCCGCTTCCCTCTAACAGGGAGCGCGCCCGCACCGGCCATTCACAAATACCTGGCTAGAGGGATAGCGGTGATGCGGCCACGGGTCGCGCATGCACCGTTGGACTGGGAAACAAGTTAAGTGTATGGGGCGACCTGGGGGGTTTTCACACAGCGGGGCATCCCGATTTTGGAATTGATCGGCCTGGGGATCTAATAGATAAGCTGATCGGCGTGGGTTTCGGTCCACTGAGATGAGGTGCAATCCTCCCAAAATATTATTCTGAAGGTTATCAGTGGTAACCTTGCTGTTTTATGGGCCCCCTAAAGAATGCATTTGTGTATGTTCCTAGGTCACTTAGGGATTTATCACCAGGTGGGAGTGGGAGTGGGAGTGGGAGTGAGAGGAATGCAAAGACGGGGGTCAGGGTAATTGGAGAATAGGGAGGGGGAAGAGAAGAGTGTGAAACACATAAATATGGAAACAGGGAAAACATAGAAATTTTGTCATTCTAACCTACGATACACACACACATTATTTATATATATATATATATATATATATATATGAATATATGGGGCAGGCTAATCATTTGTGGGGCCCCATGCTGAAAAGTTGTGTCTGGGGGCCCTAATCAAAGACAAACTTTGAATTGCGAAATACAATATTAAAGCTCATGCGCTGCGGGAGTGCTTCCACGGCATAGGGAATTCTCCGGGAATTGCCCACATGACCGTCCAATTTCTAGTCTCTGTGGCATCCAAAATTAGGATGCCCCACTGTGCGAAACCCCATTGAATCGCCGCACCCACTCACCTAACCTCATTCCAATGATGCATGTGCAGGTCATGACCTCGCTATATCTTTAGCTAGATGCATTCCCAGCCCAGGAACACCCCCAGCTAGAGGTGAGCGGGGATGCAACCAGTGATGTCACATCATCTTATATAACTGAATAAAAAAAAGTAAAGAAAAAAGCACTGATTCTTCAGCAGCTGGCTCATGTAAGTGTACAGTGGCTTCCTATCTGCTGCACACCCTGCATTGTGTTACACGTCCCCCTCACGCGCTGCAGCCCACCCGTCAAGTGCTGTTATTTATTTTTTAGTTAAAAAAAAAAACAATAACCAATCTAATCAATAAGAAATATCTCATTGATCATCTGTTTATTCATTATTAACTGTTTCCACAGAACTGACACTCGAGCCCCGCCATGGAGAAATACGAGAAGCTGGCCAAGATCGGGGAGGGCTCCTACGGGGTGGTGTTCAAGTGTCGGAACAAGGAGACTGGGCAGGTGGTGGCCATCAAAAAGTTTGTGGAGTCTGAGGATGATCCAGTAATTAAGAAGATTGCTCTGCGGGAAATCCGCATGCTGAAGGTGAGGCTCATATCAAGGGGGGGGTGAATAGTGCTGATTATGCCTGTGTTTCCCCGAAAATAGCCCCTAGTGTGATTTTTTTAGCATTTTCAAACGCGTTAAAATATAATCCCTACCCCCAAAAATAAGCCCTAGTTAGAGAGACGGGGGCGGCTGTGCTGCCCCCCTCATCTGTGCTGGATGCTGCGGAGGGTGGTGGGGTTGTCTATCCCTCTGTCTATCCAATCCTCTGCCTGTCTGTCTGTCTGTCTGTCTGTCTGTCTGTCTGTCTGTCTGTCTGTCTGTCTGTCTGTCTGTCTGTCTGTCTATCTATCTATCCAATCCTCTGCCTGCCTGTCTATCTATCTATCTATCTATCCTATCTGTCTATTTGATGTTTATGGGGGGAAAAAAGGAATATAATGAAAATAAGCCCTACCGCCCGTTTCAGAGCTAAACATTTAATATAACATCTGGTTATGATTATTACCAGGGGCTGGTTAAAACATTTTGTTTCACTTTAAAGCATACTAAAACCCTTTGTAACCTGGCTCTAGATTTCAAAAGACTTCAGGGCCAGGGTAACAGCTTGACCCTTGGGCATCCTGAATTGGGATGCCCCAGGGTCAAGCTGTAGCCCAGCCCTGGATTTGGTATGCCCCACTATGTAAAGCCCCCAGATTCACCTATATACTCTGGGAATCCCATGGCACATGCATGGGCCTCCGGTGACATCCCCAGCACTCCTTCATCCAATGTGCGTACCCTCCACCAGCATATCTAAATGGCCATCAGCCTGTGCTGCAGCAGCTGGGAGTCTTGTATGGAGGGAGGAGTGTGGGGGGGGGGGGGGGTTGCGTGAACCATGGGTTTTCTCACACAGGGACATCCAACATTTGATTGCGGGTCAAAATCCTTTAACAGATTGCTAGAAAATGCCCTCAGACCAACAATTAAATAAGCAGGGTGTGTAATATTTTCTCCCTACCCCCAGACCCACAATTAATGGGTGTGACCCCAGACCCACAAACATAGGCAGAGGGTGAGCGATGAGGTGCATACCTCCCGTGTGTCCCTGATTTGGAGGGACTGTCCCTCTTTGGAGTCCATGTCCCCTGTCCCTTGTTCTCATTTGTCCCTCTTTGAGGTGTAACATGCAGATCTGCAGCAATAAATGATTGATCTGCCTATTTAAAGTGTTTCTATTGTTGTAACTGTTACATCCTATCTCCTATCCATCGCTCAATGAGGGGGTGTGGCCAAATATAACAAATGTCCCTATTTCCCACCCTAAAAAGTTGGTAGGTATGGAGGTGACCTGTTCACAACATATCTAGTGCTGTCGTGGAGGGGGGGGGGGGGGACTTGGCATTTACCCAGGACCACCACATTCACATCCCTACCTCATCTGCTGCCGCCATTGTGTTCTGTGGGAGATATGGTTAAGTTGATGTTGCTGGGTGAGGGGGCGGGATGGGTGTCACCTAGCAACATTTAGAGGCTAATTTAAGACTAGTGCCACGTATTGCCATGTGAGCGCCTATGTAGCGGCGCTTAGAGCGTCCGCTAGTAGACACTGCAAGCAGGTGTCAGGCGCTATAACCTAGCGCAGCACGCGGACAAGTGACACTGTTTGTGATCCTTCTCCCTCGTCTTCATTCCTCTTCCTTTAGACTCTAAGCTCCTCAGGGGCGGGGCTCTCTCCCCTATTGTATCTTGTACTCAGAATATCCACAGTCAAATCTGTAAAACTGCATTTGAAATAGTATATGTACCGTATGTTTCTACCCTGTCTGTAATTGCTACTTTGTAAAGCGCTACGGAAGATGATGGTGCTATATAAACAATAATAATAATAATAATAGTATCCTGTCCAGCAGTGATAAATGTGATGTCTGTAGGGGGGCTGTAGAACGCTAGGTGGTGTCCTGAGGTCGAAGCGCCCAAGATGGACTCTACATCTAACAACAGGACAACGCTGCAGCGAGCGATAGGTAGCGCCAGTTAAGTGCGCCCGGCACTTGGCGCTGAAGCCCATATTTAAAAAAAACTACACACAACCAGCGCCGGTGCTCTGAAACTGGGCGCTCTAGCATGGAGCGCCAGACGCTGTTTGATGAAATTCTGTTTCTCAACACATATCCACCAGCACAAGAGCGAAAACATATGGAATGACATTGTTTTAACACTGTGACAATGACACTGCAATGGCCGACCTGCACATACAATTCTGCATAACAAAAAATTACAATAAAAGTGTTTGGTTGCCAGGTAGGAGAGGACACACAATGATTTGAGCTACAAATGTAGAACATTACTTTAGGAAAACGCTATTTATGCACAACCAAAAAAAACCCAATTGAAATGTATGGGAGAGCGATACTGAGCGACAGGTGGTACATGGAGCTGCTGAACCTAGAGCGCCGGCGCTATACACTGAGCCGCCGCTAGTGATACATGTGACGCTACATGACGTTATTAGAGGCGCTCACCAGATTGACTTTCATATATATGGTTTTCACATACTGTGCCCGGCGTTCACCTGATGCTACGTGGCACTAGCGTTTCCTAAATAACCCCCCGAAATTATTTATTAAATTTAGGTAAGTGTTATTGAGCGCTGGAGTAGTAGGTGGGAAAAGTGGACAAGAGCTAAAGTTTAGAGTGCAGCAACCTAGAGATATAAGTGACCGTTTGCTTATATTTGAACTAGATGAAAGTGGATATAGGTATTTTTTGTGGCCGGGAAATTGGCCACAAAGAATTGCCTTGAGGTCGCGCTCTCTTAAAAGGATGTATCACAGAAAAAATGTATCACAGAAAAAATAATCCAAATTAATGGGTATAATGTGGATATTAAATTTTCTCTGAATGCTTACTTTATGCTGGGTGTTAGAAACTCTAATGTTTCTGTATCCCGGCCATGGGTTGTGAACAACAACCAGGTTAGAACATAGTAGATCAAAATTCAATTATTATTATGGCTATTCTATTAACGGTTGAATAGTATAATTTACCTTCAGAATAGACATAGAATGTGAAATGTGATAGAACGTGGCACTTACCGCCGCGGCCCGGGGGTGCTTAACCTACCCAGGGCCTTTGAGTTGATATTATCCCGTTATCAGCGTGTCAGTGAATTGTTGCACTGCCAATGGTTTCTTGTACTGCTGGGTCCAGGCTGCGGTGTGCTTAGAAGTGTAAAGATCCTCTATTGCTCAAATCTCCGGTTAAAAGGAAATTTTATTCTCAATATTAAAATATAAATGACAAGGTAGGGGTGATTGGGGGAAGCAGTCTTAAAATGTGTCCCGCGGGGATAGTGGGCGCATCTAAGTCCGCGTTGAAATGTTCAGCTGGAGAATGGAAAACTTACTGTTTCCTATAGCAACTAATTTGTCGTTGGCTTGCGTGCTTGTATTAGGATGTGCTGATGATAATATCCTTCAGGGGGTGGGGAGTAATCCTTAAAGTAAGTAAGTTTTCCATTCTCCAGCTGAACATTTCAACGCGGACTTAGATGCGCCCACTATCCCTGCGGGACACATTTTAAGACTGCTTCCCCCAATCACCCCTACCTTGTCATTTATATTTTAATATTAACACTTAATATATGACGAAAGTACTCTCATCAAACACCGCGCTCAAAATATTACAGTGATCAATAATTAACACAAAAATCTCGCTGGAGTATAGCAGACCGTGTTGGATCAGTCCGCAAACATATGCACACTTTTTCTGTCTTTGTTGGTGCTCTATGACACCAAGAACTCAGCGGAAAAAATATATATATATCTTTCTTCAATGTGCAAAAGTGTCAATTAAATCTTATTCTTAATCAGAAGTCCACCTCTTATGTGAAAACTCCAATAAAACATAAATTTGTGTAATTTCCCACCACCACAATCGATGTGACGTACCAGATGCACAATGGGATATTTGCAATATCAATTTGGGTCCTCTTTAGGATGTTAATTTTTATATATTCTTTCAATTCGGTGGGGTATATTAATCAAATTTCCAAATCCTCCTTTCTCCTTGGGACACTCCTTAAAGTGGACCAACACCGAGAGGTGATCGGCCCGGAAATCTATAAGATTCCCGGGCCGATCACCTCCCACCTCGCGGGACATCCGAGATCGGGATGTCCCGCGGGGTGAAACCCCCCAAATGCATTCTGGGACGTTACTGTGTCTGGCGGCCCCCGCCCCAGGGGTCACAATCTAAATTGGTCCTGTCCTTTGGTACGCTAAGGGAGGACACCACCTTACAAAGTTACTTTTCCCTTTAAATGTTAACCCCGTGTTGTCTCCATTGCAGCAACTCAAGCACAGCAATCTGGTGAATCTGCTGGAGGTTTTTCGCAGGAAGAGAAAACTTCACCTGGTCTTTGAATATTGCGACCAGACGGTTCTCAATGAGCTGGAGAAACACCCCAATGGGTAAGTCCTGGTTATACACTGAAATGTAACAGTGGGATGGGTCTAGCTAATGAGGGGGGCCCTAGGTACAAAACGGTCTGGGTGGACCAAACGCAGGGGGCCCTGGATGTTAAAGGGGTCAAACCCCCAGCAGATCTGGGTGGCAAATGGAGAGTTCCATTGCTGCTAAAGGGTAGATATGAATGGCCAGGGCGCAGGGCCGGCTCCAGGTTTATGTGGGCCCTTGGGTGGCATGGTCTTAGTGGGCCCCTTTGTGGTGAAGAGTCCCGTCACATCACAGAGGGACGTCCCAAATCTGGATGCCCCTAAGAATCATGCTATTTGGACCAAAACTCTATTTTGGTCTACTTTGAAGTGCACCAAACCCCTTTAAACCTGACCTCGGAGTCTAAATGAATCTAGATCCTCCTGATTTTGGATGCCCCTGTGTGTGTCCCCTCCCCCCATCCTTTGTTCATTACTTTCCTGGATCTGGTGAATGTGCTGTGGGATCGCCAGTTTGAGTTAACGGCCAAACCAGGGGGGTTCTTTCACAAACGGGGGCATCCCAAATTGAGACGCCCCTATGAAGCAGACCAAAACCCAGGGGTGGAATTGCTTGCATAGTGGGTATGCCAGCGATCCCAGGGGGTTTCACACAGGAGGGTATCACAGATTGGGATGCTCCAGGGATAGGAAATCAGCTGGGGTGGGCAACTTAAAAGCAGAACAAAACCCAGCACTTCCTCTTCTGGAATGTAAATTGAGATGCCCCGTTGTGTGGAACCCGCCATTCCAGGAGATGTGGGCACCAGCTGTTGCGGTGCCCTCCCAGTCCACCGCCGGTCAAGCGCCGTTACACACCCCAAAGGCCGGCCCTGTCAGTGGGCCCCCTGGCAGCTGCCCCGCCTTGCCAGGTGCTGATGCCGGCCCTGCCAGGGCGGGAGGAATAAAATTTGCCCCCTTATGTGCGAAGGGGCTCCAATGTTCTGGTCCCCCCCCCCTCCCCCCCCCGAGTGTCTTATATCAGTGGGCGACCAACACCCGTGCGGCAGGGCTGTTGGTCCGCTTTAAGGTTAGGTGATTTTGCGATAGCGTTGTATTATTGTTATGCAAAATACAATATTCTGTGCTGCTTCTGTTGTGTGTTGTACCTTCACATTCTGTATAAAATCCTATAACGCCTCATTCCTCTTCCTGTTTCAGGGTCCCTGATACCACCACCAGGAACATTGTGCTGCAGATACTGCAGGCCGTCAACTTCTGCCACAAGAACAATGTAAGCGGGAAGGGTCACAGAAAACGCCCCCACAGCCCGGGGACATTAGGGGGAATATCGAGTCTCTTTTTGCCCATGGGATGGTGAGATTTTAAAAAATACCTGGTTCCCGCTTCCAGCGCATTTTTCTGGTGCTCCCAGTGGCGGATTTACCGAGCGTCCTCCCCAACTATGTTCTGCCATCCCATTAACTCGAATGGTGCCCGGTCAATCACTTTAAGGGAGCTGAAGGGAGATACCAAATTACGGTATAAGGGAGGATACAGAAGGAGAAGAGCTTACAATCTATTAGGATATAAGGGAGGATACAGGAGGAGAAGAGCTTACACTCTATTAGGGTATAAGGGAGGATACAGGAGGAGAAGAGCTTACAATCTATTAGGGTATAAGGGGGGATACAGAGGGAGAAGAGCTTACACTCTATTAGGATATAAGGGAGGATACAGAAGGAGAAGAGCTTACAATCTATTAGGGTATAAGGGAGGATACAGAAGGAGAAGAGCTTACAATCTATTAGGGTATAAGGGGGGATACAGAGGGAGAAGAGCTTACAGTCTATTAGGGTATAAGGGAGGATACAGAGGGAGAAGAGCTTACACTCTATTAGGGTATAAGGGGGGATACAGAGGGAGAAGAGCTTACAATCTATTAGGGTATAAGGGGGGATACAGAGGGAGAAGAGCTTACACTCTATTAGGGTATAAGGGAGGATACAGAGGGAGAAGAACTTACAATCTATTGGGGTATAAGGGAGGATACAGAAGGAGAAGAGCTTACAATCTATTAGGGTATAAGGGAGGATACAGAAGGAGAAGAGCTTACACTCTATTAGGGTATAAGGGAGGATACAGAAGGAGAAGAGCTTACAATCTATTAGGGTATAAGGGAGGATACAGAAGGAGAAGAGCTTACAATCTATTAGGGTATAAGGGAGGATACAGAAGGAGAAGAGCTTACACTCTATTAGGGTATAAGGGAGGATACAGAAGGAGAAGAGCTTACAATCTATTAGGGTATAAGGGGGGATACAGAGGGAGAAGAGCTTACAATCTATTAGTGTATAAGGGAGTATACAGAAGGGGAAGAGCTTACACTCTATTAGGATATAAGGGAGGATACAGAAGGAGAAGAGCTTACAATCTATTAGAGTATAAGGGAATTTTTATTGGTAAACAAACAAACAAAAACTCAGCTAATCAGCATTAATACATAATATAAAGAAATCGTATACTTGTATACAATAAACATAACACAGCAGAATACTACATACTATACATTATCCATCGTGTCTATACTCTTAATGATTACTCAGTGAAGATACATCAGGTTACAGATCAGGGGTTAGGTGCCATCATTATGCAGAGCAGTAACACATTAAACACCATCATAGATCTGAATCATCAGAGTCGTCCTGCCTGCCAGTCACTTCCATATCTGAGTCTATAGGGTCTATAGCTGCTGGTGACTTTTTCTTAGTCGGTGGGTCCTCCTCTGACCCCGAGTCACATTCTCTGGCTATACGCTTTAACTCTTGCTCCAGCTCCATAGTATCGTGCCCAGAAATATCTGCACCTGACTCAGACAGTATGTTATATCGGTTTGATGTAACTGTCACTGGTGTATCTGTTCTGCCCTTGGGCTTTTTCCCTGACTTTTGGACTAAGGACCATGCGCCCTCTGGTCTGCGGGTGGACTTGTCTTTTTTTTTCCCTCTCTTATCACCAGGGGCTTTACTATCTGCAGAGGCTGGAGCAGGGCAATGGGCCATAGCAGGGGAAGGGGCTACAGGGGAAGATGGGCTATCAGCTTGCTCCGGTGCTGGCCGTGGGATGGCGGCCACAGGCTGTGGGGTTACATCTGTCTGATCTCTTATCTCAGTTGTCTCAGACCCTGGCCTTGTTACTATCTGCCCAGACATCAGAGCCTCCTCCTCTGTAACCTCACCTGATGCCTCCAGCTCCTCCGCAGCCTGGCTATAGAGGTTATGGAAGGCCTCCGAGCAGTCCTTATGGTAATGACCCATCTGACCACACAAGTTACACCGGACATTTGTACACATGGCGCTGGTGTGACCAATCTCCCCGCACAGGTTACACTTCACTACAGTACACACTCCGGCCACATGACCGGCCTTCCCACACTTAAAGCACAAGCGGGGCTGACCGGCATAGAAACACACCCCCCTCTCACGGCCGATAAAGAAGGAGTTGGGCAAATGTAAAGTTACATTACTGTGCTGCCTGAGCTTCACCAGCACCCTCCAGCCTCCCGTCCAGATCCCATCATCATCAAGACACTTTGTCAGGTCAGACACCATATCACAATGTCTCCTCAGCCATATCACAATATCCTGCGGGGGGACGGACTCATTCCAGAACAAGATGTTAACGCTCACAGTGCCCGGCTTTGATACCGGGATAAGGATAAACTTGTCCCATCCCTCAGCGCCCCTAAACTTTGTTACACTTGCCCAGAACCTGTCCAAGCTGGCCATGAGCTTGAAGCTTATATCATAGCCCTGCCTGTCCGGGAGGTTTATGACGGCCAGTATATCTGCGGGTGTGAACCCCATCTGGTTACACAGGAGCTCCCGGATCACATGTCTCCTGTCTGGAAGATCTTCCTTTGCCCCCTTATTCTTAAATCTTACCACGTTCCTCCTCTTAAATGCCTGACCGGTGTAATGTAAGCCGGGGCTAAAAGATGGGGCACCGCGGCTCCAGGCATTCTGAGGAGGAGCGTGGCCAGACGCATTGCCAGTAATATCACTGCGGGGTCTTGATTGAGGGGGACCCGCTACCTGTGGTCGGTCACCTGTGGGAGGAAAAACATTATTAGTACATGCAGACGATTCAGTCCCATTACTATCAGAAACCGCAGGCTGTTCATTGTCCCAAACAGATTGCAATGCATTGGGACTTGCTTGCTTGTTTCCTCGATTGGGGGACAGTTCAGAGGTGTCACTATGTCCCGGATGTGACCCCAGGGTTGCAATTTGGGGGGTCTCTCCAACTTCCATAGTGTCACTGGCTGCATCACATCCATTCTCAGGCTGGGGGAGGGCGCCTTGTGATACACAGAGTCCATTGCTGGAACCTTTCAGGGATTGCTCACTGCTGCCCCCTGGGGGTGGTTGGCTTACTTGGCTGGTATCACGAAAAGGGGCAGAATCTTGCAGCACTGGGGTCCTGTACAGCAGCTCCTGTGAGGATGTGTCCTGCTCTGATGGTGAGGGGGGAACTGAGCTGGGTTCAGGTATCTGTCTGTGTTTTAGGAGCTTCTGAGACTCCTCAAACCGATCCAGGTTCTTGTATCTCTCTGCCATGGGCCCCATTTGTTTCTCAAGTGTCTCAATGTCACTAACAATTTCAGCAAGCTGTGTGCGGAAAGTCTCTATCAGCACATCATAGGCGGTTGCGCTATTGGGGTTTGCTGCTTTTTGTTTATTTGCATGATCTATTTGTCTTTGCAGTTGTGTCCTGGTTGCTCTTAAGCTGTTCATTTTATTGACTAAATCTGGAATTTTGTCTGCAAGCTGCAGTTCTGGTGCGCTCTCTGTCTCTTTAAGACTTGCCTTTCGCCTTGGCTTTTCTGCTGGGTCTTTGAATGTCTCTGCTGCCTCAGTCCTGGGAGACTTGTGGCCATTTGCCCCCAACTCAGCATTTGCATTGTCTGATAACTTGCCAGATTTATGTCCAGTGGCAGATTTAGCAGATTTCCCCCCAGTTATGGGGTCACCGGTGGCCGGCTGGGTCTTGGATCTCAGGGCCCGGGACTCTCGGCTCACACACACATTCTGCTGCAGGTTTTCCTGCATTGTCAGTCTTTCCAAAGATGTCCTCCTCAGCTTGTGCTGCTTCCCACTGCCGGCCTGAGCTGGCTGCTGAGTGTCCATCACAACAGGTTGTTGGATCTCCCTGCCTGGATCAGCACAGTCACTTTGCTGGGGCTGCCGCCCTCCCTCCATTACATGCTGCACACAGACACTGCTACACGGCCCATCATTATTATCCACCACTTCCATTCCAGCTTCACTTACTTTACTGTAACTTTCTTCCATAAAGACTCTTCCACCTTCATTGTAATCCACCGCGGTCAGCCGGTCAGCAGCATATTCAGTAGCCAGAGGGTCTCTAACATGGACTCCAGATTCAGACCCAGAAGCCTGGAGCTCACCTGGGGAGCAACCCCACCCAATGCAGCCAGGCCCTGGGCTAGAGCCAGACATTCACAGCACCTGCAGAGCTCACTCACACACCTCCTCCCACCTTAACGATCTATTAGGGTATAAGGGAGGATACAGAAGGAGAAGAGCTTACAATCTATTAGGGTATAAGGGAGGATACAGAAGGAGAAGAGCTTACACTCTATTAGGATATAAGGGAGGATACAGAAGGAGAAGAGCTTACAATCTATTAGGGTATAAGGGAGGATACAGAGGGAGAAGAGCTTACAATCTATTAGGGTATACGAGAGGATACAGAGGGAGAAGAGCTTACAATCTATTAGAGTATAAGGGAGGATACAGAGGGAGAAGAGCTTACAATCTATTAGGGTATAAGGGGGGATACAGAGGGAGAAGAGCTTACAATCTATTAGTGTATAAGGGAGTATACAGAAGGGGAAGAGCTTACACTCTATTAGGATATAAGGGAGGATACAGAAGGAGAAGAGCTTACAATCTATTAGGGTATAAGGGGGGATACAGAGGGAGAAGAGCTTACAATCTATTAGTGTATAAGGGAGTATACAGAAGGGGAAGAGCTTACACTCTATTAGGATATAAGGGAGGATACAGAAGGAGAAGAGCTTACAATCTATTAGGGTATAAGGGAGGATACAGAGGGAGAAGAGCTTACAATCTATTAGTGTATAAGGGAGTATACAGAAGGGGAAGAGCTTACAATCTATTAGGGTATAAGGGGGGATACAGAGGGAGAAGAGCTTACAATCTATTAGGGTATAAGGGAGTATACAGAAGGGGAAGAGCTTACACTCTATTAGGGTATAAGGGAGGATACAGAAGGAGAAGAGCTTACAATCTATTAGTGTATAAGGGAGTATACAGAAGGGGAAGAGCTTACACTCTATTAGGATATAAGGGAGGATACAGAAGGAGAAGAGCTTACACTCTATTAGGGTATAAGGGAGGATACAGAGGGAGAAGAGCTTACAATCTATTAGGGTATAAGGGAGGATACAGAGGGAGAAGAGCTTACAATCTATTAGAGTATAAGGGAGGATACAGAGGGAGAAGAGCTTACAATCTATTAGGGTATAAGGGGGGATACAGAGGGAGAAGAGCTTACAATCTATTAGTGTATAAGGGAGTATACAGAAGGGGAAGAGCTTACACTCTATTAGGATATAAGGGAGGATACAGAAGGAGAAGAGCTTACAATTTATTAGGGTATAAGGGAGTATACAGAAGGGGAAGAGCTTACAATCTATTAGGGTATAAGGGGGGATACAGAGGGAGAAGAGCTTACAATCTATTAGGGTATAAGGGAGTATACAGAAGGGGAAGAGCTTACACTCTATTAGGATATAAGGGAGGATACAGAAGGGGAAGAGCTTACAATCTATTAGGGTATAAGGGGGGATACAGAGGGAGAAGAGCTTACAATCTATTAGGGTATAAGGGAGTATACAGAAGGGGAAGAGCTTACAATCTATTAGGGTATAAGGGGGGATACAGAGGGAGAAGAGCTTACAATCTATTAGGGTATAAGGGAGTATACAGAAGGGGAAGAGCTTACAATCTATTAGGGTATAAGGGAGGATACAGAAGGAGAAGAGCTTACAATCTATTAGAGTATAAGGGAGGATACAGAGGGAGAAGAGCTTACAATCTATTAGGGTATAAGGGAGGATACAGAAGGAGAAGAGCTTACACTCTATTAGGGTATAAGGGAGGATACAGAAGGAGAAGAGCTTACAATCTATTAGTGTATAAGGGAGTATACAGAAGGGGAAGAGCTTACACTCTATTAGGATATAAGGGAGGATACAGAAGGAGAAGAGCTTACAATCTATTAGAGTATAAGGGAGGATACAGAGGGAGAAGAGCTTACAATCTATTAGGGTATAAGGGAGGATACAAAGGGAGAAGAGCTTACAATCTATTAGGGTATAAGGGAGGATACAGAGGGAGAAGAGCTTACAATCTATTAGAGTATAAGGGAGGATACAGAGGGAGAAGAGCTTACAATCTATTAGTGTATAAGGGAGTATACAGAAGGGGAAGAGCTTACACTCTATTAGGATATAAGGGAGGATACAGAAGGAGAAGAGCTTACAATCTATTAGAGTATAAGGGAGGATACAGAGGGAGAAGAGCTTACAATCTATTAGGGTATAAGGGAGGATACAAAGGGAGAAGAGCTTACAATCTATTAGGGTATAAGGGAGGATACAGAGGGAGAAGAGCTTACAATCTATTAGAGTATAAGGGAGGATACAGAGGGAGAAGAGCTTACAATCTATTAGAGTATAAGGGGGGATACAGAAGGGGAAGAGCTTACAGGTTATTATGGTCACAGCTTGTCTGCTATGCTTTTTATTGTGTTGTTTTTATTCATAAGAACAATGTTGGTACGTGTAACTGTTGTTTGATTCTATGCAGTGCATTCACCGAGACGTCAAGCCGGAAAATATTCTGCTCACCAAACAAGGAGTGATAAAGCTCTGTGACTTTGGCTTTGCTCGAATCTTAAGTAAGTGGTTTTGCCTCTTGTGACCTTGCTTATATGTACTTTATGCTTTCTGTTTGGCTTTACTAGTCTTGATCTGCAGCAGAGCTCTGCGTTCTCAGTGGACATCAATATAATTGGCTTGCAGGGTCCACTGAGAACACAGAGCTCTGCTGTCATCCAGGAGACAATGTGGATCAGGAGCAGGAAAGCCAATAAGGGGACTTATAGTGGATCTATCACCAGGATTTTCACTATGCTGGAGATAGGTCTCTGTCCCTGGGGCATCCCGATGTGGAATGCCCTGCTGTGTGAAACCCCTCAGATCGCCCACATAACTATCATTTCAACCATTCTCATGGTGCTTGTGTGGACACTTGTCCAATCAGAACTTTATGACATGCATACTAATGCAGTGTTTGCATAGGGAGCGGGGGCAGCCATGTGTGGAGTGTTCCCACTCCCGGTGGGAGAGTGCGCCTCACGTGCAGGGATGCCGGGAATGCGGCAAAGGCGATGGACCAGTGGACAGGTAAGCAATTGTGGGCTGCTGCAGGGGGGACATCCCGAATTGGGATGTTCCAGGGGCCCCTAGTCGGCTGGCCCTGAAGCCTTTAGACTCCAGGCCCATTCATGCCAGCGATTGCTCCAATTTAAAGGGACATTCCAGGCAAATTCCTAAATAGTACTACTCTCTGCTCTCCCCATGATGGCTGTCAGGGGCGGCATCTTTCATTCATCCTGCTTTATATTTCTCAATAACGACCAGTGAACTCCCAGTGTCCCTTCTGTAGGGCCTTCTTAGCAGCAGATGACTCATCTACGCATTTTTCAATGTAAGGGTCCCCTCAGAAGTCAGTTCATTTCGGGGACTCTGAAAAACTAGTCAGCAGAAGGGAACAAGTTCAGCAGGCTCTATCAGGGATAGCAAAGTGCTGATGAATGAAAGCCAGCATGGGGAGAGCAGAAAGCAGCTAATTTTACCCTTTGTCTTTAAGTGGCCAAATGTCATTCGACTACTAGAAGAAAAAAATCTCTCCCTCAAACTGGTGCCCCTGAGTATCTCACTTCTCCCCACAGCCCGGCCCGGAGACGATTACACGGACTATGTGGCCACGCGCTGGTATCGGGCCCCGGAGCTGCTGGTTGGGGACACCCAGTACGGGGCGGCAGTGGACGTTTGGGCCATCGGATGCGTCTTCGCTGAGCTGCTGTGTGGCCAGCCTCTGTGGCCGGGCAAATCTGACGTGGATCAGCTCTACCTCATCATCCGAACACTCGGTAAGCACGGCGCCATGTTTCAGCCCCTGTCGCTACGGTGACAGCTAATCCTTAAAATGTACATTATATATATATATACAAATACTATCTGAGTAAATGTAGACAGATAGTATAAGGAGCTTAGGGAGCAGATTCTCTGCTACACCAATAATAGGGAGCACCACAAAATACTAAGAAATTCTACATGCGAAAAGTTTATTTGGGGTAACAATTTAAAGTGGACCAAAACCCAGGATTTTGACTATCCTGGGATTTGGCCCTTGCCCCTGGGGCACCCCGATCAGGGATGCCCAAACAAACTCATCTCTTCCCGATCCTACGACGCATGCATGGCCGCTCATCCAATCAGCGCATTGGGATCCGCTCGAGCCCCTTCATCCAGGAGCTCGTCTAATGCGAGCGGGTCCGAGCACGCTGGCGGTCACATCCCCCCCTACCCTCTAACAGGGAACGTGCCCGCACCGACAATTCACAAATGCCTGGCCCTGCTAAACGGATATCGGAGATGCGTCCGTGGCTCGCGCATGCGCAGTTGGACCGGGAATGAAGGTGAGTTTTCGGGCGACCTGGGGGGTTTCACACAGCGGGCACCCCTGATCGGAGCGAAAGCGAGTATGCCTGCCCTAGAGTCTCATAGACTCTAAATACAAATGACGAAAAAAGGACAGGCTAAAAACAAGCGAGTGTGCACCACCTAATGGCTGCTAACAATAATGACATACATATAGTACTTAATAAAAGGTGCCAAGCAAGATTAAAGTGGACCAAAACCCAGGATTTTGACTATAATTTTGGTTCCCCGGGGAACCCCGATTGGGGCTGCCCCGCTGTGTGAAATCCCCCAGATTGCCGAAACCAACTCACCTCTTCCCGGTCTTATGGCTCGAGCCGCTTCGTCCAGGAGCTCGTCAAATGCGAGCGGATCTGATCGTGCTGGCAGCCGCTTCCCCCGCTACCCTCTTAACAGGGAGCGTACCCGCGCCGGCCATTCACAAATGCCTGGCACGGGCCCTGCTAAAGGCTTTACATATGGTACATAACAGCCAGGGGCGTACATAGCCCTGATGGGGCCCCATAGCAGGACCCCCACCATGGGTCCCCATCATCAGCCGAGGACGCCAACCCCCAGTCTCCCCCCCCAATGGACATTCACCAGCCAGAGCAGGCCGCGGGTACCGCGCCGATAGAGAGGCGCAGCGAGGGAGAAGTGCCTGAGACACGGGGCAAGTGCACAGCGAGACAGAGCACTGACTGCGCCGCCAGCAGAGAGTGCCAAGTCCTGCACACACTTCCCAGAGGGAAGAATGTCTAGGTAAGTATTTTGAGCTGGTGGAGATGGAGGCAGCATGCCCTGGCCCCCTTGTTCCACAGGCATGGGGGCACATGCCTGCACTGTCCCTATGGTGTGTAGGCTCCTGATACCAGCTCTAAGGTGCATAAATAGGCCACATAAGAGACACCAATATATATATATATATATATATATATATATATATATATATATATATATATAAATACCTAATAAAAATATAAAATAATCTAAATAAAAAATTGATAAAAAATAACATGTTCATCCAAATGATCGAACTAAACCATCATGTTATAAAGTGCAAGAGCAAAAAAGATGTGCAAAATCAAATGGCAGTCTATGTAAATCAATAAATGGCGATGAAAGAAGATCAAAACATGAAATATACTGCCCTGGGAATGATAGAGTGCTGCAGTGTTCCTGCTCCTACGCGTTCCGTTATCGATACGACAACTTCCACAGGGGATCTCCAGTTTATTTACTGAGTGTTCAGTGATTAAACTGGCACTGTGTTCAGGCTGTGGGCGTGTGGGAGATGAGGAAAGCACAGGGTGCAGCTGATTGGCCGCCTTGGTTTTTAGATGGCATTATTCTAACACCATTACTCTTCGTGGTAACCGTACTTGTGTTCATTATCTCCCACCTCGCAGGAAAGCTGATCCCCCGGCACCAGTACATCTTCCACTGTAATGAGTTCTTCCAGGGCGCCAGCATCCCCGAACCTGACCCCGATGATGTGGTAAGTACCCAGGCCTGTCTCCAACATCAGTAGAGAACCCAGGGATTTTTACTGGGGGAGGGGGTCTGGATGGGGCGTGGCTTCTGCATCCACCAGCTGCTGAAATGGTCAACATGAGGATGTGGCTTCTGTAGGATGTGTGCTTAGAGCGGCACAAAACCCAGCGCAGCCGGCACTGGAATATAAAAGATTCCTGCGACGGCTACTGGCCTTCCCACTGCTGTGTGAATTCCCCTAGTAAGTCTGTTGCCACCCCAGTCATTAAGATAGGCTGGATGGGAGTGTGCACGCTGCTGGGATTGCAGTGCTTGTGCTCCCGATTGCAGAAGGGCAGAACCATTTGCCATAGGCACAGCAAATAGCTCTGGCTGGCTGTCTTGTGTCACTTTATATTTTATTTTTGTTCCACAGGAGACAATAGAGGAGAAGTTCCCACATACACCAGCTGCAGCCATGGCCTTTATGAAGGTAAGAGGAAGGACAATGTGTACAGAAGTAGGAAGACACACAGTTATACACGCATCACAATGCATACCTACCAGGGTGGGAAAGAGGGACATTGAGGGATGGATAGGGGATAGGGTGTAACAGTTACAACAATAGAAACACTTTGAATAGGCAAATTAATCATTTATTGATGCAGATCTGCATGTTACACCTCAAAGAGGGACAAATGAGAACAACGAGGGACAACAAGGGGGACATGGACTCCAAATCAGGGACAGCTGGGAGGTGTGTACTGTGCTGCTTCAGATTACCGACTAAACCAGACCAACACCCTAGATAGGGACATGTGCCCTAGGTGCGAGAGAGATAGCGGCATGTGGGTACACGTAACTTGGTCGTGTGAGATCTTGGTGAATTTCTGGGAGGATGTCATGGATCTGATCAGCAAAGTAGTGGGAATTCGGATCAGGGGTTCAATCTCACTATGTGTTCTGGGGGTGTTCGAGTCAATATCGGAACTCAGAGCATTAAAATCATTGCTTCGGCTGCTGCTCTTTTATGCTCGAAAATGCATATTGCTAAATTGGAGACACCCGGCTAAACCTTCAGTACAAGCATGGAAAAATACCATTTTGTGAATACTCACCTTGTAAAATGGGTATTATAAGTATGTCACACACCACGCTTCAAGATAATCATTACATGTGGGTAGTATGGTCTGAAGAGGGCGATTTGCAGAGATGATTGGAGGAAAGAAAGCCCCTCCCAGTCCATAAATACCTGGGACCTCCCACTCATTACCCAGTATAAAGAAAGCAGTAAGGTAAGGGACCAGGAAGAGCCAAATATTAGTCATAACAACGCAAGGTTCACAAAACGATGGATCCAGAATACAAAAGGGCGGGTTGAAGCGGGGTGTGTGACATACTTATAATACCCATTTTACAAGGTGAGTATTCACAAAATGGTATTATTCTAAGTATGTCACACACCCCGCTTCAAGATAATCATTACATGTGGGACATCCAAAAGCAGTGTCCATAAAGGGTGGGGATCCAAAACAAGGCATAAAGCACAACTTAAACTACTGCAGCCTGCAGAACTTTGCGGCCAAAAACAGCATCCGCTGAGGCCCAAACATCACCCTTGTAAAAACTTTGAAAAAGTGTGAACAGAAGACCAGGTAGCGGCCTTGCAAACTTGCTCAACAGAGGCCTGGTGCTGAAAAGCCCAGGAAGCCCCAACCGCACGAGTAGAATGAGCTGTAACACGAAGGGGAGGATTTCTCCCCTTAGCAGAAAAGGCCCCGACAATGGCCTGACGAATCCACTTACTGATGGAAGACTTAGCGGGCGCCAAAACCTTTCTTGGGCCCAGAGGGTACCACAAAGAAGGCATCAGTCTTACGAAAGGCAGACGTTACCAACAAATAGTACTTCACAACTCGAACCACATCCAGGGAATGCAGGACCCTCTCCTTTTCGTTACTGGGATTAGGACACAGAGAGGGCAAAACAATGTCTTGGTTTAAGTGAAAAGGCAGAAACCACCTTAGGAAGGAAATCCGGGTTAAAACGGAAAACCACCTTGTCCTGATGTCTTTCAAAATACGGGACCTGAATGGACAGAGCCGCCAACTTAGAAACACGACGAACAGAAGTGATAGCTACCAAAAAGGCCACCTTCTGAGTAAGGGAAGACAAGGCAATATCATGCAAGGGCTCAAAGGGAGGACCCTGAAGAGCAGAAAGAACCAAATTCAAATCCCAAACCGGAATCAGAGCCTTCCTAGGGGGCCGCACGTGCGTAACCCCCTGGAAAAAGGTCTTAACCAGCGGATGAAGCGCAAAAGATCTTTGGAAAAACACCGCCAGGGCAGACACCTGCCCCTTCAGAGTATTAAGTTGGAGCCCTAGATCCAAACCATGTTGCAGGAACTCCAGGATTCTAGAAATAGAGAATTCCCTGCAAGGGAAAGCCCTAGTCTCACACCAATCAATATAAGACCTCCAAGTCCTATAGTAAACGGAAGAAGAAAACCTCTTCCTAAAGACCTTCCTCCTTCAAGATGGAGGTTTCCGCAGCCACGCCGTCAAAGCCAGCGTTGGTAAATTGGGGCAACGTAGATGACCCTGTGTGTGCAGATCCGGCAGCAGGGGCAGAACGAACTGATCTTCTGCTAACCTTACCACGTCTGCGAACCAAACCTGTCTTGGCCACCTTGGAGCCGCCAGAATTGCTGACGCTCCTTCCAGAGCCAGCTTGCGCACTACTCTGGCTACCATGGGAAACGGAGGGAACAGATACAGAAACCCCAGATCCCTCCAGTTCAGGGACACGGCGTCCGTCGCGAAGGCTAGCGGATCCTTCGCCAGAGACACAGATG
Source organism: Gastrophryne carolinensis (assembly GCA_027917425.1). Classification (NCBI taxonomy): domain Eukaryota; kingdom Metazoa; phylum Chordata; class Amphibia; order Anura; family Microhylidae; genus Gastrophryne; species Gastrophryne carolinensis. The sequence goes on from CM051240.1 coordinate 24,410,016, forward strand.
CCAGAAGTTTGTGATTGTGACGGGAGGCAAAGAGGTCCACCATCGGTGAACCCCACCTGAGACAAATTGAACGAAACACCTTGGGACTGAGAGGCCACTCCCCCTTGCGGGCTGACCACCTATTCAGAGAGTCCGCCTCCGAGTTCTCTACTCCCGGAATGTGAACTGCCGAGATGCACGGGACGTGGCTCTCCGCCCAGTCCAGAATCAATGACACTTCCCTGAGGGCACTCCTGCTGCGAGTCCCTCCCTGGTGATTGATGTAGGCAACCGCCGTCCGATTGTCCGACCGAACCTGGACCGGCAAGCCCTGCAGGAGATGAGTCAGACGAAAAAGAACCATTCTGATGGCTCTCAATTCCAGAATGTTGATAGGCTCGTGGGCTTCCAGGGGTCCCCACAACCCCTGAAATTGCAGATCATTCCAGAAGCCCCCCCATCCTGAGAGGCTGGCATCCGTGGTGACCACCTCCCAACGAGGAGTCTGAAAAGACCTGCCCTTCAACAGATTGGTTGAGTTCAGCCACCACCTGAGTGGTCGGCGAGACATCAGAAAGAATTGATCCAGCGACAGAGGAGATCTGTCCCAGACAGACAATAGATGGAGTTGTAGCGTCCTCGTGTGAAACTGGGCAAAGGGGACTGCCTCGAAGGAGGCCACCATCAACCCCACCAGTCTCATTCCTAGTCAAATGGTCAGACAAGGAATGGACATGAGCGACCGAATCAATTCCTGAATCAAAAGAACCTTGGATTGAAGAAGGAACACTCTGGCCTGATCTGTATCCAGAGACATTCCCAGAAAGGATACTATCCTGGACGGGTAAAAGGAGGACTTGGGATAGTTGATCACCCAGCAGAACCTCTCCAGAGTGGATATTACCGTCCTGGTGTCCAATTCCGCTTGGCTGAATGATGATGCCATGATGAGGAGATCGTCCAGATATGGCACTATGCGAATTCCCTGCGCTCTAAGAAGAGCCATCACCCCAGCGAGCACCTTGGTGAAAAACCCTTGGAGCTGTGGTGAGACCAAAAGGAAGAGCTACAAACTGAAAGTGCCGATCTTCCACCACAAACCTGAGGAATCTCTGGTGCGCGGGAAAAAAACGGAACATGGAGGAAAGCGTCCTTGACGTCTATGGACGTCATGAAGTCCCCCTGACGGAGAGCGCGGATAGCTGAACGACGCGATTCCATGCGAAATTTTCGCAGCCTGATAAACCTGTTGAGGATCTTCAGATCCAGGATGGGCCGGATAGAGCCATCCTTTTTGGGGACCGTGAACAGATTTGAGTAAAATCCCCGACCCTGATCTGATAGGGGCACTGGCGAGATGACCTATATCTCCAGAAGACTTGAAAAGCGCCTCCCGAAGCCCCTGTGCGCCAGGTGCGTCCGGGGGCACCCTAGACCTTAAGAAAAGCGGAGGAGGACGGGACTCGAACTCCAACTTGTAGCCGGAAGACACGACTTCCCGGATCCGTTTGTCCGAAACCTCCCGAATCCAGATCAGAGAGAAGTGTCGCAGCTGTCCCCCCACCCGCACGGGTGAGGGCGCCCCCCATTGCTGAGCAGGCTTGTTCGCAGGTTTTGGGTTATGAACCCCAGTTGTATCCTGAGCGGGCACGTCCTCTGCCCCTATTCCAGGAATCTCCTCTAGTGGAAGGGAAGGCGAAACCTCTTCCTGCTCTGGATCCGCGAAAGGAATGATTGAAAGAAGCCGCCCCGCGAAAGGGACGTCGTTGCTTCTTGCGTTGAGGTAACTTACCCCCCTTAGCTACTGAATCCAATTTTTCTCCAAAAAGCCATAGCCCCACGAATGGGAGAGACGTCAGCGACTTTTTTGGCCCAAGGTCGGCCGCCCACTGGCGCAACCAAACTGAACGCCTTATAGTCACCATCAGAGCAGAAGCTCTCCAAGGCGGCTAACATTAAAGACAAGAATAACTCACAACGTTTAAGTCCCAGAAATTCGTCACTGTCCGGGTGCAAACCGGAAGATGACAACAAGTCTCTGACCACCGACCTGGTAGCCACCACCAGCAGAGATGAAGCGCAAAAAGGGCCGTATGGCTGCCCCAATACTGGCGAAACCATGACAAGCCATCTGGCCAATTCGTTTATCCCCTCCATCTTTAAGAGAAGAGCAATCGGGGTTATTCAAAAACGGCTGAATTGGATAACCCCAGAATTGGTGCATCCACCTCAGGGGGGGACGTCCAGCGCTTAACCGTGTCCGAAGGGAAAGGATATCTTTTATCCCAACTCTGAAGAATGCCTGGGAGCTGAGCCGGCCTCTCCCATTCCTTAGAAATAATCTTATCAAAATGCCTTTTATTAGGGAATTCCAAGCGCGGCTTGGATTCCTCATAAAACTCCCCTTGTTGATGAGGAGCAACCTCTGGAGGAGAAATAGCCAGAACCTCAAACATCTGAGCAAGGACGTTAGGAGTATCCAAAGAACTCCCTGACCCCTTCTCAGAGTCCGCGCCAACGAATAGCTGGTCGTCCGAATAATCCGATTCGTCAAATAGCTCCCCTTCCTCCAGAGGGGAGTAATCTGACCAATCCAGGTGATCCTCATCGTCATATTCAAATGTCGGTGGGACCGGTGACAAATGCTTTCTCTTAGCTGGAGCCTTCTTGGCAACCGCAGAAGAAATAAATTTTTCAATATTAGTCAATCTAGCACACACATCAGATTGCGACTGCCCACCCGTGACAACGTCACACGGGACACGGGCCAAGACGGGGTGGGAAGGGGATGACGCCGGCGGTGCTGACCCAGACGTCTGGGGTTCTGACTGCCGTGTAATAGTCTGCTGTGCACATAGTATACATAGAAATACGTCATCCCCTGTTAGGGATACCCCACAGCCCATGGACTTCCGGGATTGCCCCGAGGGGAGCCCGGTATCTGGGGATGCCTCCATACGGTGAACTTATATGTAGTCGCAATGACCGAGGGAATTACGCTAGTAAGCAACCCGGGATGCCCTTATAATTGTCCCAAGTGGGAGGATTTTAACATGGAATTTAACCCAGGGACCCAAGGGCCGGAAGAAGACCCCTTAAAACCTAAGGCGTTCTACCTGAAAGACTGCCGGATATAAAGGGTTACATATAAGTAAATATATATATATATATATATATATATATATATATATATATATAAGGCCCTCACTGTGCCTTCCTGCGTGAGGTAAATGGCGTCCACCACACACGCAGCTCACAGAGGCAGAAAGGAGCCTGTGGGCGTGGCCAGCGCTGAGCGCGAGATATGCGTAGCTCCGCCCCCTTACAGAGCGGAAAGCGGGCTCCGCAGTGGGTCTGCGCCCCTAATGGCAAAATGTGTGAGGTAAATTACCTCAGAAAAACACTATAGCGCACACATATACCGGCGCCATGGCAAGAACAGCAGCCGCGGCGCCGGTAACCACAAAGACCCCAGGGATGTAATGGGTGCGGGCCGCGGCGACGCGCAATCGCCCGGCCCCGCCCACTGTGGCCAGCGCGTGAGGGGAGATCTCCCCTCACAAGATTAATGGAACCGCCAGCGCAAATAACCGCGCCGCGGCCATTGCGGTAGTCACCGCAACAAAAAACAGTAAAGCCAGGGGGACAAGCCAGCGCCAACAGCCGGCCCCACCCCCCAACTACAACTTCTGAGGAGAAAAGTTCTCCTCAGCTCTGGCGCCAGTAGCAGTGAAACAATGCACAATAAATAAATCCTAACTCTGAGGTAAAAAAGGTGGCCCCCGACATTTTATCCCCACCACCACAGGAGAAGGGCATCAGGAAAGGGGGGCCAAGGGACAGGGCATCCCAAACCGGGGTCACCAGCCCGGATAACCGCCTACCCTCTGGTACAGGGTCTCACGGTGGAGCATGGCTCCAGAGCACTAAAAGTGCCATTCTACCCTCACCCGGGATACAGCCTAGACTGGGAGGCATGTGTATTGGGACTTATAAAAAACATAACCGGGTGGAAATAGAGAGAAAAGCGGGCCGGGAATAAACCCGGCTACCTGAAATCCCTCTGTGCAAGGAGGAGACATCATCTTCTGACTTGCTCGCCGTCTGCAGAGATGGAAAACTGGGTAATGAGTGGGAGGTCCCAGGTATTTATGGACTGGGAGGGGCTTTCTTTCCTCCAATCATCTCTGCAAATCGCCCTCTTCAGACCATACTACCCACATGTAATGATTATCTTGAAGCGGGGTGTGTGACATACTTAGAATAGATTAGTCAACCAGAAACTCACTATGTATAAATTGACATACGCTGCGAGGGGGGTACCAGATAAGTTTGAGAAGATCTGGGATCCGTGGCTACAGTGTCAGGAGTCGGCATCTGATGATGAGTGAACCAGGGAGGGGGGAACACTGTCAGCGCTGTGGTTATTGCTGAGTCAGGAGTCCGCAAGATGGAGCCGAGGTCGATATCTGTCCTGTGGAGTGAGGGGAGGGCATGTCCTGGAGCATGACTGGATAGGCCTCAATGGGTGGCCAATGGTTGGCCAATGTCTACTTCTTTAATTAGTGCTCTCCTTGCCTGGGCTGTCAGTGGATGGTGGATGACCATGTCTTGGTAGGTTTGCAGTTGTGCCATACTCTCTCCATTTACAGATAGATTGAACAGCGCTCCGTGACATGTGCAGAGCTTGGGCTATTTTTTTATAACCTCACCCTGCAATAAATTTCACCACAACTTCATCCCTGAGCTGTCTGCTGGGTTCCTTGGTGTTTATGATGCCCTTTGGTCACTAATGTTCTCTAACAAACCTCTGAGGCCTTCAGAGAACAACTCTAGTTATATTGAAAATAAATCACATCCAAGTACAGGACTCTACAGTGGCATAACTAAATATGATGGGCACTGGTGCAAACATGAAATGGGGCCCTTTAACGGCTCGCTAGACAACCAAACACTGAAACAGCAGAGACCAGTGGTGCTTCCTTTCTCTAAATGATGCCAAGTGAGCACAAATATGATAAATAAGGAGCAACAATGTTGGGGCCCTGCTGATCTTCTAGGCCCCGGTGCAGTTGTACCCCCTCAAGTTACGCCCCTGGGACTCTATATACTAATTAGGTGGCTTCTGAAGGCAACTGGTCACTCTGGATTTTATTTAGGGGGATCAGAGAACACGGGGCAGAATACATATGCATGCCACACTTTTCAATTTTTATTTTTTTTTTTACATTTGGAAAAGCCTTTATTTTCTTTACACTTTCCAAATACTTGCTACGCTGTGTTGCTCCATCACATGACATCTCAGTTAAATACATTAGTTTGGCTGTGGCTGTAACATTTAAAAATATGGAAAAGTTTAAGGGCTACAAATATTTTTAAAGCACTCTATTTCCTCAGCATCAGGACTGGGGGCATATCCACCCGTGCTACATTATGTGCCCCTGTAATATGAAAGCTTCAGTACCATTGCTTTAAGAGTAGCCACATCCACCCCTGCCCATGAGCTTTCCCTGCAATGCTATAGTATTAGCAGTAATGGCACGCACACATTGGAGTTGGCTGCCATGGGCTGACCTGGGGCTCTTAAAATCAGTCTGATTTTCAGCCACAAGTCACTGAAAGTAGACACTAAAATATGGAGTCAGAGAAAAAATAGAAAGGGTATAGGATGAATTCAGATAGGCAACATGTCTCTAGTGACAGAATACATTGGCTTGTGACTTTTGTTTGTAGGGCTGCCTACGCATGGATCCTGATGAAAGACTAACCTGCGAGCAGCTCCTGGAGAGTGCCTACCTTAACCCCGCCCGCGAGGAGCCGGAGAAAAGAAAGGGGAAGGGACGAAGGAGACAGGTAAACAAAGCTCTATAAACATTCCTAAAATAAAAGCCATAATAGGAGGAATATGGAGGCAGTTACATTCTAATCTACCTTAGAAAATTAACTAAGACCTATAAAATCGCAATATGTTGAGCAATCAGTAGCCCTAAGCACTTGCTGACACAATGGAAGCATCTGAAGCTGCTCTGTACTGTCCTTACTGGAGGGACTATGTGACGTTTCTATGTATCATATGAGGAGGCTGCAGGCAACCTTTATTGTGCCAGCATGAGAGGGAGTCAGGATGCCAGTAAGAAATTGCCGGATAGAGTGCAAATACTAGGCGGTAAAGGATGGAGTAAAAGGGGTGCTAGCTGGGTGTTGGAGGTACGCCAGGGGCACAACATGATGGCAGGGGGCCTGGATAGATACTAGAGGTACAGGATGCACATATAGGAGTGCTGGAGGAATACTAATAGTATTTTATGGAGGATATAGATGGATAGCTGCTGAATGGAGTGGTAAACAATGACGTCATAATAGGGGCTGGATGTGTACTAGGGGTATAGGATGGAGTCAGTACAGTATGGTGTCTGCTGGGAGCTGGACGGATAGTAGGGGTATAGGATGGATTCTGTGAGAAGCTGTACGGATAGGGGTATAGGATGGAGACGGAGGGGAGCTTGATGGATAGTAGTGGTTTAGGATGGAGTCAGAGGGGAGCTGAATGGATAGTAGGGGTACAGGATGGAGTCAGTACAGTATGGTGTCTGCTGGGAGCTGGATGGTTAGTAGGGGTAGAGGATGGAGTCTGGTGGGTGGATAGTAGGGGTACAGGATGGAGCCAGAGGTGAGCTGGATGGATAGTAGGGGTACAGGATGGAGTCAGAGGGGTGCTGGATGGATAGTAGGGGTACAGGATGGAGTAAGAGGGGAGCTGGATGGATAGTAGGGATATAGGATGGAGTCAGAGGTGAGCTGGATGGAGTCAGTACAGTATGGTGTCTGCTGGGAGCTGGATGGATAATAGGGATACGGGATGGAGTCAGATGGGAGCTGGATGGATAGTAGGGGTACAGGATGGAGTCAGATGGGAGCTGGATGGATAGTAGGGGTACAGGATGGAGTCAGAGGGGAGCTGGATGGATAGTAGGGGTACAGGATGGAGTCAGATGGGAGCTGGATGGATAGTAGGGGTACAGGATGGAGTCAGATGGGAGCTGGATGGATAGTAGGGATACAGGATGGAGTCAGATGGGAGCTGGATGGATAGTAGGGGTACAGGATGGAGTCAGAGGGGATCTGGATGGATAGCTGGATGGATAGTAAGGATATAGGATGGAGTCAGAGGGGAGCTGGATGGATAGTAAGGATATAGGATGGAGTCAGAGGGGAGCTGGATGGATAGTAGGGGTACAGGATGGAGTCTGGTGGGAGCTGGATGGTTAGTAGGGGTACAGGATGGAGTCTGGTGGGAGCTGGATGGATAGTAGGGGTACAGGATGGAGTCAGAGGAACGCTGGATGGATAGTAGGGGTACAGGATGGAGTCTGGTGGGAGCTGGATGGTTAGTAGGGGTACAGGATGGTGTCCGGTGGGAGCTGGATGAATAGTAGGGGTACAGGATGGAGTCAGAGGAACGCTGGATGGATAGTAGGGGTACAGGATGGAGTCAGAGGGGAGCTGGGTAGATAGTAGGGGCACAGGATGGAGTCAGAGGGGAGCTGGGTAGATAGTAGGGGCACAGGATGGAGTCTGGTGGGAGCTGGATGGATAGTAGGGGTACAGGATAGAGTCAGATGAAAGCTGGATAAATAGTAGGGGTACAAGATGGAGTCAGAGGGGGGCTGGATGGATAGTAGGGGTACAAGATGGAGTCAGAGGGGGGCTGGATGGATAGTAGGGATACAGGATGGAGTCAGAGGGGAGCTGGATGGTTAGTAGGGGTACAGGATGGAGTCAGGTGGGAGATGGATGAATAGTAAGGGTACAGGATGGAGTCAGAGGGGAGCTGGGTAGATAGTAGGGGCACAGGATGGAGTCAGAGGGGAGCTGGGTAGATAGTAGGGGCACAGGATGGAGTCTGGTGGGAGCTGGATGGATAGTAGGGGTACAGGATAGAGTCAGATGAAAGCTGGATAAATAGTAGGGGTACAAGATGGAGTCAGAGGGGGGCTGGATGGATAGTAGGGGTACAAGATGGAGTCAGAGGGGGGCTGGATGGATAGTAGGGATACAGGATGGAGTCAGAGGGGAGCTGGATGGATAGTAGGGGTACAGGATGGAGTCAGAGGGGAGCAGGATGGATAGTAGGGGTACAGGATGGAGTCAGAGGGGAGCTGGATGGATAGTAGGGGTACAGGATGGAGTCAGAGGGGAGCCGGATGGATAGTAGGGGTACAGGATGGAGTCAGAGGGGAGCCGGATGGATAGTAGGGGTACAGGATGGAGTCAGAGGGGAGCTGGATGGATAGTAGGGGTACAGGATGGAGTCAGAGGAGAGCTGGATGGATAGTAGAGGTACAGGATGGAGTCAGAGGGGAGCCGGATGGATAGTAGGGGTACAGGATGGAGTCAGAGGGGAGCTGTATGTATAGTAGGGATACGGGATAGGGTCTGGTGGGAGCTGGATGGATAGTAGGGGTACAGGATGGAGTCAGAGGGGAGCTGGATGGATAGTAGGGGTACAGGATGGAGTCAGAGGAGAGCTGGATGGATAGTAGAGGTACAGGATGGAGTCAGAGGGGAGCCGGATGGATAGTAGGGGTACAGGATGGAGTCAGAGGGGAGCTGTATGTATAGTAGGGATACGGGATAGGGTCTGGTGGGAGCTGGATGGATAGTAGGGGTACAGGATGGAGTCAGAGGGGAGCTGGATGGATAGTAGGGGTACAGGATGGAGTTATAGGGGAGCTGGATGGATAGTAGGGGTACAGGATGGAGTCACAGGGGAACTGGATGGATAGTAGGGGTACAGGATGGAGTCAGAGGGGAACTGGATGGATAGTAGGGGTACAGGATGGAGTCACAGGGGAACTGGATGGATAGTAGGGGTACAGGATGGAGTCAGAGGGGAACTGGATGGATAGTAGGGGTACAGGATGGAGTCAGAGGGGAACTGGATGGATAGTAGGGGTACAGGATGGAGTCAGAGGGGAACTGGATGGATAGTAGGGGCACAGGATGGAGTCAGGTGGGAGCTGGATGGATAGTAGAGGTACAGGATGGAGTCAGAGGGGAGCTGGATGGATAGTAGAGGTACAGGATGGAGTCACAGGGGAACTGGATGGATAGTAGGGGTACAGGATGGAGTCAGGTGGGAGCTGGATGGATAGTAGAGGTACAGGATGGAGTCACAGGGGAACTGGATGGATAGTAGGGGTACAGGATGGAGTCAGAGGGGAGCTGGATGGATAGTAGAGGTACAGGATGGAGTCACAGGGGAACTGGATGGATAGTAGGGGTACAGGATGGAGTCAGAGGGGAACTGGATGGATAGTAGGGGTACAGGATGGAGTCAGAGGGGAGCTGGGTGGAGAGTAGGGATACAGGATGGAGTCAGGTGGGAGCTGGATGGATAGTAGGGGTACAGGATGGAGTCAGAGGGGAGCTGGGTGGAGAGTAGGGGTACAGGATGGAGTCAGAGGGGAACTGGATGGATAGTAGGGGTACAGGATGGAGTCAGAGGGGAGCTGGGTGGAGAGTAGGGATACAGGATGGAGTCAGAGGAGAGCTGGATGGATAGTAGAGGTACAGGATGGAGTCAGAGGGGAGCTGGATGGATAGTAGGGGTACAGGATGGAGTTATAGGGGAGCTGGACAGATAGTAGGGGTACAGGATGGAGTCAGGTGGGAGCTGGATGGATAGTAGGGGTACAGGATGGAGTTATAGTGGAGCTGGATGGATAGTAGGGGTACAGGATGGAGTCAGAGGGGAGCTGGATGGATAGTAGGGGTACAGGATGGAGTCAGGTGGGAGCTGGATGGATAGTAGGGGTACAGGATGGAGTCAGAGGGGAGCTGGGTGGAGAGTAGGGATACAGGATGGAGTCAGGTGGGAGCTGGATGGATAGTAGGGGTACAGGATGGAGTCAGAGGGGAGCTGGGTGGAGAGTAGGGGTACAGGATGGAGTCAGAGGAGAGCTGGATGGATAGTAGAGGTACAGGATGGAGTCAGAGGGGAGCTGGATGGATAGTAGGGGTACAGGATGGAGTTATAGGGGAGCTGGACAGATAGTAGGGGTACAGGATGGAGTCAGGTGGGAGCTGGATGGATAGTAGAGGTACAGGATGGAGTTATAGTGGAGCTGGATGGATAGTAGGGGTACAGGATGGAGTCAGAGGGGAGCTGGATGGATAGTAGGGGTACAGGATGGAGTCAGGTGGGAGCTGGATGGATAGTAGGGGTACAGGATGGAGTCAGAGGGGAGCTGGATGGATAGTAGGGGTACAGGATGGAGTCAGAGGGGAGCTGTATGTATAGTAGGGGTACAGGATGGAGTCAGAGGGGAGCTGGATGGATAGTAGGGGTACAGGATGGAGTCAGAGGGGAGCTGGATGGATAGTAGGGGTACAGGATGGAGTCAGAGGGGAGCTGGATGGATAGTAGGGGTACAGGATGGAGTCAGAGGGGAGCCGGATGGATAGTAGGGGTACAGGATGGAGTCAGAGGGGAGCTGGATGGATAGTAGGGGTACAGGATGGAGTCAGAGGGGAGCTGGATGGATAGTAGGGGTACAGGATGGAGTCAGAGGGGAGCCGGATGGATAGTAGGGGTACAGGATGGAGTCAGAGGGGAGCTGGATGGATAGTAGGGGTACAGGATGGAGTCAGAGGGGAGCTGGATGGATAGTAGGGGTACAGGATGGAGTCAGAGGGGAGCTGGATGGATAGTAGGGGTACAGGATGGAGTCAGAGGGGAGCTGGATGGATAGTAGGGGTACAGGATGGAGTCAGAGGGGAGCCGGATGGATAGTAGGGGTACAGGATGGAGTCAGAGGGCAGCTGGATGAATAGTAGGGGAACAGGATGGAGTCAGAGGGGAGCTGGATGGATAGTAGGGGTACATGATGGAGTCAGAGGAGAGCTGGATGGATAGTAGGGGTACAGGATGGAGTCAGAGGGGGGCTGGATGGATAGTAGGGGTACATGATGGAGTCAGAGGAGAGCTGGATGGATAGTAGGGGTACAGGATGGAGTCAGAGGGGGGCTGGATGGATAGTAGGGGTACAGGATGGAGTCAGAGGGGTGCTGGATGGATAGTAGGGGTACAGGATGGAGTTAGGGGGGAGCTGGATGGATAGTAGGGGTACAGGATGGAGTTAGGGGGGAGCTGGATGGATAGTAGGGGTACAGGATGGAGTCAGAGGGGAGCTGGATGGATAGTAGGGGTACATGATGGAGTCAGAGGAGAGCTGGATGGATAGTAGGGGTACAGGATGGAGTCAGAGGGGGGCTGGATGGATAGTAGGGGTACAGGATGGAGTCAGAGGGGTGCTGGATGGATAGTAGGGGTACAGGATGGAGTTAGGGGGGAGCTGGATGGATAGTAGGGGTACAGGATGGAGTTAGGGGGGAGCTGGATGGATAGTAGGGGTACAGGATGGAGTTAGGGGGGAGCTGGATGGATAGTAGGGGTACAGGATGGAGTCAGAGGGGGGCTGGATGGATAGTAGGGGTACAGGATGGAGTCAGAGGGGTGCTGGATGGATAGTAGGGGTACAGGATGGAGTTAGGGGGGAGCTGGATGGATAGTAGGGGTACAGGATGGAGTTAGGGGGGAGCTGGATGGATAGTAGGGGTACAGGATGGAGTTAGGGGGGAGCTGGATGGATAGTAGGGGTACAGGATGGAGTCAGAGGGGAGCTGGATGGATAGTAGGGGTACAGGATGGAGTCAGAGGGGAGCTGGATGGATAGTAGGGGTACAGGATGGAGTCAGAGGGGAGCTGGATGGATAGTAGGGGTACAGGATGGAGTCAGAGGGGAACTGTATGGATATTAGGGATATAGGATGGAGTCTGGAAAGAGTTGGATGGAAGGAGACAGAGGGAAATGTTGCCAGATAAGAGCTAAGCCTGATTGCCTCGTGTATGGGCAGCATTGGTTACAGACTTGGGAGGAAGAGAAGCTCCTGATCTTCAGAATTGCGCCAGGCTCAACAGGAGCTGCAGACAGAGGAGCAGCTTAGGGAACCAGTCAGCTATGGTGGCCTCCTTATTCTTATAGGACAGCACAAAGCAGAGGAGCTAATCTGACTTGTGACATCTCTCTGCAGACTCAGCTACTGCCTCACATTCCCGGAAATGGCGCCTCACCGGCCCCTGAGGGAAAAACCAAAGCCCGCATCCAGAAATTTGACCACTTCCCCAACATCTAGATACTGCTTATGCTGCTCGTGGACATCGAGGACGACAGAGCAACCATTGCTGGGTGCAGTCTCCATCCTAGAAAGTGACCAAGACTAAATGATGTTCAGGACTTTATGGATAAACTCCAAAGAGGACCCATCTAATGTGTACCTCATTTACCTCAACTAACAAGCTGTCGTCTTTATTCTCTCTGGATGCAATGTATTATTTTTTAAGCACTGTGTATACCCTCCCCCAGTATGGGCCTTGCTTGTTCCTGCAGGGGAGCAGCTCCCACCTGACTCCATCCTGTACCCCTACTATCCATCCAGCTCCCACCTGACTCCATCCTGTACCCCTACTATCCATCCAGCTCCCCTCTGACTCCATCCTGTACCTCTACTATCCATCCAGCCCCCCTCTGACTCCATCCTGTACCCCTACTATCCATCCAGCTCTCCTCTGACTCCATCCTGTACCCCTACTATCCATCGATCATTCTGAAGGTAGATCACAGCCTTCTAAAGCACACATTTATATAGGGAGTGCAGATAGAGTTTTGGTTCTAGCCTAGCAGGAATACACAGTTGCAAGGCTGAAACAATTACAATAGCCCCTGGAAGGGTAACAACAGGTCCCTGGACGCTGCTCCACAGCTCTAAACCCCTCTGTCCACAGTTACCTGTCTCGCCAGCGGCAGGGACCTGTGTAGTGGTGCCAGCAGAATAGAGGGTGTGCACATGCGAGTCTGGAGCTCTGAATCCCCAGCTATCCAAATGTCCACATTGTAATCCTTGGCAGAAATAATACAATTCTGTGATTACTCACCTGTAGAATTGTTTTTATGGTAATCCAGCAAGGGTTGCTTCATCTGTAATTCTTCACATTTGGGTAATCCGCCACCAGGTGGCGCAGTTGACTGCAGAAAGACTTGTGGCTCCTCCCGGCCCATAAAAGGGCAGGAATTACCCAGAAGACCCAGTGTTTGAAAAGCAGTAATGCAAGAAGCCGGGAGGCAATACCATGATAGGAAAACATAGCCAACTAAAAAAGAACTCTCTCAACAAAATCACCATAAAAAGGCAAAAGAGGATAACGATAACAAGTTAGGGATGAAGCAACCCGTGCTGGATTACCATAAAAACAATTCTACAGGTGAGTAATCACAGAATTGTATTTTCTGGTATCCAGCATGGGTTGCTTCATCTTCACATTTGGGACATCCAACAGCAGTGTCCAGGAAGAAGGGTGGGATCCCCAGCGAGCAACGGCAGGAAGTTCAAGCCACTACCGCCCGAAGCCCCTTGCAGCCAAAAGCAGCATCAGCTGAGGCCCTAACATCAACCTTGTAAAACTTAGAAAAAGTATGAACTGAAGACCAAGTAGCGGCCTTACAAACCTGTTCAACAGAAGCCTGGTGCTGAAAAGCCCAGGAAGCACCAATAGCTCTAGTGGAGTGAGCAGTAACACGGAAAGGGGGCTCCTTCCCCTTGGCAGAATATGCTTGCACCACCGCCGGTCTGATCCATTTGCTAATAGTGGATTTGGCCGGAGGCAAGCCCTTCCTAGGACCGGCAGGGAGCACAAACAGAGAATCAGACTTCAGAAAAGGCTTAGTGGCGATCAAATAGTATTTGAGCGCCCTGATCACATCCAGAGAATGAAGGCATTGTTCCTTAGAATTAGAAGGGGCAGGACACAAGGAAGGCAAGACAATGTCCTCATTGAGATGAAAGGCAGAAACAACCTTGGGCAAAAATTCAGGTTTAAGACAGAATACCACCTTATCCTGATGCCGTTCAAAATAAGGAGGCTTAATAGAAAGCGCCGCCAGCTCAGAGACACGACGCACTGAAGTGATAGCCACCAAGAAGGCCACCTTAAGAGACAGAATGGACAGCGCAGCATCGCATCGCACAAGGGCTCAAAGGGAGGACGCTGGAGAGCAGAAAGCACCAAGTTCAAATCCCACACCAGTAGCAGGGGCTTACGCGGTGGACGTACATGAGTAACTCCTTGGAAAAAAGTCTTGACAAGCCTATGATTGGCTAAAGATCTTTGGAAAAAGATTGCCAAGGCCGAAACCTGGCCTTTGAGGGTACTCAGTTGTAGACCCGACTCCAGACCATGTTGTAAAAACTCCAAAATCCTAGAAATGGAGAAAGTGTGACAAGGAAAAGACTCACACCAGGCAATGTAAGCATGCCAGACCCTATAATAAATCAAAGATGATTTCTTCCGAGCCTGAATCATAGTACTGACGACCGCGGCCGGCAATCCCTTATCCATCTGGACGACGTCCGCGAACCATACTCTCCTCGGCCAGCGGGGGCCACCAGAATGGTCGGTACCCCCTCCTGGGCTATCTTGCGCAGCACCCGACCCAGGAGAGGAAAGGGAGGAAATGCATAGAGGATCCGGAAATCCGTCCAGGGGAATGGCTAGAGCGTCCGTGGCGAAGGCCAGCGGATCTCTTGACAGAGAGACGACTCTTGGAAGCTTGTGACGGGACGAAAATAGGTCCACGTCCGGCTGACCCCAGCGGCGACACAGGGCATGAAAGATCTTGTTATCGAGGGACCATTCCCCCAGACGAGACGTCCCCCTGCTCAGGGAGTCCGCCTCGTGGTTCTCCACCCCTGGGATGTAAACCGCTGAGATGTAGGGAACATTCTCCTCTGCCCAAGACAATATCAGGGACACCTCCTTGAGGGCTCGTTTGCTCCGAGTCCCACCCTGATGACTGATGTAAGTGACAGCCGTCTGATTGACTGAGCGGACCTGGACCGCACGACCCCTTAAGCGAGGAGTCAACTGGGAGAGAAACAACCTGACCGCTCTCAGCTCCAGGAGATTAATGGGCGTGTGGGCCTCCCGAGGGCCCCACTGGCAAAACCCTCCCCAACTGGTCAGACTGGCCCCACCAACTGCATCCCCAGATGGATGGAGGGGTGAGGACTGCTGAGGAAGAAACACCTTGACCTGAGAAGTATCCAGCGTCATGCCCAGGAAGGACCTCACCAATGACAGAGTGAGCGAAGACTTGTGATAATTGATCACCCAACCGAAGGACTCTAGGGTGGACACAACCCCCTGAGTATCCCTCTCGGCCCGATGAAAAGATTGAGCCGCAATCAACAGGTCGTCCAGGTAAGGAAGAATGCGAATGCCCTCCTCAGGAGGGCCATGACACCCGCCAGCACCTTGGTGAACACCCGAGAGAACGGCAAGGCCACAAACTGGTAGTGCTGATCCCCCAGAGCGAACCTCAGGAACTTCTGATGCCCTAGGAAGATAGGGACGTGCAAATAGGCATCCTTGTTGTCCACAATGGTCGCCTGGTCAAAGAGCTCACCGCCGACCGTAAGGTCTCCATGCGGAAGTGTCCAGGATGGGCCTCAGGAAGCCGTCCTTCTTGGGCACCGTGAACAGATTGGAGTAGAACCCCCGACCCCGTTCTTGAAGAGGCACAGGACAAGGCCCGGAAGGAAGGAAGGAAGGAAGGAATCTTGGGGGCGGCCAAGCTGCCAGGTCTAACTTGTAGCCGGCGGACACCAACTCCTGAATCCACCGGTCCGAGACGAATTGTCTCCAGACGTGAGCAAAGAGCCGAAGCCGTCCCCCCACCCGGATGGGTGAGAGCGCCGCCTCATGCCTGAGGGGCCTTGGTGGGGGGCTTAGGCTTGGATCCCCAGGAGAGACCGGGACGACCGCGAGCCCTACCTCGCCCCTAGGATTCCCTGCGACTGCCAGGGAAGGAAGCGCCACGTCCCCCTCAGAAGGGGCGAAAGGAAGAAGACACCTGAAAAAGCCGAGAAGGCTTTCTACGCTGAGGGAGCCGACCATCCTTGGCCAATACATCAAGGCGCTCCCCAAAAATATGTGAAGGGAAGACCAGTGAAGGACTTCTTAGCAGCAGCGTTGGCCACGCACTGCCGCAGCCAGACAGACCGACGCATGGCAACCAGCAGGGGAAAAAAATGTAGGGGAAAAAAATTCACAGCAAAAAGGAGCCTTACCGCACCTGGAATTCAGCGCTGCACCTCACAGAGCTCCACCCTAGGTGGCCATGCCCAGGTCCTGAAACACCTGGGGGAACGGCGCTGGATCCCGGGAGAGGTAAGGTGTTTTGAGTGGGCGGGTACCCACAAAGCTCCTAACCTTTGCTGACCCTTACAAAAAATATATATATAATTTTCATAGCTAACAAGATAGCTATAAGGGAAAAATGTCTGACTCACTCCTAGACTGGAAGAAAGGCTGGGTGGGTGAAGTCTCCCACATCCCAGGAGGAGGGATCAAGTTTGAGGATCTCTTGAGAGAGAGACGAACCTTGGAAGCTTGTGATTGTGTCTGGACGCAAACAGATCCACATCCGGCTGACCCCAGCGGAGACACAGAGCCTGAAAGGTCTCGCTGCTGAGGGACCATTCCCCCAGGCGTAAGGAACTTCTGCTCAGGGAGTCTGCCTCCTGGTTTTCTACCCAGGGGATGTATACCGCCGAGATGCAGGGAACATTCTCCTCTGCCCAAGTCAGAATCTGGGTTAGCTCCTTGAGGGATCTCTTGCTCCGAGTCCCGCCCTGGTGGTTGATGTAGGTCACAGTAGTCTGATTGTCCGAGCGAACCTGGATCGCACGGCCTCTTAAATGGGGAGTCAAGCGTAGAAGAACCAACCGGATAGCTCTCAGCTCCAAGAGATTTATGGGTAAACTGTTCTCCTGCGGACCCCACTGACCCTGGATCTTCTGGGTCTGCCAAACGCCTCCCCAGCCTGTCAGACTGGCATCCGTGGTAACCATCTCCCAATGGGGAGTCAGAAAGGACTTGCCCACCAGCAGGTTCCAGGAGTCCAACCACCACAAGAGGGACTGCCTGGCCAGGGGGGACAGCGAAAAACCCTGTTCCAGGGATTCCTGCATCCGATTCCAGACGGTCAGTCAGTTCAATTGTAGAGGTCTCATGTGAAACTGGGCGAAGGGTACTGCCTCGAAGCACGATACCATTAGGCCCACCAATCTCATCCCCAGACGTACCGACGGCTGCTGACAAGACAGCAAGGCCTGCACTTGCGTCTGGAAACCCAAAACCTTCTGCTGTGGCAGAAAAACCTTGACCTGAGCGGTGTCTATCGTCATTCCCAGGAAGTATCTCACTGTTGAGGGAGTGATAAATGACTTGGGGTAATTGATTACCCAACCGAAGGCTTCCAGGGTTGACAACACCATCGCTCTCGGCCTGTATCGCTCTCGGCCTGCTGAAGGGACCGGGCCGAAATCAGCAAGTCGTCCAGATAGGGTATTCGTGTGTTACCCTGACTCCTCAGGATAGCCATGATGCCCGCCAGCACCTTGGTGAACATACGGGGGGCTGAGGATATCCCGAATGGAAGTGCTACAACTGGTAATGTTGTCCCTCCAGAGCAAACCTCAGGAACTTCTGATGTCCCTGGAAAATCGGGATTTGCAGATAAGCATCCCTGATGTCCACCGTGGTCATGAAGTCGCCGGGCCGAAGCGATCTCACCGCCAACCGCAACGTTTCCATGCGGAAATGTCTGACTCTTACAAACCTGTTGAGACCCTTCAGGTCCAGGATCGGCCTAAACGTTCTGTCCTTCTTGGGAACTGTGAACAGATTGGAATAGAATCCCTGACCCTGTTCCTGCGGGGGTACAGGGCAAATCACATCTATCCGCAGGAGGTGTTGCACAGCCGTTCTCAAACTTGAGCCTTTAGCGGGTTTCGGGATATCCTTGAACGGAGGAATTTTGTGGGCGGCCTGACTGCCAGCTCTATCTTGTAACTGGAGGACACTACCTCCTGAATCCACCGATCCGAGACGTGACGTCTCCAGATCTGAGCAAACAGCAGAAGCCGTCCCCCCACCCGGAGGGGTGAGGGCGCCCCCTCATGCCTGAGAGAGCTTGGCAGGGGGCTTGGACTTAGCTCCCCATGAGGGGTTGGGTCGGCCGCAGGACCTACCTCTGCCCCAGGTATCTCTGCGGGCACCGGGAAATAAAGAACCTCTTCCTCCTCGAAATGAACGATAGGAAGAGGGGTTCCAAAAGGACAGAGCAGGCTTCCTTCTCTGAGGGAGTCTACCATCCTTGACCAGAAGGTTCAGGCGCTCCACAAACAGCCGGCTTCCCACAAAAGGTAGACTTGTGAGGGACCTCTTGGCAGCCGCATCAGCCGACCACTGCTTCAGCCAGAGCGAACGGCAGAGAGCAACAAGCAAGGCCGAAATCCTGGCATCAAGCCTGACCACATCATCCATGGCAGTAACAACAAAGCCAATGAAATCCAAGCAAGCGTTGAGTTCCTTATACTCCTCCGTCCGCCTGCGAGCCTTAGCTCTAGCCACAAGGTGTCTCACCTTTCGACTGTTGGCTAGTGAGACGATTGCTGAGGCGCACGCCGGGCGAAAGAGGGCACCAGCAAAGGTGAAAGCATGGCAGACCAGCTGATCCATGCGGTTGTCTGCAGGGTCAGGTAAGGAAGAGTTGTCAGGTGACGGCATAACAGTAGTGTTGGACAAGCCTGAAACGGGAGGATGCACCTCGGGAGGGTGGCACCATAACCGAACCAACTCATTAGGGAAGAGGTACCGACTATCCAGGCCCTTAGGGACCGACGGTAACTTGTTGGGCCTTTCCCATTCCTTAAAGTGCACCAACACCCAGGATTTTGACTATCCTGGGTATTGGTCCACTTCCGCGGGGCACCCCGCTGTGTGAAACCCCCCAGAAAGCCCCGAAAACTCACCTGACCCCGCTCCCACGTGACTCGCTCGTCCAATCGCCGCCGACGGACAAGGAAAGTCAGTGATGGACAAGCTGAGCGCGTCCCTCTTACGTTTGTGAATGGCCGGCGCGGGTGCGCGCCCTGCTATAGGGACGCCGGGAGGCAGCGGCGGCCCGCGCATGCGCCGCTGGAACGAGGATCAGGGAGCTGATCGGTCCGGGAATCTTATAGATTCCCGTGCCGATCAGGGGAGGGTGTTGGTCCACTTTAAGGATCATGTTAGAAAAGTGAGGCTGCTCCAGGAAGACCCGTCTTTGCCTCTCAGGCCGAAATAAATCACCCTGCTTCCTCTTAGCTGCTCTGGGAGGAACAATGTGTAGGGTATCAAACATGGAGGAGAGCAAATTCTCCATATCATCCGGGAGACAAAAATCCTCGTCCGAGGAGGAACCAGAGAAACTCATCGCCAGTGGAATATTCCACCGTTGAGCGCGAGTCATCTGGCAACTCACCTTCCTCCACAGAACCCAAGCAATCAAAAAGATCGTCATCCGAGTAAATCGGCTCCAGATGCCGCTTCTTACTCAAGGCTTTCTTAGGGGCTGTAAACGAGATCTGTCTCTCGAGACTGGCCAGCCTTTGCGCAAAGTCAGTATGATCCCCCAGCAGCAGAGACGCAGCAGCAAGTTCCACAGCGTCCAATCCTGGCCCCAAGCAGCAGCGCGCACAGACCAGTCACCTTCCAGAAGGATCCTCGGGGGGGGGGCACATGCGGCTCCGCCCCCTCCGCAGCGCGTCGTAAGACACCCGCCCCCTTCAGAAAACTGCTGAAAGCTGGCCCCAATATGGCGGCGCCGCCCGAGGCCCACCGCACATACAGTGCCATCGCACGCTCCTCCCCCCCCATCACATAGACAGCGCTGCACAGGCAGCGATGCGGCAGGCCAGTGGGACGCGATGGCCGAGAGGCCTGCATCCCAGGCGGCCGACGAGGGAGCGCAGGGAGGTGAGTGAGAGGCCAGAGCGCTCCTTGCTGAACCAGCGAGGAGCCAAGTTCAGAAGCACAGTGAATCAACAACAGTAAAGACACAGCAAGTAACTCCAAAATAAAGCTTGTGGGCAGGGAGGGATACAGACAACAATATAAATAGTGGTTCCCCCTCAGGCTCACCATAAGCCTGTGGCCGGCTACCTTTTAGCATAAGGTCTGTGGCCCAGAGCCTAAGCTCTGCCAAAACGCCAAAAGACCCTGGCGTTCACCCTACCGTCACGGATCCCGTAGCAGCCAGAGGCTGGGAGGCAGGAGTAGGTCAGGAGGGATCCATGGAAATAGAGTCCGCAGCGGCCGACGGGCTAGGTGGCCCCGCTCTGCTGCCAATATCTGAGAGAGAGTGCCAACAATCTGATGCAGCCAAACTGCAAGATGAACAACTGGGGAATAATAGAGGGGCAGCTGCCTTTATAGGGGGCCGGGAGGAGCTACATCTTTGATCTTGCAGTCGAGCGCCCCCTAGGGGCGAACACCCATCTGTAAGGATATTGGGACGACCTGGACTGGATGTAGGGAAAAGCTATAGAAAGATGCATCTCACATAAGATGCAAATAGAGGTTGAAATAAGGGTCGGATAAACTGCCCACTCTCCCCCCCAAGAACTTTATAACAGGACAAAGCAGACCCACCCAATCACTCCATGATAAGCAGCATGCAACCCTCCCCCCATATAACAGCATGCAGGACCCCCTACTCCCTAAAGGGAAGGCAGACGCCGCTCTGTGCAACCGCACGTGTGTCGATGACATCAGTGGATTACATTTTATAACCCGCCAACCCTGTCCACTCACCCCACCGGCGTTGAGCAGTCAAGTGACCAGCAAAAGCTCTTCCAACAGAAACACAGCAACTCCAACTTTTCACTAGAGATCTGTATAAGCTACAAATGCTGTGTGAAACCTCCCAGGAAACCTGTACACACTCACCTTTCCCCGATCCAACGTTAATGCTCTCGTCTAATGAGAGCAGCCCACTGAACCGACATAATTCAGCTCTCATTGTTTTGAATGGAGCGCTCCCGTCCCAGCCATTCAGATGGAGGCTGGAGTGGGAGGGCGTGATCCCCATTACAGTCAATGAGAGCAGTCAGCCAAAGGACACACTTTGCAAACGGCTCTCATTGGCTGAGCGTCCGCCCCTTTGGACCGGGGAGAGTTTTAATGGCCGAACTGGACCCGGGGGGGGGCATCCCTGGGGAGCAGGGGGACTTCACACAGAGGGGCATCTCTGGGGAACAGGGGGACTTCACACAGAGGGACATCCCTGGGGAGCAGGGGGACTTCACACAGAGGGGCATCTCTGGGGAACAGGGGGACTTCACACAGAGGGGCATCCCTGGTGAACAGAACAAAACCTGGGAAAGTCAAAATCCTGAGTTTTGTTCCGCTTTAAAAGATGGAGAGATCAGTCACCCGTCACAATGAAGCTGTTTACATACACAGCAGGGAGCAGCCATTATTACACTTGGTGGCTGATGCAACATAGCTGGATTTTTGCAATGTAGCAGCAGGACTTCTGTCCTGCTTGTTGCATTGTACAGCAGCTGCTGCCTCTGTATACAGGCTTCTGTTAATAAATATTAACGCCACATTTTCATTCTATTTGTAATTCAAATGGACATTTATTATGTAAAAAAAAAAATACATAGCATCACTTTGTGATCGAACCCATGAGGAAGCCCAAACCTATTTACTGAATGGAATTAAGGCTCAGGCCACACGCGTGGTCTTCACGTCGCTTTAAGATTAGAGGATAAGAGGACGACGATCCTCTGCTCGCCAGCATGGAAACCAATGTGGCCTCAGCCTTAAGTGACCGGATTATGTTGCCCTATGGTGAGGAAGAATGATCCTGTGACTCCATGACAACCAGCAGGGGGCAGCACTGATTTTATTGAGGACAGGGAAGATATTACAAGAGGACATTGGGTCAGAGCGAAGGAGGCGTTTTAAGTGCTTCATCTGCTGCTGTTTGGGTCATCTTGGGTTTATTGGTAACCTCCAGCCCCTCCCCCTATCAGACCAGTTCATATATTTGTGTGTGGGAGGATTCAGGACCACCCTTCCTCATCCTCTGGTTTCAGCTCCAGGATGTCTGTTACGATTCCGGTGCCGATGGTCTTGTTTCCGTCTCTCAGGGTGAAGCGCTGACCCGTTTCCAGGACCATAGGCTGCCGGAGAGTCATGATGAGACTGGTGTCCTCGCCGGGCATCACCAGCTCCTGCAGGAAAACAGAGAGACAATGCAGGGGGTCAGGGTGGAGGATCAAAGTCCTAAGGGGACCTAAAGTGGATCAGGTCCACAGGGACCCCAAATCATCTACTTCTATGGCCCAAGAGCAGATACTGTCTCTTCATGGATACACACCTTTTATTGCAGGGGGAGTGGCGGTCCCTTGTGTGTACCTCCTGCCAGATGTAGCTCTGCTAGGACAAGGTAAGTATATCTGTATTGCAAGGTTCACTGATGGTATAAGGGAGGTAGGGTAGTCCAGGAGGTAGGGTAGTCCAGAGTCCATGTCATGTCTCTGAAGACATGAGGGGGCAGGATAGGATAGTGTCCCTGTGGCTCACTGATGGTGTGATGGGGTATGTTGGGTTAGTGTTCCTGTGGCTCACTGATGGTGTCAGGGGGTAGGTTAGTGTTCCTGTGGCTCACTGATGGTATAAGGGAGGTAGGGTAGTCCAGGTTAGTGTCCCTGAAGACATGAGGGGGCAGGTTAGGTTAGTGTTCCTGATGACACGAAGGGTCAGGATAGGATAGTGCCCCTGTGGCTCACTGATGGTGTATGTTGGGTTAGTGCCCCTGTGGCTCACTGACGGTGTCAGGGGGTAGGTTAGTGCCCCTGTGGCTCACTGATGGTGTCAGGGGGTAGGTTAGTATTCCTGTGTCTCACTGATGGTGTCAGGGGGTAGGTTAGTGTTCCTGTGGCTCACTGACGGTGTCAGGGGGTAGGTTAGTATTCCTGTGTCTCACTGATGGTGTCAGGGGGTAGGTTAGTGCCCCTGTGGCTCACTGACGGTGTCAGGGGGTAGGTTAGTGCCCCTGTGGCTCACTGACGGTGTCAGGGGGTAGGTTAGTATTCCTGTGGCTCACTGATAGTGTCAGGGGGTAGGTTAGTATTCCTGTGGCTCACTGATGGTGTCAGGGGGTAGGTTAGTATTCCTGTGGCTCACTGATAGTGTCAGGGGGTAGGTTAGTATTCCTGTGGCTCACTGATGGTGTCAGGGGGTAGGTTAGTATTCCTGAGTCTCACTGATGGTGTCAGGGTGTAGGTTAGTATTCCTGTGGCTCACCGATGGTGTCAGGGGGTAGGTTAGTATTCCTGTGGCTCACTGATGGTATAAGGGAGGTAGGGTAGTCCAGGTTAGTGTCCCTGAAGACATGAGGGGGCAGGTTAGGTTAGTGTTCCTGATGACACGAAGGGTCAGGATAGGATAGTGCCCCTGTGGCTCACTGATGGTGTATGTTGGGTTAGTGCCCCTGTGTCTCACTGATGGTGTCAGGGGGTAGGTTAGTATTCCTGTGGCTCACTGATGGTGTCAGGGGGTAGGTTAGTATTCCTGTGTCTCACTGACGGTGTCAGGGGGTAGGTTAGTATTCCTGTGTCTCACTGACGGTGTCAGGGGGTAGGTTAGTATTCCTGTGTCTCACCGATGGTGTCAGGGGGTAGGTTAGTATTCCTGTGGCTCACTGATGGTGTCAGGGGGTAGGTTAGTGCCCCTGTGGCTCACTCATGGTGTCAGGGGGTAGGTTAGTATTCCTGTGGCTCACTGATGGTGTCAGGGGGTAGGTTAGTATTCCTGAGTCTCACTGATGGTGTCAGGGTGTAGGTTAGTATTCCTGTGTCTCACTCATGGTGTCGGGGGTAGGTTAGTATTCCTGTGGCTCACTGATGGTGTCAGGGGGTAGGTTAGTATTCCTGTGTCTCACTGATGGTGTCAGGGGGTAGGTTAGTATTCCTGTGTCTCACTCATGGTGTCAGGGGGTAGGTTAGTATTCCTGTGTCTCACTGATGGTGTCAGGGGGTAGGTTAGTATTCCTGTGTCTCACTGATGGTGTCAGGGGGTAGGTTAGTATTCCTGTGGCTCATGTATAGTGTCAGGGGGTAGGTTAGTATTCCTGTGTCTCACTGATGGTGTCAGGGGGTAGGTTAGTATTCCTGTGTCTCACTGATGGTGTCAGGGGGTAGGTTAGTATTCCTGTGGCTCACTGATGGTGTCAGGGGGTAGGTTAGTATTCCTGTGTCTCACTGATGGTGTCAGGGGGTAGGTTAGTATTCCTGTGTCTCACTGATGGTGTCAGGGGGTAGGTTAGTGATCCTGGGGACCTGAACCCTTTAGCCTGGCAGAGTTTTTGGCCCACACCCTATGCAGTGCCAAAGCCCTCCCCTGCTTCCAGTGCAGCGTTACTCACCTTTCCCTCGGGCAGGGTGATCCGGACGGACATGTCCCAAGTCAGAGAAAACATAACGGGCAGGAAGTTGCTGACGAAAGGCTTGTGGCGCCCGCCCTCCTCCTTGCTGAGGATGTAAACCTGAAACACACACGGACCAGGGTCACAGGAGTAACACACACAGACCGGGGTCACAGGAGTAACACACACAGACCGGGGTCACAGGAGTAACACACACAGACCAGGGTCACAGGAGTAACACACACAGACCAGGGTCACAGGAGTAACACACACAGACCAGGGTCACAGGAGTAACACACACAGACCAGGGTCACAGGAGTAACACACACAGACCAGGGTCACAGGAGTAACACACACAGACCGGGGTCACAGGAGTAACACACACAGACCAGGGTCACAGGAGTAACACACACAGACCAGGGTCACAGGAGTAACACACACACAGACCGGGGTCACAGGAGTAACACACACACAGACCGGGGTCACAGGAGTAACACACACAGACCGGGGTCACAGGAGTAACACACACAGACCAGGGTCACAGGAGTAACACACACAGACCGGGGTCACAGAAGTAACACACACAGACCGGGGTCACAGGAGTAACACACACAGACCAGGGTCACAGGAGTAACACACACAGACCGGGGTCACAGGAGTAACACACACAGACCGGGGTCACAGGAGTAACACACACAGACCAGGGTCACAGGAGTAACACACACACAGACCGGGGTCACAGGAGTAACACACACACAGACCGGGGTCACAGGAGTAACACACACAGACCGGGGTCACAGGAGTAACACACACAGACCGGGGTCACAGGAGTAACACACACAGACCGGGGTCACAGGAGTAACACACACAGACCGGGGTCACAGGAGTAACACACACAGACCGGGGTCACAGGAGTAACACACACGGACCAGGGTCACAGGAGTAACACACACAGACCGGGGTCACAGGAGTAACACACACAGACCGGGGTCACAGGAGTAACACAGACCGGGGTCACAGGAGTAACACACACAGACCAGGGTCACAGGAGTAACACACACACAGACCAGGGTCACAGGAGTAACACACACACAGACCAGGGTCACAGGAGTAACACACACACAGACCGGGGTCACAGGAGTAACACAGACCGGGGTCACAGGAGTAACACACACAGACCGGGGTCACAGGAGTAACACAGACCGGGGTCACAGGAGTAACACACACAGACCGGGGTCACAGGAGTAACACACACAGACCGGGGTCACAGGAGTAACACAGACCGGGGTCACAGGAGTAACACACACAGACCGGGGTCACAGGAGTAACACAGACCGGGGTCACAGGAGTAACACACACAGACCAGGGTCACAGGAGTAACACACACACAGACCAGGGTCACAGGAGTAACACACACACAGACCAGGGTCACAGGAGTAACACACACACAGACCGGGGTCACAGGAGTAACACAGACCGGGGTCACAGGAGTAACACACACAGACCGGGGTCACAGGAGTAACACAGACCGGGGTCACAGGAGTAACACACACAGACCGGGGTCACAGGAGTAACACACACAGACCGGGGTCACAGGAGTAACACAGACCGGGGTCACAGGAGTAACACACACAGACCGGGGTCACAGGAGTAACACACACAGACCGGGGTCACAGGAGTAACACACACAGACCAGGGTCACAGGAGTAACACACACGGACCGGGGTCACAGGAGTAACACACACAGACCGGGGTCACAGGAGTAACACACACAGACCAGGGTCACAGGAGTAACACACACAGACCGGGGTCACAGGAGTAACACACACAGACCAGGGTCACAGGAGTAACACACACAGACCAGGGTCACAGGAGTAACACACACAGACCAGGGTCACAGGAGTAACACACACGGACCGGGGTCACAGGAGTAACACACACAGACCGGGGTCACAGGAGTAACACACACAGACCGGGGTCACAGGAGTAACACACACAGACCGGGGTCACAGGAGTAACACACACAGACCGGGGTCACAGGAGTAACACACACAGACCGGGGTCACAGGAGTAACACACACAGACCAGGGTCACAGGAGTAACACACACACAGACCAGGGTCACAGGAGTAACACACACACAGACCAGGGTCACAGGAGTAACACACACACAGACCGGGGTCACAGGAGTAACACAGACCGGGGTCACAGGAGTAACACACACAGACCGGGGTCACAGGAGTAACACAGACCGGGGTCACAGGAGTAACACACACAGACCGGGGTCACAGGAGTAACACACACAGACCGGGGTCACAGGAGTAACACAGACCGGGGTCACAGGAGTAACACACACAGACCAGGGTCACAGGAGTAACACACACACAGACCAGGGTCACAGGAGTAACACACACACAGACCGGGGTCACAGGAGTAACACACACACAGACCGGGGTCACAGGAGTAACACAGACCGGGGTCACAGGAGTAACACACACAGACCGGGGTCACAGGAGTAACACAGACCGGGGTCACAGGAGTAACACACACAGACCGGGGTCACAGGAGTAACACACACAGACCGGGGTCACAGGAGTAACACAGACCGGGGTCACAGGAGTAACACACACAGACCGGGGTCACAGGAGTAACACACACAGACCGGGGTCACAGGAGTAACACACACAGACCAGGGTCACAGGAGTAACACACACGGACCGGGGTCACAGGAGTAACACACACAGACCGGGGTCACAGGAGTAACACACACAGACCAGGGTCACAGGAGTAACACACACAGACCGGGGTCACAGGAGTAACACACACAGACCAGGGTCACAGGAGTAACACACACAGACCAGGGTCACAGGAGTAACACACACAGACCAGGGTCACAGGAGTAACACACACAGACCAGGGTCACAGGAGTAACACACACGGACCGGGGTCACAGGAGTAACACACACAGACCGGGGTCACAGGAGTAACACACACAGACCGGGGTCACAGGAGTAACACACACAGACCGGGGTCACAGGAGTAACACACACAGACCGGGGTCACAGGAGTAACACACACAGACCGGGGTCACAGGAGTAACACACACAGACCGGGGTCACAGGAGTAACACACACAGACCGGGGTCACAGGAGTAACACACACAGACCGGGGTCACAGGAGTAACACACACAGACCGGGGTCACAGGAGTAACACACACAGACCGGGGTCACAGGAGTAACACACACAGACCGGGGTCACAGGAGTAACACACACAGACCAGGGTCACAGGAGTAACACACACAGACCAGGGTCACAGGAGTAACACACACAGACCAGGGTCACAGGAGTAACACACACGGACCGGGGTCACAGGAGTAACACACACAGACCGGGGTCACAGGAGTAACACACACGGACCGGGGTCACAGGAGTAACACACACAGACCGGGGTCACAGGAGTAACACACACGGACCGGGGTCACAGGAGTAACACACACAGACCGGGGTCACAGGAGTAACACACACAGACCGGGGTCACAGGAGTAACACACACAGACCGGGTCACAGGAGTAACACACACAGACCGGGGTCACAGGAGTAACACACACAGACCGGGGTCACAGGAGTAACACACACAGACCGGGGTCACAGGAGTAACACACACAGACCGGGGTCACAGGAGTAACACACACAGACCAGGGTCACAGGAGTAACACACACGGACCGGGGTCACAGGAGTAACACACACAGACCAGGGTCACAGGAGTAACACACACGGACCGGGGTCACAGGAGTAACACACACAGACCGGGGTCACAGGAGTAACACACAGACCAGGGTCACAGGAGTAACACACACGGACCGGGGTCACAGGAGTAACACACACAGACCAGGGTCACAGGAGTAACACACACAGACCAGGGTCACAGGAGTAACACACACAGACCAGGGTCACAGGAGTAACACACACAGACCGGGGTCACAGGAGTAACACACACAGACCGGGGTCACAGGAGTAACACACACGGACCGGGGTCACAGGAGTAACACACACGGACCGGGGTCACAGGAGTAACACACACAGACCGGGGTCACAGGAGTAACACACACAGACCGGGGTCACAGGAGTAACACACACAGACCGGGGTCACAGGAGTAACACACACAGACCGGGGTCACAGGAGTAACACACACAGACCGGGGTCACAGGAGTAACACACACAGACCGGGGTCACAGGAGTAACACACACGGACCGGGGTCACAGGAGTAACACACACAGACCGGGGTCACAGGAGTAACACACACGGACCGGGGTCACAGGAGTAACACACACAGACCGGGGTCACAGGAGTAACACACACAGACCGGGGTCACAGGAGTAACACACACAGACCGGGGTCACAGGAGTAACACACACGGACCGGGGTCACAGGAGTAACACACACAGACCGGGGTCACAGGAGTAACACACACAGACCGGGGTCACAGGAGTAACACACACAGACCGGGGTCACAGGAGTAACACACACAGACCGGGGTCACAGGAGTAACACACACGGACCGGGGTCACAGGAGTAACACACACAGACCGGGGTCACAGGAGTAACACACACGGACCGGGGTCACAGGAGTAACACACACGGACCGGGGTCACAGGAGTAACACACACGGACCGGGGTCACAGGAGTAACACACACAGACCGGGGTCACAGGAGTAACACACACAGACCGGGGTCACAGGAGTAACACACACAGACCAGGGTCACAGGAGTAACACACACGGACCGGGGTCACAGGAGTAACACACACAGACCGGGGTCACAGGAGTAACACACACAGACCGGGGTCACAGGAGTAACACACACGGACCGGGGTCACAGGAGTAACACACACGGACCGGGGTCACAGGAGTAACACACACAGACCGGGGTCACAGGAGTAACACACACAGACCGGGGTCACAGGAGTAACACACACAGACCAGGGTCACAGGAGTAACACACACGGACCGGGGTCACAGGAGTAACACACACAGACCGGGGTCACAGGAGTAACACACACAGACCGGGGTCACAGGAGTAACACACACGGACCGGGGTCACAGGAGTAACACACACGGACCGGGGTCACAGGAGTAACAAACACAGACCGGGGTCACAGGAGTAACACACACAGACCGGGGTCACAGGAGTAACACACACGGACCGGGGTCACAGGAGTAACACACACAGACCGGGGTCACAGGAGTAACACACACAGACCGGGGTCACAGGAGTAACACACACAGACCGGGGTCACAGGAGTAACACACACAGACCGGGGTCACAGGAGTAACACACACAGACCAGGGTCACAGGAGTAACACACACGGACCGGGGTCACAGGAGTAACACACACAGACCGGGGTCACAGGAGTAACACACACATACCGGGGTCACAGGAGTAACACACACAGACCGGGGTCACAGGAGTAACACACACGGACCGGGGTCACAGGAGTAACACACACAGACCGGGGTCACAGGAGTAACACACACGGACCGGGGTCACAGGAGTAACACACACAGACCGGGGTCACAGGAGTAACACACACGGACCGGGGTCACAGGAGTAACACAAACGGACCGGGGTCACAGGAGTAACACACACAGACCGGGGTCACAGGAGTAACACACACAGACCGGGTCACAGGAGTAACACACACAGACCAGGGTCACAGGAGTAACACACACGGACCGGGGTCACAGGAGTAACACACACAGACCGGGGTCACAGGAGTAACACACACAGACCAGGGTCACAGGAGTAACACACACGGACCGGGGTCACAGGAGTAACACACACAGACCGGGGTCACAGGAGTAACACACACAGACCGGGGTCACAGGAGTAACACACACGGACCGGGGTCACAGGAGTAACACACACAGACCGGGGTCACAGGAGTAACACACACAGACCGGGGTCACAGGAGTAACACACACAGACCGGGGTCACAGGAGTAACACACACAGACCGGGGTCACAGGAGTAACACACACAGACCGGGGTCACAGGAGTAACACACACAGACCAGGGTCACAGGAGTAACACACACAGACCGGGGTCACAGGAGTAACACACACAGACCGGGGTCACAGGAGTAACACACACAGACCGGGGTCACAGGAGTAACACACACAGACCGGGGTCACAGGAGTAACACACACGGACCGGGGTCACAGGAGTAACACACACGGACCGGGGTCACAGGAGTAACACACACAGACCGGGGTCACAGGAGTAACACACACAGACCGGGGTCACAGGAGTAACACACACAGACCGGGGTCACAGGAGTAACACACACAGACGGGGTCACAGGAGTAACACACACAGACGGGGTCACAGGAGTAACACACACAGACCGGGGTCACAGGAGTAACACACACAGACCGGGGTCACAGGAGTAACACACACAGACCGGGGTCACAGGAGTAACACACACAGACCGGGGTCACAGGAGTAACACACACAGACCGGGGTCACAGGAGTAACACACACAGACCGGGGTCACAGGAGTAACACACACGGACCAGGGTCACAGGAGTAACACACACAGACCAGAGTCACAGGAGTAACACACACAGACCAGGGTCACAGGAGTAACACACACGGACCAGGGTCACAGGAGTAACACACACAGACCAGGGTCACAGGAGTAACACACACGGACCAGGGTCACAGGAGTAACACACACGGACCAGGGTCACAGGAGTAACACACACAGACCAGAGTCACAGGAGTAACACACACAGACCGGGGTCACAGGAGTAACACACACAGACCGGGGTCACAGGAGTAACACACACAGACCAGGGTCACAGGAGTAACACACACAGACCGGGGTCACAGGAGTAACACACACGGACCAGGGTCACAGGAGTAACACACACGGACCGGGGTCACAGGAGTAACACACACAGACCAGAGTCACAGGAGTAACACACACAGACCGGGGTCACAGGAGTAAAACACACAGACCAGGGTCACAGGAGTAACACACACAGACCGGGGTCACAGGAGTAACACACACGGACCGGGGTCACAGGAGTAACACACACAGACGGGGTCACAGGAGTAACACACACAGACGGGGTCACAGGAGTAACACACACAGACCAGGGTCACAGGAGTAACACACACAGACCAGGGTCACAGGAGTAACACACACAGACCGGGGTCACAGGAGTAACACACACAGACCGGGTCACAGGAGTAACACACACAGACCAGGGTCACAGGAGTAACACACACAGACCAGGGTCACAGGAGTAACACACACAGACCGGGGTCACAGGAGTAACACACACAGACCGGGGTCACAGGAGTAACACACACAGACGGGGTCACAGGAGTAACACACACAGACCAGGGTCACAGGAGTAACACACACAGACCGGGGTCACAGGAGTAACACACACAGACCGGAGTCACAGGAGTAACACACACAGACCGGGGTCACAGGAGTAACACACACAGACCGGGGTCACAGGAGTAACACACACAGACCAGGGTCACAGGAGTAACACACACAGACCGGGGTCACAGGAGTAACACACACAGACCGGGGTCACAGGAGTAACACACACAGACCGGGGTCACAGGAGTAACACACACAGACCGGGGTCACAGGAGTAACACACACGGACCAGGGTCACAGGAGTAACACACACGGACCAGGGTCACAGGAGTAACACACACGGACCAGGGTCACAGGAGTAACACACACGGACCAGGGTCACAGGAGTAACACACACGGACCAGGGGTCACAGGAGTAACACACACAGACCAGGGTCACAGGAGTAACACACACAGACCAGGGTCACAGGAGTAACACACACAGACGGGGTCACAGGAGTAACACACACAGACGGGGTCACAGGAGTAACACACACAGACCAGGGTCACAGGAGTAACACACACAGACCGGGGTCACAGGAGTAACACACACAGACCGGGGTCACAGGAGTAACACACACAGACCGGGGTCACAGGAGTAACACACACAGACCGGGGTCACAGGAGTAACACACACAGACCGGGGTCACAGGAGTAACACACACGGACCGGGGTCACAGGAGTAACACACACGGACCAGGGTCACAGGAGTAACACACACGGACCAGGGTCACAGGAGTAACACACACGGACCAGGGTCACAGGAGTAACACACACAGACCAGGGTCACAGGAGTAACACACACAGACCAGGGTCACAGGAGTAACACACACAGACCGGGGTCACAGGAGTAACACACACAGACCGGGGTCACAGGAGTAACACACACGGACCGGGGTCACAGGAGTAACACACACAGACCGGGGTCACAGGAGTAACACACACAGACCGGGGTCACAGGAGTAACACACACAGACCGGGGTCACAGGAGTAACACACACAGACCGGGGTCACAGGAGTAACACACACAGACCGGGGTCACAGGAGTAACACACACAGACCGGGGTCACAGGAGTAACACACACAGACCGGGGTCACAGGAGTAACACACACAGACCGGGGTCACAGGAGTAACACACACAGACCGGGGTCACAGGAGTAACACACACGGACCGGGGTCACAGGAGTAACACACACGGACCAGGGTCACAGGAGTAACACACACGGACCAGGGTCACAGGAGTAACACACACGGACCAGGGTCACAGGAGTAACACACACGGACCAGGTCACAGGAGTAACACACACGGACCAGGGTCACAGGAGTAACACACACAGACCGGGGTCACAGGAGTAACACACACAGACCGGGGTCACAGGAGTAACACACAGACCGGGGTCACAGGAGTAACACACACAGACCAGGGTCACAGGAGTAACACACACGGACCAGGGTCACAGGAGTAACACACACGGACCAGGGTCACAGGAGTAACACACACGGACCAGGGTCACAGGAGTAACACACACAGACCGGGGTCACAGGAGTAACACACACGGACCGGGGTCACAGGAGTAACACACACAGACCGGGGTCACAGGAGTAACACACACAGACCGGGGTCACAGGAGTAACACACACGGACCGGGGTCACAGGAGTAACACACACAGACCGGGGTCACAGGAGTAACACACACAGACCGGGGTCACAGGAGTAACACACACAGACCGGGGTCACAGGAGTAACACACACAGACCGGGGTCACAGGAGTAACACACACAGACCGGGGTCACAGGAGTAACACACACAGACCGGGGTCACAGGAGTAACACACACAGACCGGGGTCACAGGAGTAACACACACACAGACCGGGGTCACAGGAGTAACACACACAGACCAGGGTCACAGGAGTAACACACACGGACCAGGGTCACAGGAGTAACACACACAGACCGGGGTCACAGGAGTAACACACACAGACCGGGGTCACAGGAGTAACACACACAGACCGGGGTCACAGGAGTAACACACACAGACCGGGGTCACAGGAGTAACACACACAGACCGGGGTCACAGGAGTAACACACACAGACCGGGGTCACAGGAGTAACACACACAGACCGGGGTCACAGGAGTAACACACACAGACCGGGGTCACAGGAGTAACACACACAGACCGGGGTCACAGGAGTAACACACACAGACCGGGGTCACAGGAGTAACACACACAGACCGGGGTCACAGGAGTAACACACACAGACCGGGGTCACAGGAGTAACACACACAGACCGGGGTCACAGGAGTAACACACACGGACCAGGGTCACAGGAGTAACACACACGGACCAGGGTCACAGGAGTAACACACACGGACCAGGGTCACAGGAGTAACACACACGGACCAGGGTCACAGGAGTAACACACACGGACCAGGGTCACAGGAGTAACACACACAGACCAGGGTCACAGGAGTAACACACACAGACCGGGGTCACAGGAGTAACACACACAGACCGGGGTCACAGGAGTAACACACACAGACCGGGGTCACAGGAGTAACACACACAGACCGGGGTCACAGGAGTAACACACACAGACCAGGGTCACAGGAGTAACACACACAGCGGGTGGGTGGGTGGGGGGAGGGGCCATGTCAGCACCTACCTGGGCCTGGACCTTCTGGTGAGGTTTGATGGAGCCCGGCTTGCACATGACCATTCCTCGCCTCACGTCTTCTCTCTTCAGCCCTCTGACCAGAGCTCCCAGGTTGTCTCCAGCTTCAGCCCGGTCCAGGCTCTTGTGGAACATCTCAATCCCTACAAGACAGAGCGCCGCAGCTTTAACACAACAAGGTCTCCCTTAGTGTCACCAAAAAGCCATGGGTGTCACTGGCACCCCAATTTAAAGAGGACCTGCAATTAAAATCGACTGGAGATCCACTTGCTATATTAGCGCACAGGATGCCCCGCTGCTCACCGATCCCACGGCACTCGCCGCTTCTGCTTGCCTCACCTCCCACATGATAGCGACCAGCCAATCAGGT
Source organism: Gastrophryne carolinensis (assembly GCA_027917425.1). Classification (NCBI taxonomy): domain Eukaryota; kingdom Metazoa; phylum Chordata; class Amphibia; order Anura; family Microhylidae; genus Gastrophryne; species Gastrophryne carolinensis. The sequence continues at coordinate 24,444,864 of CM051240.1, forward strand.
TCGCCCAGCAGCCGTTGCTCATCACTGCACAGCCGACAGGTGAACTGAATTGTCTGCCAGCGGAAAAGGTAAGTGCCAGGGTGTGGGGACTCGGGCTGCAGACGCCCTCGTGATATTAAAGCCAGAGGACTGCTAGTCAATTTTGATTGGAGGTCCTGGTTAAAATGGACCAATCACCCCCACCCCTGCTGCCAGTCTGTAATCTAAAAGATTCCGGGGCCAGACGCTAGCCTGCCCCCGGGGGATCCGATAGTGGTTCCCCCGCTGTGTGAAACCCCTGGGGCGCCTGATCCCGGCAGGTCCCGCAACACGGTCTTCGCCAGCAACTGCATCCCCAGCCAGCCATTCAGATGGGCTGTGCACGCAGAGCGCACGGAAGCTGGGGATGCGTCCACCGGCCAATCAAATCAGCAGCTTTATGACGTGCATTAGAATGCGCTGCATAAAGCTCTGATTGGCCAATCGTCTGCGCCGTTGCAACAGAAGAGAGGCGAGGGAAAGTGGTCAATCTGGAGGGGTGGGCGATGTGGGCGGGACCAATCAGCACGATAGCCAATAATCTGGAGATTGGTTCACTTTAAGCAGCACTTACCTGGTCCTGTGCTGAATCTCTGAAAAATGTGGAACCAGAAGCCGCAGCACAGTGATGCAGCTTGAGGCCAGGTGAGTATAACAGTGAGGCTGGGGGTGATGGGACTTTGTTGTAGGACTATTTTAAAATTATTCAGCAGGCAAAAAAAAAAAAAATAAATAAGCAAAAGGCTACTTACCTTTTGCCCCAGCAGCAACTGGTCTGTGCCAGTCCGGCAATCTGTAACTTACCTGATCGATGGATCCGGGCCCCTGAACATGGGTTTGATGGCGGGTGAGGATCGCGACTTGCCGTCAGTCACAGAGTGCTGCCACTCATTCATTACAATAAGAGGTAGTGTGCAGAGACCTGACACGCCCCCATCGTCATTGCCGTGAATGGAGAAGGCGTGGCCACGCCCCTGTGACTGACGGCGGTGGAAGCAAGGGCTGTGGTGGGGGCCCGGATCCGGCATTCAGGCGAGTTGCTGATCACCCGACCAATTTTGTCTCCACCAATCAGCTGCAGGAGACAATAACCCTGCTCTGTATATGATACGATTCCAGGGCAGGGTACAGATTGCCCCTGAGGCTTCCCAATTTTGGTCTGCCTCAATCCCCATGTTCCCCCAATACCGTCCTCGATCTGGTGATCCCACAGAGCATGCGCCCCCCCGACATTCCCAGCACCCCTCCATTGTGCGCCAGCCAGGTTTATCTGCACACAGCTGGTGGAGGAGCCGGCAATCCATTCACTTAGTAATCATTGCGGGGCATTGTGAATGCTGATTGGAGAAGAGCCCGGCAACAGGTGAACCGCAATCGGGATGCCCCTGTGAAGCCTCCAGTGAGGCAAAATCCTGGTCTGCTTAAGAGAGGAGCAACCCCTCGCTATATGGGAAATCTCAAACTGGGATGCCCCCCGCTGTGTGAATCCGTCTTCCAGGAGCCCTCGTCACATCTCTGCTGCATCCCCAGCATACCTGTATCTGGGGCAGATACCCACGGCTAAAGGCGAGCGGGGATGCGGCCTGAGGTCGGTATAGCAAGGGAAATGTGTTTTGGGGCATAGCTGGCCATAGTATGCTTGTGCACAGCCATATACATTTTTTCTCTGCATTTAACCTATCGGTGCGAGTCAACACACACGCCCGGAGCGGTGGGCTGCCCTGATTACGGCACCGGGAAGCATTCGAGGGGTTAGGTGCCTTGCTCAAGACACTTAAGTCATGTCCCATGGCCGGGAATCCAACCTGAAACCCTCAAGGTCAAAAGGCCTTTAAAGTGGACCAAAAACCAGGATTTTGACTATCTTGGGTTTTGGTCCTTGTCCTCGATCGGGGGTGCCCCACTGTGTGAAACCCCCCAGGTCGACGAAACAAACTCACCTCTTCCTGGTCCAATGGCACTTGTGCGATCGGATCCGCTGACATTGCTTTGTCTAAAGCCAGCGGCTACGAGCGCGCCGATTGCCGCATCCCCCGCTACCCTCTAACAATGGCGTTCACAAATGCCTGGCGCGGGCACGAGCCCTGCTAGAGGGATAGCTCATGCATGCGCCGTTGAACCGAAAAAGAAGGTAAGTGTATGGGGCGACCTGGGGGGGTTTCACACAGCGGGGCAGCCCGATTTTGGATGCCCCGGGGGGGGGGGATCGATCAGCCCGGGAATCTATATGATAAGATCTATAAAATCTATAAGATTCCCGGGGCGATCGTTGTGGGTTTTGGTCCACTTTAAGTTATAAGAATGCCACTGATTGGCTGAGGTGCCCAAATGGGAACAAGGGAGTTTCTTTGCAATCCTGGGGGGACACGCACATCCAGAATCAGGATGAAATTCCTGGGTTTTGTTCTCCTTTAAGGACCCCACACACATTATAGAGATGACTTGCAACCCATGGCACCATGCAGCCAGAATCACCCCCCCACCCATGTGGCAGCCAGAGGAATCACCCCCCGCCCATGTGGCAGCCAGAGGAATCACCCCCCCGCCCATGTGGCAGCCAGAATCACCCCCCCGCCCATGTGGCAGCCAGAGGAATCACCCCCCCACCCGCCCATGTGGCAGCCAGAATCACCCCCCCCCCCGCCCATGTGGCAGCCAGCGGATCCTGCCCTGGGGTAGTTACATGAATATAATCCTTGGGATCAGCAGATTGCATCTCTACCTGTCACCACAGATTTGATTTGCTTGCTGCGGCCAACGAATTCGCACTCGTCTCCTTTCTTGATGGTTCCGCGCTCCAGGGTTCCCGTCGCCACCGTCCCTCGGCCTGCGACACAAAGACAAATAATGCGGCATAGGGTGGACTGAAAGATGGGGGTCACTCACAAGCATGGCCGGACTTTGGGGCGTGTGTGGTCGCACAGAGCTCCATCCCAGCCTCTCTGTAGGGGGCGCCAGGAGCTCTCAACTGGAGCAGAGGGGGGGGGGGGCTCTTTTCCAAATCTCCCACCATTTTCTTTTTTGCACATTTATTTATATTATATTTATATTTAATATATTTAATACTTTATATGTTCTTTTACATTTTCTTTTTAATTCTCAATTAACGTTTTCCTTCCTCTTGAATCTGTCGCTTTTATTTCACAATTTCTCCATTTTCTACACTTTCCATACCCCCCCCCTTTTCATGTCATTACCACATTCCCTCCATCTTTCTCTGGTCACTTTCTTCTTGTCTTTTTTCAGCTTCTTTACCTCTACTTCCTTTTTACCCAGTTTTTATCTGTCTGTGTCTCTCATAATTACTTTCTCTTTCTCCCTCTTTTTTTGTTCTCTCACCCCATTTACCTCTCGTTTTACTTAAACTGGAACTTCAGCATCTTTTAATGAAAAGCTCAAACCCTTAAACTATTCCCCAGCATTTAAAATGAATATATTTAATGTTTTTAATCAGTCAGAAGACACTTCCAGTTTGCAGCCAGCCTAAAACTCCATGGGCCACCATGTTGAGTGTTTAAAGGCTCGTAAATGCAGTAAGGATTTTTAATGTGGGCAATCTGTATGTACAGGGTGTGGGAAACATATAAGATAGGCTCTTATTCAGGGTGAAGGTCCGGATTAATGTGAGCAATCTGTATGTACAGGGTGTGGGAAACATATAAAATAGGCTCTTATTCAGGGTGAAGGTCTGGATTAATGTGAGCAATCTGTATGTACAGGGTGTGGGAAACATATAAGATAGGCTCTTATTCAGGGTGAAGGTCTGGATTAATGTGGGCAATCTGTATGTACAGGGTGGGGAAAACATAGAAGATAGGCTCTTATTCAGGGTGAAGGTCTGGATTAATGTGGGCAATCTGTATGTACAGGGTGGGGGAAACATAGAACATAGGCTCTTATTCAGGGTGAAGGTCTGGATTAATGTGGGCAATCTGTATGTACAGGGGGGAAACATATAAGATAGGCTCTTATTCAGGGTGAAGGTCCGGATTAATGTGGGCAATCTGTATGTACAGGGTGGGGGAAACATATAAGATAAGCTCTTATTCAGGGCGAAGGTCTGGATTAATGAGGGCAATCTGTATGTACAGGGTGTGGGAAACATAGAAGATAGGCTCTTATTCAGGGTGAGGGTCCAGATTAATGTGCGCAATCTGTATGTACAGGGAGGAAACATAAGATAGGCTCTTATTCAGGGTGAAGGTCTGGATTAACACTCTCACGTTTTCTGTGTCTTCCCATATGGTTTATCTTTTCTCCTATCTTTTTAACCTTCCCTCATCCTCTCTCTTTTCCTCCTCTCTTCATATCTTACTCCTTTCTCTTCCTCTCTGCACATTTCCTTTTAGTTCTCTCTATTCTTAGTATGTCACACACCCCGCTTCAAGAATCCATAACATGTGGGTAATATCGTCCTGAAGAGGGCGTTCCTGCAGAGATGATAGCAAAAGAAAGCCCCTCCCTGATCCATAAATACCTGGGACCTCCCACTCACCACCCAGTTTTCCATCTCTGCAGACGGCGAGCAAGTCAGAAGATGATGGCTCCTCCTTGCACAGGGGGATTTCAGGTAGCCGGGGTAACTCCCGGCCTCTTATTTTGTCTATTTCCGCTCGGACCCATGTTTGTCCCAAAATTTACCTCATATTACATGCCTCCACAGTCTTGGCTGCTGGCCCGAGCGAGGGTACATTGGCACCTCTGGTGCTGAGGAGCAGAGCTCCACCGTGAGACCCTAAAAGAGAGGGTAGGCGGTCATACCGGGTAGGTGATCCCGGTTTGGGATGCCCCGTCCCTTGATTTTTCCCCTAGGGGGGGGGGCCTTCCCTTTACCAACTATGGGGGCTGGGGGTTCCTCTCATAGGGGTTAGCTTTATTCTCTCTTTATTCACTTTCTCTTGTTGATGTGGAGCGTCTGGAAGTAATCCCTCAATTAATTGGTTGCACTGTTGTTACTATGTTGCAGCACCGCGGCTGTCATTGCAGCCGGGTGCCGGGGTTTTTTAGTCTGTGAGGTAATTTTTTTACCTCACACGCTTTGGGGGGGCGGGGCTGGCACTCGGCGCTCTGCCGCGGTTGTCTAACTGGCGTAATTCCCTGGGTCATAGCGACCACTCAAAATTCACCTTATGGAGGCATCCCCGGATACTGGGACTGGGACCCCTTCGGGGCATCCCAAAAAGTGTATGTTGTGTGGGATTTCCATTACTGGGGATGATGTGTTACTGTGTATACCATGTGCACAGCAAACTATTACGCGGCAGTCCGAACCCCAAGCGGCGGGGTCAGCACAGCCGGCCACCTCAACTCCCCCTCCCGCCTTGACTCGTGCCCCGTGTGACGTGGTCATGGGCAGGGATCTGCAATCCGAGATGTGTGCCAGATTGGCTAGCCTTGAGAAAATGCTCTCTAGCTCGGTCGCCCGTAAGGCTCCGTCTAAGAGAGAGCATTTGTCGCCGGCTCCGCCGGTGGATGATCTTGATGACAGAGACAATCTGGATTGGTCTGATTATCCTCAGCTAGAGGAGGGGGAAGTTGATGAGGGTTCCGAATTTTCGGATGATGAGCAGTCTGCTGGCGCTGATGCCGAGCTTTCCGATTTAGGGAGATCCTTGGACTCTCCTCACGCTCTGTCTCTCATGCTGGAAGTTCTGAATATTTCCCCTCCCGAGGAGGCGTCACAGCAGAAGGGTGAATTGTTTGAGGAATCCAGGCCGCGCCTGGAGTTTCCTACGCAACGCCATTTTGATAGAATCATTGACAAGGAATGGGATAGGCCGGCTCGGCTCCCTGGCATCCCTCAGGGGTGGGATAGGAAATATCCCTTTCCTTCTGAGGCGGTCAAGCGCTGGGCATCTCCCCCCGAGGTGGATGCACCGGTTTTGGGGTTGTCTAACTCCTCGGTTTTAAACAGACCTGATTGTTCCACTCTCATAGATGGAGAGGATAAACGTATTGATCAGATGGCTTCTCATGGCTTTACTAGCATTGGGTCGGCCATCCGGCCTGTGTGTGCTTCGGAGCTAATGGTGTTGGCCACCAGGTCTGTGGTCAGGGACCTGTTGACTTCTTCCGGGCTTCATCCTGGTAGTAACGAGTTCCTTAGCCTTAAACGGTGCGAGTTATTTCTATCCTTTGTGTTGTCTGCCCTGGATGATACTTTGATGATGTGTGGTAGGACTTCGGCTCTGCTTGTGGCTATTCGGCGGTCGGTGTGGCTGCGCCAGTGGGCGGCCGATTTTATGTCCAAAAAATCACTGACGGCTTTACCCTTTGTTGGTCTACGGCTCTTTGGAGAGACATTGGACTCTGTCACCAAGGGTGGTAGGTTACCTCAACGTAAGAAACAACGCCGCCCTTTTCGGGGGGCGCCTGCCTTTACCCCCTCCTTTCGGGGGCCCAGATCTGGTAGGGGTTCTGCATTTCCCTCTTCCAGAGGAGATTCCGGAAACAGGGGCAGAGGACGTGCCCGTTCTGGATACAGTTGGGGCTCTAAGCCCAAACCGGCTGCTAAGCCAGCTCAGCAATGAGGGGGCGCCCTCACCCATGCGGGTGGGGGGACGGCTGCAGCACTTCTCTCAGATCTGGGATCAAGAGGTCTCGGACAGATGGATCCGGGAAGTGGTGTCTTCCGGCTACAAGCTGGAGTTCCAGCTCCGCCCCCCTTCCAGATTTGTCAGGTCTCGGATGCCGTCGGAGCCTCTAGCGGCGCAGGGGCTCCTGGTGGCAGTGGAGAATCTTCTGGACATGGCTGTCATTTGCCCAGTGCCCCCTTCAGATCGGGGCAGGGGTTTTTATTCCAATCTGTTCACGGTACCCAAGAAGGACGGGTTGGTCCGACCCATCTTGGATCTGAAGTTTCTCAACAGGTTCATCCGGCCGAGGAAATTCCGCATGGAAACGCTGCACTCGGCCATTCACTCTCTTCGTCAGGGAGACTTTCTGACGTCCATAGACATCAAGGATGCTTATCTACACGTTCCGGTTTTTCCAGCACACCAGAGGTTTCTCAGGTTCGTGGTGGAGGATCGGCACTTTCAGTTTGTGGCACTTCCTTTCGGTCTCACCTCAGCTCCTCGGGTGTTCACCAAGGTGCTAGCGGGGGTGATGGCTCTGCTCAGAGGCCAGGGTATCCGCATCGTGCCCTATTTGGACGATCTGCTGATCATGGCCTCTTCCTTCAACCAAGCGGAGTTGGACACCAGAGCGGTGGTTTCCACTCTGGAAAGGTTCGGTTGGGTGATCAACCACCCCAAGTCTTCTCTTTCTCCGTCCAGAATTCTGACCTTTCTGGGAATGTCTCTGGACACTTCACAGGCCAGGGTGTTTCTACCCCAGGCCAAGATTCTTTTGATTCAGGAGTTAGTTCGGCTTCTCTTGTCTACCCCTCATCCGACCATCCGGTTAGGGGTGAGGCTGGTGGGGTTAATGGTGGCCTCATTCGAGGCAGTTCCCTTTGCGCAGTTTCACACAAGGACGCTTCAGCTTCATCTGTTGAAGGTTTGGGACAAGTCTCCTCTATCGTTGGATCAGTCCTTCCTGATGACTCCCCGAGTTCGTCGATCCCTGCAATGGTGGCTGGGGTCGGTCAATCTGTTGAAGGGCAGATCTTTTCTGGCTCCGTGTTGGGAAACAGTCACCACGGACGCCAGTCTGTCAGGTTGGGGGGGTGTTTGGAAGGACCTCCAGTTTCAGGGTTTGTGGGGCCCGCGGGAGGCTCACGAGCCCATCAATGTTCTGGAGTTGAGAGCCATCAGGTTGGTTCTGTTTCGCTTGACTCATCAGTTGAGAGGCCTGCCAGTTCAGGTCCGGTCGGACAACAGAACGGCGGTTGCTTACATCAATCACCAAGGAGGGACTCGCAGCAGGAGTGCCCTCAGGGAAGTGTCTTTGATTCTGGACTGGGCAGAGACCCATGTCCCGTGTATCTCAGCAGTCTACATTCCGGGAGTGGAGAACACGGAGGCGGACTTGCTGAGCAGGGCCTCCTCTCGTCAGGGGGAGTGGTCTCTCAGTCCCAAGGTGTTTCGTTCGATATGTCTCAGGTGGGGGGTCCCAGCGGTGGACCTCTTTGCTTCTCGTCACAATCACAAGCTTCCAGTCTTTGTGTCTCTCTCGCAGGATCCTCTGGCTCTGACAGTGGATGCCATGTCTCTAAACTGGAGGGATCTGGGGCTCCTTTACCTGTTTCCTCCGTTCCCAATGCTAGCCAGAGTGCTGCGCAAACTGGCCTTGGATGGTGCGTCGGCAATTCTGGTGGCCCCAAGGTGGCCAAGGCGAGTTTGGTTCGCAGATCTTGTAAGACTGGCAGAGGATCAGTTCGCCCTGCCTCTGCTGCCGGACCTGCTCACCCAGGGTCGGCTGCGCTATCCCAATTTACCATCGCTGGCTTTGACAGCATGGCTGCTGAAACCGCCATCTTGAAGGAGGAAGGTCTTTCTGACGCAGTGATTCGGACTCTTATCTGTGCCAGGAAGCGCTCTTCCTCTTCTATTTACTACAGGACTTGGAGGGCCTATATTGACTGGTGTGAAAGTAGGTCTCTCTCTTGTCGAGAGTTCTCCATTCCTAGAATTTTAGAGTTTCTCCAACATGGTCTAGATCTGGGGCTCCAGCCTAGTACATTGAAAGGGCAGGTTTCTGCCCTGGCGGTGTTCTTCCAAAGGTCTTTTGCACTTCATCCCTTAATCAAGACCTTTTTCCAAGGTGTTACGCATGTTCGGCCTCCTAGGAAGCCTTTTGTTCCAGCTTGGGATTTGAACCTGGTTCTTTCTGCTCTCCAGGGCCCTCCGTTTGAGCCCTTGAATGAGATAGCTTTGTCTTCTCTTACCCAAAAGGTGGCCTTTTTGGTGGCTATCACTTCGGTTAGGCGTGTTTCTGAGTTGGGAGCTTTATCCATTACAGCTCCGTACTTCGAGAAACATCAGGACAAGGTTGTCTTTCGTTTCAAACAGGATTTTCTTCCTAAAGTGGTCTCGGAGTTTCATCTCAATCAGGACATTGTTTTGCCCTCTCTATGCCCAAATCCCAGCGACGACAGGGAAAGGGCATTGCATTCCTTGGATGTAGGTCGTGTTGTGGAACATTATCTGGAGGTTACGTCTTCCTTTCGTAAGACTGATGCTTTCTTTGTGGTGCCCTGTGGGCCTAGGAAAGGTTTGGCTCCTGCCAAATCTTCCATTAGTAAATGGATTCGTCAGGCCATCATTGGGGCCTATTCTGCCAAGGGGAGGAGTCCCCCTTTTCGTGTTACTGCTCATTCTACTCGTGCAGTTGGTGCGTCCTGGGCTTTTCAGCACCAGACTTCTGTTGAACAAGTTTGTAAGGCCGCTACCTGGTCTTCGGTTCACACCTTTTCCAAGTTTTACAAGGTTGATGTTCGGGCATCAGCGGATGCTGTTTTTGGCCGCAAAGTTTTGCAAGCTGTTGTGGTTTAAGGTTGTGCATTGTTGCCTAGTTTTGGATCCCCGCCCTTGTTATGGACACTGCTGTTGGATGTCCCACATGTTATGGATTCTTGAAGCGGGGTGTGTGACATACTAAGAATAATACCATTTTGTGAATACTCACCTTGTAAAATGGGTATTATGAGTATGTCACACACCCCGCTTCAACCCGCCCTTTTGTATTCAGGATCCTCTTTATTGCGAACTTTGCGTGGTTGTTGTTTATATTTGCCTCTTCCTGGTCCCTTACCTTACTGCTTTCTGTATACTGGGTAGTGAGTGGGAGGTCCCAGGTATTTATGGATCAGGGAGGGGCTTTCTTTTGCTATCATCTCTGCAGGAACGCCCTCTTCAGGACGATATTACCCACATGTTATGGATTCTTGAAGCGGGGTGTGTGACATACTCATAATACCCATTTTACAAGGTGAGTATTCACAAAATGGTATTTTTCCACCTTAGTCTTTTTCTGCATTCCCTGTTTTTTCAGCCCCATCTCTCTTCCCGCCGGTTGCTCACTTTCCATTCTTGTGTGTTTCAGAGGGAGGGCGGCATCCTGAAACCTTGCACAGGGCAACACTTCCCCTAAGGCCGACCCTGCTCCCAAGCACAAAGCACTTACCTGGAATGGAATAGACGGACTCCACCGGGAGCAGGAAAGGCTTGTCCAGGTCTCGCACTGGGATGGGAATGTGACTGTCCACAGCATCTAGGAGCTTCATGATGGAGTCCAGGCCCAGCTCCTGGTTCCGGTTCTGGGGGTTAGATAGAAGAAGGCCATTAACACAATCTAAAAGGAACCTATAAGGATACATCATTCTTCAGAGTGATCTCTCCAGATGGGAGACATGACTCGCACATTGCAGGCATTAGAATAGCAGCTTCTGGCTTCGATACAGTAAAACCAGAGCAGTACTCTGCTGTGTCACAAAGTGGGCCAAAACCCATTTCGAGCAGCCCTGGAATCTATAAGACTCCAGGTCTACCCGATTCCCTCTCCCCCATGGAATCCCGATTTCAGATGCCCTGCTGTGTGAACCAAATCCCCAGTAAAAGCTACCTGATCATTGATCCAACGGCGCATGTATGAGCCGCACTACGCCACACCTTTAGCCAGGCGCGTGCCTGGAATTTGTGGAGGGGTGGCGCAGGCATGGCCCATGCTAGAGGGCGGCGGGGAGGCGGCCGACTGCCTGCTCGGCTCCATTCTGCCCTTAGCCGACAGTGCCAAATGGAGACGAGTAAGCTGATTGGCTGCTCGCTCATGCCCAGTGGACTGGGGAAAGGTGAGTTTTTATTGGTGATCGACACTTTCAGGTTTTTTTCTATGGCCCGGGACATCCCGAATCCCCCCCCCCCAGATTTCCCGCTATGAGACCCCCCAGAAGAACTCACCTCTTCCTGGTCTTACAGCGCATGTGCGAGCTCTTATCCAATCAGAGCTGTTTGCAGTGTATATGTAATGCTCGCCAAATGGCTGGGTTTACATGCAGGACTTCGGCAATCTGGAGAGCAGCGGGCACATCCCCGATGGATGTTTACATCGCCGAGGGCACCAGGCGATTTTGGCAGCACCCCGGGGAGGAGGACTTTTTTTTTGGGGGGGGGGGCTTCACACAGTCTTTTAGATTCCAGGGCTGGTGGGTTTTGCAAGCAATGTAACACAGCAGGAGTTGTCTGGCTTTACAATGCTTGTTACATTGTACAGCACCAGTTTCGAAACTCCCAGCCCAAGTTTCATTACTCTCTGCACTGCTGCCTCTGTACTCCTAAGAGATGCATTAGGGGTTGCACCCACTTACCTCCAAAGCGCACAGGGCGGAGCCCGTGATGACCGGGGTGTTCTCGCCATCGTACCCAAATTCCGTCAGCAGCTCCCGGATCTCCAGCTCCACCAGATCAAGCATCTCCTTGTCATCCACTGCGTCGGCTTTGTTGATGTAAACCACAATGTGCTTCACCCCAATCTACCAAGAGAAGAGCAAACTAGTCATGGTTGTCCCTGTGGACTTCAGCCACTGGGTCTTTTTTTCCTGGGGGACAGGAAGCCACATCAAGCCTCCTTAGTAAAGAAAAGGCAGTGACCATCAGTTTGTGCCAGAGCTTTCAGTCAAACAGCGATTATGAAGTCTAAGGCTACTTCCACACCACATTTGCGGTAAAAGTGCACAAACGCAGCGCAGCACACAATTGTGTCCAAGTCTCTGCCTTCGATGCGATGCAGTGCAGGGGTGGCATGAGATGCCCTGAGGCGTGGGCATCTGGAGCAGGAGGTGGGGGCCGGGAACAAGGCATGGGCCGGGGACTTGGCAGCAGAGGAGGAGATGGCTGCAAGAGATGTGGCATTGGAGGAGGAATCAGAAGAGGTGGCAACAGGGGACGAGGCACTGGAGGAGGTGGTGACGGGTTATCAGGCAGCGGAGGAGGAGGCGACGGCAGTGGACCAAGCAGCAGAGGAGAAGGGGGACCAAGCAGCGGAGGAGAAGGGGGACCAAGCAGCGGAGGAGAAGGGGGACCAAGCAGCGGAGGAGAAGGGGGACCAAGCAGCGGAGGAAAAGGGGGACCAAGCAGCGGAGGAAAAGGGGGACCAAGCAGCGGAGGAAAAGGGGGACCAAGCAGCGGAGGAGAAGGGGGACCAAGCAGCGGAGGAGACGTGGCGGAGGATGAGAAAGTGGTGGCAGGGCAACAGGTGATGGGGGACCAGGCAGCGGAGGAGGAATCAGAAGAGGCGGCAGTGGAGAAGGAGGAGGCGACGGTTGAGGACGAGGTGGTGGGGTATCGGATAGCGGATGAGGAGGCGACAACAGGGGACGAGCCACCGGAGGAGGTAGTGAAGGGGCACCAGGCAGCGGAGAAGGGGCACCAAGCAGCGGAGGATACCTGGCGGGGGACGAGAAAGTGGCGGCAGGGCACCAGGTGGTGGGGGACAAGGCGCCGGGGGACCAGGCAGCGACAGAGAAGACGACAGGGGACCAGGCATCAGCAAAGGACCAGGTGGAGGCAGCGGGGCACCAGAGACAATGGATTAGGAGGTAATGGTGAGTATGACCCTTTCATCCGCTATACATGCGCTTTACCTGTGGCGCCCATAGACTTGAGGGGTAAGTTTCAATTGCGCTACGGGCAAAACGCTGCATGCAGAGTTTCGCAAACCACAGTGCACTGATGTGAAAGGGCTCATTTAATGTAACGGGCTGCGTTGTTTTTACATTTTGGAGCATTTATACTGTCGGAGCATTTATACTGTCGGAGCATTTATACTGTCGGAGCATTTATACTGTCGGAGCATTTATACTGTCGGAGCATTTTATACTGTCGGAGCATTTTATACTGTCGGAGCATTTTATACTGTCGGAGCATTTTATACTGTCGGAGCATTTTATACTGTCGGAGTATTTAGTATTTATACTGTCGGAGTATTTAGTATTTATACTGTCGGAGTATTTATACTCCAACACAAATGGCTAGGTGTGAAAGGGGCCTTAGGAACGAGTGGAATCTCAGGGTGTCACATTGATACAAGAGCACATTAGGGAGGGCCTGCCCCGGTAAGCTTGGCCGCGCATGTGCCGTAGGACCGCGGTGATGTGATGGATGGAGGTCAGAATCAATACAATTAATATATATATGAACATTCCCTCTCCATTAATTTTTTTTTTTTGCATTGTATGCTTTAGTGGCTAATAAAGGTGAAATAAACCCTCAGTAAGCCACTTATCTCTGCGCTGATTCTTTACTTTTGCTTGTACTGAATTAGAGCAATAAAGTTAATGAAGCCACGCTGCTATTAACACATCAGTGTGAACAAGATGCGCTGAGGAGCTGGACAACACCTTATCTTTTCCGGCCACCCAGGCCTCACTAACATTCCCAAGAATATGATCTGTGGGCAATCTGAGCAAGTAATTAGATTTTTCCTTATATGATGATGTCGCATTTTTTTACTTCGATATAAAAATAAAGTGTCGCTGGGAGGAGCGGCAGAAGGCGCTTTCCCGTCGTCATCGAGCACATGCTGTTATGTCTGTGTTTTTCGTTACGCGTATATTTTCACTCCCTTAGATTATTTTGGAAGACCGAACGAAACCAGAGAAATCTCTGAACTGTAGAGAGCAAAAGGGGTCTGCCCACGGTTTCCTTATCAGAGAGGAGAGTTGATGCGAGAAATCTGGAGGGTTTCACATAGCGGGGCACCCAGGGAGTGGACCAAAACCCAGGATAGTTAAAAATTCGCTCCACTTCAAAACTCATAAAACCCTTTGTATTATAAGTATATGACTCAGCTAACCCCCCTGTAACCTCTATCGTGTACAACGCCACAGACTATGACGGCGCTCTATAAACAAACCATCATCTGACCTGTTTAGCCAGCAGCAGGTGTTCGCGCGTCTGCGGCATCTGTCCGTCTGTGGCAGCCACCACCAGGATGCAGCCGTCCATCTGGGAGGTGCCGGTGATCATGTTCTGTAGGAGGAACGGAAGTCACATGACAGGTCGCATGACAAAGAAACCCAATGAAAGCTGACCACAGAGGTTAGACCTGACCACCTACCTTCACGTAGTCGGCGTGTCCGGGGCAGTCGGTGTGGGCGTAGTGCCGGTTGGCCGTTGTGTACTCCACGTGGGAGGCGTTGATTGTGATGCCGCGCGCCTTCTCTTCCGGAGCGTTGTCAATTTCTTCATATTTCTTAAACTGGGCCCCGCCGGCCTCGGCCAGGACTGCAGAGAGGATGCGCAGGTAAGTGGAGCCGCCATGTTGTACAATGTAACAAGCATCAATGGATCCTCCACCAGCCTATCAGCACCCAGCACAATTATACAGAGGCTGCAGCACACCGGGAAATGGAGATTTACATTATCTACATAGAGAAGCGTCACACTATGGCGGAAGCGCTGACATGCGTTAAACAGTGTAGCGTCGCATGCCGCAGGTGAATATCAGGTTTCACTGCACAGCCTGCAGACCCCGCCCATGATTAATTACATTGCCAAGACTCTGAATTTCAAGGCTAAAACAGGAAATGGCACACCTAAAGCACACCAAAGCAGGGCACAATTGACCCTAGAACTTGTATGCGCAATCTGAGGACTGGACTGCCCCTGTCACCCCTAAGGATTTGGAGAGCAGAGCTTGCCTTGCCTGCAGTGAAAGGGGCTGTCCACTAGAGGGTAGTGTGTCTCTACTCTCTGAAAGAGAAAGTGAGGCACCTATGAAGCTCTCTGTAGAAGTGAGTGACAACATGTGCTACTGGTGGGGGGTGTCTGTGCTGGGCGTGTCTGAAGATGCCTGTGTAGACTCTTTACCAGTGCTCACATCACCTCTGCTTACATGTGCTCACTTACCCCTTCCCTTCTTACCAGTGCTCACACCACCTCTGCTTACCTCTTCCCTTCTTACCAGTGCTCACTTATCTCTGATTAATTCTTCCCTCCTTAACTGTGCTCACACCACCTCTGCTTATCTCTTCCCTCCCTACCTGTGCTCACTTTCCTCCTATAACCCCTTTCCTCCTTACTTGTGCTCACTTACCTCTTCCCTCCTTACCTGTGCTTACTTACCTCTTCCCTCCCTACCTGTGCTCACTTACCTCCGATAACCTCTTTCCTCCTTACCTGTGCTCATCTACAACCGATTACCTCTTCCCTCGGCTCTCCTTACCTGTCCTCACTTCTGTTTACCTCTTCCCTCTGCTTACCTGTGCTCACTTACCTCTGCTTACCTCTTCCCTCATTACCTGTGCTCACATCACCTCTGCTTACCTGTGCTCAGTTACCTCTGCTTACCTTTGCTCACTTACCTCTGCTTACCTGTTCCCTCCTTACATGTGCTTACTTACCTGTTCCCTCCTTACCTGTGCTCACACCACTTCTGCTTACCTCTTCCCTCCCTACCTGTGCTCACCTACCTCCGATTACCTCTTCCCTCCTTACCTGTGCTCACTTACCTCCGATTACCTCTTCCCTCCTTACCTGTGCTCACTTACCTCCGATTACCTCTTCCCTCCTTACCTGTGCTCACTTACCTCCGATTACCTCTTCCCTCCTTACATGTGCTCACTTACCTCCGATTACCTCTTCCCTCTTTACCTGTGCTCACTTACCTCCGATTACCTCTTCCCTCCTTACCTGTGTTCACTTACCTCCGATTACCTCTTCCCTCCTTACCTGTGTTCACTTACCTCCGATTAACTCTTCCCTCCTTACCTGTGCTCACTTACCTCCGATTACCTCTTCCCTCCTTACATGTGCTCACTTACCTCCGATTACCTCTTCCCTCCTTACCTGTGTTCACTTACCTCCGATTACCTCTTCCCTCCTTACATGTGCTCACTTACCTCCGATTAACTCTTCCCTCCTTACATGTGTTCACTTACCTCCGATTACCTCTTCCCTCCTTACCTGTGCTCACTTACCTCCGATTACCTCTTCCCTCCTTACATGTGCTCACTTACCTCCGATTAACTCTTCCCTCCTTACATGTGTTCACTTACCTCCGATTACCTCTTCCCTCCTTACCTGTGCTCACTTACCTCCGATTACCTCTTCCCTCCTTACCTGTGCTCACTTACCTCCGATTACCTCTTCCCTCTTTACCTGTGCTCACTTACCTCCGATTACCTCTTCCCTCCTTACCTGTGTTCACTTACCTCCGATTACCTCTTCCCTCCTTACCTGTGTTCACTTACCTCCGATTACCTCTTCCCTCCTTACCTGTGCTCACTTACCTCCGATTACCTCTTCCCTCCTTACCTGTGCTCACTTACCTCCGATTACCTCTTCCCTCCTTACATGTGCTCACTTACCTCCGATTACCTCTTCCCTCCTTACCTGTGCTCACTTACCTCCGATTACCTCTTCCCTCCTTACATGTGCTCACTTACCTCCGATTACCTCTTCCCTCCTTACCTGTGTTCACTTACCTCCGATTAACTCTTCCCTCCTTACCTGTGTTCACTTACCTCCGATTACCTCTTCCCTCCTTACCTGTGCTCACTTACCTCCGATTACCTCTTCCCTCCTTACCTGTGTTCACTTACCTCCGATTAACTCTTCCCTCCTTACCTGTGCTCACTTACCTCCGATTACCTCTTCCCTCCTTACATGTGCTCACTTACCTCCGATTACCTCTTCCCTCTTTACCTGTGCTCACTTACCTCCGATTACCTCTTCCCTCCTTACCTGTGTTCACTTACCTCCGATTACCTCTTCCCTCCTTACCTGTGTTCACTTACCTCCGATTACCTCTTCCCTCCTTACCTGTGTTCACTTACCTCCGATTAACTCTTCCCTCCTTACCTGTGCTCACTTACCTCCGATTACCTCTTCCCTCCTTACATGTGCTCACTTACCTCCGATTACCTCTTCCCTCCTTACCTGTGTTCACTTACCTCCGATTACCTCTTCCCTCCTTACATGTGCTCACTTACCTCCGATTAACTCTTCCCTCCTTACATGTGTTCACTTACCTCCGATTACCTCTTCCCTCCTTACCTGTGCTCACTTACCTCCGATTACCTCTTCCCTCCTTACATGTGCTCACTTACCTCCGATTAACTCTTCCCTCCTTACATGTGTTCACTTACCTCCGATTACCTCTTCCCTCCTTACCTGTGCTCACTTACCTCCGATTACCTCTTCCCTCCTTACCTGTGCTCACTTACCTCCGATTACCTCTTCCCTCCTTACATGTGCTCACATCACCTCTCCTTACCTCTTCCCCCGGCAATCTATTCATTAGGTTGCCCCTAGGGAAAATTCTTATAGAGAGTCAACCCATTTCTATGAGTTATGTTCTACTTTAAAAGCTGCCAATCAGATCCAGTCTTCATTTTCATGGGGCAGGTCAGAGCCTGTCCTAGGTGAGTGGAGGGGGCTCTTACTTTTGGTGATGGCAGCGGTCAGGGTGGTCTTGCCGTGATCCACGTGCCCGATAGTGCCGATGTTGACGTGGGGCTTCTCTCGCGAGTAGGTCTTCTTAGCTTCTGCGGCGTAGCCTCTGTACAGCAGGGGGCAGAAGCTGGCAGCGGGGCTGGGCCATGTCTGCCAAACAGAGAAAAAAAAAACATCACTGAGAGCCCAACCAATCAGCTTGGACTGTCGCTATGGCCCAACATTGCGGTTATAAAAACTCAGGCCAGCGGATTACTTACCGCGACTCGCAGGCTGTGTCCCGGGGTCCGGCCGAACACTGCAACACAGAGACAGGAAGCATTATTGTAAAGCAGAACCCCGACCTGAGGAGGCGCACAGTGCAGGACGGCATCATTGCCCACATACAGCAATCACCACTTATGGACAGACACTAGGGGGCATCTGCTAAATACTATGACATGGGTGCAACTCCTCCAAGTACCAGCCGAGAAGCAGAAGAGCAAAAAACTTCAACTCTACGCCCCCCAGTGGTGAAGATGCGATATTACTTACTATGCAGCACAAAATAGGCATATAATATATACACAAAGGGGGGGGGGGGTCACACAGTCAGGCATCCCAATTTGGCTTATGTTCCGCTTAAATGTTGTCTGATCAAACTTGTATATTGTTAAAGTGGACCAACGCTATCCTGGGTTTTGGTCCACTTCCCCACTCACAAACAATAAATTGACAGCGCGCTTAACAACAATAATGGTTCCCAGCACTGCGGTCCCGGATCACCTTGCTCCACGCTTACTTCGCCGCCTTATTGAGCATCCTGGTTAAAGTTGCGTTAGTAACGCGCTGGAGGCTCGGCGGCGTACGGACTACATTTCACTTTCTTCATTTGGCTGGCCTGACTGTGTGGAGCCAGGTGATCCGGGACCGCGGTGAGAGCTGCTGGGAACCATTATTGTTAAGCGCACTGTCATTTTATTGTTTGCGAGTGCATTTTAGTATCTATTAAATTGTTTGGTTTTTGAAAGCAGTGCTGCACTATTTTTATCTACTTTACTGTTGCTTGAGAGTTATTGGATGATTGGAACCAATTCTCCATTGCAATTGCACACCGGTGACTTTATTTACACTGGAGTGTTGTGGTCCGCAGAGGACTAAGTATTCAGACCTGCAATCGGCTAATACCTGTGGGCCTGATAGATTTTATTGTCTGGTAAGAGTCCATGTTTTAATGGTGGTGGGGGCACTGAAGAAATCTGATGCATGCACCGTGAGATTCTGCCATCTTCACCACTGGGGGGCGCCAATACTATGCCCACCTGATGCATATTTTCTCTTGCAATGGATAAACATATGGAAGATAAGTCTTTTGCTCTTCTGCTTCGTGGCTGGTACTTGGAGGAGTCGCGCCCATGTCATAGAATTTAGCTGGCGCCCCCTAGTCTCTGTCCTTAAACTGGACCTTCACCATGATTTAATGAAAAGCCCAAACTCTTAAAAAACGATTCCCCAGCATCTAAAATTAATATATTTTACATTTTTAGTCACTAACTTATTATTCTTTCCCCCACTGGGCTGCAACTCTGTTCAGGAATTTAGGATACGGGCGCCGCCATCTTGACTCAGAAGCATCACACTTACTGAGGAGAGGAGAGTGGTTTAAGGTACAGGGGGGCAGGTTATAGCTGTGCTTTGCAGAGCTGGGGTCAGGGAAAGGTCAGCAGTCCCAGAATGCAGAGCAGCACAGTCACTTCCTGTTTGCAGGCTGCCTGATAAAATGGCGGCTTCCATAAGCCGCCATCTTGGATGTTTAAAGGCTCATAACATGCAATAGATGCAGGTAGGATGATTTTTAATGTGGGCAATCTGTATGTACAGGGTGTGGGAAACATATAAGATAGGCTCTTATTCAGGGGGAAGGTCCAGATTAATGTGGGCAATCTGTATGTACAGGGTGTGGGAAACATATAAGATAGGCTCTTATTCAGGGGGAAGGTCCAGATTAATGTGAGCAATCTGTATGTACAGGGTGTGGGAAACACACAAGATAGGCTCTTATTCAGGGGGAAGGTCCAGATTAATGTGGGCAATCTGTATGTACAGGGTGTGGGAAACATATAAGATAGGCTCTTATTCAGAGTGAAGGTCCGGATTAATGTGAGCAATCTGTATGTACAGGGTGTGGGAAACACACAAGATAGGCTCTTATTCAGGGGGAAGGTCCAGATTAATGTGGGCAATCTGTATGTACAGGGTGTGGGAAACATATAAGATAGGCTCTTATTCAGAGTGAAGGTCCGGATTAATGTGAGCAATCTGTATGTACAGGGTGTGGGAAACATATAAGATAGGCTCTTATTCAGAGTGAAGGTCCGCTTTAAGTGGTGAATATGAATAGTGTTTGGCTATATTGGCTGATATTGGTTTATGCAGCCTTTGGGTTTGGTTTGAATAACCAAACAAAGCAACGGCACCCACAACATTCATGCTCGATAAAAATCATTTCTAATTTAGGTGCTTGTTTATTTTTGTCAAATTACTAAGCAACTCAGAGGGGGCGGCGCGGGCAGAGGGGGCACGCAGTGTGGAGAGCGGTGCGGGCAGAGGGGGCACGCAGTGTGGAGAGCGGCGCGGGCAGAGGGGACACGCAGTGTGGAGAGCGGCGCGGGCAGAGGGGGCACGCAGTGTGGAGAGCGGCGCGGGCAGAGGGGGCACGCAGTGTGGAGAGCGGCGCGGGCAGAGGGGGCACGCAGTGTGGAGAGCGGCGCGGGCAGAGGGGGCACGCAGTGTGGAGAGCGGCGCGGGCAGAGGGGGCACGCAGTGTGGAGAGCGGCGCGGGCAGAGGGGGCACGCAGTGTGGAAAGCGGCGCGGGCAGAGGGGGCACGCAGTGTGGAAAGCGGCGCGGGCAGAGGGGGCACGCAGTGTGGAAAGCGGCGCGGGCAGAGGGGGCACGCAGTGTGGAAAGCGGCGCGGGCAGAGGGGGCACGCAGTGTGGAGAGCGGCGCGGGCAGAGGGGGCACGCAGTGTGGAGAGCGGCGCGGGCAGAGGGGACACGCAGTGTGGAGAGCGGCGCGGGCAGAGGGGACACGCAGTGTGGAGAGCGGCGCGGGCAGAGGGGGCACTTGCTGAGAAGGACGGCGGGCAGAGGGGGCACTTGCTGAGAAAGACGGCGGGCAGAGGGGGCACTTGCTGAGAAGGACGGCGGGCAGAGGGGGCACTTGCCGAGAAGGACGGCGGGCAGAGGGGGCACTTGCCGAGAAGGACGGCGGGCAGAGGGGGCACTTGCCGAGAAGGACGGCGGGCAGAGGGGGCACTTGCCGAGAAGGACGGCGGGCAGAGGGGGCACTTGCCGAGAAGGACGGCGGGCAGAGGGGGCACTTGCCGAGAAGGACGGCGGGCAGAGGGGGCACTTGCCGAGAAGGACGGCGGGCAGAGGGGGCACTTGCCGAGAAGGACGGCGGGCAGAGGGGGCACTTGCCGAGAAGGACGGCGGGCAGAGGGGGCACTTGCCGAGAAGGACGGCGGGCAGAGGGGGCACTTGCCGAGAAGGACGGCGGGCAGAGGGGGCACTTGCCGAGAAGGACGGCGGGCAGAGGAGGCACTTGCCGAGAAGGACGGCGGGCAGAGGGGGCACTTGCTGAGAAGGACGGCGGGCAGAGGGGGCACTTGCTGAGAAGGACGGCGGGCAGAGGACGCACTTGCTGAGAAGGACGGCGGGCAGAGGGGGCACTTGCTGAGAAGGACGGCGGGCAGAGGGGGCACTTGCTGAGAAGGATGGCGGGCAGAGGGGGCACTTGCTGAGAAGGACGGCGGGCAGAGGGGGCACTTGCTGAGAAGGACGGCGGGCAGAGGGGGCACTTGCTGAGAAGGACGGCGGGCAGAGGGGGCACTTGCTGAGAAGGACGGCGGGCAGAGGACGCACTTGCTGAGAAGGACGGCGGGCAGAGGGGGCACTTGCTGAGAAGGACGGCGGGCAGAGGGGGCACTTGCTGAGAAGGACGGCGGGCAGAGGGGGCACTTGCTGAGAAGGACGGCGGGCAGAGGGGGCACTTGCTGAGAAGGACGGCGGGCAGAGGGGGCACTTGCTGAGAAGGACGGCGGGCAGAGGGGGCACTTGCTGAGAAGGACGGCGGGCAGAGGGGGCACTTGCTGAGAAGGACGGCGGGCAGAGGGGGCACTTGCTGAGAAGGACGGCGGGCAGAGGGGGCACTTGCTGAGAAGGACGGCGGGCAGAGGGGGCACTTGCTGAGAAGGACGGCGGGCAGAGGGGGCACTTGCTGAGAAGGACGGCGGGCAGAGGGGGTACTTGCTGAGAAGGACGGCGGGCAGAGGGGGTACTTGCTGAGAAGGACGGCGGGCAGAGGGGGCACTTGCTGAGAAGGACGGCGGGCAGAGGGGGCACTTGCCGAGAAGAACGGCGGGCAGAGGGGGCACTTGCCGAGAAGAACGGCGGGCAGAGGGGGCACTTGCCGAGGACAGCGGGCAGAGGAGGCAGTTGCTGAGAAGGACAGCGGGCAGAGGAGGCAGTTGCTGAGGACAGCGGGCAGAGGGGGCACTTGATGTGAATGATGGCATTCAGGAGGGGGCACTTGATGTGAATGATGGCAGTCAGGAGGGGGCACTTGATGTGAATGATGGCAGTCAGGAGGGGGCACTTGATGTGAATGATGGCAGTCAGGAGGGGGCACTTGATGTGAATGATGGCAGTCAGGAGGGGGCACTTGATGTGAATGATGGCAGTCAGGAGGGGGCACTTGATGTGAATGATGGCAGTCAGGAGGGGGCACTTGATGCGAATGATGGCAGTCAGGAGGGGGCACTTGATGCGAATGATGGCAGTCAGGAGGGGGCACTTGATGCGAATGATGGCAGTCAGGAGGGGGCACTTGATGTAAATGATGGCAGTTAGGAGGGGGCACTTGATGCAAATGATGGCAGTTAGGAGGGGGCACTTGATGTAAATGATGGCAGTTAGGAGGGGGCACTTGATGTGAATGATGGCAGTCAGGAGGGGGCACTTGATGTGAATGATGGCAGTCAGGAGGGGGCACTTGATGTGAATGATGGCAGTCAGGAGGGGGCACTTGATGTGAATGATGGCAGTCAGGAGGGGGCACTTGATGTAAATGATGGCAGTTAGGAGGGGGCACTTGATGTGAATGATGGCAGTCAGGAGGGGGCACTTGATGCGAATGATGGCAGTCAGGAGGGGGCACTTGATGTAAATGATGGCAGTTAGGAGGGGGCACTTGATGTGAATGATGGCAGTCAGGAGGGGGCACTTGATGTGAATGATGGCAGTCAGGAGGGGGCACTTGATGTGAATGATGGCAGTCAGGAGGGGGCACTTGATGCGAATGATGGCAGTCAGGAGGGGGCACTTGATGCGAATGATGGCAGTCAGGAGGGGGCACTTGATGCGAATGATGGCAGTCAGGAGGGGGCACTTGATGTAAATGATGGCAGTCAGGAGGGGGCACTTGATGTAAATGATGGCAGTTAGGAGGGGGCACTTGATGTGAATGATGGCAGTCAGGAGGGGGCACTTGATGTGAATGATGGCAGTCAGGAGGGGGCACTTGATGTGAATGATGGCAGTCAGGAGGGGGCACTTGATGTAAATGATGGCAGTCAGGAGGGGGCACTTGATGTAAATGATGGCAGTCAGGAGGGGGCACTTGATGTGAATGATGGCAGTTAGGAGGGGGCACTTGATGTGAATGATGGCAGTCAGGAGGGGGCACTTGATGTGAATGATGGCAGTCAGGAGGGGGCACTTGATGTGAATGATGGCAGTCAGGAGGGGGCACTTGATGTGAATGATGGCAGTCAGGAGGGGGCACTTGATGCGAATGATGGCAGTCAGGAGGGGGCACTTGATGCGAATGATGGCAGTCAGGAGGGGGCACTTGATGTGAATGATGGCAGTCAGGAGGGGGCACTTGATGTGAATGATGGTAGGCAGGAGGAGGCACTTGATGTGAATGATGGCAGTCAGGAGGGGGCACTTGATGTGAATGGTGGTAGGCAGGAGGGGGCACTTGATGTGAATGGTGGTAGGCAGGAGGGGGCACTTGATGTGAATGGTGGTAGGCAGGAGGGGGCACTTGATGTGAATGGTGGTAGGCAGGAGGGGGCACTTGATGTGAATGGTGGTAGGCAGGAGGGGGCACTTGATGTGAATGGTGGTAGGCAGGAGGGGGCACTTGATGTGAATGGTGGTAGGCAGGAGGGGGCACTTGATGTGAATGATGGCAGTCAGGAGGGGGCATTTCATGTGAATGATGGCAGTCAGGAGGGGGCATTTCATGTGAATGATGGCAGTCAGGAGGGGGCACTTGATGTGAATGATAGCAGTCAGGAGGGGGCACTTGATGTGAATGATAGCAGTCAGGAGGAGGCACTTGATGTGAATGTTGGTAGTCAGGAGGGGGCACTTGATGTGAATGATGGCAGGCAGGAGGGGACACTTGATGTGAATGATGGCAGTCAGGAGGGGGCATTTGATGTGAATGGTAGTAGGTAGGGGGGGCATATGCTATGAATAAGTGTCAGCCATGACAGAGAGGTGAGAGGTCAGAGGCTGGGGACACCCTCGGGTTCTTCAAGTGACCTTCTCCATGCGATGACCTTCACTGAGCGCCCAGGACTCCCCCATTACCCATCATCCCCTACCCCGTTCCCCACCCGCCTGCTTTTCCGCCAGTGACGTCACCCTCCACCTCCCGGTTCCCCGCCGTTCCCTCACCGGCTACACGACATGCTGACACCACCACGCGCGCCGCCATCTTTGCTGAGGTGAGGAGATGACGAAACAAAACCAGAAATACGTCACAGCCTAGCAACACCGCCACATGCAAGATGGCGCCTAACCGGCTGCCATCTTGCTAGAGGCAGCCCCCGTGCCCTATTAACACGGCCCACTCGGCTTCTTTGTATATAACCGGGCAGCAGGACAGGGCTGAGCAATATTCTACTCAATAATTATTTAATGATTGATTTTCCTCACGAATAGTCGCAGTCCTCGTGTCATTGCCGTCGCTGGGAATGTTGTATAGAGATGAGAGAAGCCTGTTCCCTATACCAAGGTGCGATGTCACCCTCTAGTGGCCGCCTGGGATATTGTCCTGTGACTACAGAGGTAAAGCGCCGACAGCATAATGCACATCATTAATCCGGACCTTCATCCTGAATAAGAGCCTATCTTATATGTCCCCCCCCCCCCCCCCCCCCTGTACATACAGATTGCTCACATTAATCCGGAACTTCATCCTGAATAAGAGCCTATCTTATATGTTCCCCCCCCGTACATACAGATTGCTCACATTAATCCGGACCTTCATCCTGAATAAGAGCCTATCTTATATGTTCCCCCCCCCCCTGTACATACAGATTGCCCACATAAATCCAGACCTTCATCCTGAATAAGAGCCTATCTTATATGTCCCCCCCCTGTACATACAGATTGCCCACATTAATCCGGACCTTCACCCTGAATAAGAGCCTATCTTATATGTTTCGCACACCCTGTACATACAGATTGCCCACATTAATCCAGACCTTCACCCTGAATAAGAGCCTATCTTATATGTTTCCCCCACCCTGTACATACAGATTGCTCACATTTATCCAGACCTTCACCCTGAATAAGAGCCTATCTTATATGTTTCCCCCACCCTGTACATACAGATTGCTCACATTTATCCGGACCTTCACTCTGAATAAGAGTCTACCTTATATGTTCCTAACCCCAGCTCTGCTCTGTCTGTGCAAAGCACAGCTATAACCCCATCATTTGTACTTTATCGCGCTCTCCTCTCCTCAGTATGTGATGCTTCTGAGTCAAGATGGCGGCGCCCATATCCTAAAGTCCTGAACAGAGTTGCAGCCCAGTGGGGGAAAGAATAATAAGTGACTAAAAACATAAAATATATTAATTTTAGATGCTGGGGAATCGTTTTATAAGGGTTTAGGCTTTTCATTGAATCATGGTGAAGGTCCGGTTTTATCAGTGTATTAGTAGTAGCGGTTCAAGGCAACTGGACAAGGCATCCAAAACCCATACCTCCCAACTTCTGAAGATATGAAAGAGGGACAGGCCACGCCCCCTGGCCAAACCCCTTCCCACACCCCCAACCACGGGATCACGGGGGAAAATCGGGGCAATCCCAGGGGAATCGGGACAGTTGGGAGGCATGGACTGTCACCCCACCACAATTGCCCCCTCTTCATTACTGGTGCCCTTCTATCTACACCTGCCCCTTCTTCATCACTTTTCATCCTCCACCCCTTACCCACTTTCCTGTTCTATTACTCCTCATCCCACACCTCCCCCCTTTTATTACTTTTTCATACCTACAGTCCCCCCCATCACTTCATGACTCACATTGACCCCGGTGTCTGTGCAGGTCCCATTCATCCAGCAAGGCATCCAGCAAGGAAGATGAATAACGTTCCGGGACCGCGGGATCACGGGGGGGGGGGGGGGGATTCTGGGCAATTTTGGGAAAATCTGGACAGTTTGGAGGCATGCAAAACCCACTGAGATTGGCCTGGGAATCGATCGATTCCCTCCTCCCAGGACATCCAAAATAGGGACGCCCCGCTGTGTGAAACCTCCCAGGTCGCCCCATACAACACCTTCACCCTGAATAAGAGCCTATCTTATATGTCCCCCCCCCCCCGTACATACAGATTGCTCACATTAATCCGGACCTTCACCCTGAATAAGAGCCTATCTTATATGTTCCCCCCCCCGGTACATACAGATTGCTCACATTAAAAATCATCCTACCTGCATCTACTGCATATTATGAGCCTTTAAACATCCAAGATGGCGGCTCATGGTACATCAGGCAGCCTGCAAACAGGAAGTGTCTTCTGACTGTGTCAGTCTGCATTCTGGGATTGCTGACCTGTCCCTGACCCCAGCTCTGCTCTGTCTGTGCAAAGCACAGCTATAACCCGCCCCCCTGTACTTTACCCTCTCTCCTCTCCTCTCCTCAGTATGTGATGCTTCGGAGTCAAGATGGCGGCACCTGTATCATAGAGTCCTGAACAGAGTTGGAGCCCAGTGGGGGAAAGAATAATAAGTGACTAAAAAACGTAAAATATATTAATTTTAGATGCTGGAGAATAGTTTTTTTAAGGGTTTGGGCTTTTCAATAAATCATGGTGAAGGTCCAGTTTAAGGAATCTACCCTGGTCTACTAGGTTTTATTGCTGTTTACCCAAGGCCAAAACCTTAAGCTTAAGAGGGAGACTGTGTTTGAGAACTCTGATAGCCAAAGCGCCTACCCCTGTCCTGAGCAGGTGCCATTGACTTCTCTAACGACCAAGGCATCCAACAGGTGTTAAATTAAGCCACGCCCCTTCATTGAGGGATGGATAGAAGATAGGATGTAACAGTTACAACAATAGAAACACTTTGAAAAGGCAAATAAATCATTTATTGCTGCAGATCTGCATGTTACACCTCAAAGAGGGACAAATGAGAACAACGAGGGACAGGGGGACATGGACTCAAAAGAGGGACAGTCCCTGCAAATCAGGGACACTCGATTTGGGGCTGGCCTTCATTTAGAGGGAGTCTTCAAGAAAATAAAACAGCAAGGCCAGTTGCCTTGAATTATTTTTGTGTAACTTATGTGTGGTTAGGGGTGGGCCTTAGGTTAAAGTGGACCAAAACCCATACCTCCCAACTTCTGAAGATATGAAAGAGGGACAGGCCACGCCCCCTGGCCAAACCTCTTCCCACACCCCCAACCACGGTATCACGGGGGAAAATCGGGGCAATCCCAGGGGAATCGGGACAGTTGGGAGGCATGGACTGTCACCCCACCACAATTGCCCCCTCTTCATTACTGGTGCCCTTCTATCTACACCTGCCCCTTCTTCATCACTTTTCATCCTCCACCCCTTACCCACTTTCCTGTTCTATTACTCCTCATCCCACACCTCCCCCCTTTTATTACTTTTTCATACCTACAATCCCCCCCATCACTTCATGACTCACATTGACCCCGGTGTCTGTGCAGGTCCCATTCATCCAGCAAGGCATCTGCCACGATTTATTCCTATAAGTGTGACACTGATGCACAGGGTCACCCCCGCCCATGCATTGGCCCCTCACCCGGGATATAGGTGAATTGCAGCTCCTGGGCGCCGGCCCTCAGCTTGTCACGCAGCTGCTGGTACTTTAAGTTGGTGACTTTGCCCTTCAGAGTGGCGGCCAGCAGCTCAGGCCCCACCAGCAATGACAGCCCGTATACATTGCTCTGCAACTGGAAGCGGCTAAACGTGTCTTCTGTCAGCGGACATGGGCGACAGTGACATCACTACTAAACACTGCTGCCAGGCCACCTGCCCACCCAGAAGTCTCTTTACCCACCCCCCCTGCTCCCTCCCCCCACGCCCGCAAGTCCCTGCGTTTTGCGGCCAAGGAGCATCTATTCAGGGCGTCCCGGGAAGATGAATAACGTTCCGGGACCGCGGGATCACGGGGGGGGGGGGGGGGGGGGGATTCTGGGCAATTTTGGGAAAATCTGGACAGTTTGGAGGCATGCAAAACCCACTGAGATTGGCCTGGGAATCGATCGATTCCCTCCTCCCAGGACATCCAAAATCGGGACGCCCCGCTGTGTGAAACCTCCCAGGTCGCCCCATACAACACCTTCACCCTGAATAAGAGCCTAACTTATATGTCCCCCCCCCCCCGTACATACAGATTGCTCACATTAAAAATTATCCTACCTGCATCTACTGCATATTATGAGCCTTTAAACATCCAAGATGGCGGCTCATGGTACATCAGGCAGCCTGCAAACAGGAAGTGTCTTCTGACTGTGTCAGTCTGCATTCTGGGATTGCTGACCTGTCCCTGACCCCAGCTCTGCTCTGTCTGTGCAAAGCACAGCTATAACCCGCCCCCTGTACTTTACCCTCTCTCCTCTCCTCAGTATGTGATGCTTCGGAGTCAAGATGGCGGCACCTGTATCATAGAGTCCTGAACAGAGTTGGAGCCCAGTGGGGGAAAGAATAATAAGTGACTAAAAAACGTAAAATATATTAATTTTAGATGCTGGAGAATAGTTTTTTTAAGGGTTTGGGCTTTTCAATAAATCATGGTGAAGGTCCAGTTTAAGGAATCTACCCTGGTCTACTAGGTTTTATTGCTGTTTACCCAAGGCCAAAACCTTAAGCTAAGAGGGAGACTGTGTTTGAGAACTCTGATAGCCAAAGCGCCTACCCCTGTCCTGAGCAGGTGCCATTGACTTCTCTAACGACCAAGAGTTAAATCTTAAAGCAAACGGAAACACAAAACTGGGTTTTCAAAGCAAACCCAGCCCAGTTTTCAAAGCAAACCCAGCTTTTCCACAGCCAAAGCCAGGTCACTTTCTGATAGCCTTTTGGCTTGCCCAAAAGGGCAGCCAGCTGGCTGCATCCTCGGCACACTAATCGGGCCATTCAGAAAGGCTGGACGTGGGACCACTCACAGCCGAGGAGAAGCCGGGGATGCGGTGGGGCGTAGTGTGCAACGCATGACCCAGCATGATCAGCTAACAAGCGCCGGGGGCGGGGGGGAGCTTCCCCAGGGGCATGCTAGCTGCCGGGCCTGGAATCCTTTCTATTGATTCCCACTTTATAGTGAATCCAAACACAAAGGAACAGGCTGAATTTAAAAAGGACTGTTTGAGCAAAAAAAAAAAAAAAAACAGCTATACTCACTTTTTTGTCCGGCACTGCTCCCCTGCTGGTGTAACACTTACTGGGAGTGGAGAACGAGGGCCAGCACACAGCACTTGCTCAGTGTCTGTTATTGCAATAGTTCAAAGTTATACCAGTTCCAAGTAATGTATTTAAGGCCCAGTCCATGCAGATGCCATGGTTGGAATATACCATCTTGCCCTGGTGCTGAGGCAGGGGGTTTACATGAAAAAACCTAGCCCAGGATGGAGAGCCAATCATTGGGCAATTCTAGCTCTGGCCACCCCCATCTTTCTTTCTGCTACAATCAGAGCTAGAGCACAGCTCTGAGCTGCAGAAAGAAAGATGGAGGCAGCCACAGCGCTTGGATTGCCCAATGATCATTTGCATCCCAGTGTTTTTTTTTTATTTTGTACTTGTAAAAAATGGGGAAATCTGCCTGGACCTTTAATAAACAAAGGACTGGGCTTCCAGTGACCTCTATTTCCAGGCATAACAGTGGTTATATGTATGAGGAATTTTAGAACACAGAGGGAGAGGAGGAAATAGAAAGTAATGCAAACAATTCATACGTTATTCATATTAACAATTCAGCTCCGTGCAAGAATTTGTTATCTCATACCCTTGACTCAGAAAGCATGAGAACGTATTCGACTGATTCAGCAGACTTTTTTGCATATTTTATGCACTTATAATCTCCCATCAAAGAAAGGATACATCACAGCCTTGTAGGTTTTTTTTTCAATAAGAGACATGCAGCAGTGTAATGTGTATTTGGCCATTGGGAGTGCAGGTAATGAGGCTGGGGATTCAGCAAGCCACCCATAGGCATGGTTGGGCAGGTAGTATGCCATGCCGCCCCCCTACCCTTTGGACCCCTTACCAATTCAAAAGTAGCAAGTAGAGATGAGCGAACTTTTGAAAAATTCGATTCGACTGATTCGCCGAATTTTACGACAAAAATCGCTTTGACCCGAATTTATTCGCGACAAATTGCTATTAAAAACGGCTATTTCTGAGCTTCCTGGAGCCTCAATAGGGTTGTAAACCATCCTGCCTTGCTGTAACACGCATAGGATGCGTGCTGGGTTAGTGAAATAATACTGTAAATAATTAGGACATGCAGATCAGAAGCATCGCTAATAAAATCGCAGAGCGGCACAATTGCAGAGAGTTGAAGTGGCATCACTATTAAGGGGCCCCT
Source organism: Gastrophryne carolinensis (assembly GCA_027917425.1). Classification (NCBI taxonomy): domain Eukaryota; kingdom Metazoa; phylum Chordata; class Amphibia; order Anura; family Microhylidae; genus Gastrophryne; species Gastrophryne carolinensis. Next base: position 24,475,111 of record CM051240.1, read on the forward strand.
ATATTGCCTGAAAAACACACCCTGGAGCTGGCAGCAGCAGGAGCCCAAATATTGGCTGAAAGACATCCTGGAGTTGGCAGCAGGAGCCCAAAAATTGGCTGAATGACACCCTGGAGTTGCAAGCAGCAGCAGCAGGAGCCCAAACATAGCTTGAAAGAGACACTAGAGTTGGCAGCAGGAGCCCAAAAATTGGATGAATCACACCCTGGAGTTGCAAGCAGCAGCAGCAGCAGCAGCAGCCCAAACATTGGCTGAAAGACATCCTGGAGTTGGCAGCAGGAGCCCAAAAATTGGCTGAATGACACCCTGGGGTTGCAAGCAGCAGCAGCAGCCCAAACATAGCTTGAAAGAGACACTGGAGTTGGCAGCAGGAGCCCAAAAATTGGACGAATCACACCCTGGAGTCGCAAGCAGCAGCAGCCCCGACATAGCTTGAAAGAGACACTGGAGTTGGCTTCAGGAGCTCAAAAATTGGATGAATCAAACCCTGGAGTTGCAAGCAGCAGCCCAAACATAGCTTGAAAGAGACACTGGAGTTGGCTTCAGGAGCCCAAAAATTGGATGAATCACACGCTGGAGTTGCAAGCAGCAGCAGCAGCCCAAACATAGCTTGAAAGAGACACTGGAGTTGGCAGCAGGAGCCCAAAAATTGGATGAATCACACCCTGGAGTTGCAAGCAGCAGCAGGAGCCCAAACATAGCTTGAAAGAGACACTGGAGTTGGCTTCAGGAGCCCAAAAGTTGGATGAATCACACCCTGGAGTTGCAAGCAGCAGCCCAAACATAGCTTGAAAGAGACACTGGAGTTGGCAGCAGGAGGCCAAAAATTGGATGAATCACACCCTGGAGTTGCAAGCAGCAGCAGCAGCAGCCCAAACATAGCTTGAAAGAGACACTGGAGTTGGCAGCAGGAGGCCAAAAATTGGATGAATCACACCCGGAGTTGCAAGCAGCAGCAGCCCAAACATAGCTTGAAAGAGACACTGGAGTTGGCAGCAGGAGCCCAAAAATTGGATGAATCACACCCTAGGGTTGCAAGCAGCAGCAGGAGCCCAAACATTGCTTTAAAGAGACACTGGAGTTGGCTTCAGGAGCCCAAAAATTGGATGAATCACACCCTGGAGTTGCAAGCAGCAGCAGCCCAAACATAGCTTGAAAGAGACACTGGAGTTGGCAGCAGGCTGCTCCTGCTCCTCCTCTCCTGTCTGCTGACTAGATAAACCAGCCATTTCGCCAAGCCTAAACTGTGCTTCACTGGGCCACTCCTCCTCCTCTTCCTCCTCCTCCTCCAGTTCAGCTCCAACGGGGTTCATGTGGCCGTAAGATGTAGAAGCCATGTCTCCAGTGCCCTGACCAGCCATGGTTTCCAACATGTGCTGTAGTACATGAAGCAGTGGAATCACGTCGTTCATCCCGTAATCCTGCCGACTGACAAATAATGGCTTCCTCAAAGGGCCTGAGCAAACGGCAGGTGTCACGTATGAGCTGCCACTGGTTGACAATGAAGTTACACAGGGGAGTCCCCCTATCCGCTTGGATCATCAGGAAATCCGTGATGGCTTTTCTCTGTTCATATAATCGGTCCAACATGTGAAGGGTGGAATTCCAACGGGTGGAAACATTGCAAATCAGACTATGTTGGGGGATACCGTTCTGACGCTGTAGCTCAAGAAGGGTGTGTTTGGCGGTGTATGAGTGGCTGAAGTGCATGCAAAGTTTCCTGGAAGTTGTTAGGATGTCTTCCAGATGGGGGGAACACTTCAGAAACCGCTTGACAACCAGATTGAAGACGTGAGCCATACAGGGGGCATGGGTCAGCCTTCCTTGGCGCAGCGCAGACAAAATGTTCTTCCCATTGTTGGTAACCATGATTCCCATTTTAAGTTTTCTTGGAGTAAGCCATGTTTGGATTTCCTGATGAATAAATTTAAGCAGTTCCTCCCCTGTGTGACTCCGTTCGCCAAGACAAACCATGTGAAGCATAGCGTGACACCTCCGTGCCCTGCACACATGGTAGACTGGAGGGGCACTGAGACTAGAGCCTACAGTGGAGCGTGAGAAGATGGAGGATGAGGAGGCCGAGTTGCACGGTGTCACAGGCCCAACGGGCAGGGAGCGTGGAGGCCGAAGCAGCGTGACCTGTCCAAGTTGCTGCTGCTGCTGCTGCAAAGGGACCACATTGTGACATGTACTGTCCCTGACCGTAGTTACAGCTCCAGACGTCGGCGCTGCCATGCACTTTGCTACACACTGACAGGCTCAAGGACTGGCCACCTTCTGTTCAACAAAAGTGTGCAGCGCTGGTACTGCCTTCTTGGCAAAGAAATGGCGGCTTGGGACTCTCCACCTCGGCTTGGCACAAGCCATCAGTTCTCTGAAAGGTGCAGAGTCCACCACCTGAAAAGGTAGCGACTGCAGCACCAGCAACTTGGACAGCAGCACATTCAGCTTCTGCACCGTGGGATGAGTCTCTTGGACATGGCTTCGCTGAGGGATTGCTGGCGGGATGCATGGCTTGGAGGAGGAGGAGCGACAGAGGATGGGTATGACGCACAGCTGCCTTCGGCTGAGGTGCTGGAGCCTTGGCTGGCAGAAATTGGGAGCGGCGTGCCACTTGGTGAGGAAGCAGGCTGGACCACTTGGGAGCCTCGGTTCTCCCAGGTCGCTTTATGGTGACGCATCATATGTTGACGCAGGGCCGTGGTGCCAACATTTGGACCCTGGCCACTCTTCACCTTCTGCCTACATATCTTGCATGTGGCCATGTTACCCTCCTGCGGATGCTTCAGGAAAAACTGCCACACTGCTGAGTAGCTACTTTTCCCACCAACAGGCCTCACTGATTCACTGCTACTGTCGCCAACTCCAGGAACCCCTGCTCCACTACCTCCCGATAAGGTAGCCTGCCACGCAGCAGGTGCTCTACCCGTTTGGCTCCAGGCTTTACAATTGTGCCCCCATGCTGACTGGCAACCATGCTGCTAACACCTTGCTGCCTGAGCTGCTGACTCCGGGGCAACCTGCGCCCCTCTTCTCCTGATGATGACGATGAAGCCCCTTCATCACCCGGCTCCCAAGTGCGATCGGCTTCATCATCATCATCACAAAGTTGTGGCTGTACGTCACTGATGTTCTCGGTTTCCTCAGTGTCTGGCGCAGGAGCTGGAAAGCTCGCAACACCCACGACACTGTCCACATCACTTTTTGTCTGCCGAGCTAAAGAAGCCACCTCCATTTCATGGCTGGGCAGTAGCTGCTGACTCTCCTCTATCTGATCGTCCTCCTCACTAAAGAGTGGAGCTGAACCCAAAGCATAGGATACGTCGCTGGGGGAGGGAACGGCGTAGGACAGAGGCAATGGGAGGAAAGGGACTGCTCTCGGGGCATGCCAACTCAGGGTTGTGTCAGAGGAACCTACCGACCCTAGACTGGGGGTCTCAGACGTAACTTGTGATGATGTTGATGAGCGCGTTAACCAATCTACCACGGCAGATGCGTTACTGGTGGAGACACGACCGCTAGCAGATACAAGCAGATCAGGTCTCTCACCGTGACTGCCACTCGCCCCTAGTCTGCTGCGACCTCTGCCTGCTGCATCTTGGCCTCTGCCACTCCTCTTTGAACATCCTGGCACTTGTCTGCCTGACATTTTTATGTATTTGCTTATTTAGTATAAACAGATAGGGTGCAAGGTGCAGCTTTGGGGTGCCCTGCGGCCTGGTTTATTGAAAGCAGTCAAAAACAAGTGCAAACTGAAGTAGCTTAATGAAGCTGATGCTGATCAACGCTTATGTTGTATAACAGATAGGGTGCAAGGTGCAGCTTTGGGGTGCCCTGCGGACTGGTTTATTGAAAGCAGTCAAAAACACGTGCAAACTGAAGTAGCTTAATAAAGCAGCTGATGCTGATCAACGCTTATGTTGTATAACAGATAGGGTGCAAGGTGCAGCTTTGGGGTGCTTGTGGCCTGGTTTATTGAAAGCAGTCAAAAACACGTGCAAACTGAAGTAGCTTAATAAAGCAGCTGATGCTGATCAACGCTTATGTTGTATAACAGATAGGGTGCAAGGTGCAGCTTTGGGGTGCCCTGCGGCCTGGTTTATTGAAAGCAGTCAAAAACAAGTGCAAACTGAAGTAGCTTAATGAAGCTGATGCTGATCAACGCTTATGTTGTATAACATATAGGGTGCAAGGTGCAGCTTTGGGGTGCCCTGCGGCCTGGTTTATTGAAAGCAGTCAAAAACAAGTGCAAACTGAAGTAGCTTAATGAAGCTGATGCTGATCAACGCTTATGTTGTATAACAGATAGGGCGCAAGGTGCAGCTTTGGGGTGCCCTGCGGCCTGGTTTATTGAAAGCAGTCAAAAACAAGTGCAAACTGAAGTAGCTTAATGAAGCTGATGCTGATCAACGCTTATGTTGTATAACAGATAGGGTGCAAGGTGCAGCTTTGGGGTGCGCTGTGGCCTGGTTTATTGAAAGCAATCAAAAACAAGTGCAAACTGAAGTAGCTTAATGAAGCTGATGCTGATCAACGCTTATGTTGTATAACAGATAGGGTGCAAGGTGCAGCTTTGGGGTGCCCTGCGGCCTGGTTTATTGAAAGCAGTCAAAAACAAGTGCAAACTGAAGTAGCTTAAAAAAGCAGCTGATGCTGATCAACACTTATGTTGTATAACAGATAGGGTTAAAATAGCATGTGCCTTGGGATGCCCATGTGGCCTGGTGTATTTTAAGCTGAACAGAAAATATTAGCACTAATCCAATTATGAGAAATGCTTTTGTTTAACAGATAGGGTTAAATAGCATGTGCCTTGGGATGACCATGTGGCCTGGTGTATTTTAAGCTGAACAGAAAATATTAACACTAATCCAATTATGAGAAATGCTTTTGTTTAACAGATAGGGTTAAAATAGCGTTTAGGGCTAAATAGCAGAAAGGGTTAAATAGAATGTGCATGGCATGCACAGTGTGCAGCTGTATTTAAACCAAACCAAATATATTAATAGTAACCCAGTTATTATGAAATATGAATCACAGCACTAAACACCCTGTCACTGTGACTTGTATGCTGCTGTATTGTTCCGGTTTTAAATCTATCTTTCCCTAGCTCTGTCTACCACTCTAAATCTGCCTATCTCTCTCTCTCTTTACCTATCTGTAACTCTCCCTACCTATCGCTAACTGTCTGTCCGTGGCTGCAGCTAGCTCCGTTTTCTCTGCAATGTAAGTCTCAACTGCGCAAAAGGAAAATGTCCGCCGCTTTATATAGCACGGTGACGTCACCGGGCTTCCTGGCTGCTGATAGGCTGCATGTGACTGTCCCATCGTCACTTGCCCCTGGGGACATGTCTGAACATGTCCGTCCACCATCTTAGAATGCCTGTCATTGAGTTTAAAGGAAAACTTCGATCGATCGAATCGCCGGGAAATTCGGATTCGTTCAGAATCGAATTTTTCATGAAATTCGGAACGAATCCGGGTTCGTCCGATCGATTCGCTCATCCCTAGTAGCAAAAGAAAAATCATTAAAGTAGGACTATCACAAAGGTGTAATATTAAAAATCCATATAAAACACCTCGGCTAATGAGAGGAGGGGTCACTTAAACACTTGAACTGAATAAAACTCCCGCCAAGCTTATGGTTTATTCTCTCATGGTAGGAATAAAATCCAGGCGTGGCAGGTTTAGTCTATCAGGGGTGACAGAACCTGTCACCCCAGATGTCCTTTTCCTTCCATTAAAAGAAAGAAAAACAAGTCTGGCTGGATATTTCTTGATGCAGGCTGTATAAGTGACACCTCCTCCTGCCATACAGCATATTTATATGGATTTTTTTATTATTGGGCCATTTTTCACAATAGTGCTTCTTTAAATACAATTTTACTATACTTACCTCATCTGTGCCCTCTTTTCCCTGCTGGACAATCTAAATCAGACAGCCCACCATCCCCCCCTGCATCAGGAGTTAAAGGGACACAGACCTCCCCTCCTCCTCCTGCAATGGCATCCATCCAAGAGTAATGCTGTAAGCTGGGGGGCAAAGCTTTTACACTACAGTGGAAGAGTCCCATTATGCAACTGGAAAAGAAGGGGATCCCGCTGAAGTGACTAGGTCATGCAATGCGTGGGTGCACATGTTCTAGGCAGGCAGACGATGCTAGCTTTATCTGGTGATATTGATCCCTTCTTACCTCCTTCATGGTTTTTCTTTTGTGTTTCTCTTCCCCTCTCAGTTTCCAAGAATTTCACACACAGAGCACTACAGCACTTTATAGGATTAGGACACTTTAGAAGGGAGAGCTGGAAGTCTGTCGTACCAAAAAAAAAAAGTGGGTAAAATGCCAATTATATTGGGGGAGGGGGGATTTGTGAGCAGGAACGCAAGACTATCATTCACATTTAGCCACTGAGTACCGCCTGGTGGTTGGTTTCAATATCACTCCTTGTATATTCATTGTAGGTCTTGCATGTTTTTAGTTTTTGTGCCAGTATATTTATGAACTGTATTATTTCACTCCATAAGACGCACCCAAGGTATAAAGGAGGAAGGAGAAATATTCTGAACCAAATATGCTAAAACACTTCCCTCGCAATCACCCCTTTACAGGATTTGCCCCCATTACAGGCAGTACACAAAATCTCACCCCCCCCCCCCATATTACAGGCAGTGCACAAAAATACAATTCTGACAGTACTCACCTGTAGAATTGTTTTTGGTAGTGTCCTGTTCAGGTCACTCCATTTCTGACAAGTGGGTAATCCGCCACAAGGCGGCTGTCTCCCAAAAACCCCCAGTGGTTCAAAAGCAGTAAAACAGAGACATGCCGGGAGGCCAGGAAACCATGTTACATCACATAGCTTCAGCATGTACTCTCTCAAGAAAAACAACAACTACAACAATAATCACCATAACAGGCAAAGGAGATAACAGAACGAGGGTGGGATGGAGCAACCTGAACAGGACACTACCAAAAACAATTCTACAGGTGAGTACTCACAGAATTGTATTTTTCCCAGTGTTCTGTTCAGGTCGCTCCATTTCTGACAAGTGAGACATTCAAAAGCAGTGTCCAAAAGAAGGGTGGGATCCCCAGTGAGCAACAGCACGTAGTTCATGACACTACCACCTGAAGCACCTTACGGCCAAAAACAGCATCAGCTGAAGCCCTAACATCAACCTTGTAAAACTTTGTAAAAGTATGAACTGAAGACCAAGTAGTGGCCTTACAAACCTGTTCAACCAAAGCCTGGTGCTGAAAAGCCGAAGAGGCTCCAATAGCTCTGGTAGAGTGAGCTGTGATCCGAAAAGGGGGTTCCTTCCCCTTTGCAGAGTACGCTTGCACCACCGCCTGTCTGATCCACCTGCTGAGTGGATTTGGCTGAAGGCAAGCCCTTCCTAGGCTCATCAGGAAGGACAAAAAGAGAATCCGATTTCCTGAAGGATTCCGTAGCAACCAGGTAGTACTTAAGGGCTCTGACCACATCCAGGGCATGGAGGGTCCTCTCAGAATTAGAAGGCACGGGACACAGGGAAGGCAAGACAGTGTCCTCATTGAGATGAAAGGCAGAAACAACCTTAGGCAGAAAGTACGGTCGAAAAAACCACCTTATCCTGATGCCGCTCAAAGTAAGGAGGCTTCATACAAAGCGCTGCCAGCTCTGAAAAAGCAATTCTGTGAGTACTCACCTGTAGAATTGTTTTTGTTCTTGCATGGCATGGCCCGCTTCGGTATTCATTACAATTGGGTTATTCCGCCACTAGGTGGCACAGTGGTACTGCAGAAAGCTGTGGCATGTCCCGGCTCCCTATAAAAACGGGATTAACTGACAAATTCCCAGCATAGACAAGCAGTGAGACAAGAAGCCAGGAGACAATAAGGTAAAGAATGTAAAAAAGGTAACAAAACCCCAATTAACTTGGAACAATCACCATAAAGAGGCAACCAAGAATAACGATAACAAGGGTGGGGCGAAGCAGGCTGTGCCATGCAAGAACAAAAACAATTCTACAGGTGAGTACTCACAGAATTGCTTTTTTCTTTATTGCATGGTCCACTTCGGTATTCATTACAGTTGGGACATCCAAAAGCAGTGTCCAGAATAGGGTGGGATCCCCAAAGAGTAACGGACAGTAGTTCAAGTCACTACCGCCTGAAGCACCTTGCGGCCAAAAGCAGCATCCGCTGAGGCCTTAACATCAACTTTGTAAAACTTAGAAAAGGTATGAACAGAAGACCAAGTAGCAGCCTTGCAAACTTGTTCAACAAAAGCCTGGTGCTGAAAAGCCCAAGAGGCACCAATAGCACGAGTGGAATGAGCAGTAATCCTAAAGGTAGGTTCCTTTCCCTTAACAGAATAGGCTTGAATCACCACCTGACGGATCCACTTGCTTATAGTGGACTTAGCCGGAGGCAAACCCTTCCTTGGTCCAGAAGAGAGAACAAACAGAGCATCAGACTTCCTGAAAGTCTCTGTAGCGACCAAATAAAACTTCAAAGCCCTGACCACATCCAGAGAATGCAGTGTCCGCTCCTTAGAATTAGCAGGATTAGGACACAAGGAAGGCAAGACAATGTCCCTGTAAGAAACTTACCTGAAGGTCTGTCCCGCGGCGTCTCCGCGCGCACACTGGCAGCGCGGCCCTTCCGGCAGCCGCGCTGAACAGCCGCCCCTCCGGCTTTGGGCATACCGCCGGCCCCCTCCTCCTCCTCGGGAGGCGCGCCCGACGGCCATACTCGTGTGCACACTCCTTTTATGCCCCCCGGCGGCGCTGCTCCCAGCGCATTCGCCGGGGGCAGGTTTAAATGGACCAGTCCTGGTCCAGGATCCTCTGCCCTGGAGAGCCCAGGGACTGGACAGCCTGGCTGGCCAGGGTGGTCCAGTCCCTGGGGTTCTCCTATCAGGGGCTAGTTCCAGTGTTGCACCAATCACCACACGTTTTGCACTAATCAGTACATTCCCCTTCCCATTGGCCAGTTATATAAATATTTTCCTGCCCGGACCACCAGTGCCCGTTATAGCCATTACTAGCTTGGGTGTGCTGTTGGAATTGCGTCTAGTGTTTTTTGATCCGGCTCCGTCTTTGACCACCCCTGTCCGCACGGACCTTCTGCCTGTCTGACCTTGCTTCTGATTACCCCTTGGATACCGCACTTCTGTGACCACCAGGCTTTGACCCCTGCCTGTCTCGACTATTCTCTGCCTTGCCCCTTGGATTTTACGTTTCTGGACTCTGTTCGCTTGAACTACTGTTTCGGGATACCCCGCAGTTCACCCGTCTTTACCAAAAGCCAGCAATCTTTGCGCCAGTAAGTCCTGGGGGCAACCGAGTCTGGAGAGGCATAACCCGTGTCTCCAGCAAGCGGGGGCTTGACTATAGGCACAAGAGGCGGTGGAGATTGGGGATTGTTGGCTCATGCAAGAAGGGTATCCGGCGATCCCTGTCAGTCCTGATTGAGATAAAAGAGACACAACCGTAGGCAAGAAATCCGTCTTAAGCCGGAACACCACCTTATCCTGATGCCGCTCAAAATAAGGAGGTTTGATGGAAAGTGCCGCTAGCTCAGTAACTCGCCTTACAGAAGTGATAGCCACCAAAGGCTACCTTAAGAGTCAGAATGGGCAAGGCAGCCTCACGGATAGGCTTAAAGGGAGGCCCTTGCAGAGCAGACAAGACCAGATTTAAATCCCAGACTGGTAGCAAAGGCTTAAGGGGTGGACGCACATGAGAAACACCCTGGAAAAAGGTTTTAACCAACCGGTGATTGGCAAAAGATGGCCTTTTAGGGTACTAAGCGGAAGGCCCAGATCCAACCCATGTTGTAAGAATTCCAGAATTCTGGGAATAGAAAACACCCGACAGGGAAGAGACTTGGACTCACACCAGGCAATGTAAGCATGCCAGATCCTGTAATAGATAAAGGACGAGGAATTCTTCCTAGCCCTAATCATGGTATCAACAACAGAAGCAGGCAACCCTTTTTCCATCAAGATGGAGGTTTCAGCAGCCAAGCCGTCAAAGCCAGCATTTGTAAATTGGGGTGGCATAGCTGCCCGAGTGAGGAGATCTGGATCCTTGGGCAAGACGTACCGGTCTACTGCCAACTGCACGTAGTCTGCAAACCAAATTCATCTTGGCCAACAAGGGGCCACCAGGATCGCTGGTACCCGCTCCTGGGCTATCTTGCGCATGACCCTGCCCAGGAGAGGAAATGGAGGGAACACAGAGAAGCTGAAACTACATCCAAGGTATTGCCAGGGCATCCGTGGCGAAGGCCAGAGGATCCTGAGACAGAAAGACAAATCTGGGAAGTTTGTGATTGTGACAGGACACAAACAGGTCCACATCCGGCTGACCCCAGCGGTGACAGAGGGAGAGAAACACCTGTTTGTTGAGGGACCACTCCCCCAGACTAGACATCCCCCTGCTCAGGGAGTCCGCCACCTGGTTCTCCACCCCTGGGATGTAGACCGCCGAGATGCAGGGAACATGCTGTTCTTCCCAAGACAGAATCAGGGACACTTCCTTGAAGGCTAGCTTGCTCTGAGTCCCTCCCTGATTATTTATGTAGGCCACCGCCGTCTGTTTGTCTGAGCGGGTCTAAACAGCCGGACCCCGAAGGTGAGAGGATAGGCGGGAAAGAACCAACCTGATCGCCCTCAGTTCCAGGACGTTGATGGAAGCATGGGCCCCACCGACAACGGAACCTCAGGGACTTCCAGAAGCCTCCCCAGCCGGTCAGACTGGCATCCGTGGTGACCGTCTCCCAGCACGGGGCAGGAAGGTCCTGCCCCTCAGAAGGTTCCTTGAGTCCAGCCCCCACGAGAGGGACTGTCTGGCCATGGGAGACCGAACAAATTCCTGATCCAGGGATACAGGGTCCCGATCCCAAACTGACAAGAGGTGCAACTGAAGAGGTCTCATGTGAAACTGAGCAAAGGGGACTGCCTCGAAGCAGGGCACCATCATGCCCACCAACTGCATCCCCTGACTGATGGAGGCATGAGGACGCGACAGCAGAGCCCGAGCCTGCAACTGAAGACCCTCCACCTTCTGCTGAGGAAAGAAAACCTTGACCTGAGAGGTATCCAGAGTCATGCCCAGAAAGGACCTCACCAAGGACGGGGACAGAGAAGACTTGGGATAGTTGATCACCCAGCCGAAAGACTCCAGAGTGGATGTCACCATTTGAGTGTCCCGCTCGGCCTGAGGAAAGGACCTGGCCACAATCAGGATGTCGTCCAGGTAAGGAATGATGCCCTGGTTCCTTAGCAGAGCCATCACTCCCGCCAGCACCTTGGTGAACACCCGAGGTGATACCGAAGGGTAGAACCACAAACTGGTAATGGTGATCCTGCAGTTCGAACCTTAGGAATCTCTGATGACCTGGGAAGATAGGCACATGAAGATAAGCATCCTTGATGTCCACAGGGCAAAGGGTACTGACAGCAGAGCGCAGCGTCTCCATGCGAAAATGCTTGAATCTGACAAATTTGTTGAGGCCCTTCAGATCCAGAATGGGCCTCAGAGAGCCGTCCTTTTTTGGGACTGTGAAAAGATTGGAATAGTACCCCTGACCCCTTTCGTGATGGTACACTAAACAAATGACTCCTGACTCTAGCAGGCAATGAACCTCCAGAAGCAACCCTTGAGCAGACAGGGGGTTTAAAAACATCCGAGATCTGATGAATCTTGGGCGGGCCAGGCTGCCAACTCCATCTTGTAACCGGAGGACACTACCTCCTGAATCCACCGGTCTGAGATGTGAAGCCTCCAGACGTGAGCAAAGAGCCCAAGCCGCCGCCCCCCCCACACCCGGATGGGTGAGGGCGCCCCTTCATGCCTGAGGGGGCATGGGAGAGGGATTGGACTTCGGATTCCAGGAGAGACCGGGACCAACCACGGGGTCTGCCACGGCCCCAAGAATCTCTGCGACCACTGGAGAGGAGGGAACAACGTCCCCTTCTGGGAGCACGGAAGGAAGGTAGGGGGGTAGAGGACCCCAGAAAGGGCCGAGACTGCCTCCTACGCTGAGGCAGCCTGCCATCCTTGGCTAGAACATCAAGACGCTCCCCAAATAGCCGCAGCCCCACGAACGGGAGGCCAGTGAGACCTTTCTTAGCCGCAGCGTTAGCTGCCCACTGGTGCAACCAGACAGAATGGCACATTGCCACCAAGAGCGCAGAGGCCCTACCACACAGCCGCACAGCATCATCCATAGCAGTAAGGCTAAAGGTCACAAAATCAGAGCAAAGTAAGAGTCCTATATTCCTACCCCCCACTACCAGCTGTTGCGACATCAATTAGACGCTTGAGCTGCTTCTTAAGGGCAATAGCAGTAATGGCGGCAGCACATACCGGGCGCAAGCCAGCCCCCACATAGGTAAAGGCATGGCAGGCCAATTGATCCATGCACCGGTCCTCACTGTCCCTCAGAGTGGTAGTGTCAGGTGAAAGCATGACCGAAGTATTGGACAAGCCTAGCACGGGAGGGTCCACTTCAGGGGGAAATGACCATCTCTTAACAAAATCAGCAGGAAAGGGATACCTTTTATCCAAACCCTTGGGCACAGCAGGCAGCTTGTTAGGACGTTCCCATTCTTTAAGCACCAAGGTGGTAAAATGTTCCTGCTCAGGGAACTCTAGACACTGTTTATCAGGGCAAAAAAGCTCCCCCTGCTTTCTCTTAGCTACCTCAGGGGCAGCAATGTGCAAAATTTCAAAAATATGTGACAGCAGATTATCAGTGTCCTCAGAGTACCATGATTCCTCTCCGGACGCAGACCCAGGGTCACTATCGCAACCCTCTTGCTGGTTCCCAGAGGAGTCAGAATCCTGGGAGATGTCCCCTATCTCAAGGGGGTGACAGCCACCAAGATCATCAACCCCCACATACACCTCAGGAAGGAGGGAGGGCCTGGGATCCAGGTGCAGCTTCTTGCCAGAGGCCTTCCTAGAAACAGACCTGGCAAGCTGCCTCTCAATGTTAGCCACCCACAGAGCCAAATCAGAATGTGACTCCCTGCTAACATTCCCCTTACTGGGCCCCAATTGCAGGAGCGGGGGAATAGGTGAAGCCGAGGGATGCGAAGAGCTGGGAAGCGAAACAGGCAAACCAGCTTGGAGTGCAAGGATACTTTCAGCGCACGGCACGCACACTGTGACACCGTTACTCACAGGGGATACCCCACACATAGAACACGGCCGGGCTTGCCCCGAAGGACCCCCAAGCACGCTATCCCCAGAAGCCTCCATATGGTGATTAACACAGGCACAATAGGCCAGCGGTGGGTAAAGGCTTAAGACAGAAGCCACCCGGGATGCCCCCAGAAGTCAGTGAAGGGGGAATGAGGGGAAGGAAGGAGTGGAGCCGGGAGAAACCACAACCCAATGGTTTCCCGCCTGATAGACATAAGTAAAAATACACATGAGCATCCCACAGCACATACACCCCAATTCAATAAAAAAACCCAAAGGGGACTCACGGACCAAAGACACCGCAGGGTCACTCGGGCGCAGACGGCTAGATAAGGCGACACACTGGAGCAAGCAGGGCTGCAACCAGAAAGGAAGAAATCCAGATGCGCAGCTTGTCCAAAATGGCGCCGGCAGTGGTACCTCGAGGGGCGGGCCGCGGGGGGGGGGGGTCGCGATATGTGTCATCACCCGGGCCCTGCCCTCCCAAAAGCGCGAAAACGGCACTCACGTGACCCGGCCGGCGCCATGACAAAGCAAAATCACCTCGAGTTATAGCGCCCACAGCTGCGGAGCGCAGTACAAAGTGGTGCGGCAGCTAAAATCACCACAAAATACAAAAAAAGCTTCAAAAACACCACAGATATCACCACCCGCCCGTCCCCCCCCCCCCGAACGAAGTCAGAGAGGGGGGGGAGTGAGACTAGAAGGCAGCAGCGAGCAGCCATGGGCAGGAAGGGGGGACCCCAAAAGGAAAATAAAGGGACACAGTCCCCAAACAACTCACCCCCTCAGAAGCCAGGACAGAAACTCCGCATCCCATTTAGGCTCACCATAAAGCCTATGGCCGGCTACCCTTTGTGGTACAGGGTCTGCGGCTTGGAGCTGCGCTCCAGGAGCACTTGACCCTAGTGCTCTTCTACCTTCACCCGATCTGTCAGCCGAGGCTGGGAGGCAGGGAGGGTCCAGAAATGGATAGAAAAAGACATGCAGGGCCGCAGGCTTGGTTGCCCCGCTCACCTGCGCAAGAGAGAGAGCCATCTTCTAACTCTGGGAATTTGTCTGTTAATCCCGTTTTTATAGGGGGCCGGGACATGCCACAGCTTTCTGCAGTACCACTGCGCCACCTAGTGGCGGAATAACCCAACTGTAATGAATACCGAAGCGGGCCGTGCCGTGCAATAAAGAAAACACAACGCACCAAAGTGATAGCTACCAAAAGGACCCCCTTTAGAGTCAGAATGGATAAAGCAGCATCACATAAAGGCTCAAAGGGAGGGCCCTGGAGAGCAGAAAGCAACAGGTTCAAATCCCACACCAGTAACATAGGCTTATGCAGCGGACATACATGATTAACGCCTTGGAAAAAAGTCTTGATAAGTCTATGATTGGTGAAGGATCTTTGGAAAAAAATTGCCAAGGCCGAAACCTGGCCCTTGAGTGTACTCAGCTGGAGACCCGAGTCCAATCCATGTTGTAAGAACTCCAAAATCCTTGAAAAGGAGAATGCGCGACAGGGAAAACCCCTAGACTCACACCAGGCAATGTAAGCGTGCCAGACTCTGTAGTAAATCAGGGAGGAGGATTTCTTCCGAGCCTGAATCATGGTACGCACGATCGAGACAGACAGCTTCATCCCCAGACGGATGGATGGTCGCTGGCACGACAGTAAGGTCCGCGTCTGTCTGAAGGCCCTCCACTTTCTGCTGGGGGAGGAAAACCTTGACCTGAGAGGTGTCCAAGGTCATGCCCAGGAAGGATCTCACCAATGAGGGAGTGATCGAAGACTTGGGGTAATTGATCACCCAGCCGAAATCCGAGAGTGGACAACACTGTCTGGGTGTCACTCTCGGCCTGTTGAAGAGATTGAGTAGCAATCAGCAAGTCATCCAGATACGGAAGAACACGAATGCCCCGGATCCTCAGAAGGGCCATAACACCCGTGTCAGGGAACCGCGGGTCACGTGATCCAACTATAAACCAGGGACCTCCGTAAACACAGACCGCGTTCCCAAAACCCTTTTGTCCGAGTTCTCCTATCAGAAACACCAGGCCCAAAGCCTGCGGACACACAGATTCTTGGTTTAAGGCAAACAGATTGCTCATGTTAAAATACCATTTTGTGAGTACTCACCTGTAAAATGGGTATTACGAGTATGTCACACACCCCGCTTCCAACATTCATGACACTTGGGAAACCGGCCTGTAGAGGGCGATCTTGCAGAGATGACATGGAAAAAAGGAGCCCCTCCTGGTCCCCGGGACCTCCCACTATTCCCCAGTCTTTTAAAAAAGCAGTGAGAAAACCAGGAAGAGCAAATTATATAGTGAATTGAAAATAATAAAAAACACCATATAAAGGACCCCAGAACAAAAAAGGGCGGGGGAAGCGGGGTGTGTGACATACTCGTAATAGCCATTTTACAGGTGAGTACTCACAAAATGGTATTATTCCTAGTATGTCACACACCCCGCTTCCAACATTCATGACACTTGGGATATACAATAGCAGTGTCCATAATGGGCGGGGATCCAACAAGGCAAAAATGCATAACTTAAATTACTGCAGCTTGCAGAACTTTGCGACCAAAAGCAGCATCCGCTGAGGCCCGCACATCAACCTTGTAAAACTTAGAAAAAGTGTGCACCGAAGACCAAGTAGCAGCCTTGCAAACTTGTTCAACAGACGCCTGGTGCTGAAAAGCCCAAGAAGCCCCAACAGCACGAGTAGAATGAGCAGTAACACGAAAAGGGGGAACCTTCCCCTTAGCAGAATAGGCCCCAACAATGGCCTGACGTAACCATTTACTGATGGAAGATTTGGCGGGTGCCAAACCCTTCCTAGGCCCAGAGGGCACAACAAAAAAGGCATCTGTCTTACGGAAAGCAGAAGTAGTAACCAAATAATACTTAACACAACGAACAACATCCAAAGAATGTAAAACCCTTTCCTTGTTATTACTAGGATTAGGGCACAATGAAGGAAGAACTATATCCTGATTTAGGTGGAAGGCAGACACCACCTTAGGAAGAAAATCTGGTTTAAAACGGAAAACCACCTTATCCTGATGCCTTTCGAAGTAAGGGGCCTGGATAGACAGGGCCGCCAATTCAGAAACCCGACGGACAGAGGTAATAGCAACCAAGAAGGCAACCTTCTGAGTAAGAATATGAAGAGGAACATCCTGCATTGGCTCAAAAGGAGCAGCCTGCATGGCAGAAAGCACCAAGTTAAGATCCCAAACTGGAAGTAGGAGCTTTGTAGGCGGCCACACATGCGTGACCCCCTGGAAAAAAGTCCTAACCAAAGCATGAAGAGCAAAAGATCTTTGAAAGAAAATAGCCAAAGCAGAAACCTGCCCCTTCAAAGTACTAATCTGAAAATCCAAATTCAGACCATGTTGCAGAAACTCCAAAATCCTAGGGATAGAAAATACCCTACAGGGCAAGACCCTAGACTCACACCAATCAATATAGGACCTCCAAGTCCTGTAGTAAACAACAGAGGAAGACTTTTTTCTAGCTCTAACAAGAGTCTGAATGACCGCGTCAGAAAGACCTTCCTCTTTTAAGATGGAAATTTCAGCAGCCACGCCGTCAAAGCCAGCGTTGGTAAATTGGGGTAACAGAGTTGACCTTGGGTGATGAGATCTGGAAGAAGAGGCAGATGCAACTGATCCTCTGCTAGCCTTGTGATGTCTGCGAACCACAGACGTCTTAGCCATCTTGGAGCCACCAGAATTGCTGGCGCCCCTTCCAGAACTAGCTTGCGCACCACCTTGCTTATCATGGAGAATGGGGGAAACAGATACAGAAACCCCAGATCCTTCCAGGCCAGAGACATGGCATCCGCTGCCACTGCCAGAGGATCCTGGGATAGAGACACAAAAGCTGGAAGCTTGTGGTTGTGACGAGAAGCAAACAGGTCCAACCGTGGAGTCCCCCACTTGTGACAAAGAAACTGAAAGACCCTGGGATTGAGAGACCACTCTCCCTGGCGAGCGCATGCTCTGCTCAGGGAGTCTGCTTCCACATTCTCCATCCCCGGAATGTAAACTGCCGATATACAGGGAACATTGATCTCTGCCCAGTGGAGGATCAGAGATACTTCCCGGAGGGCACCCCAACTGCGAGTCCCTCCCTGGTGAATGATGTATGCAACTGCTGTTCGGTTGTCTGACCGAATCTGAACCGGCAGCCCCTGCAAAAGATGAGTCAGTCGGAGCAGAACAAGCCGAATGGCCCGAAGCTCCAATAAATTGATTGGGGAGTGAGCCTCCTGAGGCCCCCACAACTGGTGCTTCCTCCAGATGCCCCCCAACCCATAAGGCTGGCATCCGTAGTGACCAACTCCCAACAGGGGGTCAGAAATGACTTGCCGTTTCTGAGATTGCTCGAAGTCAGCCACCACTGAAGGGACCGCAGAACGCGGGGAGACAACAAACAAACCCGATTCAATGACAGAGGACACTTGTCCCACTTCACCAAGAGAAAGAGCTGAAGCGTCCTCATATGAAACTGAGGAAACGGGACCGCTTCGAATGTGGCCACCATCAGCCCCACTAGCCTCATCCCCAAGCGGATAGGCTGACGAGGATTGGACAAGAACAGACAAATTAAATCTTGAATCGGAACAATTTTGGACCGAGGAAGAAATACCCTGGCCTGAAGGGTATTCAGAAATAAGCCCAGAAAGGGAATCTCTCTTACAGGATAAAGAGAGGATTTGGCATGGTTTATCACCCAACCGAACCTCTCTAGTGTAGCCACCACGGTCCTGGTGTCCAATTCCACCTGATTGAAGGACGAGGCTGTGATGAGAAGGTCGTCCAAGAATGGCACAATGCAAATGCCCTGGAGCCTGAGAATAGCCATTACTCCTACCAGAACCTTGGTAAATACTCTTGGGGATGAGGTGAGACCGAATGGAAGAGCCGCAAACTGAAAGTGCTGGTCTTCCATTGTGAATCTGAGGAACCTCTGGTGAGCGGAACAAATAGGGATGTGCAGATAAGCATCCTTGATGTCGATGGAAGTCATAAAGTCCCCTTGACGGAGAGCATCGAACGTTGATCTTAACGACTCCATGCGGAACCTTCTGAAGCGAATAAATTGATTTAGTCGTCTCAGATCTAGAATAGGCCGAACAGAGCCATCTTTTTTGGGAACCGTAAATAGGTTGGAGTAAAACCCCAGACCCCTTTCCGCAAGAGGAACCAGGCGAATAACATCCATGTTTAAGAGATTCGCAACAGCTGCCCGGAGCCCCAGTGCGATCCCCGGATCCGCGGGCATCCGAGACCTGAAAAATCTGGGCGGAGGCCGGAACTCGAATTCCAGCTTGTACCCGGAGGACACAACCTCCAGAATCCATCTGTCTGATACCTCTTTGACCCAAGCCTCGAAAAAGAACCGCAGCCGCCCCCCCACCCGTACGGGTGAGGGCGCCTCCTCATTGCTGGGCAGGCTTGGAAGCGGCCTTAAGCTTGGATCCCCAATTCTGACTTGAACGGCCACGTCCTCTTCCTCTGTTCCATGCAGTTCCCCTTGGGGCTGAAAAGGCCGATCCTCTGCCTTCTCTGGAACCACGAAAAGAAGGGTTAAAAGAGGCCGATCCCCGAAAGGAACGACGTTGCTTCTTACACTGAGGCAATTTGCCTCCTTTAATGACAGAATCCAATTTCTCACCAAAGAGGCGCAATCCCCCAAAGGGGAGTGCTGTAAGTGACTTCTTAGCCACCATGTCAGCCGCCCACTGGCGTAGCCATATAGACCGCCGTATAGCAACTAGCAAAGCGGAAGTTCTGCTACACATGCCCATGGTATCATCCAAAGCAGAAAGTACAAAAGACACAAATAAATCACATCGCTTAAGAGCGGCATACTCATCAGAGGCTGGATCAAGCCCTGAGGTCTCTAATAGCAGACCTAATAGCGACTGCCATAAGTGCCGAGGCACCCACAGGTCGTAAGGCCGAGCCAACGCTAGCAAACGCATGGCAAGCCATTTGATCAATACGTTTGTCCTCCCCATCCTTAAGGGTAGTAGATTCCAGAGAATGCAAAACAGAGGAATTGGACAAACTGAGCACAGGTGCATCCACCACAGGGGGGGATGACCAACGCTTAACAGTGTCTGAAGGAAAGGCATATTTCTTATCCCAGCCTAAAGGAATGCCAGGAAGCCGCGCAGGCTTCTCCCATTCCTTAAGAATGATCTCTTCAAAATGTTTTTGATCTGGAAATTCTAAACGAGGCTTGGAAGCTCCAAAGAACTCCCCCTTCTGAGGAGGGACTGCTTCTGGAAGATCAATTGCCTAAACCTCATACAATTGTGCAAGAGCTTTAGGGGTGTCAAAAATCTCCCCTTCACCTTGTTCAGCGTCAATACCCACAAATTGCTGAACATCAGAAACATCAGATTCCTCAAAGAATTCTCCTCCCAACGGAGAACAATCTGACCAATCAAGACGCTTGCTACAATCAAGCTCATTTGCCTCAACAGCAGGAGCTAAAAGTTTTCTTTTAGCTGAGGCCTTCTTGGCCACAGAGCTAGACATTTATTTTTCAATGTGAGCCAATCTGGCACATACATCAGAAAACGACTCTCCACCCATGACAATATCACTGGGGGTGTGGACAAGACAAGGTGGTGTGGGAGAAGAGGCCGGAGCCCCAGACCCTGAGGCTTGGGCCTCTGAATGCTGTATTATAATCAATTGAGCACAAGCTACACACAGAAATGCGTTATCCCCAACAAGGGATCCCCCACATCGCAAACACTGCCGAGTCTGTCCCAAAGGAACTGAGAGCCCAGTATCCTGAGATGCCTCCATATGGTGTTTATTAAAATACTTAATTTTTTTTTTATAGTCGCCAAGTATATGGGATTTAAGCCGAAGCTACCCGGGATGCCCCTTAATAGTCCTTAAATGGGAGGATTTAACAAGGACCAGGAGAAACCCCTATTAAAGAGTTCCCACCTGGAAGACACAATAAAAATATACAATAAGCCTTATGCATATAAAAGACTTCCCTTTAGCACAGCTAAAGGGTAAGCACAATGACCACGACAGCCCTGCGACCAAGACCTGCGAAAGCCCAGCAGAAGCACCAGCGCAGCAGCCAGAACCAGCGGAGAGACCAGCGCCAGAACTGGAACCAACATGCCAGTAACAAACCGCATGTGAAACAGTGGTGGACCACTCCCGGAAGGGGTGTAGGTTGGCCCATAGCTGGGACTGCAGGTCCACAGTTGGCCGATGGCAACCCATCCCTTTCTGCTTCACCCGAGCCAGGTGCATGCCCTGGTGCATGTTGCCAACACAGTTTAAGGAGGTAGCCCTGAGTGGGTGCCTGCCTAACCTCCAGTGCCATGAACCGGATCCCCTGGATGGAGAGTCTACCCACCCTGTCAGCCCAGGTGGGTGACAAGGCCATCGAGCGTGGGCCCTGAGTGGCATAGTCCACTGACACTTGTACGAACCTCTTTCTGTGCGGCAGAGTTTCCGGTGGGCTGCTGGGACTTGGCCCTGCCACTCCCACACTCTGACAGGTATGGTACCAATGGCAGTAGGCAGCCAGGTCAGGCCCCACTTGCTTCTTGGTGATCCCTATGCGCCCAAACGTCCAGCTCTCTAAGGCATAGCACTTATTGGCCCTGGACAGATAGGGAACCACCAACCGCTGGTCCTCAGGCCACTCTCCTGGTGAGCCTGGCTTGACCATCATTGGGTACAGCCGCCCTTGTCTCCAGACCACCCGTCTGGTGTCTGGGCCCAAGTGGAGCTGCATCTCCTGTTTGGGGAGAACTCTCTGGGGGTCATCAGTGTCTGATGCTACCCCACATCTCTGCCTAGACCTGGTCGGGACCACCATGTCCTCAGTCAGTTTCCCGGGACCCACCTCTGGTCTTCCGCCTGCCACAACAGCCTCCCGGGGGGAAGGGAAGGAGCCGTCAGTCCCCTGAGGAGACTCTGGGACCTGCTCCTCCACTACTTCCACCCAAATTGCTGGTTCAGGCAGAATACCCTGGTCCCTTAACACCCCGGGTGTGATGAAACCCTGCAGTGGTGACTTACCTAGGGGTCCCATCTCTCCATGGACACCCCTCACCCCACCTGCAGGTTCCACCACCCCCCCTTTTTGGCCTGGACTGGTCTCCTCGGGTTGAGGTGCCAGGAACCCCGGACGTGGGGTGGTTGGAATAGAAAAGACCATCCCATCCCCTGTCCGTTTCCCAGGACCTCCCTCCGGACCTCCGTCGGCCCTGGCAGCCACTTGGTTTAGAGGAAGGGAGCAATTAGACCCCCGCGGGGCCCCTGGGCCACCAGCGCTCCCACTATTCACGATAGTGTCCAGAGCCGCTATGGCCTCAGGTAATACCTGCCCCCCTTCCATTCCCCTCCAAGCCGCCAGTCCAGACAGACCAGCCTGGCCCTCTGACAACCCAGTGGTTGAGAAACCCTGCGATGTGGACTTACCTAGGGGTCCCACGTCTCCTGGAACAGCCCTCACCTCAGTCTCAGTTCCCTCCCCAGCTGCTGGGTAACCCTCCTTCCTCCGGGAGGAAGAAGCACACTTTATACTACCTACCCCCACATTCCCTGTAGCAGGTAGGTTACATGTCGATCGTACACATCGTCTCATACATTACATTACCGTCTAGGGGACCAGACCTTGGGGGTTCAGTGGCTACATAGTGAGACACTAGCCGCCCCAAGTCTGTCCCTAGCAAAATACTGGCAGGGATATTCGACGATACCCCCACCTCCCGCACTCCCTGTCCAGCACCCCAGTCCAAATAAACCTTGGCAACGGGCAATGCTGGTTCAGTTCCTCCAATCCCGGAGACCACAAGGGTCTTCCCGGGCACCAAATCCTGTGGGGACACTAATTCTGGTCGCACTAGGGTCATCTCAGCACCAGTGTCCCTAAGTCCCATGGCCACAGCATGGCCTACAGTGACGGGCTGTACATTGCCCCGATACCTCCCTGCCCCCTCACCCACACACAACACAGTGGAGGAGCGCTGGGCCGCACCCCGCTGGGGGCAGGCGGCCTTGAAGTGTCCTGGTTGGTTGCAGTGGTGACACAGTTGGGGCCCCCCTCCCCCTTGTCGGGAGAAGGGAGTAGGGGCAGGGGTCCTGGGCTGATGTGCATGAACAACAGATGCCAGCGGCGGCTTACCCATTTTCCAGCTGACAGGTTTGCGGGGCTCCTTGGCTCTGTTGTGACTGTAATCATCAGTGAGGATTGCAGTTGCTAAGGCTCCTTTGGGCTTCCGGTCACGCAGAAACTGCTGCAGATCCTCGGGGAAATTCGAGAGGAACTGTTCTGTGGCGATCAGCTCCTTCAGTTGCTGGATGGTGGTGATTTCTAATCCGGTGGTCCACTGCTTGACTGCTCTCTGTAGCGTCCTCGTGTGGTCAGCCCAGCTGTCGGTGGGGCCCCGTCGCAAACTCTGGAGTTTCTTGCGATAAAATTCCGGCTTGACCCCTTCGTAGCTCAGGGTGGTCTCGCTGGGTAGCTACCCAAAGATTTCCAGGGCTTTACCCCTAAGTCGAGGGGTAAAGTACCTGACCCACTGATCCTCCGGTACATGGTATTGATGGCAAACAGTCTCAAAAGCCAGCAGAAAGGTGTCCAGATCTGTACCTTTGTCCAAGATGGGGAAATCCTCTGCACGCAAATTTGGGGCCTGGTTCTCAGGGGGCCCACTACCAGCTGTGCTGGGTTGAGGGTGCTGAAGCTTTAGCTGCAGTACTTGTAGCTGGTGTTCACATTCAGCTTGCTCCCGGCGCTCGGCAGCCTCGATCTGCTCACGTTCACGGCATTCCTCGCGTTCCGCTTGGCGCTCAGCAGCCTCAATCAGGACCTCATAGGTGGCACGGTCTCCAGCCCGTAGACTGGCCAGAGCAGCGTGCAGGAGAGCATCTGAGCCTGCTTGGCTGGGGGGACTGGCAGGCGGGGAATGGTCCTCCGGGATGCTGAGGGCTGGTGACTGGCTTCTGGGAGAGCCCTGGCTGGGCCCTTCCACACCTGGGGCAACATTGGCAGCCACATCCCTGCTTCTGGCCCTGGTGCCACTTGCCATGCCTGCAGCTGCTGGTCACTGACAGATATTGCACACTGTTGTAATCACACAACCTACTGTAACCACTCTCAGAATGTGCCTAGTGTTGAGCTGATCTTAAGATCCCAGCAACAGAAAAGCCACTACTGGTAATCTTTAGTGTATGCGAGTATGGGGCCCACACTCACACTATTTGCCTTATCCCACCATGCTGCCACCAATTTGTCAGGGAACCGCGGGTCACGTGATCCAACTATAAACCAAGGACCTCCGTAAACACAAACCGCGTCCCCTAAACCCTTTTGTCAGAGTTCTCCTATGAGAAACACCAGGCCCAAAGCTTGCGGACACAGATTCTTGGTTTAAAGCAAACAGATCGCTCACGTTAAATATAAGTTTTAATGCTATAAGCACACTAGGCAGTGATAAACATTTAACTATGATGTAATATAAAATGATACAGATGATACAAATATGCTGTTCTGAGATGGTTACAGGATAGAGTGAGTTACACAGAGACACAATAATCAGTTACCTTAGTATGCAGTTGCAGAGTAGTAGTGATGGGGAGCTCTCACAAGGGGTATGCCAAGAGCATATTGATTATTATGGACACCTCCAGTATGCTGCCGCACATCCCCTCCAGATAAGTGACCCTGTTCTCGTCCCCTTGCCCTACCTTTAAGCAGGGCTCTCCCCTCCACCCCTCTCAGACACAGATCCTGGATCATTCCTTTGAAGCACCAAGCTATCACACCTTTCCAGGGAAGAAGCAGGCAGGCTCCTCTGTGTCTCAGTAAGGTGTGGGAAGGGCGCTTATAGGGCCCGATCAATCCAGCTTTATGCCAGGCCGGACGACAAGTATTAATCTAAGGAGATTGTTCAGTAACCTGCAAATTTGTCATGATAATGCTGGGTGGCTATATCCCTTGACAATGAAAAGGCATTCGACTCTGTCGAATGGCCTTATTTATGGGCTGTTCTGGCCAAATTTGGCCTTCCTCCGACCTACATCAAATATGTACAGTTACTTTATAAGAATCCCAGGGCGAGAGTAAGAGTGAATGGAGTTACAACGGCTGAATTTTCCTTACATCGAGGCACAAGATAGGGGTGTCCTTTCTCCCCCTTGTTGTTCGCACTTGCCATTGAACCCCTGGCATCATTAATTAGAGATTCCTCAGAAATTCAGGGTTGGAAATTGGGTCCCACTGTCGAAAAGGTCTCCATGTACGCCGACGACATACTGGTTTATCTGGCTGATGCTAGCAGTTCCTTGGAGGCACTACTAAATATGATAGCTAAATTTGGGATGTTCTCTGGATTAAAAGTTAATTGGGAGAAATCTAGTTTGTATATGGTGGACAAGCCAGAAGACACTCAGATCTCTCTAGCCTCATCGCTTCTTGTAGTGGACCGGGAGTCATTATACATGGGGTCCCCTCAAAATTCATGGAGCTGAACATATGCCCGGTGATTGATGCTCTCAAGAGGAAGACTGCTCAATGGGCATCTCTCCCCCTCTCGGTGATCGGCCGGATTAATATTTTCAAAATGGTTTTCCTCCCCAAATTTTTATACATCTATCAGGCCTCACCTACTGTGCTACCAGCTGCTCATTTCCGACTGCTAGATTCCATACTGTTTCAATTTATCTGGGGCGCCTCTCCCCCCAAAATGAATGTCTATCCTCAGAACGCCTCTGAATGCTGGGGGCCTAGCAGTGCCACATATGTTGCTTTATTTTTATGCTGCCCAACTAGTGTACACTACGTGGTGGATGTACCCCTCAGCGACCAACCCGGTGACTGCCCTGGAGGCTTCCCTGTTGGGACCAGTGACCCCCCCCCCCTGCAGACTCTGGTATATAGGGGAGCTAAGGGCCTCCCACACGCTACTACGTGTATGAGAACCACCCTGCATGTCTGGCATAAAGTGCATGATTTGGGGGGGATCTCCCCGCCCTCCTTTAGAACGGTCCCCCAATACACCTCTCTGGGACAACCCTAAGTTGCCTGAGCTGATGTCCCTTCCAGACACTGTCTTTTGGAAGCGCCGAGGAATTACGTCGCTGGGACAGATACTGTCTGGAGGGGCGTTGATGTTCTACGAGCAACTATGTCTTGAGTTTACCTTATCTCCAAGGGATTTCTTTAGATACCTGCTGCTTCGGCATGCTCTCAGGTCTCAGCTCCCTTTGGAGGGACTGCAATTAGTGGAGTCATCAGTTGAGGCCATGGTAAGATCCAAGGACCTCGACAAGCCCACCTCAACATTATACTCCGCCCTCCTCTTAAGTCTCCCCTCCCCTTTGGATAGAGCAAGGGAAAACTGGAAAACACTTATCCCAGACCTTGATCAGGAAGACTGGGAGGAGGCAATAGACAATTTGTATTAATCAGTTATAGATTCAAGGGATAGATTAATCCAGGCTAAATGGCTTCATCAGGCTTATTTGACCCCGGTTAGGCTTAAGAGAATGGGCCTGTTGGAGTCAGACCTGTGTCCTAGATGCAGTGCCAGTGCGGGCACCTTAAAACATATGATTTGGGAATGCCGGGTGATCTCTACCTTCTGGGATGGAGTATCTAGCTTCATATATACTTCTGTAGGCCTGCCAGTCACGAAGTCAGCTGCCTTCTGCTTACTATTATAGTGGAGCCTATGTTGGATGGGGGGCCGCAGAGAGTTCTCTTACGTCTGTTAGCTTTTTATGCACGCAATTCCCTGAGGAAATCCCAAATGGCAACGCCACAAACTGGTAATGCTGATCCTCCAGCGCGAACCTCAGGAACTTCTGATGTGCCTGGAATATAGGGATGTGCAGGTAAGCATCCCTGATGTCCACCGTGGTCATGAAGTCGCCCGGCCGAAGAGAACTCACCGCGGACCATAGGGACTCCATGCGAAAATGTCTGAATCTGACAAACCTGTTGAGGCCCTTCAGGTCCAGGATAGGCCTCAGAGTACCATCCTTCTTGGGTACAGTGAACAGATTGGAATAGAACCCTCAACCCCGTTCCTGGTGAGGCACAGGACAAATCACCCCGGACAACAGAAGACGTTGGACAGCCATTCTTAGCCCTGCGCTGTCAATGGGTTCTGGGATATCCGCAACTGTAGAAATCTTGGGGCAGCCAAGCTGCCAGCTCTATTTTGTACCCGGAAGACACCACCTCCTGAATCAATCAATCAATCCGAGACGTGCATTCTCCAGACGTGAGCAAAAAGCAGAATCCGTCCTCCGACCCGAATGGGTGAGGGCGCCTCCTCATGCCCGAGAGGCCTTGCCAGGGGTCTTGGACTTAGATCCCCAGGAGGGGTTAGGTCAACCGCAGAGGCCTCCATTATGGTGATTATAGCGAAAATAACTTGGGTCACAAGGCACAAACCCGGACAGTCCCCAATTTGAACCCTCTAAAGATCCCTTAAAAAATAGAGACTGTAGAGAGAGGGGGGGGTGAATGAGACCAGGAGGAACCACAATTCCGAGTAAAATGGTACCCGCATGGAAGACAAAAAGGAGGAAAACATGAGCATCCCACAGCACATGCACAATAGAAAAGACAAGGAAAAATACAATTCTGTGATTACTCACCTTGTAGAATTGGTATTCTAAGTATGCAGCAGGTCCTGCTCCAGATAATTCATAACAGATGGGATTACCTCTGCTAACAGAGGGTGCTTGCCTGCCGAGATGGCAAAAAGAGGCCCCTCCCAGTCCCATATATACCCGGGACCTCCCACAATTTCCCCAGTAATGAAAAGCAGTGAGAAAAACCAGGAGAAGCCAATGATAAATAACGTTAACAAGGCTAACAATCACCATACAAAGGATTCAAGATAATGCAAACAGGGTGGGGTGGAGCAGGACGTGCTGCATACTTAGAATACCAATTCTACAAGGTGAGTAATCACAGAATTGTATTATTCATAAGTATGCAGCACGTCCTGCTCCAGATAATAATGCATAACAGATGGGACATCCTATAGCAGTGTCCATAAATAGGGTAGGGATCCCAAAAAGCAACAACGCGCAGTTCACACCACTGCCGCCTGCAGAACCTTGCGGCCAAAAACAGCATCCGCTGAGGCCTGAACATCAACCTTGTAAAACTTGAAAAAAGTATGAACAGAAGACCAAGTAGCAGCCTTACAAACTTGTTCAACAGAAGCCTGGTGCTGGAAGGCCCAGGAGGCCCCAACAGCACGTGTAGAATGAGCAGTAACACGGAAAGGAGGATCCTTTCCCCTAGCAGAATAGGCCCTAAAAATAGCCTGACGAATCAATTTGCTAATAGTAGACTTAGCAGGAGCCACACCCTTCTTGGGACCCAAAGGGACCACAAACAAGGCATCAGTCTTTCTAAAAGGTGCAACAGCCAACAAGTAGAACTTCCAATTCCTGACCACGTCCAGGGAATGTAAGGCCCTCTCCTTGGAATTACCAGGATTAGGGCACAAGGAAGGAAGCACAATATCCTGATTGAGATGAAAGGCAGAGACAACCTTAGGCAAGAAATCAGGTTTAAAGTGGAAAACCACCTTGTCCGGGTGTCTCTCAAAGTAGGGGGCCTGAATAGAAAGGGCCGCCAAATCCAAAACACGCCTGGCCGAGGTGATGGCCACCAAAAAGGCAACTTTAAGAGTAAGAATAGACAGAGCAGCCTCATGCACAGGCTCAAAAGGAGGGCCCTGAAGGGCAGACAAAACCAAATTCAAGTCCCAAACTGGCAACAGAGGTTTGCGAGGGGGACGCACATGAGCAACCCCCTGGAAGAAAGTCTTGACCAGAGGATGTTGAGCGAAAAGATATCTGGAAGAAAACAGCCAAGAAACATGACCCTTGAGCGTGCTGCGCTAAAGTCCCAGATCCAGACCATGCTGAAGGAACTCCAGAATCCTAGGAATGGAAAACACCCGACAGAGAAGGACCATAGACTCACACCAGTCAATGTAGGTCCACCAGATCCTATAGTAGATGGTAGAAGAGGATTTCTTCCTAGCCCTGATTAGAGTATTAACCACAGAATCGGAAAGCCCCTCATCCCTAAAGATGGAGGTTTCAGCAGCCAGGCCGTCACAGCCAGCGTTTGTAAATTGAGATGGCATAGCTGCCCTTGAGTGAGAAGGTCCGGGACCAGGGGCAGAGCGTACTGATCTACTGCCAGCTGAAGGATATCTGCGAACCACACCTGTCTTGGCCAACGGGGGGCCACCAGGATTGCTGGCACCCTTTCCTGAGCCAGCTTGCGCAGAACCCTGCCCAGCAGGGGGAATGGAGGAAAAAGATACAGGAGATGGAACCCCTGCCAGGATAGAATCAGAGCATCCACCGCAAAGACCAGGGGATCCTGGGACAGAGAAACAAAGACTGGGAGCTTGTGATTGTGGCGGGATGCAAACAGATCCACTTCTGGTACAACCCCCCCCCCCCCAAACGGTGACACAAGGATAGGAAGACCTCGCTGCTGAGAGACCATTCCCCCAGGCGAGAAGTCCCCCTGCTCAGAAAATCTGCCTCCAGATTCTCCACCCCCAGAATGTATAATGCTGAGATGCAAGGGACATTGTCCTCCGCCCAGGACAGAATCAAGGACACCTCCTTGAAGGCACTCTTGCTCCGAGTCCCTCCCTAATGATTGATGTAGGCAACCGAAGTCTGGTTGTCTGAGCGAATTTGGACCGGCCGGCCCTGAAGGTGAAGAGTCAATTGGGCCAGAACCAACCGAACCGCGCTCAGTTCCTGGTTGTTGATAGGAGCATGGGCCTCCTGAGGGCCCCACAGCCCCTGGAATTGTAGGGACTTCCAGAAGCCCCCCCAACCTCCCGGTGACAGGCAGGAGAGAGAGGCCAGCACGCTGCAGAACACACGCAGCCGGAAGCAATGGCGCCGATCAGGCCGTTAGTTAGCCCCTCAAAGGGCGGGCCGCAGAACGCGTCATTGCGCTGACCTCCCCTGGCCCCTCAAATACCCAGGGACCTCCCACAAATCCCCAGCATTAAAAAGCAGTGAACAAGAAGCCGGGAGAATTTAACCACCCAAACTGGTAACTATAACAATGATAACAATCACCATACAGGGGATCCAGAATAATGCAAAACCAAGGG
Organism: Gastrophryne carolinensis; assembly: GCA_027917425.1. NCBI lineage: Eukaryota > Metazoa > Chordata > Amphibia > Anura > Microhylidae > Gastrophryne > Gastrophryne carolinensis. The sequence continues at coordinate 24,504,495 of CM051240.1, forward strand.
TGGGTGGAGCAGGACGTACTGTATACTTATAATACCAATTCTACAGGTGAGTATTTCATAGAATTGTATTATTCTTAGTATACAGTACGTCCTGCTCCAGATATAATACTTACACTTGTAAAACTTTGAAAAGGTATGAACAGAAGACCAAGTAGCGGCCTTGCAAACTTGTTCAACAGAAGCCTGGTGCTGGAAGGCCCAAGAGGCACCAATAGCACGAGCAGAATGAGCAGTAAGGTCCCCTTAGCAGAATAGGCCCGAATCACAGCCTGACAAATCCATTTGCTAATAGTAGACTTGGCAGGAGCCAAACCCTTCCTGGGCCCAGAAGGGACCACAAAAAGAGCATCAGTTTTCCTGAAGGACGCAGTGACTACCAGGTAATACTTCAGACACTTGACCACATCCAAGGAATGCAAAACCCTTTCCTTAGCGTTGCTAGGATTAGGGCACAATGGAGGAAGAACAATATCTTGATTCAAATGAAAAGCAGACACCACCTTAGGCAGAAAGTCTGGCTTAAAGCAGACCACCACCTTGTCTTGGTGTCTCTCAAAGTATGGGGGCTGAATAGACATAGCCGCCAACTCAGACACACGCCTGACAGAAGTAATGGCCACCAGAAAGACAACCTTGAGGGTAAGCACAGCCAGAGCAGCATCCTGTATAGGTTCAAAGGGAGCACCCTGCAAGGCAGACAAAACCAAGTTCAAATCCCAAACAGGCACCATAGGTTAACGTGGGGGACACACATGAGTAACCCCCTGGAAGAAGGTCTTAACCAAAAAATGCTGAGCAAAAGACTTCTGAAAGAAAACAGACAGGGCAGAAACCTGACCCTTCAGAGTACTGAGTTGGAGTCCCGACTCCAGCCCATGCTGTAAGAACTCCAGAACCCTGGGAACTGAAAACACCCGACAGGGAAGAGACCTAGACTCACACCAGTCAATGTAGGTACGCCATACCCTGTAATAGATGGAAGAAGAAGTTTTCTTCCTAGCCTTCACCATGGTATCAACCACCGAGGCGGACAAGCCTTTCTCCATCAAGATGGAGGTTTCAGCAGCCAGGCCGTCAAAGCCAGAGTTTGTAAATTGGGATGGCGTAAGGGGCCCTGAGTGAGCACATCTGGCACCCCTGGCAGAACGTACTGGGTCTCTCAACAGATACCCTGAATCAGAGAACAGCTCCCCTACGTCCGAGGGGGTATAGCCACATAGATGCAAAAACTCATCAGACTCCATAGGGAAAAGAGTGGCATCAGGGGTTAAGTGACGCTTTTTAGCAGTGGCCTTACGCGCTAAAGTATTAGAAATCAATTTTTCACCACTGGCCAGCCTAGCAGACACATCAGGTTGAGAATCCCCGCTTTTATGCAATTCAATGGGGGCGAGACTCAAGCTTGGGGGAGTAGGTGAAGTGAGACGAGGTGCAGGCCCAGCCACAGGAGGGGCGGATTGCAACGTTAGCACCTGCTGTGCGCAAGGAACACAGACCCGTGCATTGTCACTGCTAATAGGCGAGACCCCACAAGCTACACACAGCCGGGCTTGTCCCGAAGGAACCCCAGTCACATTATCCTGAGATGCCTCCATATGGTGATTATTAGGCACAATATGCCAGTAGGGATTGATGCTATAAAGCAACCCTGGATGCCCCAATGACCCGCTAGGGAAGTGGGAGTAATTATACTAGGCCCAACTATCAATTACACCAGGCCGGAAGAAGCCAATGGATTCACCGGTGGCAGCATTTGCAATAGTAAAAAAAACAAGTCAGCGCGGCGGCTGACACCACATATTCTAGTCAAAAACAGACAAAACGCTGTATGCACGAATCACGATACACACTCAACCACACACACCCCCCCCCCTTCTTTCCCCCCCGAAGACTACAGGGAGAATGAGTGAGGATGGCGGCCCTCTGTACAGGACCCACCGCTACATGGGGCAATAATGCGGGAGGGGCATCCCATAAAGGCTCACCATCAGCCTATACCGCCTACCCTTTGGTGGGGGATTGCGGTGGAGCAGCGCTCCGTAAGCACACACGGTGCCGCCTACCTTCACCCGACCAGCGCAGCCCAGGCTGGGAGGCACATCACACGAGGAATGGGTGGAAATAGTCCAACAGGGCCGCAGGCTAATAGCCCAGCTCACCTGTGAGAGAGTGATAATTTCATGTCTTCGCAGTAAGCACTGCAGAGAAATCTGGGGATTTGTGGGAGGTCCCTGGGTATTTGAGGGGCCGTGAGGAGCCTGTTTTACATGTCTCTGCAGTGCAGCTCCATCTGGCGGAGGATAACCCAAGTGTAAGTAATCTATCTGGAGCAAGACGTACTGTATACTAAGAATAATACCATTTTGTTAATACTCACCTGTAAAATGGGTATTATAAGTATAAGTATGTCACACACCCCGCTTCAAGACAATCATTACATGTGGGTATACTGACCTGTAGATGGCGATCTTGCAGAGATGTCAATAAAAAAAAGGTAAGACCCTCCCGGCCCATAAATACCTGGGACCTCCCACTCATTCCCCAGTATAAAGATAGCAGTAAGATCAAGGGACCAGGAAAGCCAATTAAAACTAACAAAGGTTCACCATATAAAGGATCCAAGATACAAAAGACCTAAGAAAAACCCGCACAGCTGAATGTACTATAGGTGCTGGCTAGGTGAGAGGGGCCCCTATGCCGGGCCCGTAATCACATGAACCACAAGGGCAGTCCGCCAGTATCAGACCGCTATTGTCTCACCACATAAGTTTAAGCCGCACACAGGATAATAAATTGATACTTGAATTTTATTGTACTATAAAGTCATAGACACATAACATACAATGACAACATAATTAAAATATTTACAAAAAGCCAATGAACAGGTATTACAGGTGACCCAAATGGACTATTCCATACTATATCAATTTTATATATCTGGCATATCTTGGAGGAATATTTTCCATTATTAAAGTCCACTGTCTGGAAAGTGAACAGTGCATGTGCGCATATATCTTTAATGTATATGCATATAAAAGCGTGACCACACAAATTGTGGATAAAAGATAAAGTACTAGCAAGAGATTATAGATATAAAATAAGTAAACAGAGCCCCAAAGAGTACTGGGGTACAAAGTGCAGAAAGTGACCAACAATATCTTGACAGTACGACTAATATATCAAGGCATATGCAAATCGATTAACCTCTCATAAAGGTAAAAATAAATAGATAAGATACTATCAGGACAACACCCTGAGGAAGTGATCGCTCACGCAACGCGTCGGTGTTGGTGAACGGGCGCATACAGGGGACCTGGACCCACTTACCGGTGATAGCATCTATCTAACAATCATTACATGTGGAAAATCCAATAGCACGAGTAGAATGAGCAGTAACACGAATAGGGGGAACCTTCCCCTTGGCAGAATAGGCCCCAACAATGGCCTGGCGAATCCATTTACTAATGGAAGACTTGGCAGGAGCCAAACCCTTCCTAGGCCCAGAGGGCACCACAAAAAGGGCGTCAGTCCTACGAAAAGGAGAAGTAGCCACCAAATAGTACTTCACACAGCGAACCACATCCAAAGAATGCAAAACCCTCTCCTTGTCATTACTAGGCTTAGGACACAGGGAGGAAAAAACAATATCCTGATTAAGATGAAAAGCAGAGACCACCTTAGGAAGGAATTCTGGCTTGAAGCAGAAAACAACCTTGTCCTGATGCCTCTCAAAGTAAGGGGTCTTAATGGACAAAGCCGCCAACTCCGAAACACGCCGAACAGAAGTGATGCCAACCAGAAAAACAACCTTCTGAGTAAGCGTAGAAAGTGCAATATCCTGCAAAGGTTCAAAAAGGAGGACCCTGCAAGGCAGACAAAACCAAATTCAAATCCCAAACTGGGAGCAAAGTCTTCCTAGGAGGCCGCACATGCGTAACCCCCTGGAAAAAGGTCTTAACCAGAGGATGAAAAGCAAAAGACTCTTGAAAGAAAACTGCCAGGGCAGAAACATGCCCTTTTAGCGTACTAAGCTTCAAACCTAGGTCCAGACCATGTTGTAAAAATTCCAAGATCCTAGGGATAGAAAACGCCCTGCAAGGCAAGGCCCTGACCTCACACCAATCAATATAAGACCTCCAAATCCTATAGTAGATGGCAGAGGAAGACTTCTTTCTAGCCCTAACCAGTCTGAATGACAGCATCAGAAAGACCTTCCTCCTTCAAGATGGAGGTTTCAGCAACCACGCCGTCAAAGCCAGCGTTGGTAAATTGGGGTAGAGCAGTGGACCCTGAGTGAGTAGATCCGGCAGAGGGGGCAGAACTGATCCTCTGCCAACCTTACCAAATCTGCGAACCAAACCTGTCTTGGCCACCTTGGAGCCACCAGAATTGCTGACGTGCCCTCCAGGGCCAGCTTGCGCACCACTCTGGCCACCATGGGAAACGGAGGGAACAGGTACAGAAACCCCAGATCCCTCCAGTTCAGAGACATGGCATCCGCCGTCAGAGCCAGCGGATCCCACGAGAGAGACAAATGCCGGAAGCGTGTGACGAGAGGCAAAGAGGTCCACCACCGGAGTCCCCCACCGGTGGCAAATCGACCGAAACACCTTGGGGCAGAGAGACCATTCCCCCCGGTGAGATGACCCCCTGCTCAGTGAGTCCGCCTCTGTGTTCTCCACTCCCGGAATGTACACTGCCGAGATGCATGGGACATTGCCCTCTGCCCAATCCAGGATCAAAGACACTTCCCTGAGGACACACCTGCTGCGAGTCCCTCCCTGGTGATTGATGTAGGCGACCGCCGCCCGATTGTCCGACCGAACCTGAACCGGTAGTCCCCGTAACTGATGAGTCAAGTGAGCCAGAACCAACCCGATGGCTCTCAGCTCCAGAACATTGATGGGATTGTGAGCCTCCTGAGGCTCCCACAGCCCCTGAAACTGAAGATCCTTCCAAAATCCCCCCAACCTGACAGGCTGGCATCCGTGGTGACCGTCTCCCAACGAGGGGTCAGAAAGGACCTGCCCCTCGTCAGATTGCTCGATTTCAGCCACCACCGAAGGGAACGCCGCACCCGGGGGGGGGACATCAGAAAGGACTGATCCAATGACAACGAGGAACCCGTCCCAGGCCGCCAAAAGATGGAGCTGGAGCGTCCTTGTGTGAAACTGGGCAAAGGGAACTGCCTCGAAAGACGCCACCATCAATCCCACCAGTCGCATCTCTAGCCGGATAGACGGGCGGGGGATGGATAGGAGACGCTGAGTCAACTCCTGAATCAGAAGAACCTTGGCCCAGGGAAGAAACACCCTGGCCTGAGAAGTATCCAGAGACATTCCCAGGAACGCCACCACCCTGGAGGGAGTAAGGCAGGACTTTGGAGAGTTTCGGTTGGGTGATCAACTATCCTGAGTGGACACTACGTTCCCGGTATCCAGCTGCGCCTGACTGAGGGAAAACGCCATGATGAGAAGATCGTCCAGATAGGGCACGATGCGGATACCCCTGGCTCTGAGGATGGCCATCACTCCTGCCAACACCTTGGTAAAGACCCTTGGCGCCGAGGTAAGGCCAAACAGAAGAGCCAAAAACTGAAAATGTCGATTGTCCACGACAAACCTGAGGAATCTCTGGTGTGCCGGAAATATTGGAATATGCAGGTAAGCATCCTTGATGTCTATGGACGTCATGAAGTCCCCCTGACGAAGTGAGTGAATGGCTGAGCGCAGAGTTTCCATACGGAACTTCCGGGGACGAACGAACCTGTTGAGCAGCTTCAGATCCAGAATGGGATCCGTCCTTGAGCACCATGAACAAATTGAGCGAGGCACCTGACAGATGACAGCCATGTCCAAGAGACTTGCTACTGCCGCCCGAAGCCCCTGGGCGGCCAGAGGATCTGACGGCACCCGAGAACTGAAGAATCTGTGAGGGGGCCGGAACTCAAACTCCAGCCTGTAACCAGAAGACACCACTTCCTGAATCCACCTGTCCGAGACCTCTTGGACCCAGACCTGGGAGAAGAGTTGCAGCCGTCCCCCCACCTGCAAGGGTGAGGGCGCCCCCTCATTGCTGAGCCGGGTTAGCAGCGGCTCCAGGCTTGGAGCCCCAACTGCGTCCTGGACGGGCCCGACCCCTGCCCCTGGTCCAGGAATCACCTCTGGACGAGGGGAAAGCCGAACCCCTGCCGACTCTAGCCCCATGAAAGGACTGAGAGAAGGAAGCCGCCCCCCGAAAGGGGCGACGCTGCTTTTTACGCTGAGGTAACTTACCTCCCTTTGCCACAGAATCCAATCTCTCTCCAAAGAGCCGCAACCCCACAAAAGGGAAGGGCCGTAAGCCTTTTTGGACACAAAATCAGCCGCCCACTGGCGTAACCAAACCGACCGCCGGATAGCCACAAGCAAGGCCGCAGCTCTGCTACACATCACCAATGTGTTGTCCAAGGCGGACAGCACAAAAGACAAAAATAACTCACAGCGCTTAAAGGAGCAGTATCGCGAAATTTGCATTAAAAAAGATAAATAATTAAATAGCCACACAATAGCTTATAACATGTGTATGAATAATCTGGCGATAGAAAAAAATATATGCCTCTCTTTTAAATTGTATAATTACAATGGCTCAGTCCATTTGCTGAATAGGGGGATCTGCTGGCTTGTATTTAGTGAACTGCTTCATTTAGCCCACTGGTCTCCTAGCAACACTTTACCTCAGAGGCTGACACTGTAATCAGTGGTAACGGCTGTGTGTGTGTGAGGTGCTGCTTTTGTTATGAGACCAGGTGACTGAAATGTGTAAAATCTATACAAAATAAACTAAACTGACTGAAAATGACTGAAATTCTTCTTTGAATAACTGTGCAGGAAAATCTAAAGGTATTAAAGTGGAACAAAACCCCATTCTAAATCAGGATGCCCCACTGTGTGAAACGATCCCTGGATAACTACAGATCCCCCCATTTTTCTGGCGCGCTCACGCAGATAGTCATTTAGACAGGCCAGGCGGCCAGAAAGGTTACTGCTCAGGCTCCCCATCTACGTGCAAACAGCGCTGATTGGATGAGAGCCCGCGCATGCACTGTGGGACAGGGAAAGGTACGTTTTCACAGGCGAACTTGGGGATTTCACATATCAGGGCGTCCCAAGTCAGGATGCCCCTAGGGGCACAAAACAAAACTCCAGATAGTGAAAATCCTGGGTTGGGCTTTGCTCAAAACACACAAAGCTGAAAGAAAGATCATATGGAAAAAAGAAAAATAAGAATATGAAAGAAAATGGTAAACTGAAAGATTCTGCAGCAGAGCCAACATGAAGGGAAAACTGTCAAAATCAGCTAAATTACTTCTAGAGCTTTTCTCTCTGTTTTAGATATACAAGTTCTGGCCAGGCAATGTTGCTATGTTATCTTATGCTGGACAGCTGCCAGCACTGAACAGCTGAGACTTTGATACATTCTCCTCAGCGTGGAACTGATACATTGTTTCCCCCTCTCCTCAGCATGGAACAGGCAAAGAGTGTCCGCTGCCACTGACAAGACATAAACATGAGCTATTAGCCTCCAGCTGTTCAACACTTTTTTTCTACATTTGTAATTCTTACTCCAACACCTACCTACATTCCAAGTACCATTTAAATATAAGTCACCAAGAAAAATTTGCGATACTGCTCCTTTAACCCTTTAAACGCCAGCCACGTAAATTTTACGTGCCTGACTTTCCCCAGTAAAAAAAAAAAAAAGTAAAAATAAAAGACACTTACCTGACCCCTCGTTCGATCCGGTCGGGTCTCCTCTTCAGCCAGAGGGGCTCCGATCGCCCATCGGGGCTCCTCCGGCTGCAGGGGAGGGCCCGGAACAGGGTGCCCCCCCCCCCCCGTTTCAGCAGCCGCCCGGTTTACTGTAAAAAAAAAAAAAAAAAAAAAACAAAAAAAAAAAAAAAACAGTCACCTACCTTTGTCCCCGCCGGCTCCCGCAGGCTCTCCTCTTCACGGGGGGGGCTCCGATCCCCCCCCCCCCGCTCTTCTGTCTTCTGGAGGGGGCATAACAGCCCTCCTCCCTTGCCTCTTCCGATGGCGGCCGCAATCTTGGTGACGTCACGGGGCGGGGCCAGATGACGTCACCGCCGGGTGTCATCGGGGCACCCGGCAGTTCGTTTCTCAGATGCCGGTGACGGCTGGGCGGGGAAGGAGGGAGGTAGGCGATCCTCCGATCGCCTGCCTCCCTCCTTCTCTGCCCAGCCATCACTGACATATGATCGCCGCGGGACACAGGAAATGAAGATCGGAGGTGAGTAAAGTAAAAAAAGTTTTTTTTTTTTTTTAATAAAGTCATTTAAAAAAAAGTGTGTGTCTTTTTTTTTTACTTTAACCCTTTGTGAACTGGTAAGGGGTCCATGTGACCCCTTATACCAGTTCACAGGGCTCGGGGGTCTGGCAAGTCACCTGCGCTAGCGGGTGGCTTGCCATTAACCCCCGGCACCCCCATTACCTGCCTCCCCAAAGGCCAGGGGGGGGCAGAAGAGCCCGGGCCCACATGGGCTATGTGGGCTCGTAGGCTGCAGGGTGGGGGGGGCCACAAAAGCTGGCCCCCCCACTCTGTGCCTACAAGCCCCCATAGCTGGTCCCGGGCTGGTTACTGTGGGTAAGGGGGACCCCACGTCAATTTTTTTTTTGATTTTTAAGGGTTTTTAACCCTTAAAAATCAAAAAAAAAAATGGGGTCCGCCCCCCCTGGGAGGGGGGACCCTATGTCATTTTTTTTTTTTTATTAACTCTTTGTGTTCTGTCATCCAGCAGCTATAAAAGGCTTCTAGCAAGTGAGCAGAAGCCAGTGATCGCCGAGGGACAGAGTGCTCCAGGATGGATGGGAGGTGAGTACAGTGTAAAAAAAAAAAAAAAAAAAATTAATAAAATATTTCTCTTTTGTGTGTCTGTGTCATTTTTTACTTTTAACCTCTTGTGAACTGGTAAGGGGTCCATGACCCCTATACCAGTTCACAAGGCTGGGGGGATGGCAAGCCACCTGCGCTAGCGGGTGGCTTGCCATTAACCCCCGGCACCCCCATTACCTGCCTCCCCAAAGGCCAGGGGGGGGCAGAAGAGCCCGGGCCCACATGGGCTATGTGGGCTCGTAGGCTGCAGGGTGGGGGGGCCACAAAAGCTGGCCCCCCCACTCTGTGCCTACAAGCCCCCATAGCTGGTCCCGGGCTGGTTACTGTGGGTAAGGGGGACCCCACGTCATTTTTTTTTTTTGATTTTTAAGGGTTTTTAACCCTTAAAAATCAAAAAAAAAATGGGGTCTCCCTCCCCTGGGAGGGGGGACCCTATGTCATTTTTTTTCTCGATTTAACCCTTTGTAGTGTGGATGGTTTTTGTGTTTTTTTTTTGTGAATGTTATAAAATACTTGTTTCAGTTAGGGGGGGTCTCCTGGGCAGGAACGGGGGGCTACCGATAAATATGTGGTACCGTTCTAATCGGTAGAAATGGGGCTTTCACATGCAATATGATTTTCCTTAATAAAATACATTTTTTATTTAAAATAAAGGAGTCAATTTTCTAAAAAAAAAATTTTATTTATTTTTTTTTTCACTTAATATTGTAAAAAAAAAAAAAAAAATTACAAACAACACATTTCATGTTAAAGTCTAAACTCTGCTGCAAAAAAAAAAATATATAATTTTTCTGAAAGTTCCAGCAAAAATGGCGCAAAACATGTCGCAAAACATGACGCAAAATGGGGAAAAATGGCCTGTCAACAGAGGGTGACAAAATCTCAAGTAGGCTGGCAATTAAAAGGGTTAATAGTACCTATGCATGTTGGGTATTGTTCTGTTCGGGGGACCTTGCGCTTTCAGACTTAGCTTGTTTTTTCTGGTTTGCATATTTATATTTTAGGAAAAGGTGTTTTTTATTCAGCTTTTTTATAAATTTTTTAGGGAAACCCTGCGCAACCAAAGAATTCTTTGAGGAATTAATTCCAGAAAGATGAGCCCACTACAGCAAGCTGGGTACCCTTAGAAAGCTTAACGTGTGTACTTTCAGGGAATATATGGTTTATGGGGGATATTCCAAATGTAAAGGGTTGTTTTGGTTGAAAAATCGCAAGGTGCGCACTTTGTCTGCAGAGCTGAAATTTTCAAGTAAAATTACCGTTACGCACATGCTTTACTTTGGGGTGTTTGGCAACTCTTCCCTTGACAGAACCTATGCATGTTGGGTATCGTTCTGTTCGGGAGATGTTGCTTTTTCAGATTAAACTTGATTTTTCTTGTTTGTATATAGTTTTTTTAGGAAAATGTGGCTTTGATTCTGCTTTTTTATCCTTTTTTTAGGGAAACTCTTTGCAACCAAAGATTACGTTGAGGGATTACTTCCAGAAAACTATGGCCACATCCACAAGCCTGGTACGCCTAGAAAGCCTGAGGTGTGTACTTCCAGAGAATATATAGTTTGTTGGGGGTATTTTAAATGTAAAGGGTTGTTTTTCTGGAAAAACCGCAAGGTGCGCATATTGCATAGCATAGTTGTATTTTATCTGAAAATCTCCTAAAGCGCTGTTTCAGTTTGGGGGAGTCTCCTGGGCAGGAAAGGGTGTCTACCTATACATATGTGGTACCGCTGTAACCGGGAGAAATTGGGATTTCACACGCAATAAGATTTTATTGACAAACTTACATTTTTTATTCCAAAAAAAACTACAATATGTAAAAATTTTTTTTTTTTTTTTTTTTTGCACATATTTCACCCAAAAATATTAAGAATACACCTAACAAATGACAAACAAGACATTTCATGTTAAAGCCCAGACTCTGCTGAAAAAAACAATATATCATTTTCCTGGGAAATCCCTGGAAATCCCCTCAAAAATCACAGTTGAACAAGGGGAGCGCAAAATAGTGCAAAATGGTCTGGCAACAAAGGGTGACAAAATCTCAAGGTAGGCTGGCGGTTAAAGGGTTAAGGTCGGCAAACTCCTCACTAGCCGGGTCAAGCCTGGAAGAGGTCAACAGTCCTCTAACAGACCTGGCAGCTACCAATAAAAGCGCAGAAGCACAAACCGGCCGCAAGGGCGATCCAACACTGGCAAAACCATGACACGACAAGCCATCTGGTCATTGCGTTTATCCTCACCATCCTTAAGAGTAGTTCACTCCGGAGAATGGAGGACTGAGGAGCTGGACAACCCCAAAACAGGAGCATCCACCTCGGGGGGGAGGGACGACCAGTGCTTCACCGCTTCCGCAGAAAGGGATATTTCCTGTCCCAACCCGGTGCTGAGTCGGCCTCTCCCATTCCTTGAGAATGATACCATCAAAATGCTTTTGATAAGGAAATTCCAAGCGCGGCTTGGTCACTTCAAAGAACCCCCCCCCTTCTGCGGAGGAGCCGCCTCGGGGGGAGAAATAGCCAGGACCTCAAACATATGAGCAAGGACCCTAGATGTATCCAAGGAGTCCCCCTGGCCCCCCTCCGTATCAGCGCCCACAAACTGCTGATCATCCGAGCACTCAGACTCCTCATACAGCTCCCTTTCCTCACGCGGGGAGGAATCAGACCAATCCAGGTAGTCAAAATCCTCCCTATCAAGGCCCTGCGCGGCTGTATACAAATGTTTTCGCTTTAGCGTGGCCTTTTTAGCAACGGCACTGGAAAACAATTTTTCAAGATTGGCCAATCTGGCACACCTCAGATTGCGACTCCCCGCCAATGACCACATCACACGGGGTACGTGTCAAGCGAGGGGGAGACGGAGAGGAGACTGGCGGAGCAGAACCGGACGCCTGAGATCCGGTCTGCCGCGTAATAGACCGCTGCGCACAGGGTACACACAGAAATACATCATCCCCCAAAAGGGATACCCCACACCCCAAACAGCCTGGACAGCCCCGAGGGGGGCACAAGCCCAGTATCCGGGGAAGCCTCCATATGGTGATTTTATTATATATATATTTATATATATCCGAGGGATTTACGCAATAATGCAACCCGGGATGCCCCTTTAAGTCCCGAGTGGGAGGATTTGAAGCCAACTAAATTTTAACCAGGGACCCTGGACTGGGAGAACCACCCTTTAATAAAGATCAATGGTCCACCTGGAACACACAAACAAAACACACGCTCAGAATGCTAGCAATGCATAAGGAGTTAACAGATGCATCTGATGGGCCACAGGCCACTCACCCGACCTTCACCCAAGCACCGCACGCCAGGCAGGAGGGGAAGTGGAAGACGCGCAGTGTGCAGGCGGAGGGAGGGCCGACGCGGTTCGCGCGTCGCGCCCAGCCAGAAGCCGGGACCTGAAAACTGCACCCACAGCACGGGTGCGAGTCGTAGACGCGAGCGCCCGGCCCCGCCCTGAGGAGAAGAAGCCCTCATGGGCGCTCACCGCCGCCATTGTCACACGCCGGAGGCCGGCGCCGCGGAACCGCCAGCACCAGTCTAACGTTAAAAACACACACACACCGTTAAAGCACCAACACACACTTACACAATAAGTGGGAAGAATCCATAAGGGACCCGTTCCCCCCCCTATAAGGGTATCCGGGAGAGGGGGAATCCATGCCAGGGTAGGGCCAAGGGACGGGGCATCCCAAACCGGGATCACCAACCCGGATAGCCGCCTACCCCTTGTTATGGGGTCTCATGGCTCCTAAGCACCTGGGGTGCCAACTACCTTTGCCCGGACCAGCAGCCTAGGCTGGGAGGCTATAAGCAATTTAAATACGGGGATCCGGGCAGAAATAGAATAGAAGGCCGGGAGTCAACCCGGCTACCTGCAAGGAGGAGACATCTTCTGACTTGCTCGCCTTTGCAGAGATGAAAGACTGGGGAATGAGTGGGAGGTCCCAGGTATTTATGGGCCGGGAGGGTCTTACCTTTTTTGTCATCTCTGCAAGATCGCCATCTACAGGTCAGTATACCCACATGTAATGATTGTCTTGAAGCGGTGTGTGTGACATACTTAGAATAACACACACACACAAAACATAAAATAAAGCTAGTGGGCGACATGCGGGAAATGAAAGGTCCCTAGGTGGTTCCTCCCCCTCATATAGGCTCACCATTGCCTATGGCCGGCTACCCTTCAGGAGAGGGTCTGCGGCCCAGAGCATAGCTCTGCCGAATGCCTGACCCTCAGCGTTCCCCTACAGTCACCTGACCAGTAGCCAAGGCTGGGAGGCTTTAAGGGTCCCCGGAAGAAGGTGGGAATAGGGCTGCAGTGGCCGACAGGCTTGGGATGCCCCGCTCGCCTGAGATATCCAGAGTAATATCACGATCTTCATAGTCAGACTGCAAGAAGAATTCTGGGGAGTTTTGGGAGACAGCTGCCTTATATGAGCCGAGAGGAGCTTCGATTTTCATCTTGCAGTCACCCACTTGTCAGAAATGGAGCGACCTGAACAGGACACTGGGAAAATCTTCCTCCCCCCACCCCACCATTATTACAGATGGTGCACAAAATCCCCCCACCCCCCATTCCAAGGGGTGCACAAAATCCCCCCCCCCCCACTTGCCGCCATTACAGGCAGTGCACAAAATCACTCCAGCTTATATTATAGGCCGTGTGCAGAATCCCTGCCCAATTACCCCATTAAAGGCCGGGTGCTGAATCCCTGCCCCCCAATCACCCCCATTGCAGTGTGCAGAACCCCCCAATCACCCCCATGTGTGCAGAATCCCCCCTCATTACAGGCAATATCCCGCCCAATTGCGTGTGGGAGGAGGGAGCGCAATGGAGAACCAATAGGCAGGAAGCAGTTGAACTTACACTTGCTCTCTACCTGCTGGTCCTCCAATGTCCTATTTATAGCCAGTGTCTGAAATACACTAGCCGTGCATAGGCCACGTTAAGAATGCGATCATTGGTGGGGAGCGATGTGTGTCTGTGTAGATGTTTATGGGGTGAGAGCAGGGCAGGCTGGGAACAAGTGTATTTATCTGCTTCCCGCCCGTCGGGTCCTCCATTGCGCTACTGCCACACACATTCACTCAATCAGAATGGTTGGTTTAGAGTAGATCGTGTTGGTCAATTTGTTGCCAGCACCTAATTTATTATAGCGCTGTGCACAGTATATAGTTTATCAATTGACCACACTGACCCATGTAAATTTTCTCACACACACTGAAGTCTCACAGCATGAGCAATTCCCAGGCAGACCTTTTTGCGCAAAGAAGCATTAGTGAAACCATCACTCTCTTCGTAACTGACAAGCTGTGCTGCAGGTTGATGTGATATAATGGCTATCAACAGGATTGTCAATCTCCTGCAGATTCCCTTACAACACAGAAGTATTGACTACACTCAGGCCGTGTAATCCACATTTTCCTAAAGAATCATCAATTTGGTTAACATCCTTACAATAGGAGGAGGTAACATGGGGAAGGATTAAGCTTTGCATAGTCCTACAGCACATTCTGGCCCCTCCTTGTGATGGCAGGAAATTACCGAGCAAAAAGAGCAGAACCGTCACCTATGTGATATCATGTAGACAGCTTAAAATTCAACAACAATCCACCATGTCTTAAGTTTAAAACTTTTATTTTTTGTTTTTGGCTTTTTTAGTTTTTTTTTTTTTCCGAAGTTTTTTTTTTCTCCCCGTTTATTTTTTTTAAATAGTTTATTCAATAAAAAGTAAAAGTAGTCCGTCACTCCGTTCAAGTTGAAGAGGCAAGGGAAACAAATGGAAAGGTTGGGAGATGAAAAGTGGACTGCCTTGAAACTGCCCAATTCTAGTTATAAATAAGAAATAAAATCTTGGTTTAGCATCCAGTCTCTGTGAGGGAGGGGGGCTGGCTCCTCCCCTGCGGATCAGACAAAATATAAAAGGAAAAAAACTAAAACATGTTCTCCTGTGGTGCCGGTAAAAGGGACACCCTGCCTCAAGCTGTAAGCTCCACACCTGGGAGAGCTCCCCACGTGGCCGCACCCTGCTCCCTTCTTTCTCGAATAACCCTGGCAGGGCTTGAGTGCAGGCCCCATGGCTCTGTGCCCAGGAAAGCCCTCCGTTCCATTGGCTCAGGAAGTCTGTGTGGGGTCCAGCCGAGGCCCCTCCCCGGACTCTGCATCAGCCAGTGTCCTGGACGGTGTGGACAGGGGGGAAAGGCCAGAGGCAGGACTGGCTGCGGGTTATGACTGTGTGGAGGTTGGAAGTCACAGCTCTGGAGTCGGCTCAGTTGCCCGGAGGGTGGAACGGCAGCTGCTGGGACGGGTGGGACTGGACTGGAATGAGAGAGAGAAAAAATATATATAAGTTTAGGGTCTATAGAAGAAAGGCAAAACATTTAAAGTGTTTGGCAAGTCAAAATTTGGAAAAAATACCATTTTGTGAGTACTGACCTATAAAATGGGTATTACGAGTATGTCACACACCCCGCTTCCAACATTCATGACACTTGGGTAACCAGCCTGTAGAGGGCGATCTTGCAGAGATGACATGAGAAAAAGAGAGCCCCTCCTGGTCCATAAATACCCGGGACCTCCCACTATTCCTCAGTCTTTTAAAAAAGCAGTGAAGAACCAGGAAGAGCAAATTATATAGAGAAAAATAATAACACCATATAAAGGATCCCTTAGAACAAAAAAGGGCGGGGGAAGTGGGGTGTGTGACATACTCGTAATACCCATTTTACAGGTGAGTACTCACAAAAAATGGTATTATTCCTAGTATGTCACACACCCCGCTTCCAACAATCATGACACTTGGGACATCCAATAGCAGTGTCTATAATGGGTGGGGATCCCACAAGGAAAATAAGGCATAACTTAAATTACTGCAGCTTGCAAAACCTTGCGACCAAAAGCAGCATCCGCTGAGGCCCGCACATCAACCTTGTAAAACTTAGAAAAAGTGTGAACCGAAGACCAAATAGCAGCCTTGCAAACTTGTTCAACAGAAGCCTGGTGCTGAAAAGCCCAGGACGCACCAACAGCACGAGTAGAATGAGCAGTAACACGAAAAGGGGGAACCTTCCCCTTAGCAGAATAGGCCCCAACAATGGCCTGACGAATCCATTTACTAATGGAAGATTTGGCGGGTGTCAAACCCTTCCTAGGCCCAGAAGGCACAACACAACAAACATCCAAAGAATGTAAAACCCTTTCCTTGTTATTACTAGGATTAGGGCACAATGAAGGAAGAACTATATCCTGATTTAAGTGGAAGGCAGACACCACTTTAGGAAGGACGGAAATCCACCTTATCCTGATGCCTCTCATAGTAAGGAGCCTGTATTGACAGGGCCGCCAATTCAGAAACCAGACGGACAGAGGTAATAGCAACCAAAAAGGCAACTTTCTGAGTGAGAATATAGAAACATAGAAGGTTGATGGCAGAAGGAGATCATACGGTCCATCTGGTCTGCCCTTATGTGTATACTGTATGTACTCTTTATCTTAGGATAGATGTGTGCTTATCCCAGGCATGTTTAAATTCAGTGACTTGATTTTTCAACTACCTCTGCTGGAAGTTTGTTCCAAGCATCTACTACTCTTTCTGTAAAATAATATTTTCTAACATTGCTTCTGATCTTCCCCCCGACTAGCTTCAGGTTGTGCCCCCTTATTCTATCATTAAGCTTCTTCTTAAAAACACTTCCTCCTGAACCTTAATCCTTTCACATATTTAAAGGTCTCAATCATGTCCCCCTTCACCCTTCTTTCCTCCAGACTGTACAAATTAAGTTCTTTAAGTCTCTCCTTTTAAGTTTTAAGTTTAAGTCCTTCCACCATTTTTGTTGCCCACCTTTGGACACGTTCTATTTGAATAATGTCTTTTTGCAGGTAAGGTCTCCAGAACTGCACACAGTATTCTAGCTGTGGCCTTACCAGGGCTCTATACAGCGGCATCACAACCTTCTTCCTACTGGTGATGCCTCGAGCTATGCAGCAGAGCATCCTGCTTGCTTTTCCCACTGCCTGGCTACACTGTCCACACATCTTGCAGCTATCAGTAATCAGTATCCCTAAATCTCTCTCCTCCGAGGTTAACACAGTGCTGCCCATACGGTACTCAGAGTAGGGATTCCTTCTACCCAAGTGCATGATTTTACATTTAGAGACATTAAACTCTAGTTTCCACAGTTTTGACAATCTATCCAGTAAAGCTAATATGAAGATGAACCTCCTGTAAAGGTTCAAAAGGAGCTGCCTGCATAGTAGAGAGCACCAGATTAAAATCCCAAACTGGAAGTAGGAGCCTTCTAGGAGGCTGCACATGCGTGACCCCCTGGAAAAAAGTCTTAACCAAAGGGTGAAGAGCAAATGACCTTTGAAAGGGCAGGTTTCTGCTTTGGCTATTTTCTTTCAAAGTACTAATCTGGAAGCCCAAATCCAGACCCCGTTGCAGAAACTCCAAAATCCTAGGGATAGAAAATACCCTGCAAGGTAGGGACCAAGACTCACACCAGTCAATATAGGACCTCCAAGTCCTGTAATAAACCACAGAGAAAGACTTCTAGTTAACAAGAGTCAGAATGACAGCATCAGAAAGGCCTTCCTCCTTTAAGATGGAGATTTCAGCAGCCACACCGTCAAAGCCAGCGTTGGTAAATTGGGGTAACAAAGTTGACCCCGAGTTAAGAGTTCTGGAAGAAGAGGCAGAGGCAACAGATCCTCTGCCAGCCTTGTGACCTCTGCGAACCACAGGCGTCTTGGCCACTTTGGAGCCACCGGAATTGCTGGTGCCCCTTCCAGAACCAACTTGCGCACCACCTTGCTCATCATGGAGAATGGGGGAAAAAGATACAGGAACCCCAGATCCTTCCAGGCAAGAGACATGGCATCCACTGCCACTGCCAGAGGATCCTGGGATAGAGACACAAAAGCTGGAAGCTTGTGGTTGTGGCAAGACGCAAACAGGTCCAACCACGGAGTCCCCCACTTGTGACAAAGGAACTGAAAGACCTCTGGGTTGAGAGACCATTCTCCCTGGCGAGCGCACGCTCTGCTCAGGGAGTCTGCCTCCACATTCTCTATCCCCGGAATGTAAACTGCCGATATGCAGGGAACATTGATCTCTGCCCACTGAAGGATCAGAGACGCTTCCCGGAGGGCACCCCAACTGCGAGTCCCTCCCTGGTGATAGATGTATGCAACTGCTGTTCGGTTGTCTGACCTAATCTGAACCGGCAAACCCCGCAAGAGATGAGTCAGTTGGAGCAGAACAAGACGAATCGCCCGAAGTTCCAATAAATTGATTGGGGAGTGAGCCTCCAGAAGCCCCCACAACCCCTGAAACCGGTGTCTCCTCCAGATGCCCCCCCCCCAGCCCGTAAGGCTGGCATCTGTGGTGACCAACTCCCAACAAGGGGTCAGAAATGATTTGCCGTCCCTGAGATTGCTCGAAATCAGCCACCACTGGAGGGACTGTAGGACGAGGGGAGACAACAGACAAGTCCGCTTCAAAGACAACGGGCGCTTGTCCCACTTCGCCAGGAGAAAAGAGCTGAAGCGTCCTCATGTGGAACTGAGCCAAAGGATCCGCTTTGAGCGTGGCCACCATCAACCCCACTAATCTCATCCCCAAGCGGATAGGCTGATGAGGATTGGACAGGAACAGATGAATTAAATCCTGAATCAGAACAATCTTGGACTGAGGAAGAAATACCCTGGCCTAAAGGGTATCCAGAATCAAGCCCAGAAAGGGAATCTCCCTTACAGGACAAAGAGGATTTGGCATGGTTTATCACCCAACCAAATCTCTCTAGTGTAGTCACCACTTTTCTGGTGTCCAATTCCGTCTGATTGAAAGATGATGCTGTGATGAGCAAGTCGTCCAGCAATGGCACGATGCAAATGCCATGGACCCTGAGAATACCCATTACTCCTGCCAGGACCCTGGTAAACACTCTTGGGGATGGAGTGAGACCGAATGGAAGAGCCGCAAACTGAAAATGGTGGTCTTCTACTGTGAATCTGAGAAACCTTTGGTGAGCGGCAAAAATAGGAATGTGCAGATGAGCATCCTTGATGTATGGACGTCATAAAGTCCCCCTGGCGGAGAGCGTCGATTGTTGATCGTTGAACGCAACGATGCGGAACTTTCGGAAACGAATAAACTGCTTGAGTCGTCTCAAATCTAGGATAGGCCGAACAGCCATCCTTACCGTAACCGTAAATAGGTTTGAGTAAAACCCCAGACCTCTTTCCGCTGGAGGAACCTGGCGGATAACATCCATGTTTAAAAGGTTCGCCACAACTGTCCGGAGCCCCTGTGCGATCAGCGGACCTGCGGGCATCCGAGACCTGAAAAATACAATTCTGTGAAATACTCACCTGTAGAATTGGTATTAAGTATACAGTACGTCCTGCTCCAGATAGATTACTTACACTTGGGTTATCCTCCGCCAGATGGCGCTGCACTGCAGAGACATGCAAAACAGGCTCCTCCCGGCCCATCAAATACCCGGGGACCTCCCACAAATCCCCAGCATTAAAAAGCAGTGAACAAGAAGCCGGGAGAATTCAACCACCAAAAACTGGTAACTATAACAAGATAACAATCACCATACAGGGGATCCAGAATAATGCAAAAACCAGGGTGGGTGTGGAGCAGGACGTACTGTATACTTATAATACCAATTCTACAGGTGAGTATTTCACAGAATTGTATTATTCTTAGTATACAGTACGTCCTGCTCCAGATAGATTACTTACACTTGGGACATCCAATAGCAGTGTCCATAAAGTAGGGTGGGATCCCCAACAAAAAAGGTAACAGCAGACAGTTTAAACCACTGCCGCCTGCAAAACCTTGCGGCCAAAAACAGCATCAGCTGAGGCCCTAACATCAACCTTGTAAAACTTTGAAAAAGGTATGAACAGAAGACCAAGTAGCGGCCTTGCAAACTTGTTCAACAGAAGCCTGGTGCTGGAAGGCCCAAGAGGCACCAATAGCACGAGTAGAATGAGCAATAAGGCGGAAGGGAGGACTCTTCCCCTTAGCAGAATAGGCCTGAATCACAGCCTGAGGGATCCATTTGCTGATAGTAGTAGATTTGGCAGGAGCCAAACCCTTCCTAGGAACAGAAAGGACAACAAAAAGAGCATCAGTTTTCCTGAAGGATGCAGTGACTACCAGGTAATACTTCAGACACCTGACCACATCCAAGGAATGCAGAACCCTTTCCTTAGCGTTGCTAGGATTAGGGCACAATGAAGGAAGAACAATATCTTGATTCAAATGAAAAGCAGACACCACCTTAGGTGTATCTCATAGTATGGGGGCTGAATAGACAGAGCCGCCAGCTCAGACACACGCCTGACCGAAGTAATAGCCACCAGAAAGAAAACCTTGAGGGTAAGTACAGCCAGAGCCACATCCTGAATAGGTTTAAAGGGGGCATCCTGCAAGGCAGACAAAACCAAGTTCAAATCCCAAACAGGGACCATAGGTTTACGTGGGGGACGCACATGAGTGACCCCCTGAAACAAGGTCCAAGGAATGCTGAGCAAAAGACTTCTGAAAGAAGACAGACAGGGCAGAAACCTGACCCTTCAGAGTACCGAGTTGTAGACCCGACTCCAACCCATGCTGTAAAAACTCCAGAACCCTGGGGACTGAGAACACCCTACAGGGAAGAGACCTAGACTCACACCAATCAGGAGTGAGCAGATCTGGCACTCCTGGCAGAACGTACTGGTCTACTGGCATCTGCACCACGTCTGCGAACCACACTCTTCTTGGCCACCTGGGGGCCACCAGAATCACTGGCACCCCTTCCAGAGCAATCTTGTGCAGGACCCTGCCCAGCAGGGGGAATGGAGGAAAGACATACAGGAGCCGAAATTCCTGCCATGACATGGACAGAGCATCTGTGGCCAAGGCCAGAAGATCCTGAGACAGGGAGACAAAGGCCGGGGGCTTGTGATTGTGATGGGATGCAAAAAGATCCAATCCGGTAGACCCCAACGGCGACACAGGGACTGGAATACCCTGTTGCAGAGGGACCACTCTCCCCGACGAGAGGTCCCCCTGCTCAGAGAGTCTGCCAGTAGATTCTCTGCCCCCGGGATGTACACAGCCGAAATGCATTGAACATTGGCCTCCGCCCATGTCAGAATCCGGGACACCTCCTGGAGGGCACCCCTGCTCCGGGTCCCTCCCTGATGGTTGATGTAGGCAACCGCCGTCCTGTTGTCTGGAGCGCACCTGCACAGACCCCTCAGGTGATGGGTCAACTGCTCCAGTACCAACCTGATCACCCGTAGTTCCAGAATGTTGATAGGCAAGTGGGCCTCCTGAGGGCCCCACCTCCCCTGGAACCGCAGGGACTTCCAGAACCCCCCCCCCAACCTGACAGACTGGCATCCGTGGTGACCGTCTCCCAGGAGGGGGCCAGAAAGGACCTGCCCCCCAGCAAGTTCCTGGGATCCATCCACCACGAAAGGGACCGCCTGACCAAGGGGGGGGAGCACACAGGACGTTGGGTCCTTGTCCCATACAGACAGAAGGTGAAGTTGTAGAGGCCTCAACTGGAACTGAGCAAAGGCACCGCCTAGAAGCACGCCACCATCAGGCTCACCAACTGCATTCCCTGCCTGAGTGAGGGATGGGGACACGACAGCAGAAACCTCACCTGCGCAGTTAGAGCTTCCACCTTCTGTTGAGGAAGGAATATCCTTGACTGAACCGTATCCAGAATCATTCCCAGGAATGGGGTCACCGAGGAAGGGGACAGAGGAATTGGGGTGATTGATCACCCAGCCGAAGGACTCCAGGGTGGACACCACCAGCTGAGTGTCCAACTCTGCCTGCTGTAGAGACCGAGAGGTGGTGAGAATGTCGTCCAGGTAGGGCAGCACGCGTATGCCCCTTGACCTCAGACATCACTCCCGCCAGCACCTTGGTGAACACTCTGGAGCTGAAGTGAGACCAAATGGCAAGGCCACAAATTGGTAATGTGATCTTCCAATGCGAATCTGAGAAACCTTGGTGTCCTGAGAACACAGGGATGTGAAGGTAAGCGTCTGATGTCCACAGACCTGGGTCATGAAATCCCCTGGGCGCAGGGAGCTTGATGGCCGAGCGCAGAGTTTCCATGCGAAAGCGCCTGTTCTTGACTGACCCATCTTTTTGGGGAACTGTGAAAAGGTTGGAATAGAACCCCTTGCCTCTTTCTCTTAAGGGGACCCTGCAAATGACCCCCAGACCCAGAAGGCCTTGCACGGCCTGCGCCAATACCTGAGCTGAGGCAGGGTCCTGGGGGATCTGGGACCTGAGGAATCTTGGGGGGGGGGGGGGGGGGGGGGGGGGGGGGGGGCAAACAGCAAACTATCTTGTAACCGGAGGACACTACCTCCTGAATCCACCGGTCTGAGACGTGGTGCCTCCAGACGTGAGCAAAGTGCTGTAGACATCCCCCTGACAGGCGAGAGCGCCCCATCATGCCTGAGGGGGCTTGGGAGAGGATTTGGGCTTAGACCCCCATGAGGAGCCAGGACGTCGTCCTCTGCTCCTATGCCAGGAATCCGCACGAGCCCCCGCGAAGGACACCCATTTCCCTTGTTTAGCTCCACAGTAGGGGAGTGAAAGGGAGCCCTGGCCCCGAAAAGGCCGAGACTGCCGCCTGCGCTGGGGTAACTTACCTCCATTAGCAAAAAGGTCTAGGCGGTCCCCAAACAGGCGTAGCCCCTTATAAATGGAAGCCCAGTAAGGGCCTTCGCCGCATTGTCAGCAGCCCACTGGCGCAGCCAAATTTCGCGGCGTATAGCTACCACCAAGGCAGAAGTTCTCGCACACATCCTAATGGCATCATCCAGGGCAGATAGGATAAAGTTTACAAACACATCACAGTTAGACAGAGCATTAAACGTTTCAGGTGGCAAATCATCAGAAACACCGTCAAGTACACTTCTGATCAGGGCCCTGAGTGCCACAGATGTAATGGGCGAGGCGCAAACCGGGCGCAGCGCCGTCCCACCAAGTGCAAAGGCATAGCACGCCAATTGGTCAATGCGCTGGTCCTCGGCATCCCGCAGAGTAGTAGAGTCAGGGGAGTGCATAATAGAGGTGTTAGACAGCCCTAGAATAGGAGCATCCACCTCGGGGGGCGAAGACCAGCACTTGACCATATCAGCAGGAAAGGGATACTTTCTGTCCCAACTCTTAGGTATACCGGGAAGTCTACTGGGACGTTCCCACTCCTTAAGCACAAGGTTATTGAAATGGGTTTGCTCTGGAAATTCCAAACGAGCCTTAGCAGTATGAAAAAGCTCACCCCTTTGCCTGGGTGCCGCAAAAGGGGGAGAGATGGACAGAACCTCGAAAATCTGAACCAGCAGTCTGTCAGTATCATCCGGGGTCCAGGGGTCAGAGGCAGAATCGTCATGACCCCTGGGTCTCTCGTCAGATGACCCTGAATCAGAGAACAGCTCCCCTTCGTCCAAGGGGGTGTAGCCACATAGATGCAAAACCTCAGACTCCATAGGGAAAAGAGTGGCATCAGGGGTTGAGTGGCACTTTTTAGCGGTGGCCTTACGCGCTAAAGTACTAGCAATTTTTCAACACTGGCCAGTCTAGCAGCCACATCAGGTTGAAAATCCCCGCTTGTATGCGATGCAATGTGGGCAAGACTCAAGCTTGGGGGAGTAGGTGAAGTGAGACGAGGTGCAGGCCCAGCCACAGGAGGGGCGGGTTGCAACGTTAGCGCCTGCTGTGCGCAAGGAACACAGACCCGTGCACTGTCACCGCTGATAGGTGAGACCCCACAAGCTACACACAGCCGGGCTTGTCCCGAGGGAACCCCAGTCACATTATCCTGGGATCCCTCCATATGGTGATTAATAGGCACAATAAGCCAGTAGGGATTGACGCTGTAAAAGCAACCCTGGATGCAACAATGACCCGCTAGGGAAGTGGGAGTAATTATACTAGGCCCAACTATCAATTACACCGGGCCGGGAGAAGCCACTGGATTCACCCGTCTGAAAGACACAATAAGAAGGGGCGTCAAAACCATACACAGTAAGGAGTGCGCATAAAGCCGCCCGCGGGGGCACTTACGGACCGCGGTAGGTAGAGCCGTCACACATGTGCTCGCGCCCCCCTGACAAAATGGCGCCGAGCGAACCTCAAAGGGCGGGCCGTGACGCAAAGCGCGCCAAGCCAGCCCCCCCCCCCCCCCGAAGAGCGCAAAGCCCACAGACAAGCAGCCAATGAGAACGCAAAAGCGTCTGAGGTAACGCCGCCGCCTGGCGCGGAACATCCAAATGAAGGAAAAGATGCGTGCGGCGACGGCGGCAATTGTAGTAGTAGAAAAGACGCGCGGCGGCTGACACCACATATACAAGTCAAAACAGACCAAAGGCCAAATTGCACGAAACACTGACACACTCAACCCCCCCCCCCCCTTCTTTCCCCCCCAAAGGCTACAGGGAAAATGGCGGCCCTCTGTACAGGACCCACCGCTACACGGGGCAATAATGCGGGAGGGGCATCCCATGAAGGCTCACCATCAGCCTATACCGCCTACCCTTTGGTGGGGGATTGCGGTGGAGCAGCGCTCCTTAAGCACACATGGTGCTGCCTATCTTCACCCGACCAGCGCAGCCCAGGCTGGGAGGCACATCACACGAGGAACGGGTGGGAATAGTCCAACAGGGCCGCAGGCTAATAGCCCCGCTCACCTGCGAGAGTGTGATAATTTCATGTCTTCGCAGTAAGCGCTGCAGAGAAATCTGGGGATTTGTGGGAGGTCCCCAGGTATTTGAGGGGCCGGGAGGAGCCTGTTTTGCATGTCTCTGCAGTGCAGCGCCATCTGGCGGAGGATAACCCAAATGTAAGTAATCTATCTGGAGCAGGACGTACTGTATACTGAGAATAATCTGGGAGGAGGCCGAACCTCGAATTCCAGCTTGTAACCGGAGGACACAACTTCCAGAATCCATCTGTCTGATACCTCTTGACCTAAGCCTGGAAAAAAAGAATCGCAGCCGTCCCCCCACCCGTACGGGTGAGGGCGCCTCCTCATTGCTGGGCAAGCTTGGAAGTGGACTTGGGCTTAGATCCCCAACTCCGACCTGGACGACCACGTCCTCTTCCTCTGTTCCATGCAGTCCCCCTTGGGGCTGAAAAGGGCCGATCCTCTGCCCGTTCTGGAACCACGAAAGGAAGGGTTAAAGGAAGCCGATCCCCGAAAGGAACGACGTTGCTTCTTACGCTGAGGCAATTTGCCTCCTTTAATGACAGAATCCAACTTCTCACCAAAGAGGCGTAATCCCCCAAAAGGGAAGTGCTGTAAACTACTTCTTTGCCACCGTGTCAGCCGCCCACTGGCATAGCCAAATAGACCGCCGAATCGCAACAGGCAAGGCAGAAGTTCTGCTACACAAGACCAAGGAGTCATCTAAAGCAGAAAGTACAAAGTACAAAAGACACAAATGAATCACATCGCTTGAGAGCGGAAAACTCAGAGGCTGGATCAAGCCCTGAGGTATTCAATAGGTCTCAAATAACAGACCTAATAGCGACTGCCGTAAGTGCCGAGGCACCCACAGGCCGCAAGGCCGAGCCAACGCTAGCAAACGCATGACAAGCCATTTGATCAATACGTTTGTCCTCCCCATCCTTAAAGTGGACCGGCCCGGAAATCTATAAGATTCCCGGACCGATCAGATCCCTCCCCGCGGGGCATCCGAAATCGGGATGTCCCGCGGGGAGGAACCCCCTAGGAGGCCCACAAACCTTACCTCAGCCCCGTTCCATCGGCGCATGCGCGAGCCGCGGCCCGCGCTTCCCTCTAGCAGGGCGCGCTCCCGCGCCGGCCGTTTGTGAATGGCCGGTGCAGGCGCGCTCCCTGTTAGAGGGAAGCGCGAGACGCGGCCTCCAGCGCTCAGAACCAGCTGAGCTGGTATGCGCGTCCAGGCGGCCTTGGACGCGCATACCACAGCGGCTCTGAGCGCTGTGATTGGCTGGCGCGGTCACGTGGGAGCGGGGAGAGGAGTTTTTTGGGGCTTTCTGGGGGGGTTTCAGACAGCGGGGCACCCCCGATCGGGGTGCCCCACCGAAGTGGACCAAAACCCAGGATAGTCAAAATCCTGGGTGTTGGTCCACTTTAAGGGAAGTAGATTCCGAAGAATGCAAAACAGAGGAATTGGACAAACTGAGCACAGGTGAATCCACCACAGGGGGGATGACCAACGCTTACAGTGTCTGCAGGAAAGTGTTTTTTTTTTTTTTTATCCAGCCCAAAGGAATGCCAGGAAGCCGCGCAGGCTTTTCCCATTCCTTAAGAATGATATCTTCAAAATGTTCCCGATTAGGAAATTCAAAACGAGGCTTGGAGGCTCCAAAGAACTCCCCTTTCTGAGGAGGGACTGCTTCTGGAAAATCGATAGCCAAGACCTCATATAATTGAGCAAGGGCTTTAGGGGTGTCAAAATTCTCCCCTTCACCTTGTTCAGCGTCAATACCCACAAATTGCTGAACATCCGAAACATCAGATTCTTCAAAGAATTCTCCTTCAAATGGAGATCAAAAATGCTCGCTACAATCAAGCTCATTTGCCTCAACGGCCAGAGCTAAATATTTTCTTTTAGCTGAGGCCTTCTTGGCCACAGAGCTAGACATTTATTTTTCAATGTGAGCCAATCAGGCACATACATCAGAAAGCGACTCTCTACCCATGACAATATCACTGGGGGTATGGACAAGACAAGGCGGCGTGGGGAAAGAGGCAGGAGCCACCGACCCTGAGGCTTGGGCCCATGACTGCTGCATTATAAACAACTGAACACAAGATACACAAAAAAAATGCGTTATCCCCAACAAGGGATGCCCCACATCGCAAACACTGCCGAGTCTGTCCCGCAGGTACTGAAAAGCCAGTATCCTGAGATGCCTCCATATGGTGTTTATTAAAATACTTAATTGTTTCATAGTCACCAAGTATATGGGATCTTTACAGCCGAAGCTACCCGTGATGCCCCTTAATAGTCCCTAGGTGGGAGGATTTTAAACAAGGACCAGGAGAAACCCCTATTAAGAGAGTTTCCCCTGGAAGATAGAGAAAACACAATAAGCCTTATGCATATGCAAGAAAGAAATGACAGTAAATAAAGATTTCCCTTTAGTATAACTAAAGGGTACTCACAGTGACAACGGCCCAGCGACAGCCCTGCGACCAATCAATATAAGAAAAGCCCAGCAGCAGCACCAACACAGCAGCCAGGACCAGTGGAGGCCAGCACCAGAAGAGGAACCAGCAAACCACATGTCAAACAGGAAGAGGAAGCAGAAATGCAACGCAGACTCAAAGCCCCGCCCACCACCTAGCACTGCTCAGAGAGCAGAGGGCGGGCCAGCCAAGGACAACAGCATGACATCATAGAACGGGGGCCGAACGAAAAAAAAGAGGGAAATTTAAAAAAAAACAAAACAGGTATGTCACTTTCTTATCTTTCCCCTTTTAAAAAAAAACAAAAAAAAACAAATGCATAGGCCAAAAGATACTCCCTAAATAAAGATTACCCCCTTCACCCCAGCAGGGTCCAGGAGGGCCAAAAGGGGGGAAAACAATAAGCACCCAATAGGCACAAGGAGATTTAAAGCCGGATTCCGCCTACCCCTTATTTGAGGTCTCACGGAGGGAGCAAGCTCCCATATACACCCAAGGGTGTATCTACCTTTGCCGGAGCCCATCAGCCAAGGCTGGGAGGCATAACATACATATTACAATACAAAAATGTGGCTTCAGGCACAAATAGAAAAAGGCCGGGCGTAACCCGGCTACCTGCAGGAAGGAGAGTCATCTTCTGAATGCTTCGCCGACTTAAAGTGGACCAACACAAAGGGGTGATCGGCCCGGGAATCTATAAGATTCCTGGGCCGATCACCTTCCTCACCGCGGGGCATCCGAGATCGGGATGTCCCCCCCCCCCCAAACGCCCCAAAAAACCTTACCTTATCGGCGACGGATTGTTCGTCGCCGAAAAGGAAAGTTTTGGGGGGGTTTCACACAGCGGGGCATCCTGATCTCGGATGCCCCGCTGAAGTGGACCAACACCCAGGATAGTGAAAATCCTGGGTGTTGGTCCACTTTAAGAGACGAAAAGTCTGAGGAATAGTGGGAGGTCCCGGGTATTTATGGACCAGGAGAGGCTCCTTTTTTCTCATGTCATCTCTGCAAGATCGCCCTCTACAGGCTGGTTACCCAAGTGTCATGAATGTTGGAAGCGGGGGTGTGTGACATACTAGGAATATCACCAAATTATTATTGAGTGGCTGCCTCCTTAGGGGAAAAAAATCACATCCTCATTCAGCTTTCAGTCCCCACCCCACTGATCTTGTCCATCAACCAACCTTTGGTGGACCAAGAACAGAAATGCCCCCCTTTAACTTGGGCACTTTTTTTAGTCACTTTACACAGCTTCTGCTGTGAGCACAATTTAGGCACTGGTCACTTTGGACCAGTTAGGTATAGCTATAGCACTATTAATTTTTTTGCTATTTGCACATTTTTGTATTTTTTGAAAAAAAGGTATTATTGCACTTTATCATTGTAGTTTTTTGTGACGGCACAAAGAATTCAGTAGCATATGCTTTATATAACCCCCAGGTTGCTGGTTTTCACACACCTTTCCCCAGTCCAAATGCGCATTACACAGGCTCTCGTCCAATCGGAGCAACATGCAGTGCTTATGTTTTTTGGCAAACAGCTCCGATTGCTTACAATAGGGAGCGAGAGCTGCCACATACCCTGCATCCGCGGGCTGTGTGAGCACTACTGCCCCAGCCAGATAGGCTGTGGTGGGAGCAGGCACATCGCTCTCACTCCCCATTGAAGCCTATCAGAGCAGTTTCCTGAATGATATTTGCAAATGGCTCTCACTGGAGGAGAACCCGCACATGCACCAGTGGACCCCCTGGGGGTAACCCAATTCAGAATTGCCAACATTAGGACCCCTGGGGGTCAGTCATCCCTTGGGCTGCACGAATCTGATGGCTGGATCAGTCATAAGGGCAAAAATGCCTACGCTCCACTCTGCTTTATGCATACTTATGAGTGGATCAGATAGCTGGTTGGAGCAGAACCCACACATGTACTGTGGAATTGCCAGCGAGGCAAGAGCGATGGGCCGAGGGAGTTTACACCGCAGGTCATCCCGGATCAGAATCTCACCCCCCTTAAGAGCACAAGGAAAGTGAAATTTGCATTTGTGTGTCCTCCTCAAGTGATAAGCCATGGGTGAAGAGGAGGCCTGTCCCGACTTTATAAAAGGGCGTAGGTCAGGTTTACAGCTGACCGGAAGATGTTGCACTGCTTCCCTTAATGGCAGTATACGTATATGGTGTATATTATGTGCCTGGGGGTTAGCATTTGTGGTTGCAGCTAGTTTCCAAAGCGACACTTCACCTGCCCTCTTCCAGGATTGTCCTACAGGCCTAGCTACTAGCTTACTACACAAACCATGGCTAAAGAGGAAGGACTAACTTCAGACATGTCCTATGCTTCCCAGTGGTACTTACCTTGATGATGTGGTATATATGTGTATGGGGAAGGTGTGGACACCCCTGTCTGTTGGACAGCAGCCTGTGGGGGAGCACCATGTGTCTGTGAGGGATGCAACAGCATGACCTGTGTAGGATGAGGGGCTCCAGGGTGTGGTGGATGAGGGGCACCGGGGTGAGGCGGAGGAGCTCCAGTTATTCCGGTCTGTACATGAGCCTTGAAATAAAAAACAAAAGAGGTTTAACACTACATAAATGACAAACACCACAGCAACAGACTTGAGAGGTTCAGAGCTTACCTGGGCTACATGAGACATGTTCGTGTACCCGTGCTGTAGCTGCTGATGAGCGTGGATTGCATACACTGCCTGCTGGGGGTAGCTACTCTGTGGGGACTGGGCGGTGGGGCCAGGGGTCAGGGATGGTGGGGTGGCAGTTAGGGCAGCAGTATGATACAGGTTTTGCTGGGGCTGCCCACTGCCTAGGTGGGGAGGCTGGCCAGCTTGGTGCTAGAGAGGGAAAACAAAATTAAAGATAAAAATACTGCTTATAAAGAACTAGACAGACTTGAATTACATTTTAAAGAAAGTAATTTTAAAGTGGACTTAAACAAACCGATCTATTCCCTCCACCCGGGGCATCCAAAAACCAGGATGCCCCGCTGTGTGAAACCCCCCAGGTGACCCCGTTAACTTACCTTTCTTCCAGTCCAAAACAGAGCATGTGCAAGCCGCGGCCCCGCTATCCCTCTAGCAGGGTGCGTGCCCGTGCCAGCCATTTGTGAATGGCCAGTGTGGGCACGCTCCCTGTTAAGAGGGAAGCGGGAGATAGGGCCGCCAGCCTTAGACACAGTCTTAGACAGCGTGACGTCAGCGGTTCCAAGCTCGCTGTCTGGACGAGCGGCCGCTTAAGAGGCGAGTTAGATTGGGTGATCGGGGGGGTTTCACATAGCGGGGAAAGGACCAAAATCCTGGGTTTTGGTCCACTTTAAAAGAAAAGTAACTGACCTATATTTTGCAGGATTCCTTTATACAATATTATTGGCATGGACATTGTTATACATTTGACGATAATACCGTGATATTACTTTTTTTTTCACTGGCATCTGAAAGATCATTGATTGTATCGTCTGGATTAAACTTTATATATGTGCAGACTTGCATTTTCTCCTTTCTTAAAGGGTTATTAAACCCCAAAAAAGAAAAAACAGCACTTACCGTCTTGCCTGCATAGCAGCCACAGCTCAGTCCATCACTTGGAAACAGTCGGTCACGGTTCGCCATCATTCATTGCAATGGAGGGGCCTGCACCTACATTGAAATGAATGGAGGGCGCTGTGCGATTGACGTGAGGGGCAGGACGCCGCACCGGGAGCACCATTCTCTGTTTCTGAGCAGCAGAGCAACTGGGCCTTGCTGTGTGAGAGGCGCCGAGTGCTGTTTTTGGGGGGTTTAATAACCCTTTAAAAAATAACATTTTGTGGAATACTCACCTGTAGAATTGGTATTATAAGTATACAGTACGTCCTGCTCCAAATGTAATACTTACACTTGGGTTATCCTCCGCCAGATGGCGCTGCACTGCAGAGACATGTAAAACAGGCTCCTCCTCCAGAGGATCCTGAGACAGGGAGACAAAAGCCGGGAGCTTGTGATTGTGACGGGATGCAAACAGATCCACATCTGGTTGGCCCCAATGGGGACACAGGGACTGGAATACCCTGTTGCAGAGGGACCACTCTCCCTGACGAGAGGTCCCCCTGCTCAGAGAGTCTGCCAGGAGATTCTCTGCCCCCTGGATGTACACAGTCGAAATGCATTGAACATGGGCCTCCGCCCATGTCAGAATCCGTGACACCTCCTGGAGGGCCCCCCTGCTCCGGGTCCCACCCTGATGGTTGATGTAGGCAACCGCCGTCCTGTTTGAGCGCACCTGCACAGACAGACCCCGCAGGTGATTGGTCAACTGATCCAGTACCAACCTGATCGCCCGTACTTTCAAAATTTTGATAGGTAAGTGGGCCTCCTGAGGGCCCCACCTCCCCTGGAACCATCCTGACAGACTGGCATCCTTGGTGACCGTCTCCCAGGAGGGGGCCAGAATGGACCTGCCCCCCAGCTAGTTCCTGGGATCCAGCCACCAGGAAAGGGACCGCCTGACTAGTGGGGGGAGCACACAGACCCCGTCCAGGGACGTTGGGTCCTTGTCCCAAACTGACAGAAGGTGAAGTTGTAGAGGCCTCAAATGGAACTGAGCAAAAGGCACCGCCTTGAAGCACGCCACCATCAGGCCCATCAACTGCATTCCCTGCCTGAGGGAGGGATGGGGACACGACAGCAGGAACCTCACCTGCGCAGTTAGAGCTTCCACCTTCTGTTGAGGAAGGAATAGCCTTGACTGAACCGTATCCAGAATCATTCCCAGGAACGGGGTCACTGAGGAAGGGGACAGAGGACTTGGAGTGATTGTCCACCCAAGGACTCCAGGGTGGACACCACCAGCTGAGTGTCCAACTCTGCCTGCCGCAGAGACCGAGAGGTGATGAGTATGTCGTCCAGGTAGGGCAGCACGCGGATGCCCTTTGACCTGATCAGAGACCTTGGTGAACACTCTGGGAGCTGAAGTGAGACCAAATGGCAAGGCCACAAATTGGTAATGTTGATCTTCCAACGCAAATCTGAGGAAACTTTGGTGTCCTGAAAACACAGATATGTGAAGGTAAGCGTCTGATGTCCACAGACGTCATGAAGTCCCCTGGGCGCAGGGAGCCGATGGCCGAGCGCAGAGTTTCCATGCGAAAACGCCTGTTCTTGACAAATTTGTTGAGGATCTTTAAATCCAGAATGGGCTGACTGACCCATCTTTTTTGGGAACTGTGAAGAGGTTGGAGTAGAACCCCTTGCCTCTTTATCTTAAAGGGACCCTGCAAATGACCCCCAGACCCAGAAGGCCTTGCACGGCCTGCGCCAATACCTGAGCTGAGGCAGGGTCCTGGGGGATCTGGGACCTGAGGAATTTTGGGGGGGGGCAAACAGCAAACTATCTTGTAACCGGAGGACACTACCTCCTGAATCCACCGGTCTGAGACGTGATGCCTCCAGACGTGTGCAAAGTGCTGTAGCCGTCCCCCCACCCTGATGGGAGAGGGCGCCCCATCATGCTTGAGGGGGCTTGGGAGAGGATTTGGGCTTAGCCCCCCAGGAGGAGCCAGGACGTCGTCCTCTGCTCCTATGCCAGGAATCTGCACGAGCCCCCGCGAAGGACACCCCTTTTCCATCCTGATGGCATCATCCAAGGCAGATAGGATAAAGTTTACAAACACATCACAGTTAGACATTGCATTAAACACATCAGGTAGCAAATCATCAGGAGCACCGTCAAGTACACTTCTGATCAGGGACCTGAGCGCCACAGATGTAATGGCCGAGGCGCAGACCGGGCACAGCGCCGTCCCACCAAATGCAAAGGCACGTGACGCCAATTGGTCAATGCGCCGTCCTCGGCATCCCGCAGAGTAGTAGAGTCAGGGGAGTGCATAATAGAGGTGTTAGACAGCCCTAGAATAGGAGCATCCACCTCGGGAGGGGATGACCAGCACTTGACAATATCAGCAGGAAAGGGATACTTTCTGTCCCAACTCTTAGGTATACCAGGAAGTCTACTGGGACGTTCCCACTCCTTAAGCACGAGATTATCGAAATGAGCTTGCTCAGGAAATTCCAAACGAGCCTTAGCAGTATGAAAAAACTCACCCCTTTGCCTAGATGCCGCAACGGGGGGCCAGAATCGTCATGACCCCTGGGTCTCTCAACAGATGACCCTGAATTGGAGAACAGCTCC
The DNA here is from genome assembly GCA_027917425.1 of Gastrophryne carolinensis. Classification (NCBI taxonomy): domain Eukaryota; kingdom Metazoa; phylum Chordata; class Amphibia; order Anura; family Microhylidae; genus Gastrophryne; species Gastrophryne carolinensis. The sequence continues at coordinate 24,537,784 of CM051240.1, forward strand.
CCTTCGTCCGAGGGGGTATAGCCACATAAATGCAAAAACTCAGACTCCATAGGGAAAAGAGTGGCATCAGGGGTTAAGTGACACTTTTTAGCAGTGGCCTTGCGCGCTAAAGTATTAGCAATCAGTTTTTCAACACTGGCCAGTCTAGCAGACACATCAGGATGAGAATCCCCGCTTGTATGCAAGTCAATGGGGGTGAGACTCAAGCTTGGGGGAGTAGAAGTGAGACGAGGTGCAGGCCCAGCCACAGGAGGGGCGGATTGCAACGTTAGCACCTGCTGTGCGCAAGGAACACAGCTAATAGGTGAGACCCCACAAGCTACACACAGCCGGGCTTGTCCCGAAGGAACCCCAGTCACATTATCCTGAGATGCCTCCATATGGTGATTATTAGGCACAATATGCCAGTAGGGATTGACGCTATAAAGCAACCCTGGATGCCCCAGTGACCCGCTAGGGAAGTGGGAGTAATTATACTAGGCCCAACTATCAATTACACCGGGCTGGGAGAAGCCAATGGATTCACCCATCTGAAAGACACAATGAGAAGGAGGGGTGTCAGAACCATACACTAAAAAATGAGCATAAAGCCGCCCGCGAGGGCACTTACGGACCGCGGTAAGTAGAACCGTCACACATGCACGCGCGACCAGACAAAATATCGCAGAGAGCACCTCGAAGGGCGGGCCAGAGCGAGTAAAAGACGTGCACGGCGGTGGCGGCCTTAGCAACAGTAAAAAAGACAAGTCAGCGCGGCGGCTGACACCACATATACTAGACAATACGCCGTATGCACGAATCACGATACACACTCACCCACCCCCCCCCCTTCTTTCCCCCCCGAAGGCTACAGGGAGAATGAGGGAGGATGGCGGCCCTCTGTACAGGACCCACCACTAGACAGGGCATGGGGCACTAATGCGGGAGGGACATCCCATAAAGGCTCACCATCAGCCTATACCGCCTTTGGTGGGGGATTGCGGTGGAGCAACGCTCCGTAAGCACACATGGTGCCGCCTACCTTCACCCGACCAGCGCAGCCCAGGCTGGGAGGCACATCACGCGAGGAACGGGTGGAAATAGTCCAAAAGGGCCGCAGGCTAATAGCCCCGCTCACCTGCGATAGAGTGATAATTTCATGTCTTCGCAGTAAGCACTGCAGAGAAATCTGGGGGGGGGGGGGGGGGGATTTGTGGGAGGTCCCCGGGTATTTGAGGGGCCGGGAGGAGCCTGTTTTACATGTCTCTGCAGTGCAGCGCCATCTGGCGGAGGATAACCCTAGTATAAGTATTACATTTGGAGCAGGACGTACTGTATACTAAGAATATATATCCTTTATTTCAAGCCATTTAATGGGCAAAACTATGTACAACGAACATATTTATTATGATTTTCAATAAAATCAGTTCTATATCTAGAGGTCTCTATGGATGCTCTCTTTCATACACCAGTCTATCCCAAATCGGGATGTCCCAGGGGCAAACAGTAAACAGAGCGATTTTGCCAATAGTGGCCATTGTGCACATGGACCTGGCCCCATGGAGGCTTTGGTCAGTTTTAACGGAGGTGCTTCACATACTTCTCTTAGGGGCCTCGACAAAGCCAGCAACCGCCAGGTGGTTAACAGTGGGGATTTTACATTCAAGTCCTGTATCTTCTATACTATTCCTTTCCTAAAGGCATGGGATTGACTTTCCCACCCACCTTGGGGATATAATATATATATATTATAATATAATATATATCCCTCTATAGCTAGATTATAGCTATATATCTTACTCCATAGCCATCTATATAAATCTATATTTAATCTCCACGGAAAGCATAAACCTCCCCGCCATTTGGATCCTGTAAAGCGATTTCTCTATTAGCCACCCATCCTCTATTAGCCACCCACCTATACAAATACATGATATTTTGGAATGAATCCAGTGACCACCCCTCGTCTTCTGCCTAGTTGCTAGAAAGTAACTCCAACTAGCCCAATGCACTGTGGCCATGCACAAAGCCACTGCAGAACAAGCAAATGTTAAGGCATAAGAGAACTTACCTGCACAGGGCTGGGATTGGCATGCTGAGACTGCTGCTGGCTCTGAGTGGGGGTGCTAGCTGGCTGAGGGTGCAGCTGAGGTGCATGATGGGAGTAGGACTGGACAGTGGCTAAATGATAGAAGACATAAGCCATGTGTGAATGAGAGAAAGCGCATCAAGTCTAGAGCACTAACCGAGTAGAACACATGCGATTGCCACTTACCATATAGAGTCTGGGGGGTAGGCTGCTCTGTCGCTTGGTACTGAGGGTTGGAGGAAGAGACCAAGGCTTGAGGGTGGTTTCCGGACGTTAACATGCGCGGATTGCCCTGAAGCATTTGAGCAAACATGGGCTAAAAAGGCAAAAAGATGAAAGGTAGAAGTTACTCATTTTAAAAAGAAAACTTGCATCTTATCTCACAAAAAGTGTCAGAGCCAGCTCCTTGATGAGAAGAGTCTCCGTGGACCCCTTGATGTATAGTATGTTAATCCATACATGGCGATAAAGTTGCATATATGGTGACTATTGCCGAGAAATATAATGAAGAGGGGGGAGCCCCCACACAGCCCCCAAGTACCCGAGATACAATAGCATCAATGTAATGATTGCAAAATTATCCTTTATTGGTAAAAAAACAAAAAAAACAAAAATCAAGACTGTTTAAAACATACAAAAATGATAAGACACACAGTAGAGGGCGCTGCAACCTGCTAATAATTAATTGAATCCACCAAGTCCCATACATTCCATATAATCAAACCTCCATCCTCCTTATCTAAAGTGCAAAATTCAATCAAAATATACAAAATCAAAAATCAATTTCCTCTAATACCTCAATAAAGTGCTAATATATTAAAGTGCAATTATAATAATTAATGCTAATAGTGGTAAGGACACAGAGGAGCAGCAAAAATGCACAGACAATAAGTGACAGATCTTACTAATACATAGTAGCAGTAGCTAGCGCCCACAACCCCGGCCGAGGGAATAGGGAAGGAATACAAAAAATAGAAGGAATGAATGGAAGAAAAAAAAAAAGGCAGGAAAGCAAAAAAAAAAAAAAACAACACAGAATGACAGAATAAATGACAGGAGCATAGAAAGAATAAAGGAATGGGAGAAAAAAAAATACAATTCTGTGAAATACTCACCTGTAGAATTGATATTATAAGTATACAGTACGTCCTGCTCCAGATAGATTACTTACACTTGGGTTATCCTCCAGATGGCGCTGCACTGCAGAGACATGTAAAACAGGCTCCTCCCAGCCCCTCAAATACCCAGGGACCTCCCACAAATCCCCAGCATTGAAAAGCAGTGAACAAGAAGCCGGGAGAATTTAACCACCAAAAACTGGTAACTATAACAATGATAACAATCACCATACAGGGGATCCAGAATAATGCAAAAACCAGGGTGGGTGTGGAGCAGGACGTACTGTATACTTATAATACCAATTCTACAGGTGAGTATTTCACAGAATTGTATTATTCTTAGTATACAGTACATCCTGCTCCAGATAGATTACTTACACTTGGGACATCCAACAGCAGTGTCCATAAAGTAGGGTGGGATCCCCAACAAAAAAGGCAACAGCAGACAGTTTAAACCACTGCCGCCTGCAAAACCTTGCGGCCAAAAACAGCATCAGCTGAGGCCCTAACATCAACCTTGTAAAACTTTGAAAAGGTATGAACAGAAGACCAAGTAGCGGCCTTGCAAACTTGTTCAACAGAAGCCTGGTGCTGGAAGGCCCAAGAGGCACCAATAGCACAAGTAGAATGAGCAATAAGGTGGAAGGAAGGATTCCTCCCCTTAGTAGAATAGGCCTGAACCACAGCTTGACGAAACCATTCGCTAATAGACTTGGCAGGAGCCAAACCCTTCCTAGGACCGGAAGGGACCACAAAAATACAACTCTGAAGTACTCACCTGTAGAGTTGGTATTATATGCAGACAGCACGTCCTGCTCCAGACAGTCCTTACATGTGGGTATACCTCCGCCTTCAGCGCCATGCACTGCAGAACATGAAGAACACAAGCTCCTCTCGGCCCTACATATACCAGAGGACCTCCCACAAATCCCCAGCATTGAAAAGCAGTGAGAAAGAGAGGCCAGGAGAAACAACCACCCAAAACTGGCAAAAACATATCAAGTATAACAATCACCAAACAGGGGATCCAGAACAAAGTGAAACCAGGGTGGGGTGGAGCAGGACGTGCTGTCTGCATATAATACCAACTCTACAGGTGAGTACTTCACAGAGTTGTATTATTCTAAGCATACAGCACGTCCTGCTCCAGACATAGTCCTTACATGTGGGACATCCAATAGCAGTGTCCGTAAAGATGGGTGGGATCCCCAACAGAAGGCAACAGCAAGCCATTTAAACTACTACGGCCTGCAAAACCTTGTGGCCAAATGCAGCGTCAGCTGAGGCCTTAACATCAACCTTATAAAACTTTGTAAAGGTGTGAACCGAAGACCAAGTAGCGGCCTTGCAAACTTGCTCCACAGAGGCCTGGTGCTGAAAAGCCCAAGAAGCCCCAACAGCTCTAGTAGAATGAGCAGTAAGACGAAAGGAGGGGGGGGGGGGGGGGGGGGAAGTCTTCCCCTTAGTAGTATAGGCTTGAACCACAGCCTGACGAATCCATTTACTGATGGTAGACTTGGCGGGAGCCAAACCCTTCCTAGGCCCATGAGGCACAACGAAGAGAGCATCCGTCTTCCTAAATGCCTGAGTGGTAACCAGGTAAGACTTGACACACCTAACCACATCCAGGGAATGCAAAACCCTCTCCTTAGGTTACTAGGATTAGGGCACAAGGAAGGAAGTACAATATCTTGATTCAAATGAAATGCAGACACAACCTTAGGCAGAAAGTCTGGCTTGAAGCGAAACACCACCTTATACCGGTGTCTCTCAAAGTAGGGAGGCTGAATAGGCAAGGCAGCCAACTCAGACACACGTCTAACCAAGGTAATTGCTACCAGGAAGACCACCTTGAGCATGAGGACAGCCAGAGCTGCTTCATGAATAGGTTCAAAAGGGGGACCCTGTAGGGCCGACAAAACCAAATTCAGATCCCAAACAGGAACCATAGGTTTCCGAGGGGGGCGTACATGAGTGACCCCCTGAAAGAAAGTCTTGATAAGAGAGTGCTGGGCAAAGGTCTTCTGAAAGAAGATAGACAGGGCCGAAACCTGGCCCTTCAAAGTACTAAGCTTCAGACCTAAGTCTAGACCATGTTGTAAAAACTCCAGCACCCTGGAGACTAAGAATTCCCGGCAGGGAAGAGACCTGGATTCACACCAGTCAATGTAGGCACGCCATACCCTATAATATATAGCAGAAGAGGTCTTCCTGGCTTGAACCATGGTAGCCACTACAGAAGCGGACAAACCCTTTTCCTTTAAAATGGTGGTCTCAATAGCCAAGCCGTCAAAGCCAGAGTTAGTAAATTGGGATGGCGTAGAGACCCCTGAGTTAAGAGGTCTGCAATCCTTGGTAGATCGTACTGATCTACTGCCATTTGAACCACGTCTGCGAACCATACTCTTCTTGGCCACCTTGGGGCCACCAGAATCGTGGGTACCCCTTCCAGAGCGATCTTGCGTAGCACCCTGCCCAGAAGGGGAATTGGTGGAAACGCATACAGGAGCCGAAACTCCCTCCAAGACATTGACAGAGCATCCGAGGCCAGAGCCAGAGGATCCTGAGACAGGGATACAAAGCTCGGGAGCTTGTGATTGTGACGCGTCGCAAACAGATCCACGTCTGGGACACCCCAACGGTGACACAGGGACAGAAATACCGAGTTCGAGAGGGACCACTCCCCCTGACGGGACGACCCCCTGCTCAGGGCATCTGCTAGCAGATTTTCCGCCCCCGGAATGTAAACAGCCGAGATGCATTGAACATTGGTCTCTGCCCATGTTAGAATCAGAGACACCTCCTGGAGAGCACCCTTGCTCCGGGTTCCTCCCTGATGATTGATGTAGGCTACAGCCGTCCTGTTGTCTGAGCATACCTGAACCGCCAGACCCTTCAGGTGCTGGGTCAATTGTTCCAGCACCAACCTGACCGCCCTGAGTTCCAGGACAACGATGGGTAGATGGGCCTCCTGAGGGCCCCACCTCCCCTGGAAACGCAGGGACTTTCAGAATTCCCCCCAGCCCGAGAGACTGCCATCCGTTGTGACCGTCTCTCAGGAGGGAGCCAGGAAGGATCTGCCCTTTGTCAAGTTCCCGTGGTCCAGCCACCACACCAGGGTTTGTCTGACCAAGAGGGGAAGCACCCAGATCTCATCCAAGGACGCTGGATCCTTGTTCCAAACTGACAGAAGGTGAAGCTGCAGAGTTCTCAAATGGAATTGTGCAAAGGGCACCGCCTCGAAGCTTGCCACCACCGAGCCCACCAACTACATTCCCTGCCTGATGGAGGGATGAGGGCTCGAGAGCAGGAACCTCACCTGCGTTGTCAGAGCTTCCACCTTCTGTGGAGGAAGGAATATCCTTGACTGAATTGAATCCAGAATCATCCCCAGAAACGGGGTGACTGAGGAGGGGGACAGAGAGGACTTTGGGTAATTGATCACCCAGCCGAAGGACTCCAGGGTGGTCACCACCGACCGCGTGTCCAGCTCTGCCTGCTGCAGAGACTGAGATGAGTATATCGTCCAGGTAGGGCAACACTCGTATGCCTTTTAGTCTCAACAGAGACATTACTCCTGCCAACTGGTAATGCTGATCCAGCAGCGCAAATCTGAGAAATTTTTGATGCCCAGGGAACACCGGGACGTGTAGGTAAGCGTCCTTGATGTCCACAGAGGTCATGAAGTCCCCTGGGCGCAACAAGGCAATGGCCGAGCGCAGAGTTTCCATATGAAAATGTCTGTTTCTGACAAATCTGTTTAAGATTTTTAAATCCAGAATGGGTCTGACTGACCCGTCCTTTTTGGGCACCGTGAACAGGTTGGAATAAAACCCCACACCTCTGTCTTTTGAGGGGACCTTGCAAATGACCCTAGAAGGTCCTGCACCGCTAGCATCAAGACTCGCGCTGAGGCAGGGTCCTGTGGGATTCAGGACCCGACGAACCTGGGAGGGGGCAGTACAGCAAACTATTTTGTAACCGGAGGACACTACCTCCTGAATCCACCGGTCTGGGACGTGGCGTCTCCAGACATGCTGAAAATGCTGTAGACGTCCCCCCACCCTGACGGGCGAGGGCGCCCCTTCATGCCTGGGGGGTCTTGGGAGGGGCTTTGGCCCCCAGGAAGAGCTGGGGCGGCGTCCTCTATTCTTGTTCCAGGAATCTGTGCGAGCTCCGGCGAAGGACACCCCTCTTCCGTTTGGCCCCACGATAGGGGGTCGAGTGGGAGCTTGGGCCACGAAAGGGCCGAATCTGATGCTTGCGCTGGGGCAGCTTGCCCCCTTTAGCAAAGATATCTAGCCTTTCTCCAAACAGGCACAGCCCTTTGAAAGGAAGCCCCGTAAGGGCCTTCTTGGCGACATTGTCAGCTGCCCACTGGCGTAACCAGACCGCACGGCGTATGGCTACCACCAGAGCAGAGGATCTAGCGCTCAGCTTAATAGAATCGTCCGATGCAGATAGGATATAATTAATAAAAGTCTTACAGGTAACCAAAGCATTGGCGGCATCAGATGGCAAGTCATCCGCCCCTTCAAGAGCAGTCTTAACCACAGTCCTGAGCGCCACCGCCGTGATGGCTAAGGCGCAAACCGGGCGGAGCGAGGCTCCCCCAAATGCAAAGGCATGACATGCCAGTTGATCAACGCGCCGATCCTCCAGATCCCGCAGTGTAGTAGTGTCAGGGGAGTGCATAATAGAGGTATTGGACAGACCAAGGATCGGGGCATCGACTTCGGGCGGCGAAGTCCAACACTTGATCAGGTCAGCAGGGAATGGATACTTCTTATCCACAGTCTTAGGAACCCCCTGGAGTTTGCTGGGATGTTCCCACTCCTTTAAGACGAGATTATTAAAATGAGTTTGTTCAGGAAACTCCAACCGCACCCTAGCGGTATGGAACAGGTCACCTCTTTGCCGAGGAGCCGCAGGCGGGGGAGAGAGGGATAACACATCAAAGATCTGGGCCAGCAATCAACGTCATCCTGGGACCAAAGATCAGAATCCGATTCATCCTGACTCCTGGACTCATCGTAGGACCCCCGAGTCAGAAAACAGTTCCCCTTCCTCTGAGGGGGAGTGTGCATAGGACAAATGTAACTCCTCAGATTCTACAGGAAGAATAGTGGCTTCAGGATTCAAGTGGCGCTTTTTAGCGGTAGCCTTGCGCGCCAAGGAGCCAGCGACTAAACTTTCCACGCTAGCCAGTCTAGCGGCCAAATCAGCATGAGAGTCCCCGCTAGTATTAGAGGTTAGACTCAGGCTTGGGGGAGTAGGAGAAACAAGGTGAGGCGCGGGCCCAGCCTCGGAAGAAGTGGGTAGGCCAGCTAGCGCCTGCTGGGCACAAGGGACGCAGACCCGTGCATTGTCACCACTGCTAGGTGTGACCCCACAAGCTACACAGACGGGCTTGTCCCGAAGGAACCCCGTTCACGATATCCTGAGATGCCTCCATATAGTGATTATTATATTCAATGTGCCAGTAGGGATTGACGCTGTAAAGCAACCCTGGATGCCCCAAACACCCGCCGGGAAGTGGGAGTGGTTTGTTAAAAGGTTCTGGACCGGACTCTACGCCGGGCAGGGAGAAGCCACCGAAGACCGCGGTCTGAAAGACACAAGGGGAACAGGGGTGTCAGAGCCAAGCGCGAGGAAGTCAAGTTAGGAAAGGGATCGCCCATAAGGGCACTTACAGAACAGCGAGGGGAGGACCGTCTTCACCACGCGCATGTGAGAAGGAAATGGAGCCAAGCGAACCTCGAAGGGCGGGCCAGAGCGGACGATGACGGAGCGCGCCAAACCGAACTACGAACCCCCCCCCCCCCCCCCCCAATAGAATGAAACTGAAGCACGCGCCGAGTAATACATGAAGGCGCAGTAGGAAAGCAAAAGGCTGAGAGTGAAGCGCAGCTCTGACTCCAAGGACCAATAAGACAATGGTTGACTAGTGTGATTAGGGCAAGAATTAGCCGTCGTACACACGACCCCCCCCCCCCTCCTTTTTCCCCCACTAACGGGGAAATCTAGGGAGGAAGGTGATCCAATATACTGGGTTCACCGCTACACCGGGCGAGGGGCACTAGTGCGGGAGGGGCATCCAATAGAAGGCTCACCATACGCCTTAACCGCCTACCCTATAGAGAGGGATTGCAGTGGAGTCTAGCTCCATAAGCACACTAGGTGCTGCCTACCTTCACCCGACCCAGCCCAGGGGAGGCATTAGTTCACAACGAGGACGGGTGGAAATAGTCCTGCAGGGCCTCGGGCTGTAAAGCCCCGCTCGCCTGCGAGAGCGTGATACTTCATGTCTTCGCAGTTCAAGCACTGCAGAGAAAACTGGGGATTTGTGGGAGGTCCTCCGGTATATGTAGGGCCGGGAGGAGCTTGTTTTCTTCATGTTCTGCAGTGCACGGCGCTGAAGGCGGAGGTATACCCACATGTAAGGACTATGTCTGGAGCAGGACGTGCTGTCTGCTTAGAATAAGAGCATCAGTTTTCCTGAAGGACACAGTGACAACCAGGTAATACGTCAAACACCTGACCACATCCAAGGAATGCCGAACCCTTTCCTTAGCGATGCTAGGATTAGGGCACAATGAAGGAAGAACAATAACCTGATTCAAATGAAAAGCAGACACCAACTTAGGCAGAAAGTCTGGCTTAAAGCGGAACACCACCTTATCCAGGTGTATCTCAAGGAATGGGGGCTGGATAGACAGAGCCGCCAGCTCAGACCCACGCCTAATCGAAGTAATAGCCACCAGAAAGACAATCTTGAGGGTAAGTACAGCCAGAGCAGCATCCTGAATAGGCTCAAGGAAGCACCCTGCAAGGCAGACAAGACCAAGTTCAAATCCCAACAGGGACCATAGGTTTACGAGGGGGACGCACATGAGTGACCCCCTGAAAGAAGGTCTTAACCAAGAAATACTGAGCAAAGACTTCTGAAAGAAGGCAGACAGGGAAGAACCTGACCCTTCTGAGTACTGAGTTTTAGACCTAACTCCAACCCATGCTGTAAAAGCTCCAGAACCCTGGGGACTGGGAACACCCAACAGGGAAGAGACCTAGACTAACACCAATCAAGGTAGGTATGCCATACCCTATAATAGCTGGAAGAAGTTTTCTTCCTAGCCTTCACCATGGTCTCAATCACCGAGGCAGACAAGCCTTTCTCCATCAAGATGGAGGTTTCAGCAGCCAGGCCGTCAAGCCAGAGTTTGTAATTGGGATGGCGTAAGGGGCCCTGAGTGAGCAGATCTGGCACTCCTGGCAGAACGTACTGATCTACTGCCAACTGTACCACGTCTGCGAACCACACTCCTCTTGGCCACCTGGGGGCCACCAGAATCACTGGTACCCCTTCCAGAGCAATCTAGCGCAGGACCCTGCCTAGCAGGGGGAATGAAGGAAAGACATACAGAACAGAATGTCCTGCCATGACAGTACTAAAGCATCCGTGGTCACGGCCAGAGGATCCTGGGACAGGAAGACAAGAGCCGGAAGCTTGTGATTGTGACGGGACACAAACAGATCCATATCTGGTTGGTCCCCACGGTGACACAGGGAATGGAACACCCTGTTGCAGAGGGAACCCCCCCCCCCGGAATGTATACCGCAGATATGCAGGGAACATTGGCCTCCACCCAGGTCAGGATCGGGTCCCTCCCAGATGATTGATGTAGGCAACTGCCGTCAGATAGACCTAGCACTCCTGAACAGGCAGGCCCTGAAGATGAGTAGTCAAGCGAGTTAGAACTAACCTGATCGCTCACAGTTTCAAACATTGATAGGCTGGAACCGCAGGGACTTCCAGAAACCCCCCCCCCCCAACCTGATAGACTGGCATCCGTGGTGACCGTCTCCCAGGAAGGGGCAAGGAGGATCTGCCCCCCCAACAGGTTCCTTGAGTCCATCCACTACAGGAGGGACCCCTTACCAGGGGGGAAGGCACACAGACCCTGTCCAGAGATGCTGGGTCCTTGTCCCATACAAACAATAGGAGAAGTTGCAGAAGCCCCCCCAAGGGGGACTGAGCATAAGGGACCGCTTCCAAGCACGCCACCATCAGGCCCACCAGCTGCATCCCCTGCCTGGTGGAGGGACGGGGACAGCTAGGAAGGACTGAGCCTGTGCAACCAGATTGTCCACTTTCTGCTGAGGAAGGAAGATCCTTGACTGAACTGTATCCAGATTCATTCCTAGGAATGGAGCTACCAAGGAGGGAGACAGAGGACTTGGGGTGGTTGATTACCCATCCAGATGACTTCCAAATGGACACCACCAGCTAAATATCCAACTTAGCCTGATATAGAGACTGGGAAGTAATGAGGACGTCCAGGTAGGGCAGCACGCGGACGCCCCTTGGTCTCACCAGAGACATCACCCCCGTCAGCACCTTGGTGAGCACTCTGGGAGCTGACGAGAGGCCAGATGACAAGGCCACAACTTGGCAGTGTTGGTCTTCCAACGCAAATCTGAGGAACCTTGGTGTCCTGAAAACACAGGGATGTGAAAATAAGCATCTTTGATCTCCACAGACGGCATGAAGCCCCCGGGGCGCAAGGAGCTGATAGACGAGCGCAGAGTTTCCATGCAGAAAACGCCTATACCTGACGATTTGCTGAAGATCTGTAAATCCAGAATGGGCCAGACTGACCCATCCTTTTGGGGAACTGTGGAAAGGTTGGTGTAGAGTCCCTTGCCTCTGTCTGTTAAGGGAAATCTGCAAATGACCCCCAGACCCCACAGGCCTTACATGGCCTACGCCAACACCTGAGCAGAGGCAGGGACCAGGAGTACCCGGGACCTGATAATCATGGGGGAGGCCGCACAGCAAACTATGTTGTAGCCGGAGGACACTACCTCCTGACGGGCGAGGGCGCCCCATCATGCTTGAGGGGACTTGGGAGAAGATTTGGGCTTAGCCCCCCCGGAGGAGCCAGGAATCTGCGCGAGCCCCCGCGAAGGACACCCCTGGTTCCTGTTTAACACCATGGCAGGGGGTAGAAGGGGGGCCCTGGTCCCGAAGGGGCCGAGACAGCCGCCTGCGCTGGGGTAACTTACCTCTTACCAAACAGATCTAGACGGGCCCCAAACAGGCGTAGCCCCTTAAAAGGAAGCCCAGTAAGGGCCTTCTTCGCAGCATTGTCAGCACCCCACTGTCGCAGCCAGACCAAGCGATGTATAGCCACCACGAGGGCAGAAGTTCTTGCACACATTCTGATGGTGTCATCCAATGCTAATAAGATACATTTAACACATCACAACTGGAGAGTGCATTAAACACCTCCCAAGGGAGATCATCAGGGGCACTATCAAGCATTTTTCTGATGAGGGTTCTAGTGGTCACAGCAGTAATGGCAGAGGCACAGACCGGGCGCAGCGCCGTCCGTGCACATGCAAAGGCGTGGGAGGCCAGCAGGTCAATGCGCCGGTCCTCAGCATCCCGAAGGGTAGTATAATCAGGGGGATGCAAGACAGGGGTGTTAGATAGCCCTATAATCGGGACATCCACCTCGGGGGGGGGGATGACCAACATTTAACCACCTCAGGGGGAAAAGGATACTTCCTATCCCAATCCCCTGGAACCCTGGGGCACTCCCATTCCTTGAGCACAAGGGTATGGAAATGTGCCTGCTCTAGAAATTCCAAACGTGATGTTGCTGTATGGAAACGCTCCCCTCTTTGCCTGGGAGCCTCACCAGGGAGAGAGATAGACAGAACCTCAAAGATCTGGATCAATAATCTGTCAGTGTCATCCTGGGCCCAGGGGTCCGAGCCAGAATCGTCATGACCCTTCGGTCTCATCAGATGAGCCTGAGTCAGAAAAAAGCTCTTTCATCAGAAGGGGTATAGCCACACAGATTCATAAACTCCTGGGATCCCAAAGGGAAAACAGTAACATAAGGCGTCAAGTGCCGCTTCTTACCAGGGCCCTTACGCGCTAAAGACCTCGCAATAATCTGTTCAGTCGTAGGCAGTCTAGAAGACAAATCAGGCTGAGAATCCCCACTTGTATGCGACTCAGCAGGACTGAGATTTAAGCTTGGGGGGAGTAGGTGAAGCGCAACAAGGTGTAGCCACTGGCAGGCCAGATTGCAAGGCCAGCGCTTGCTCAGCACAGGGTACGCAGACCCACGCCTTGTCAGCGTCAGCATGAGGTTGTCCACACGCCATACACAGCCCAAGGGGACCCCGGTCACATTATCCTGAGATGCCTCCATATGGTGATTTTTAGGCACAATATGCCAGTAGGGATTGACGCTATAAAGCAACCCTGGATGCCCCAATGATCCGCTAGGGAAGTGGGAGTAATTTTACAAGGCCCGACTATCAATTACAACGGGCCGGGAGAAGCCAATGGATTCGCCCGTCTGAAAGACACAATGAGAAGAAAGGGGTGTCAGAACCGAAAAACACTACACTGAGTATAAAGCCGCCTGCGAGGGCACTTACGGACCACTGTAAGTAAGAACGTCACACGCACGCGCGACCTGACAACATGGCGCAGATTACCTCGAACGGCGGGCCAGAGCGGGCCGTGACGCAAAGCGCGCCAAGCCAGGTCCCGCCCCCCTGATGGGCGCGAAGTCCAACAAGCAGCCAATGAGGATGCCGAAGCGTCTGAGGTAACGCCGCCGCCCGGAGCGGAACATCCAAATGAAGGAAAAAGGCGCGCGGCGGCATTTGTCATGAGTAAAAAGACGAGTCAGCGCGGCGGCTGACACCACATATAAGGTCCAAAAGACATTACAAAAGGCCATATGCACGTAATCCCGATACGCTGATACCCACACACCCCCCTTTCTTTCCCCCCGAAGGCTACAGGGAGAATGAGGGAGGATGGCGCCCCTTTGTACAGGGCCCACTGCTACCTGGGCATGGGACAGTAATGTGGGAGGGGCATCCCATAAGGCTCACCATCAGCCTATACCGCCTACCCTTTGGTGGGGGACTGTGGTGGAGCAGCGCTCCATAAGCACGCATGGTGCCGCCAACCTTTACCCGACCAGCGCAGCCCAGGCTGGGAGGCACATCATCACAAAGGACAGGTGGGAATAGTCCAACAGGGCCGCAGGCTAATAGCCCCGCTCACCTGCGAGAGAGTGATAACTTCATGTCTTCGCAGTAAGCACTGCAGAGAAATCTGGGGATTTGTGGGAGGTCCCTGGGTATCTGAGGGGCCGGGAGGAGCCTGTTTTACATGTCTCTGCAGTGCAGCGCCATCTGGCGGAGGATAACCCAAGTGTAAGTAATCTATCTGGAGCAGGACATACTGTATACTAAGAATAAGGATTGGCGGAAAGAAAGAATAGAGGAACCAAAATAAAGGCAGGAAAGGAAGAAATGAGGAAAAGAATGCAAAGTGACAAACAAACAAAAGCTTAGAATGAATAACCAAAATAAAGAAATACATTAATGACAGAGGCAAAGACTAAAGGGAATGTTGGAAAAAAAAAGCAGGAAAGAAGGAACGGGAGAAAAGAAGAGCTGTAAGGAAAGAAAGAAAAAAAGGAATGAAAAAATATAAGAAAAAAGGAATGGCAGAAAGAAGAAAAAGAAAATAGGAATAAGGTGGGCCCTCCCAAGGTGAAGGGGCCCGGCCCCCAGTGCCGATGCCTGCCCTAGTCAGAGCTTTAACCTTATTGGCACGCAGTCCTGGCACCTACCTGTGATGGATAGTGAGCCATGGGCTGCATCATTGTTGGTTGCCCAGGGAACTGCTGAGGGGTGTACGAGATATACGAGGAATATGGAGTTGCTGCCACCAAAGGAGGCCCAGCAGCCGCTGCCGCCTGCATTATAGGAGGTGCAGAGTTTGGCTGGTCTGATCGGGGAGCAGGACCTGCGGGGGGCAAAGAGACATCAATATCAAGAGTAAGCAGAGGATATTCCACAGCACTTTGAATAAGTTGTGTATGAAGTGACACACAAGACTCATCGCCTTACATTTTGTCCGGTATTTGCCTTGCTGGCCTGGCACAGAGTTGGTCACTGCATACGGGTACATCTGAGGAGCCTGAAACCAAAAGGAAAACTTAGAATAGAAAGCAAACAAGCATCAGACTGAATGTAAGCCCCCATACTGGAACCTTGACCACCAACAAAGCAATCTTGCCATTGATCACCATGCCCTGCTGACTTTGAGCAGCTAAACTGCCTCCTCCTCACACCGTGATATAAACCAACGCTTTAAAACAACCAGCCTGACATCAGCCATCTGGAATTTTATAACAAGGTACATGAAAAAAAGTGCTTACAGGCAGGAGCAGCCCTATATATTTGGGCATTGTATTTAGATACCTGGCCACAGAGCAGGTACTTTAACATATTAAACAGAATCCCCGTGAAAGTTAATCAACAGTTAATCAACAGTTAAAAGATCATGCATTTCCACAGCTTCTACAGTAATCACAACATAGAAGGGTGACAGCAAAGGGAGAGCATATGGTACATTTAGTCTGATCCTAAGAAGTGAGGTAACTTAATGTAACGGGGCCCTGGTGCAAACATTTAATGAGGCCCTGTCAAGGCTCATACAGTAAACTTTTTTTCTGGCTTAAATAAAGACTGAAACAGAGGAAGAATGGTGCTTTCTTTAAATGATGCCAAGTGAGCAGGGTCGGCCTTAGGGTAAGTGTCTCCCTGTGCAAAATTTTTAGGATGGCGTCCTCTAGAAAGACACAAAATGGAAAGCGAGCAACAGAGAAAACACAGAGATAAGGAAGATGGAGAAAGACGTTTGTGAAAGACAAGATGGATTTGACCACTTACTACAAGTAGTCAAGCTGAAGGATGACTTGGAAAAACAAGGGAAGGAAAAAAGAAAAGAAAGATAGAACGCAAGAGCGTTGAATAAGATTGCAGAGAGAACTAAAGAGAAAGTTTTTTTTTTTTTTTAAGTTTCTTTTTATTTGCAGTTCAACAAACATCAGAACACCAAAACAAGTAACATCACATTGGGGTGCCGCAAGCACCCATTTCAGTTGCAAAGATTCAATGAGCATTTTAGACATGACAACCATTCACCCACACACATACTTATGGACTCAGATATCTAGTTAACTACTCACTGGGATGGAGGAACAGGTCGGTGTACTACGTCTCCCAGGATATTTATGCCGTCTCCCCAGTTCCGCTATAACCCGTTCAGTACCTCAACCAAACCATGGGTGAGCAGCCTCGCCCTATCAAGCAAACCCACCCCCTCCCTTAATTATCTGCTGAAGCGGTGTCCTGACTTTGCATCCAGGGACCCCACACCTTCTCAAATTTATCAGGCACCCCCCTGGCCACATATGTCAACTTGTACATAGTAAGTTTCTGGTTAACTAGAGCTTTCCACGCCTGTACGGATGGTTTGGCCGGGTGCTTCCAATTGAACAGAACACATTTCCTGGCATAAAAGAGCAGCAGCCTAAATAATGACTTCAGCGTCCTCGTCTCCGACAGTGGTTCAACCACCCCCAGAAGACAAAGATCGAACCGGTGATCCGGGTGCCCACCACCCCACCAATCAGATCCATCACCTCTTCCCAATATCTCGCCAGAACTGCGCAGGACCAGGTCATATGCTCCCACGTACCAGCCTCCCTCTCACACCTGGGACATAAATCACTAGCCAGTAATCCCATCCTATGAAGACGTATCGGTGTGATGTAGGATTGGTGTATCCACTTGGTCTGGATGAATCTGTCTCTGGCTTCTATGACCGATGAGTGCAGGTTATCTAAGATTTCTTCCCAGTCATCCCGGTCTAAGGTTTGATCTAGACCTTGCCACTTGCTTTCAACTTTCCCCCTAGGGGACTCCAGCCCAGCAACCAGGCACTTGTACAATGTAGAGACAGGCTTTTCCAAGTCTGTCCCTCTGACCACACTCTCCACTTGGGACACCGAAAAATTCGGACTGTCCCTGTGGAATTGAGTCTGCAGGGCGTGCCTGAGTTGCAGATAGCGGAAGAAGTCCCGGTGGGAAATTCGAAACGTCTCCCTAATTTGGTCGAATGACATAAGCACTCCATCCTTGTAGACCTGACCCAACGTCTGGAGGCCTCTACCATCCCAGAACTGCGGATCCTGCATAAAAACCAACTCAGGGAGCTTGGGGTTGTTCCAGAGAGGAGCAAAGGGGGACCAATACTGGGCTTCGTCCGGATTCTTGTTCAACTTGGCCACCCTATCCCATATATTACACACTGCCCTCATACAACCGGTTGCCTCCCGGACCCCCCTATACACCACGGGGGACAGTCTCCTAGAGGAGCCCAACACCGCCACCTCCAGACTTACGACCGGGTTGTTCTGCGGCTGACAGAGCCACCAGTGCACAAACAGGAGCTGCGTAGAATAGAAATACAGTTGCATGTGTGCGCTTTCATTATTTGTCTGTTAAGCCTAGGTGGAGACTGCCCCCAGACAAAACAGGATTGAATTCAATGTCTTAAAGTGGGAGACGGGCAGCAACACTGGCGAGGCCTGATATATACAGTATATATAGAAATTTTGGAAGGAATATCATTTTATATATATTGATTCTGCCCATAACTGACAGCGGCAAGTTCGCCCACTGAGTGACCCGCTGCTTTAACTTTGACACGACAGGGGAGATATTTAGAGATATGAACTCGCTTGGTTACCTACTAATCAAGATCCCCAGGTATTTAAATTGTTGAACTATTTTTAATTGAGACCTAGGGGAGATGTCCGGGGAAATAAGCTCATCCACCAACATTAAACTGGATTTGGCCCAGTTAATCCTCAGCCCTGAGAACCCCTCAAACGCTCCAATAGTGTCCAGAGCTGCGTCTAGACACTTATGGCCATCCGCCAGGTATAGCAGTGTATCATCTGCATAGAGAGATAGCTTTTCCTCCACTGCTCCTAACTTCCATCCAGAGATACTTGGGGAGCTCCTGACAATCACCAGGGGTTCGATAGCTAAGGCAAAAAGCAGCGGCGATAGTGGACACCCCTGTCTGGTCCCTCTATGTAACGCAAATGAATTAGAGTAACACCCATTAACCCGTATCCGGGCTGTTGGCCGTTCATATAACAATTTGACGTATTTAATAAAGCTAGCAGGAAGCCCGAATCTAATACTGCCCAAAGATATTCCCATTCGATCGAGTCAAAGGCTCTCTCATTATCTCGTGAGATAATCACCCGTTTCCCATGGTTATGTACAATTTGGAGGTTTGACATCAGTCTGCGGAGATTCACACATGTGGTACGCCCTGGCATGTACCCTGACTGATCTGGCCCGATCAAATGTAGAATAACCTTGTTCAGCCTAGTGGCCAGTATTTTTGCGAATATTTTGGCATCTTGGTTCAACAGGGATATTGGTCCTTATAGATGAGGACCACATGCGCCTCATGAAAAGAGGCTGGTAGGCACTCACTTTCAAGTGCTTGTTTCAGCACCTCCCATAACTTTGGAGTCACTTGTTCAAGGTACTGTTTATACCACTCAGCCGGCATCCCGTCCGGTCCCGGCGCCTTCCTGCTAGAAAGCGATCTGATTGCGCCAGAGACCTCATCCATGGTAATAGGGGAGTCCAAAGCCTCCTGATCTTCCTCAGTCAGCCTCGGGAAATCAATCTGATCCAGGTAGTTACCCAGATCAGTCGCCCCATAGCTCGCCCTCGAGGAATACAGGGCCGAGTAGTACTCAAGGAACCTTTGGGCTCTCTCCTTCCCCTCAGTTACCCTCGTCCCATTGTCTAGGATTCCAGCAATGTTGTTAGAATGGCTTTCAGCTCTCGCCAAGTAGGCCAGGGTCTTACCGTTCTTATCCCCTTTATCAAAGATTGTTGCCGGTTTATATAGCAGTAATTTCCTAGCCGAGTCAGTCAGAAGCAGATTATATTCCCTCTTTAATGCCAGCAGTGTTGAATGGTCCCTGCTGTCTGAAGTTGTGCTAAACTTCTCCTCCGCCAACGCGAGTTTACTTTCAAGGTCTGCCACTTCCCACCCCTTCTTCCTCCTAGCCATAGCGATAGCGCTGATGGCCGCCCCCCTAGTAACAGCTTTAAAGGCGTCCCATCTTACTTCCACCGATGTCTCCACTATTACATTCCCAGAATGCCTCAGTGGAGGATTGCAGACTACTCTTAATGTCGGGGGATTCCAGCCAGAGAGAGGGTTTAGGGTCCAACCCACCCAGTTCTCCTGCCTCAGTGACAGTCTGGCTGTTATCAATAAGGGTGAGTGATCCGAGACCCCTCTCGCGAGATAACTACAGGACGCCACCTAGGTTAGAAATTCAGGCGAGGAGAACGCAAGGTCAATTCTGGACAGGGACTTGTGCGTAACCGAGTGACAAGAATATGCCTTATCAATGGGGTGTTTCCACCTCCGATGCTCCTGCAGCCCCAGCGTCTCCGCCCAAATTGCCAATTGGGTCTTGGGACCTGGGATTCTTACCCATCCTGTCCAGCGCCGAATCCAAAACCATATTAAAATCCCCTAACAGCAGTATCGGGGCCGGATGGTAGGAGAGTACTTTCTCCATTATTCTATCCAGTATCCTAGCAGAGAATGGTGGGGGAACATACACTCAGACTATAATTATAACAGTGTCCATAAGTTTGGCATGAAGGATAACATAACAACCCTCCCGGTCAATGTGTACTGAGAACACCACAAATGGGGTACCCTTAGAGATCAACACTGATACACCTCTTGAGTAGGCTGAGAAGGGGGCATGAAAGGAGCTCTGGATCCATGGCTTGTTCAACGCCAGCACCCTCTGACCCACCAGATGGGTCTCTTGGAGTATAACTACATTCGGTTTGTGCTTCTTAACAAACTGGAGGACAGTAGCCCTCTTGATCTTATCGTTAAGCCCCCGGATATTCCAGGAGAGAAATTTACACTCACCCATTATTGCCGCTTAAAGTGCTTCTATCAAGGGCCACCTCCCTGCAGTTCACCGTCCCCCCCAGAGATCTTCCTATTGCTCGAGTCCAGCAATCACACATCTCTATCATACCAACACACAGACAACATCGCTCAAAACAGAAAATACAACATTGTAACAATTAACCCCTCCCCACCCCCCAACCTTGGCGAGCATCATATCCCCCAACAGAAGAACACAACACTGGTTTTAACTATGTGCAATTGGGGTGCGCAGGCCCACTGACTAGGGGGCTGCAAAATGGGCTTGCCGATTAAATACAGGTCAGCGGATTATCCGCCACGGGTTCCCAGAGCTATCAGAGGCGATCAGGGAGAAAAGGAGGGGGGAGATCCCTTTGGGGGGCTCGCCACCCCCAGTAATGAGGGCTGGGGGAAGCAGGTAAAGGGGGGGCAGGAGGGGTCGGGGGGGAAGGGACAAGGACAAGCACTGGGTGGGATGGGAAAGAAAGGGGGGGAAATGGAAGGGGAAGCAACGCCCATCACACCCTGGGAATCCAGAGCCAAGGATCCCCTGTAACAATTGTTATCAGGATGCACTAGCTATTTGGGCATCATAAAAGACAAAACTCAGTAACTCAAACAAGATGCATAACAAAGCACCACCTCGGGCTCCACCAGAACACCCGGCGGTGGGGACTCCAGAAGAGCAGCGGAGGCGGCCCCAGCCGAATGCCACCGGTGCAGGCCGAACAAGGAAAAAAAAAAAAAAAATAAAAAAAATAAAAAAAAAAATCGGTCAGAGCCCCCGCCCAGAGCCCAGTTCGTCAGGCCCCCGGCAGAGAGTCCAGCCACATGTTAGCTTCCTCGGCAGAGGTAAAGAACTTTGTAGACTCTCCATCTTGAACACGCAGCCGCGCCGGGAACAGCATGGCGTATTTAATCTTCCTCTTTCTGAGCCTCTCTCTAACCCCGTTAAATGAGCGCCGCAATTTCTGAACCTCCGATGTGAAATCCGGGTAAAAAGACAGCCGAGTGTTTTCATAAGACACCGTTCCTTTCATCCTGGCCGCGGCCAGTATGGCGTCTGTCCTTGTAATGGAGGACTTTAAATATAAATGGTCTTGGCGGGGCCCCGGGCGGGGGGGGGGGGGGGGGGATCTCAGTGGGATTCTATGCGCTCTCTATTGTAAAAAATTTGGTCAGGTTCCTGGGTGCCAGGTTATCTCTTATAAGGTTTTCAACAAACTCCTCTGGGGAGGCGCCCTCCCATTATTCCTCCTATTCCTGTTTTCAGAGTCCTCGGCCCTTCCCAGTAGGACAGTCACCTGCCTTCGTAAGGTAGCCAGCTCCCCCGCCTGCAGATAAGCGATCCTCCGTCTCCCCAATTCTCCTCTCATTCTCCCCCGTGCGGTCCCGTACTTTATCTAGATCGTGACGAAAATAATTTAATTGTTCCTGGAGAGAGTGTCGAATTTAGTTGTAAGGGCATTCTGACAGGAGGCGATGGCAGCCATGATTGCCACTGTGTCCGGATTAGAAGACTCCTGCCCAGCTCCTGCCTGGAGTTTCCATTGTTTGCGTGCTGCAACTGACCGCTGTGGATTTACGCTTCCTATTGCCTGACATGCGCGAGAAAAAGCGTACAGGTTTCAAGGAGCTTGTTTTGCGGCGCAGATGCGGGGTTCAGGGAGCCCGCAGACGCTGCACAGATATGGGGTTCAGGGAGCTTGTTTTCCGGCACAGATATAGGATTCAAGGAGCTCGCAGACACTGCACAGATGTCGGGTTCAAGGGGCTTGCTGCTGCCACACAGATATAGGGTGCGAAGGAGCTTGCAGATGCTGCACAGATATAGGGGACAAGGAACTTGTTTTGCGGCACAGATATGGGATCCAAGGAACTTGCAGGTGCAGCACAGGTATAGGGTGCAGGGAGCTAGCAGGCGCTGCAGAGGTATAGGATTCAAAGAGCTTGTTTGCAGTACAGATACAGGGTTCAGGGAGCATGTTTTGCGGCACAGATACAGGGTTCAAGGAGCTCTCAGATGCTGCACAGATATAGGGTTCAAGGAGCTTGTTTGCGGCACAGATATAGGGTCCAAGGAGCTCTCGGATGCTGCACAGATATAGGGTTCAAGGAGCTTGTTTTGCGGCACAGATATAGGGTTCAAGGA
Source organism: Gastrophryne carolinensis (assembly GCA_027917425.1). Taxonomy (NCBI): domain Eukaryota; kingdom Metazoa; phylum Chordata; class Amphibia; order Anura; family Microhylidae; genus Gastrophryne; species Gastrophryne carolinensis. The sequence goes on from CM051240.1 coordinate 24,560,010, forward strand.
GCTCTCGGATGCTGCACAGATATAGGGTTCAAGGAGCTTGTTTTGCAGCATAGATATAGGGTCCAAGGAGCTCTCGGATGCTGCACAGATATAGAGTTCAAGGAGCTTGTTCTGCGGCACAGATATAGGGTCCAAGGAGCTCTCGGATGCTGCACAGATATAGGGTTCAAGGAGCTTGTTTTGCGGCACAGATATAGGGTTCAAGGAGCTCTCGGATGCTGCACAGATTATAGGGTTCAAGGAGCTTGTTTTGCAGCATAGATATAGGGTTCAAGGAGCATGCAGGTGCTGCAGAGGTATAGGGTTCAGGGAGCTCGCAGATGCTGTACAGATAGGGGGTTCAAGGAGGTTGCTGAGAATCCGATAAGCCTGCTGCGGCCGCACAGATAAATGACACCAAGAGCTTGTCACTGCTGCACAGATGTAGGGTTCAAAGAGCCTCCCGCTGCCGCTCAAAAATGGGGGGCAGGATTTGCAGGTATTGCACAGATATGGGATCCAAGGAGACTTGCTGCTGCTGTCCCAATGGGGGAGCCCGAGGGACCCACCCCAGCCGCTCCAATATGGGGGTAAGGAGCCTCCAAGCACTTTCAGGGGGTCTTATATTCCCCTCTGGCTGCACGCACTCCACACTGAAGGGGCACAGTGGCAGGATCAGCCCAAGAGACCACAGGCCTCCCTCACACAGTCTGCTATTATATATGTGACTTAATGACCACCGCAGCTCTCACCGTTCCAAAATGGCGCCGGCCTCTCTCCCGATTTCCCGCCAAACCGCTGCCTGCTGCGGTATTCTGATGGGGCCGCCCGCCCCCTCCACCGGCCGACCGCCGCCCGGACTGTACCGCAGCCAACAGCACTGCGGGGATGCTCCTCGCAACCTCCGGGCACTCCCTCCCGCTCTCTCCGCCGCCGGATCCTTCAAGGACCAATGCCTTGCTCACCGCCCCCGCCCGCTCTCCACGCGATGGGGCCGCGCGCCCCCGCCACCAGCCCGCCGATGACACTCGGGAGCCGCCTCCACCGCCGCACAGCCACAGGCTCGATCCTTCAGCCCAGGTGAGTGAGGCCGAGGTGTCCAAATGTGCCCAGAAAAGCCCAGAAGGCAATTGAATCAGGATATTTTCAGGAGCCCCTAGCAGACACATCCGTCTAGGCGGCCATCGTAACCACCCCCCCCCCCCCCCCCCCAAAAGAGAAAGTTTAATAAAATTGCAGAAAAAGGAGGAAAGAAGTGAGAATGAAAGAAAGCAATGGAGCTGAATAGAATTGCAAAGTACAAAAGAGTGAGAAAGAAGGAAAGAAACAAACAGTGAAAACAAAAAAGCAAAAGGAAGCAAGAGTTGAATAGATTGCAAAGATAGGGGGAAGTATGAAAGTTGAACAGGCCTGCTGTTACAGTTGAAAGCTCCTGGCGACCCCTTACAGAGCGGTTAAGATGGCACCCTGTCTGTCCGCACACAATCCAAAAATACAATTCTGTGATTACTCACCTGTAGAATTGATTTTATTGGTGTCCTGCTCGGGTTCCTTCATTCTTGATAATTGTCAAGAATGAAGCGACCCAAGCAGGACACCAAGAAAAGCTCAAGTTAAGCAGCTTTCCCCACACAGCCCACTCGTTTTCAGACTGAGAAATACCCCTAAATCCCCCTTTTCTACAGTCCTGGCTAAGAACTGCCCCTAATATATGCCAACAAAGGAAAATATCCAGTTTACCTGCACAGCGGGGCTCATGTGAATTTGAGGGATGTACGATATATATTGGCTATACACGCCACTCTGCCCGGGGGTCATAATGGGTAAAGTGGTGGTAGAGGAATGGTTCCTTGGTCCAGGGGACGTTGGTGTGCTTGTCGCTTTGTTCTAGAAGAAAAATAAATAAATGTAGTTAGTTTAGGTAACAGAGCTTCCCGTTCCCTTCCTTAGGTTTAGTTGTGTAGTGCACCCTAAGTGAACCCTGCGCCTAATCAAACACTAGCACCCCTTTCCCCTCCATCTGCACCTCTACATATATCAGTTGTAGAAGGACTTGGTGGCCACACACCTCACTTCTCTAAGCGTGTTAAAGATCCTTGAGGTAGTCATGTTGAAACAGGGGAATCATCCAATTCCCTTCCCGCTTTAGCTCCAGTGGAAGGGTTAAGCGATCCTATACCCATATGTGTTAAATTGGGCCAAAACCCAGGATTTTACTATCCTGGGTTTAGGTCCTTTCCCCCTGGGGACCCCGATCAGGGGTGTCCCGCTGCTGGAAACCCCCCAGATCGCCTAAGCCAACTCATCTGTTCCCGATCCTACGGCGCATGCGCCTGCCGCTAGCACAATCAGCATGCTCGGAGCCGCCGATATCAACTTGTCTAAGCCTTCAACTCTAAGCGTGCTGGCGGCCATATCCTCCTGCTTCCCTCTAACAGGAAGCGTGCCTGCGCCGGCCATTCACAAATGCCTGGCATAGGTACGCGCCCTGCTAGAGGTGATGCGGCTGCGGGTTGAGCATGCGCCGTTGGACTGGGAATCAAGGTAAGTATAGGGCGACCCGGGGAGTTCCACACAGCGGGCATCCCGCTTTTGTATGCCCCGGGGGGAGGGAATCTTATAGATTCCTGGGCCGACCGTGGTGGGTTTTGGTCCACTTTCTCATTCACAAGTGTCTGACAATCATGTGACCAATCTGGATTTCCCAATGGGCTTGCACATCAAACCTGAATGGTTTCCACTGGTCACCTAACTGCCATTTGGCATCATACACACATGGAGGATGTAATGACCACTATAGTGTTGCTTTAAAGTGGACCACAACCCAGGACTTCCACTATGCCGGGTTTTGTAGCTTCCCCCAGGGGATCTCGATTAGTGATGCCCCACTGTGTGAAACCCCCCCAGAATGTCTTCTATATATACACACACCCCGCCAGCGTTCCCACGGCGCAGGCGCAGTTTCTCCACTTCATCGGCCGCGCATATTAACGTGCAGCTGGAGATACTGAAAGGAAGTCTAACTGCATTTCTGATAGCCGAGCAGCATTCCCTGCATCTCAGCTGTGTGCAGCCCTACCAGCCAAGTTGGAGGGGGTTGGAGCAGGAGAAGGATGCAAGAGCCTCTGTCACCAGCTGAGAAGTGGGAGACCGCCAGAGTTTCACATAGCAAGGTGTCCTAAATTAGGATGCCCCAGGGGTGGTTTTCATACCGGACCCACAGTCTTATAAGACACATAATGTGGAGATTTGGACACTACAGTATAGGTTGTGAATCAGCAGAGTTGTAGATAGCCAAGAAGATGAGTGTTAAAGACTCCACTCCACCAACCCGAGATTCCTAATTATTTTACTGCCTGACACACAACCAAGTTCCTTTAACTAAATCACATTGCCTGCCACAAGTCTGTCTTTCAATGGCTCTACAATCAATTCCCATACACTTTGTTCACCAAACGTCACCCTCAGGAACCAGCATCCTGTTCAAAATACATCAAAGGTGCTCAGGGACCAGTCTGGGTTGGCCTCCCTACCCCAGGAGCCAGAGGATGTTCATAATAGAAGACCCGGGTTACCCCTAAATGTCCGGCACAGCTGGATCATTCATTCAGGAATTGCAAATTTTAAACGTCTCAAAAGACCCAGCTTACCACAGCCAGGAGGGATTTCGGATTAAACTCCTTTGCATTAGGATTCAAGGTAGATTTCTTTACTTGTCTAAAGGAAAAAAAAAAAAAAAAAAAGGTTAGGTCATAGAATTGAATATTCAATGAACTGACTTGCAGTAGCCCATGCTACGTACTCGCACACAACCGGCTCCTCTTTCTCCTCCATGTCCACTTTGCAAGCGGGACTGGCGGCTTCCTCTTGTCGCTCGCTGGTCTCGCACCTCCTCTCCTCCTTGGTCTCTTCCACCAGCTCCGGAGGCTTCTGCACCAGCTCGTGGGGTTCGGGGGCCTCGCTATGAACCATCTCTGGTAAAGTCACTTTGCTTTCCACAGGCTCCTTTTGCCTCGATGGGAAATTTTCAACGGTCAAGGAGTCCTGACAGTTGCTGGGCTGAAGCTACAGAATAAGAATGTTGATGAAATCAAAGTAAATTTTTTTATCAGACCACCCATAAGCAAATATCAAATAAAAAAAGAAAAAAAAACTATAAATACCTAAAAGATTAAAAAACTATAAGTACCTAAAAAAAAAAAAATACCTAAATACTTTATATAAAAAAAATATCTTAAATGTAAAAAAACCTATAAACTAAAAAAACAAACTATTCATACCTAAAATATACAAACCTATAGCCGCAAAACCCTATAAATACCCATCATTCAATTTAAAGATAATATAAAGGGTGGTAAAAACTGCTTACTCTGAATTCCACTCCAAATTTACGTAGTTCGTCCAGCTGGTTCCTCTTCTGTTCCGTCTGCAGCACTACAAAAACAGCACTATTTAATACAACAGCAAAGAGGAGACCACCATACAATGATAGGATGGCACTTGGAAGCCCAGAAACAAACCTTTGGTGGGTGGCTTGACATCCGATGCGCTCTGCTCTGCTGTCCGGCTTGGCTCTTTCACAACAGACACCGGGATATCTTTCACTAATAAAAAAAAGAAATAGGTTATGCGTGGAATCTACCTGTGAGGAATAGGACATATCAGACCTCTGATCATCTCATGTCTAAACAAAGACCTAGTTCAATATGCCCGCTGATAACCCAGAAACGGATCATAAATTCACAGATGGTCTGTTCAGGTCAGTATTTTAACAGCCACAACTAAGGAAAGACCTCAGCTGATGAAAGCCCCCCCCCCCATACGAATTCAGTTCAAACCTAAGGCTGTGAGTCGAGAAGAAAGCCTGCAGGAAGCCCCCTGCCATGAGCCTTGTCCTAGATGCAAGCTTCAAAGTAGTCAGATAGACATGCTGGCTCCAGTACAGGAAATTAAAAGGCTGCAGTGAACACATTGATATTCTGGAATTATAATAAATAAAGTATGCCGGGGCATCTCACGCTTCATTCTAGAATGTTCAAGGCCCAGGTTAGGCATCATATCCAGGGAAGGAGTCAGCCCTATACCCTATATCCTAGGAGAGCCCCATCTAACTTCCTCTACCCTAGCTAGCTCCTATGCAGGGCCATGCAGTAACCGGGACTAAGGACTGCCAGCCAGGGGCAGATTGGCCATCGGGAGATTGTCAGTTCTTCTATTCTCTCTCTTTCCATATATTCCTTTCATTTGTTCCTGCCAGTCCTTTGATTTTAACCTGCAGACCCCTCTATTCTTTCCTTCCATCTCTTTTCTCCCATTCCTTCTCTTTCCTGCTTCTTTTCCGTCATTCCTCTTTTTCTGTCCGTACTTTTCCATACGCTTTTTCTCCCATTGCTTGTTTTTTTCCGGTCATTCCTGTTGTATGCTTCTGTTAATTTATTCTTCTTTGTTTCTGACATTCATTCTTCGTTTTTCTTCAATTTTTTAAAATCTCTCTAATTTTTTGTTTTTACCCCATCAACACTGGCCGGCCAGCATGGAATGCAAAAGATTCCGGGGCCGGCAGAAGGCTTTTCGCCAGGGCATCCCGAGTTGGGATGCTGTGTGCAATTCCCTAGGACAGCTGTCCAATGAGAGCAACCTGCTGTGACTAAGTAATTTGGCAGACGGCTCTCCTTGGTTTGGAATGGGGAGCTAGTGCCACCATCTCCTGTGTGCACAGCCACAGCCATATACCATTTAAAACAATGAGAGACGTTTGCCGAAGGAAGTCAACACAGGAAAGTGCTCTCACGCTGATGTGTGTGTGTGGGAAGGGGGGGGGGGGTTCACAAAACTGGGCATCCCAAATTGGGGAAACAGAACAAACCCTGTGGTGTTGCACCACTAGTAGCAACACGTGGGATGTCCCAAAAGCAGTACCCTCAATAAAGGGTGGAAACGTGCATGAACAGCCAACTAAGTCAACCTAACCAAGAACAATGGCACGGACACCTCAAGCTTAGACCCCCGGAGAGGGGTTGACCGCCATCTACAACACCTTAGGCCTCAGCAGCAGACAGATGCCCTGACATCAAGTCTGTAAAACTTGGTAAAGGTGTGAAGAGAGGATCGGGTCGCCGCCTTGCAGACCTGTTACAAAGAATCCAGGTGTTGAAAGCCCATGACGCGACAATCGCCCTGGTGGAGCGAGTGGCGACTCGGAAGGGCGCCTCCTTCCCATTGCAGGCATAGGCTTGTATGGACGCCTGCCTAATCCCATCTGCTAAGAGCGGATCTGGCTTCCACCAGGCCCCGTCCTTCTGGAATCAAGAACAAGACATCCATCTTACGTACCTCTCGAGTAGCACCCAAGTAATACTTAACACCCTGACCACTTTGGGGGAATGTAGGAGTTGCTCCTTATTGCGAGTGGCCCGTGGGCACAAGGAGGGTAGCACCATCTCCCAATTGAGATGAAAGGGAGAGACCACCTTGGGCAAAAATCCTGCTTTACAGGTAACACCGCATTGTCTTCATGAACCACCAAAAAGGGTGATCTGGTCAGCTGCCAGCGTCTGCTAGATGGAAGTGACCGCCACAAGAATAGCCACCTTCAACGTGAGTGTCAGGTAAGCCTCCACCATGTGTTCGGGGGGGAGGGGGGTTGTTAACCATTGAAAAAGATTGACAAGGCCGAGACCTGGCCCATAAGGGTGCCTGGCTGTAGGCATTGCTGGAGGCAGTGCTGTGGAGTCGGAGTCGAGGAGTCGGAGGAAATTTTGGGTACCTGGAGTCGGAGTCGGCAAACAATGCACCGACTCAGACTCCTACTACATTTTGATTGGAATTTAAAAAAGCAAGTTTAAATGTCCCAATTCACAAAAAGTTAGAATTAATTACTTCTCTATTGTAAGAATAAAGAGCAATGCATGCAGCGCCTCACGTAACTGCAAAACGAACACGTTAAGTGACCGTGAAGAAGCTTTTCATGTGCTTCACTATATGGCACACAACACACAATTAGGAGCAGCAATACTTATACTTTGCATAGTGTTGTGTTCTGCTGTTACAGGGAACCCATGGGTAACCTAAGCCTCTCACTGATAAGGGATTAAGTAAATATGTTTTTTGCAGGACTAGAGACACTTGTATAAGTGAAGGGAGGGAATGGAAGATCAATAGTTCAAGACTGAAGCTGTACCATTGGAAAAACTGCTGTAATTCAGCAAAAGGCTCTAAAAACTTGTAAACTTCGATTGTTAGCTTAAACTTTAAACATGACTATGGGATTCTACTAGGGAAATCATGTTTTATAACAAAGGCCCCTTCCTGGTGTCATGAAATCGATCATTCAACGTCTGTTTGATCGAGCGATCTGCGACGAGTGTGTGGGTTGCTTCCAGCACAGAGAGCAATCGCACCAGAAACACCCACACCGCAATTATAACAAGCTGCCACCACCACCACAACTACACTTTAAACGATTAAATTGGGCCGGTGGAACCCTCCTCAATCACCATCCGATCAAACTCTGCTGGCGAGTAATCGAGAGTCACCACACACCTACACAACCCCTCTCCACATACAAGCAGGGCACAGGCAATCCACACTGATTCTGTCCCACATTTATCCCATGGAGAGTCTGAATCAGATTGCAATCTGCTGGCTCACACACAGTCACCATGCAGCACTCCAAGTTAATTGTGAGTCATTCACCCTTGTATCACTATATGATTAGTTACGCTTTCCCAATCATACAATGGATTAGTTACAATCCTCCAAGGATTGTATAAAATACATTCACATATTAATACAGAGGAGTCGGAGTCGGGGAGTCGGAGTCGGAGTCAGAAGTACAAAAAACTGAGGAGTCGGAGTCGGAACATTTATCTACCGACTCCACAGCCCTGGCTGGAGGAACTCAAAATTTTGGGTACACAGAGAACCTACTACAGGAGTGACCCTTAGATTCGCACCAAGACACGAATTACCTCCAAGTCCTGTAGTAAATTCTAGAGGATTGTTTCTGTGCTCAAATCAAGGTCCAAATTACCACGGCGGACAAACCCCTCTCCTCCATTATGCTGGTCTCAACAGCCAAGCCGCTAATGCCAGCGCTGGAGAATTGTGGTGCCACAGAGGAGCCTGTTGCAGAAGATTTTGGTGGTTGGGGAGTTGCCACAGTGGCTCCACTGCCAGGCTGACCAGATCTGCGAACCACACCCTTCTAGGCCAATGTGGGGTGGTCAGGATGATAGGAATCTGACAGTAGTGCAACCAGTGCACAGGGGTCCCTCATCCAAGGTCAGGCGTGGTTAGAACATGGGACACGCAGCACCACTCTCTGTTAAAATACGAAACCTGGGGTGTCCGATGCCTCCGACATGGAAATATGGCTGCTCTAACAGCAAAGCAATACAGCTGGAGCACTGCCTGTTTACTGGTGAGACCCACCTGCGCTACCGGAAAAGCAACCTCCCTGCAGCCGAGATCAACTCACCAGCCCAGCATGCAGCAGCTTCCGGACCCCCACCCTGCAACAAGAACAATGTCAGATTCCTAAAAGAATCAGTACAAGTCAAAAGGCTTTGCCCACAGAGGGAACCCTACCTGCCCATAGAAAACCATGGGGAGGCAGTCTCGCTGGATCCAATACTTAGCCCAGGAGAACAGGGAGGCAGTGCAGGAGCTGCCAAGCGATGATCTGGGGATGCAGCAGGGACCTCCAGGCACTGCACAAGATGGCGCTGCCTCGTGCTGTAAATGATGAGAAGGAAGGCGGAGCCAGGGACCTTGCAAATGCGAATGCAAAAAGAACTGAGGAGATCCTGCCACAGCTTGCTTTATATAGGCTGGAAAGAGCTAGTTTTCCCTCTTGCAGTCCCCGCCTAAGGCTGAGATTAACCCACACGTTGATACTGGTGGTGCCCAGGGATGGACACAACCTACAACACCTCCTCCAGTTTATGCTAGGGGGCAAAAAAAATACAATTCTGTGAAATACTCACCTGTAGAATTGATATTATATGTATACAGTACGTCCTGCTCCAGATATAATACTTACACTTGGGTATTCTCCGCCAGATGGCGCTGTGCACTGCAGACATGCAAAAACAGGCTCCTCCCGGCCCAGTGAAAAAAGAAGCTGGGAGAAACTAACCACCAAAAACTGGCAACAACAATGATCACAGTCACCATACAGGGGATCCAGAATAATAAACCAGGATGAGGTGGAGCAGGACGTACTGTATACGTATAATACCAATTCTACAGGTGAGTATTTCACAGAATTGTATTATTCTAAGTATACAGTACGTCCTGCTCCAGATATAATACTTACACTTGGGACATCCAATAGCAGTGTCCATAAAGTAGGGTGGGATCCCAAACAAAAAGGCACAGCAAACAGTTAAAAGCACTGTCACCTGCAACCTTGCTACCAAGAGTGACATGAGCAAAGCTCTAACGTCAACCTCATAAAAACCTTTGAAAAGGTATGAACAGAGAACAAGTAGCGGTCTAGCAGACTTTTTCCACAGAAACCTGGTGCCGAAAGGCCCAAAGATACAGAAGCCCAAGTAGAATCATAAATAAAGGCGAGAAGAAGATTCTTCCCCTTAAAAGAACAGGCCTGAGTAACAGCCTGACAAGTCCAAAAGCTAAAAGCAGCCTTGGCAGAAGCCGAAACCTTTTTCTAGGACCAGAAGGGACAACCCATCCAAGTAAAGACCAGGCCAAAGGCGGCATAATCCCTGGAATCAGACGAAATCAGGCACATACAGGATGGAAGACGCCCGCAAACCCCAAGGGGCAACAGTCCCCCTAAGGGACGAGAGACAATCCAGGACAACACTTCCAACACCTGTAGAGGGAATGTAGACCCCTTTTCTCAGCGATACTAAAAATAAGGCCCAGAAGACAGACAGTCTTGAATACATGAGCATAAGACACCACCTTAGGCAGAAGGTCCGGCGTAAAGCGGACCACCACCTCATCTTTGTGTATATATCTATGAACGAGGGCTAGCTAAACAGAGCCGCCCGCTCAGGCACACAGCTGACCGGAGTAACAGTCCCTAGAAGGACAACTTGAGGGTAAGAACAGTCAGACAGCATCTGGAATAGGTCCAAAGGGAACACCCAGCAAGGCAAGCAGAATAAATTCGAATCCCAACAGGGAACATAGAATTACGTGGGGGACGCACATGAGTAACCCCCTGAAAGCAGCCTTAACCAAGGAAACTTGACCCTTCCGAGTACTGAGTTGGAGAATTCCAACTCCAACCCATGCTGTAATAACTCTAGAACCCTGGGAACAGAGAACGCCCGACAGGGAAGAGACCTAGACTCACACCAATCAATATGGGTACGCATACCCTATAATAGATGGAAGAAGAAGAAGCTTGCTCCTAGTCTTCCCATAGTCTCAATCACCAAGACAGATAAGCCTGTCTCCATCAAGATGGATGTTTCAGCAGTCAGGCCGTCTAGGCCAGAGTCTGTAGATCGGGGTGATGTAAAGGGGCCCCGAGTGAGCAGAGCTGGCACTCCTGGCAGAACGCACAGATCTACTGTTCTCAGTACCACACTCCACTAGGCCACCAGAACCACTGGTCCCCCCTTCCAGAGCAATTTTGCGCAGAACCCTGCCTAGCAGGAGGCATGGAGAAAGACATACAGAACAGAATGTCCTGCCATAACATTACCAAATCATCATGACCACGGCCAGAGAATCCTGGGACAGGGAAACAAGGGCCGAGAGCTTGTGATAGTGACAGGGCACACACAGATCCACATTGGTTGGACCTCATAGTGACACAAGGATTAGCACATCCTGTCGCAGAGGAACTTCCACCGGAGCGAATACCACCGATATGCAGGGAACATTGTCCACCACCCAGATCAGGATCAGAGACACTTCCCGGAGGACCCTCCTGCACCGGGTCCCTCCCTGAATATTCAATATAGGCCAAGGCTGTCAGCTAGGCCTAGCTCCCCCAAACAGGCAGGCCCTGAAGAGGAGTAGGCAAGAGAGTTAGAACTAACTTGAACGCTCAGAGATTCAAACATTGATAGGTGTATAGGCCTCCTAAGGGCCCTACCTCCCCTGGAACCGTAGGGACTTCCAGAAGACGACCCCCCTCAACCTGATAGATTGGCATCCATGGTGACGGTCTACCCAGGAAAGGGCAAGAAGGGACTGCCCTCAGGCAGATTCCTTGAGTTTATCCACTACAAGAGGGACCTCCTCACCAGGGAGGAAGGCACACACACACCCTGCTCCAGGGATGCTGGGTTCCTTGTCCCGTAGGACAAATAGGAGAAGTTGCAGAAAGCCCCAGGGGGGAATGAGCATAAGGGGCCTCTTCGGAGTACGCCACCAGCGGGCCCACCAGCTGCATCCCCTGCCTGGTGGAGGGACGGGGACAGCCAAGAGGGACTGAGCCCATACAACCAGATTGGCCACTTTATTGCTGAGGAAGGAAGATCCTTGCTTGAACTGTATAAAAATCATTCATAGGAATGGAGTTACCAATGAAGGGGACAATAAGGACTTGGGGTGTTTGATCACCCCTCCAAATGACACCCAAATGGACACCCTCCAGTCGAGTATCCAACGTAGCCAGACGTAGAGACTGGGAAGTGATGAGGACGTCCAGGTAGGTCATCGCGCGGCCTTGGTCTCATGAGAAGCCACACCCCCGTCAGCACCCTGGTGAGCACTCTGGGAGCTGAAGAGAGGCCAGATGACAAGGTCACGATTATCAGTGTTGGTCAACCAACGCGAATCTGAAGAACCTCGGTGTATAGAAGACACAGGGAAGTAAAAATAAGCAGCATTGAGCTCCACAGACGGCAAGAAGCCCCCGACGCGCAAGGAGCCGATGGCCGAGGGCAGTGTTTCCATTGCAGAAACCGCCTGTAATTGACGAATTGCTGAAAATCTGTGAGACCAGATTGGGCCAGACTGACCCATCCTTTTTTGGGGAACTGTGGAAGGGTTAGTGTATCGGCCCCTGCCTCTGCCTATTAAGGGCAATCTGCAAGAGACCCCCAGACCCCGCAGGCCTTGCATGGCCTGCACCAGCACCTGAACAGAGGCAGGGACCAGGAGCACCAGGGACCCGATAATCTTGGGGGAGGCCGCGCAGCAAACTATCTTGTGTCCGGAGGGCACTACCTCCTGAATCCACCAGTCTGAGGCGTGATACCTCCTGGCTTGAGCAAGGTGCCGCAGCCGTCCCCTCACCCAGACGGGCAAGGGCGCCCGACATGCTTGAGGGGATGTTGGTGGAAGACTTAGGCTTAGCCCCGCCAGAGGGGCCAGAGCATTATATGCAGCTCCTGGGGCAGGAGTCTGCACGAGCCCCCAGGAAGGACACCCCTGGTTCTTGTTTTACACTATGGTAGGGAGGGGTTACCCTGCCCAGAGGGGCCGGGACAGCCGCCTACGTTGGGGTGAATTGCCCTAATTTACCAAACAGGTCCAGATGGCCCCAAACAGGCGTTGCCCTCTAAAGGGAAGCCCAGTAAGTCGTCTTAGCATCATCGTCAGTACCCCACTGTCGCAGCCAAACCAAGCGACGTATAGCCACCACAAGGGCAGGAGTCCTTGCACACATTCTAATGGTGTCATCCAGTGCTACCCTGTTTCCCCGAAAATAAGACACTGTCTTATATTAATTTTTCCCCGGAAATATGGCACTTGGCCTTATTTTCGGGGGATGTCTTGACAGAAGACAGGCAGCGTGCGTCTCCTCCACCTCCCTGGAGCTCCCCCCTTACGTGCCCCGTCATTACGCCCCCTAGTGGTTACAATACAATTTTCGGGGGATGACTTATATAACGATATCCTCCGAAAGCAGGCACTAGGCCTTATTTTCAGAGGATGTCTTATTTTCGGGGAAACAGGGTAATAGGATAAATTTTACAGATACATCACAACTGGAGAGTGCATTAAACGCATCCCAGGGGAGATACTCAGGGTGATCAAGCATCTTTCTGATGAGGGTTCTAGCGGCCACTGTAGTGATGACCATGGCACAGACCGGGCGCAGCGCCGTCCCTGTACAAGAAAAAGCATGGGAGGCCACAGGTCAATGCGCCGGTCCTCAGCATCCCGAAGGGTACTATAAGCAGGGTCTGTAATAAAGGGGGGGGGGGGTTAGAAACCCCTACGATCTGCACATCCACCACGGGGGGGGGGGGTGATAACAATGGACCACCTCAGGGGGAAGAGGGTTATTTCCTATCCCAGTCCCCTGGGACCCCTGGAATTTACTGGGGAAATCCCATTCCTTGAGTACAAGAGCATGGAAACGAGCCTGCTCTAGAAATTCCAAGCGCGCTGTCGCTGTATGGAAACGCTCCCCTCTCGGCTTGGAGGCCTCACCAGGGAGAGAGATAGACAGGACCTTAATCAACAAAACTCACACTAGCCCCAGTATTCAGGGCCAGAATCGCCATGACTCCTCGGCCTCTCATCAGATGAGCCTGAGTCAGACCAGCTCTCCATCAGAAGGGGTATAGTCACACGGAGTAGTCAACTCCTCAGTTCCCATAGGACAACAGAAAACGGGAGGCGCCAAGGGCCACTTCTTACCAGGGCCCCTGCGCCCTGACAACCTCACCATAATCTGATCAGCCGTAGGCAGGCTGGAAGACAGGCTGCAAATCCCCACTTGTATGCGACTCAGCAGGAGTGAAAATTAAGCATGGGGAAATAAATGTATTGAAACGAGGTGCAGCCACTGGCAAGCCTGATTGCAGGGCCAGTGCTTGCTCGGCACATGGTGCGCAGACCCGTGCCCTGTCAGCATCCGCATGGGGTTGACCACACGCTATACACCGCCGGTCTTGTCCTAGAGGGTCCCGGTCACATAATTCTGAGATGCCTCCATATGGCGATTATCTAGGCACAATATGCCAGCAGGGATTTAAGCAATAGGCAACCCTGGATGCAAGGCCCGCTATAATTTAACCCAGGCCAGGGAAGCCACTGGATTCAACTGTCTGAAAGACCTAATGGGAATAAAGGGGGTGTCAGAGCCATGCGCAGTAATAGGAATCATGAAAATCGCCGGTGAGGGCACTTACAGACCAGACCAAGGTAGGAGGAGGGCCGTTACCACACACGCGCGACTAGCATCAAAATGGCGCCATGCGAACCTCGAAGGGCCAGAGCGGGCCGTGACGCGGAGCGCGCCAAAGCAGGCCCCCGCACCCCCCCCCCCCCCCCCCCGAAGAGCGTGAAGCTGTAAGGCAGTAGAAAATATTGTAAAAAGAAGCAGAGTGTATGACACACATAGCATAGATGATTTTTGCCAATTGAGACGCCGCAGCGTCTGGGGTCAATATTGTAAAGAGAAGCAGAGTGTATGACACACATAGCATAGATGATTTTTGCCAATGGAGACGTCGCAGCACATCCAATAAGGAAAGAGACGAGCGCGGCGGCGGCAGATAAAGCAAACAGCGCGGCTCTGTCACCAAGTTACAAGTCAAGGACAATACTAAGGCCATAATCGTGTAATTGCAGTACACTTGAGACCACCACATATACCCCCCCCCCCCTTTTCCCCCCGATCTACGGGGGGAAAACGAGGGAGGATGGCGACCCTTTGGATAGGGCCCACCGCAACACGGGGGCAATAATGCGGGAGGGGCATCCACTAGAGGCTCACCATCAGCCTATACCACCTACCCTTTGGTGGGGGACTGCGGTGGAGCATGGCTCCATAAGCACGCATGGTGCTGCCTACCTTCACCCGACCAGCGCAGCCCAGGCTGGGAGGCACATCACAAGGACGACGGGTGGGAATAGTCCAACAGGGCTGCAGGCTGTAAAAGCCCCGCTCACCTGCGAGAGAGTGATACTTCATGTCTTCGCAGTCGGCACTGCAGAGAATTCTGGGGATTTGTGGGAGGTCCCTGGGTATATGAAGGGCCGGGAGGAGCCTGTTTTTGCATGTCTGCAGTGCACAGCGCCATCTGGCGGAGAATACCCCAAGTGTAAGTATTATATCTGGAGCAGGACGTACTGTATACTTAGAATACTTATACATTGTATCACGTTATTACATTTCTCCCCAGGATAGAGCAGAGAAGATGAGTCAAAGTCTTTTAACCCTAACTTTGCTTGCAGACATGAGTCTGCATCTTTTGTAGATCACTTATACCTATATGCAAGGTGTTACTGGAAATCACTAACATGTCGTCTGACAATAAAGAGATTTATTCAGAATAAGACTCTCTCTATATAGACAGATTTAGAGCTTTCCAAGCAACATCCCTCTTCTGCGAATACAAACGATAAGCACAGATACAGAGCCTTTATTTTATAGGCTGTATAAGTCCTTTGTATCAGGTACAGTCATGACCGTAAATGTGGCACCCCTGAAATTTTGAATGAAATGAAGTATTTCTCACAGATGCAGGATTGCAGTAACACGTTTTGCTATACATGCGTTTATTCCCTTTGTGTGTATTGAAACTAAACCAAAAAAGGGAGGAAAAAAAAAAAAAAAAAAGAAAATTGGACATAATGCCACACCAAAGTGCAAAAATGGGCTGGACAAAACTATTGGCACCCTTAACTTAATATTTAGTTGCACACCCTTTGGAAAAAATAACTGAAATCAGTGGCTTCCTACAAACATCAATAAGCTTCTTACACCTCGCCAGAATGTTGGACCACTCTCTTTGCAAACTGCTCCAGGCCTATTATTGGAAGAGCACCTTTTACCAACAGCAATTTTAAGATGTCTCTACAGGTGCTCAATGGGATTTAGATCTGGACTCATGGCTGGTCACTTCGGAACTCTCCAGCACTTGGTTGCCATCCATTTCTGGGTGCTTTTTGACGTATGTTTGGGGTCATTGTCCTCCTGGAAGACCCAAGATCTTGGACGCAAAACCAGCTTTCTAACACTGGGCTGTACAGGGTAACCCAAAATGTGCTGTAGTCCTCATATTTCATAATGCCTTGCACACATTCAAGGCACCCAGTGCCAGAGGCAGCAAAGCAAGCCCAAAATATTATTGAACCTCCACCATATTTCACTGTAGGTACTTGGTTCTTTTCTTTGTAGGCCACATTCTGTTTTTGGAAAACAGAGTGATGTGCTTTACCAAAAAGCTCTGTCTTGGTCTCATCTGTTCACAGGACATTTTCCCAGAATAATTTTGACTTACTCAAGTGCATTTTGGCAAAATGTAGTCTTGCTATTTTATATCTGTCAGTAGTAGGGTCCTCATTGGTCTTCTGCCATAGCGTTTAATTTAAATGGCGACGGATAGTTTGTGCTGACACTGATGCTCCCTGAGCCTGCAGGATGAATATGTTTGGAACTTGTTTAGACTGCTTATCCACTATCCTGCATTGACACCTTTCATCAAGGTTTCTCTTCCATCCACACCGAGGGAGATTGCAACCCATGGCACTGTAGCTAAATCTTATTTATAATGTTGCGCACTGTGGACAAAGGCAAATCTAGATCTCTGGAGATGGACTTGTAACCTTGAGATTGTTGATATATTCTAAGTGTGCCATACACTCCACTTCGATCTTCATGACATGTGGGTAATCTCCAGTAGAGGGCGAACTTCTGCAGAGATGACTATGCAAAAGAAAGCCCCTCTTAGTCCATATATACCTGGGACCTCCCACCAATTCCCCAGTTCCTTCTCTGCAGAGAAGGCGACAAGACAGAAGATGAAGACTTCTTTACTTACAGATAAGCCGGGCCCACACCCGGCCGTTTATTGTCCCTATTGCTGCCAGGACCCTTTCTAAATTGCCCCTATTTGAGCCTCCCAGCTTAGGCTGCGGGTCCTGGTAAAGGTAGGCAGCACCCTATGGGTGCGGAAGGAGCACTGCTCCACCGTGAGACCTCACTAAGGGGTAGGCGGTTATCCAGGTTTTTGGTGATCCTGGTGTGGGATGCCCCATCCCTCTATGCTTACGGCCAGATTTTGGCAGGGTTCCCCCCCCCCCCCTTCTGGGTCCCTTACTCCCCTCCGGGAGGGGGGTGGCCTGGCTGTTAATTCGGTTTCATTCCCCTATGCACCTGTGTGTGGGTGTGATCTTCACCGTGTGCGTGTGTGACTGACAGGATGTTTTTCACTCCAGGGACCATATCTGGTGCTTTGCTTTAGCCTGGGGGAGCTTCTCCCCCCCAGGCTGTGTCCGGGGAGGGGCCGGGCTCTCAGCACGAGCTCGGTAGCCCCGTCCCCTTCTTTGGCGCGATTCTGTGGCTGCACTCCTGGGGATCCGCGTTGCTGGGAGGGGGTGTGGCCTGTGAGCGCGCGTTCTGCGCTGACCCGCCCTCCCCCTTCTCTTCCTGTCTTTTCTACATGAGGCACTTCTCGGGGGCCATTTTGGATGCCGTTTCTGGGCTGCGCTCCTGGTGGTAAGGGCCGAATGGCCACTTCCTCAGCTTATGTGGGGGCCCCCACTGATTGCGGGCATGTGTGTGTGTGTTTGTTTTGGTTACGCATGTCTGGAGCTGGAATAGATATATATAGATGTTATTGCTTTATATATGTAGGATTGCACTTATGTTGCCTGTTTGCGTGTTACAGATTGCATTGTATATTGTGCATATTAAGGGGTTCCTCCTGGTCCTGGGGTCCCTAGCGTAAATTTGATCACCTCAAATCCTCCCACCGGGGAGGGGCATCCCGGGTTGCTTAGGCGTAAATTCCCTGCGGTCTTGCGACTGACTACAAATCACCACCATATGGAGGCTCCGCAGGATACTGGGCTCGGGCTCCCTCTGGGACTATCCGGGCCATGTGTGGGGTATCCCTTACGGGGGAGAATGTGCTGAACTGTATCCCATGCGCACAAAAGGCCATAACACGGCAGTCTGGTACCCAGCCTTCTGGGTCGGCTCCTCCCGCTTCATCGCCTTCCCCTCCCGCCTTATCCGTACCCCAAGTGACATTGGTGCCAGTGGGGAGTCGCACTCTGATGTTTGGGCTAGGTTGGCCAGCATCGAGAAGATTATTGCTAGCACGGTGGGCAAGGCCCAGGCTAAAAAGACATTTGTCATCGGTCCAGCCCTTGTGGGATGTTGACGATTCCATTGATTTGTCAGATTATTCCCCGTTAGAGGAGGGGGAATTGTATCAGGAAACAGAGGCTGACTATTTTTTGGGGTCCGCAAGCCCCGTCTGGAATTCCCTACCCAGGGTCCCTTTGATGCGCTGATCCTTAGAGAATGGGGAGAGGCCCAGTCGGCTTCCTGGTGCTCCTCAGGGATGGGATAAGAAGTATCCTTTCCCGGTGGAGGCGGTTAAGCGCTGGTCTTCTCCCGAGGTCGACGCGCCAGTTTTAGGTTTGACCAACTCTTCTGTGCTGAACACCCCTGGCGCCACTTCCCTTAAGGATGGCGAGGATAAGCGCCTTGATCAGATGGCGTGCCACGCATTTGCCAGCGTGGGCTCGGCCCTGCGGCCTGTTTGTGCATCTGCCCTGGTGTCGCTTGCTACCAGGTCTCTTATCAGGGACTGGCTGAATAACGCTCAGTTTGATCCAACCTGCGCTGAGTTCCATATCCTTAAGAGATGCGAATTGTTCATGGATTTTGTCATGGCTGCTATGGAAGATTCTATTGTGTGTAGTAGGACTTCAGCCTTACTGGTGGCTATGCGCAGATTGGTCTGGCTCCGCCAGTGGACGGTGGACGTTGTGGCCAAGAAGTCGCTCACAGCTCTTCCCTTCTTGGGTACGTGGCTGTTTGGAGATAAATTGGATGCTGTTGCTAAGGGAGGTAAGTTACCTCAACGGAAGAGACAGCGCCGCCCCTTTCGGGGGGCTGGCTCGTTCACTCATTCCTTTCGAGGGGCCAGAGCGGCTAGGGGTTTGGCCTTCTTGGATGTTAGGGGCTCGTCCTGGAACAGGGGCAGAGGTCGGGCATGTCCCGCAGCTGCCTGGGGTTCCAAGCCCAAGCCTGCCGTTAAACCGGCTCAGCAATGAAGGGGCGTCCTCACCCGACAGGGTGGGGGGATGGCTGCGGCTCTTCTTCCAGGTCTGGGCCCGGGAGGTCACAGACAATTGGATCTTGGAAGTGGTCTCCTCCGGTTACAAACTGGAGTTCGAGTACTGGCCGCCCCCAAGATTCTTAAGGTCTCGGGTGCCCTCAGACCCTCAGGCTGCACAGGGGCTCCTGTTAGCAGTAAAAAAACTTCTGGACATGGGGGTTATATGCCCGGTGCCTCCGTCGGAGAGAGGCAGGGGTTACTACTCCAACCTTTTCACGGTTCCCAAAAAGGAGGGTTCGGTGAGACCCATTCTAGATCTCAAGGTTCTCAACAGGTTTATCAGAGCCAAAAAGTTCCGCTCGGCTATCAATTCCCTTCGACAAGGGGATTTTATGACATCCATAGACATCAAGGATGGATGCGTATCTGCATGTTCAGATTTTTCAGGCACATCAGAGGTTCCTCCGGGTTGCGGTGGAGGAACAACATTTTCAGTTTGTAGCTCTTCCCTTCGGACTGACCTCGGCGCCGAGGGTCTTCACCAAGGTCTTGGCGGGAATAATGGCTCTGCTCAGAGCTCAGGGCATTAGCAATGTGCCTTATCTGGACGACCTGTTGATCTCAGCTTCTTCCCTCCGTCAGGCGGAGCTGGACACCCACCAGGTGGTGTCGATCCTGGAGAGGTTCGGGTGGGTGATCAACTGCCCCAAGTCTTCTCTCTCTCAGTCTCAAGTGATTTCATTTCTGGGCATGAATCTGGATACCATTCAGGCCAGAGTGTTTCTGCCCCAGACCAAGGTGCAGGGGATTCAGGGTCTGAACTGCCTTCTTCTGGCCAATCCTTGCCCCTCTATCCGACAGGGGATGAAACTGGTGGGCTTGATGGTATCCTCCTTTGAGGCGGTACCGTTTGCACAGTTTCACATAAGATCTCTTCAACTTCTCCTATTGACGCATTGGGACAGGTGTCCGCAGTCATTGGATCAACCTTTCAGGATGTCTCCCAGGGTTCGGCAGTCCCTTCGGCGGTCGCTGGAATCGAGCAACCTGTTGAAGGGCAGATCCTTTCTGGTCCCTTGTTGGGAGACGTTTACCACGGATGCCAGCCTGTCGGGCTGGGGAGGTTATTGGAAGAGTAATCAGTTCAGCGAGGTGTGGGGTCCTCAGGAGGCTCACACCCCCATCAATGTATTGGAGCTCAGAGCCATCCGACTGGTTCTTGCTCGGCTGACCTCTCATTTACAGGGTCTACTGGTTCAGGTTCGTTCAGACAACCGAACGGCGGTAGCTTACATCAATCACCAGGGAGGGACTCGCAGCAGGAGTGCCCTCAGGGAAGTCTCTCGGATCCTGCACTGGGCGGAGAGCAATGTTCCTTGCATATCGGCAGTCTACATTCCGGGAGTGGAGAACACGGAGGAGGATTCCCTGAGCAGGGGATCCTCTCGCCAAGGAGAGGGGTCTCTCAACCCCGAGGTTTTTCTGGATCTTTGCCGCAAGTGGGCGGAGGTGGATCTCTCTTTGCCTCGAGGCACAATCACAAACTTCTGGCCTGTGTGTCTCTCAGGATCCTCTGTCTCTGGCAGTGGATGCCTTGTCCCTTGCTTGGAAGGATCTGGGGTTTCTGTACCTGTTTCCGCCCGTCTCCATGCTGGGCAAGGAAGTTCGCAAACTGGTTCTAGAAGGGGCACCAGCAATTGTGGTGGCTCCAAGGTGGCCAAGAAGGGTTTGGTACACAGACGTTGTAAGGCTGGCCGTAGATCAGTACCGGCTTCCCTTGTTGCCGGATCTGCTATCTCAGGGTCAACTACTTTACCCCAATTTACAAACGCTGGCTTTGACGGCTTGGCTGCTGAAACCTTCATTTTGAAAGAGGAAGGTTTGTCTGAGGCTGTTCAGACCTTGATTAGGGCTAGGAAGTGGTCCTCTTCTGGCATTTACTATAGGGCTTGGGAGGTCCTATATTGATTGGTGTGAGGCTAGGGCCTTGCAGGGTGTTTTCGATCAGCAGGATTTTGGAGTTTCTTCAGCATATTCTGGATCTTGGGTTCCAGCTTAGTACTTTGAAACGACAGGTCTCTGCTCTGTCGGTTTTCTTCCAGAGGTCTTTTGCTTTACACCTGCTGGTTAAGACCTTTTTCCAAGGGGTCGCACATGTGCGGCCCCCTCGGAAGGCTGTGGTTCCTGTTTGGGATTTGAATTTGGTTCTTTCGGCTCTGCAGGGTCCTCCTTTTGAGCCGCTACAGGATATTGCTCTTTCGGTTCTCACTCAGAAGGTTGCTTTCTTGGTGGCTATCATCTCTGTTCGGCGTGTTTCCCAGTTGGCGGCTCTGTCGATTCAGGCCCCTTACTGAGACACCAGGAAAAGGTGGTTTTTCGTTTTAAGCCAGATTTCCTTCCTAAGGTGGTGTCCGCTTTCCACCTCAATCAGGATATTGTTCTCCCTTCCTTGTGTCCTAAGCTTAAAGTGGACCAACACCGAGAGGTGATCGGCCCGGAAATCTATAAGATTCCCGGGCCGATCACCTCCCACCCCGCGGGACATCCGAGATCGGGATGTCCCGTGGGGTGAAACCCCCCAAAAAACCCCCAAACACCTTACCTGATCTTCCCTCGCGCCCCTGTAGGCGTGCTCGCGCCCGCGCCGGCCGTCTGCGAATGGCCGGCGGGGGCGCGCGCCGAAAGTGACGCGAGGAAGGCGGCGGCGGCGGCAGCCGCTTGGACGTTCCTGATCCCCGCCTGGACGTTGGCGGGGATTGGACCGTCCAGTCACGTGGGAGCGGGGACAGGTAAGATTTTGGGGCTTTCTGGGGGGTTTCACACAGCGGGGCACCCCCGATCGGGGTGCCCCGCCGAAGTGGACCAAAACCCAGGATAGTCAAAATCCTGGGTGTTGGTCCACTTTAACAATGACAAGGAGAGGGTTCTGCACAATTTGGATGTTGTTCGCTGTGTGAAGTACTATTTGGCGACTACTTCTTCATTCCGCAAGACGGACGCTTTTTTCGTAGTGCCCTGCGGGCCCAGGAAGGGTTTGGCGCCTGCTAAGTCTACGATTAGCAAATGGATTCGTCAGGCCATTGTTGGGGCCTATTCTGCTAAGGGGAGGACTCCCCCTTTTAGGGTCACTGCGCACTCTACTCGTGCTGTTGGTGCATCCTGGGCTTTTCAGCACCAGGCTTCTGTTGAACAAGTTTGTAAGGCTGCTACTTGGTCTTCCATTCATACTTTTTCCAAGTTTTACAAGGTTGATGTGCGGGCTTCAGCGGATGCTGTTTTTGGCCGCAAGGTTCTGCAAGCTGCAGTGGTTTGAGTTGGTACATTCTTTACCGTTTCTGGTTCCCACCCATGACGGACACTGCTATTGGATGTCCCAGATGTCATGAAGATCGAAGTGGAGTGTATGGCACACTTCGAATACTACCGTTTTGTGAGTACTCACCTTTAAAACGGGTATTATGAGTGTGCCATACACTCCACTTCGCCCCACCCTTTCTTTCAGGTATTCTGGGGCTTTTATATGGTGAACCATTGGTTTTGATTGTTAAGGTTATAATTGGTTCTTCCTGGTCCCCTTACTGCTTTTTTACACTGGGGAATTGGTGGGAGGTCCCAGGTATATACGGGTAACTTATAACAATGATAACAATCACCATACAGGGGATCCAGAATAATGCAAAAAAAACAGGGTGGGGTGGAGCAGGACGTATTGTATACTTATAATACCAATTCTACAGGTGAGTATTTCACAGAATTGTATTCTTAGTATACAGTACATCCTGCTCCAGATAGATTACTTACCTTTTTTTGCTGGGGATCCCACCCTACTTTATGGACACTGCTATTGGATGTCCCAAGTGTAACAGCAGACAGTTTAAACCACTGCCGCCTGCAAAACCTTTCGGCCAAAAACAGGATGAGCTGAGGCCCTAACATCAACCTTGTAAACTTTGAAAAGGTATGAACAGAAGACCAAGTAGCGGTCTTGCAAACTTGTTCAACAGAAGCCTGGTGCTGGAAGGCCCAAGAGGCACCAATAGCACGAGTAGAATGAGCAGTAAGGCGAAAAGAAAGGACTCTTCCCCTTAGCAGAATAGGCCTGAATCACGGCCTGACGGATCCATTTGCCGATAGTAGACTTGGCAGGAGCCAAACCCTTCCTGGGCCCAGAAGGGACCACAAAAAGAGCATCAGTTTACCTGAAGGATGCAGTGACCACCAGGTAATACTTCAACACCTGACCACATCCAAGGAATGCAAAACCATCTCCTTAGCATTGCTAGGATTAGGGCACAAAGAAGGAAGAACAATATCTTGATTCAAATGAAAAGCAGACATTACCTTAGGCAGAAAATCTGGCTTAAAGCGGAACACCACCTTGTCCTGTGTCTCCCAAAGTATGGGGGCTGAATAGAAAGAGCCACCAACTAAGACACGCCTGACCAAGTAATGGCTACCAGAAAGAAAACCTTGAGGGTAAGAACCGTCAGAGCAGCATCCTGCATAGGTTCAAAGGAAGCACCCTGCAAGGCAGACAAAACTAAGTTCAAATCCCAAACAGGGACCACAGGTTTACGTGGGGGGACGCACATGAGCGACCCCCTGGAAAAAGGGTCTTAATCAGAGAATGCTGAGCAAAAGACTTCTGAAAGAACACAGACAGGGCAGAAACCTGACCCTTCAGAGTACTGAGGCGGAGTCCCCGACTCCAAACCATGCTGTAAGAACTCCTGAACCCTGGAGACTGAAAACACCCGACAGGGAAGAGACCTAGGCTCACACCAGTCAGGTAGGTACGCCATACCCTATAATAGATGGAAGAAGTTTTTCTTCCTAGCCTTCACCATGGTATCAACCACCGAGGCGGACAAGCCTTTCTCCATCAAGATGGAGGTTTCAGCAGCCAGGCCGTCAGAGCCAGAGTTTGTAAATTGGGATGGCGTAAGGGGCCCTGAGTGAGCAGATCTGGCACAATGTACTGGTCTACTGCCATCTGCACCACGTCTGCGAACCACACTCTTGGCCACCTGGGGGCCACCAGAATTGCTGGCACCCCCTCCAGAACAATCTTGTGCAGAACCCTGCACAGCAGGGGGAATGGAGGAATGACATACAGGAACTGAATGTCCTGCCATGACATTGCTAGAGCATCCGTGGTCAAGGCCAGAGGATCCTGGGACAGGGAGACAAAGGCCGGGAGCATGTGATTGTGACGGGACGCAAACAGATCCACATCTGGTTGGCCCCAACGGTGACACAGAGTTTGGAACACCCTGTTGCAGAGGGACCATTCTCCCTAGCGAGAGGTCCCCCTGCTCAGAGTCTGCCAGGCGATTTTCCACCCCCGGGATGTACACAGCTAAAAGGCAGGGGAAATTGGCCTCCACCCATGTCAGGATCAGAGACACTTCCTGGAGGGCCCTGTAGAATTGTTTTTACTATGCATGGAACGGCCTGTTTCAAGAAGTCCTTTCGTATGGGATATTCCGCCACAAGGTGGCGCAGTGCACTGCAGAAGAGTTGTGGCTCCTCCCGGTACCATATAAAAACAGGATCACCAATAGACCTCTCCACTGTTGACAAGCAGTTATACAAGAAGCCGGGAGGTAATAAAGGTAAAAAAAAAAAAAAAAAAAAAACTAACTTGGAACAATTACCACAATGAGGCAACCAAGAATAACGATAACAAGGGTGGGGTGAAAAAGGACGTGCCATGCCTAGTAAAAACAATTATACAGGTGAGTACTCACAGAATTGCATTTTTCCTATTGCATGGCACGGCCTGCTTCAAGAAGTCCTTACGTCTGGGACATCCAATAGCAGTGTCCGTAAGGTAGGGTGGGATCCCCAAAAAGTAGTAACAGGCAGTTCAAGTCACTACCGCATGAAGTACCTTGCGGCCAAAAGCAGCATCAGCTGAGGCTTTAACATCAATCTTGTAAAACTTAGAAAAAGTATGAACAGAAGACCAAGTAGCAGCCTTACAAACTTGTTCAACAGAAGTCTGGTGCTGAAAAGCCCAGGAGGCACCAATAGCACGAGTGGAATGGGCAGTAACCCTAAAGGAAGGTACCCTCCCCTTAGCCGAACAGGCCTGCACCACCACCTGACGAATCCACTTACTAATAGTAGACTTGGCCGGAGGCAAAACCTTCCAAGGACCAGAAGGAAGAACAAAAACAGCATCAGGTTTCCTAAAAGACTCAGTAGCCACCAAGTAAAACTTCAACGCCCTGACAACATCCAAAGAATGAAGCACCTGTTCCTTAGAATTAGCAGGGTTAGGACACAAGGAAGGTAAGAAAATGTCCTGATTGAGATAAAAAGCAGACGCAACCTTAGGCAAGAAATCCAGCTTAAGCCTAAACACCACCTTATCCTGATGCCGCTCAAAATGAGGTTTAATGGAAAGCGCCGCCAGCTCAGAAACTCGCCTGACCGAAGTAATAGCCACCAAAAAGGCCACCTTAAAGTGGACCAACACCCAGGATTTTCACTATCCTGGGTGTTGGTCCACTTTCGCGGGGCCCCGCTGTGTGAAACTCCCCAGAAAGCCCTAAAATCTTACCTTTGTAGGCGACGGACAAGCGATGGATAAGCCGCTGCCTCCCGCACGTCCCTCTTACAGGGCACACGCCCGCGCTGGCCATTCACAAATGGCCGGCGCGGGAGCGCGCCCTGCTAGAGGGACGCGTGGGAGGCGGCAGCTTATCCGTCGCCTAAAAGGTAAGATTTTAGGGGTTTTCTGGGGGGTTTCACCCAGCGGGACATCCCGATTTCGGATGCCCCGCGGGGAGGGAGCTGATCGGCCCGGGAATCTTATAGATCTTATAGAGGGCCGATCAGGGGTGGGTGTTGGTCCTCTAAGTCAGAATGGCCCACGAATAGGTCACAGCCCCACGAATAGGCTCAAAGGGAGGACCCTGCAGAGCAGACAACACCAGATTTAAACCGGACCTTCACCGTGATTTAATGAAAAGCCCAAACTCTTAAAAAACAATTCCTCAGCATCTAAAATTAATATATTTTACATGTTTAGTCACTAATTTATTATACTTTCCCCCACTGGGCTGCAACTCTGTTCGGGAATTTAGGATACGGGCGCCGCCATCTTGACTCAGAAGCATCACACTTACTGAGGAGAGGAGAGTGGGATAAGGTACAAGGGGGCGGGTTATAGCTGTGCTTTGCTCAGACAGAGCAGAGCTGGGGTCAGGGAAAGGTCAGCAGTCCCAGAATGCAGAGCAGCACAGTCACTTCCTGTTTGCAGGCACTTCCTGTTTGCAGGCTGCCTGCAAAAATGGCAGCTTCCATAAGCCGCCATCTTGGATGTTTAAAGGCTTATAAAATGCAGTAGATGCAGGTAGGATGATTTTTAATGTGAGCAATCTGTATGTACAGGGTGTGGGAAACATATAAGATAGACTCTTATTTAGAGTGAAGGTCCGCTTTAAGTACCAGACTGGTAGCATAGGTTTACGTGGCGGACACACATGAGTAACTCCCTGGAAGAAAGTCTTAACCAGCCCGTGATTGGCAAAGGATCTTTGGAAAAAAATAGCCAGAGCTGACACCTGTCCCTTGAGGGTACCAAGTTGAAGGCCCGAATCCAAATCATGTTGTAAAAATTCCAGAATCCTGGGGATAGAAAACACCCGACAAGGAATAGACTTGGACTCACACCAGGAAATGTAAGCATGCCAGACCTTGTAGTAGATAAAGGACGAGGACTTCTTCTTAGCCCGAATCATAGTAACAGAGGCCGGCAACTCCTTGTCCATCAAGATGGAAGTTTCAGCAGCCAAGCCGTCAAAGCCAGCGTTTGTAAATTGGGATGGCGCAGCTGTCCCTGAGTGAGAAGATATGGACCCTTGGGCAAAATGTACCGATCTACTGCCAACTGCACGAACCACACCCTCCTTGGCCAACAGGGGGCCACCAGAATGGCTGGTACTCCTTCCTGGGCTATCTTGCGCAGCACCCTGCCCAGCAGAGGAAAGGGAGGGAACACAGAGGAGCCGAAACTCCGTCCAAGGAATCGCTAGCGAATCCGTGGCGAAGGCCAGATGATCCTGCGACAGGGAGACAAATCTTGGAAGCTTGTGATTGTGGCGAGACGCAAACAGGTCCACATCCGGCTGACCCCAGCGGTGACACGGAGTGGGACACCTTGTTGCTGAGGGACCATTCCCCCAGCCAAGACATCCTGCTGCTCAGGGACTCTGCCTCCTGGTTCTCCACCCCTGGAATGTAGACCCCCAAGATGCAAGGGACATTCTCTTCCACCCAAGATAGTATCAGGGACACTTCCTTGAGGGCTCGCTTGCTCAGAGTCCCTCCCTGATGATTGATGTAGGCAACCGCCGCCTGGTTGTCCGAGTGGATCTGAACAGCCCGACCCCTCCTGCCCTCCTACCTCCTGCCCCCTCCCTACCCCCCCGGAACTTCAGAGACTTCCCAAAGCCCCCCAACCGGTCAGATTGGTATCTGTGGTGACAGTCTCCCAGCACGGAGACAGAAAGGTCCTGCCCACTAGAAGGTTCCTTGAGTCCAGCCACCACGAGAGGGACTGTCTGGCGAGGGGATAGAGCAAATTCCCGATCCAGGGACACAGGGTCCTGAACCCAAACTGACAAGAGGTGCAACTGAAGAGGTCTCATGTGAAACTGAGCAAAGGGGACCGCCTTTGAAGCAGGACACCATCAGGCCCACCAACTGCATCCCCTGCCGGATGGAGGGACGGGGACGCAAGAGCAGAGCTCATGCCTGCTTCTGAAGGCCCTCCTTCTGCTGAGGCAGGAATACCTTGACCTGAGGAGGTATCCAGAGTCATGCCCAGAAAGGACCTCGCCAAAGATGGAGACAGTGAAGACTTGGGAAAGTTGATCACCCAGCCGAACGACTCGAGAGTGGAGGTCACCACCTGAGCATCCTTCTCGGCCTGATGAAGAGACTGAGCCACAATCAGAATGTCGTCCAGGTAAGGGAGGATGCGAATGTTCTGGTTCCGCAACAGAGCCATCATGCCCGCCAGCACCTTGGTGAACATCCGAGGCTACTGGTAATGCTGATCCTCTAGAGCGAACCTGCGGAATCTCGGATGACCTGGAAAGATTGGCACATGAAGATAGGCATCCTTGATGTCCATGGTGGTCATGAAGTCTCCCGGGCGAAGGGTACTGACAGCAGAGCGCAGAGTCTCCGTGCGAAAGTGCTTGAACCTGACAAACTTGTAGAGACCCTTCAAGGCCAGGATGGGCCTCAAAGACCCGTCCTTTTTGGGGACCGTGAAAAGATTCAGAAGAGTAGTACCCCTGACCCTGTTCTTGGGAAGGCACCAGGCAAATGACTCCTGACTCCAACAGGCGTTGAACTGCAAGGCGCAAACCCTGAGCTGACAGAGGGTTTTGAGACATCCGGGATCTGAGGAATCTTGGGGGCGGCCAGGCTGCAGCTCTTGTAACCGGAGGACACCACCTCCTGAATCCACCGGTCTGAGACGCGGAGCCTCCAGACATGAGCAAAGAGCCGAAGCCGTCCCCCCACCCGGATGGGTGAGGGCGCCTCCTCATGCCTGAAGGGTCTTGGGAGGGGGTTTGGGCTTGGCTCCCCCAAGAGAAACCGGGGCGACCACGGGACCTGCCACGTCCAAGACTCTGTGGCTACCCGAGAAGAGGGAGCCATGACCTCCTCTAAAAAGGCACGAAAGGAGGAGGAAGTACCCCGAAAGGGCCGAGGCTGCTTCCTATGCTGAGGTAGCCTACCATCCTTGGCTAGAACATCCAGACGCTCACAAAGAGCCGTAGCCCCGCAAAAGGGAGCCCAGTAAGAGCCTTCTTGGCTTTAGTGTCAGCTGCCCACTGACGCAACCAAACAGAGCGGCGCATAGCCACCAAGAGGGCAGAGGCCCTACCACCCAGCCGGACCGCATCATCCATGGCAGTAAGGACAAAGGCAACAAAATCAGAGCAAAGCAAGAGGGCCCTATAATCCTCCCTCCTCCTACCAGCCTTAGCGCCATCAGTGAGACGCTTGAGCTTTTTCTTAAGGGCAATAGCTGTAATGGCAGCGGCGCAGACCGGACGCAGCCCAGCCCCCACAAATGTAAAAGCATGGCAGGCCAGCTGATCCATACGCCTGTCCGCGCTGTCCCGCAGTGTAGTAGTGTCAGGGGAAGGCATGACCGAGGTGTTGGACAGCCCTAGAACGGGAGCGTCCACCTCAGGGAGACACGACCATCGCTTGACCAGGTCAGCAAAAAAGGGATACCTCTTATCCAACCCTTTGGCACCGCGGGGCAATCTATTAGGACGTTCCCACTCCTTGAGCACCATATTAGAGAAATGGCCCTGCTCAGGGAACTCCAGACGTTATTTATCAGGACGAAAGAGCTCACCCTGCTTCCTCTTAGACACCTTAGGGGGGCAATGTGCAAGGTTTCAAAAATGTCAGACAGCAGTCTATCAGTGTCATCAGGGAGCCATGGATCCTCCCAGGACGCAGACCCAGGGTCACCAAGGGCATTGATTCCCTCATCCTCCTCAGCAAAGAGGGAGGGCGTGGGAGCCAGGTGCCGCTTCTTGCCAGAGGCTTTACCTGGAACAGGCCTGGCAAGCTGCCTTTCAATGCTGGCCACACAAAGTGCCAGATCAGATTGAGATTGTGACCCCCTACTAGTATCCCTGGGGGGGAGGGGGGGGGGCTTAAATGCAGGCGCGGGGGGGGGGGGGGGGTAGGGAGACGCCAAAGGGAGCGCAGAAAGGGTAAGAGAAGCGCTCAACCCAGCCTGGGCCGCAATGATACCTTGGGCGCACGGCACGCACACCGCGCCACCACCACTCAAAGGGGATGTCCCGCACATGCACAGCCAGGATTGCCCAGAAGGACACCCCCCCGAGCACGCTATCCCCAGAAGCCTCCATATGGTGATTAACACAGGCGCAATAGACCAGCACAGGGGTAAGGGCTAATAAAAAGCCACCCGGGATGCCCCCAGAAGACCAAAAGGGGAGACGAGGGGGGTTAAGGAGCAGAACCAGGAGAACAAACAACCCACAGTTGTCCCGCCTGAAAGACAAACATGCACATAAGCAAAGGGGAATCACGGACCAAGGAGACCGCAGGCAGAGGATCACCAAGCCACCAGACCACAGGAGGAAGAGACACAGGAAACTATTACCGCCGCAGCCCAGGAAGGAAGAGGGTCCCCAGACGTGCAGCAGGCTCAAAATTGCCCCGCCCCCCGAAGAGCGCCATCACAATCCAAAAACAACTCACAGCCACATGGCCACCCAGCGTGGAGCGCAGTACAAAGCGACGGCGGCGAAAAACAGCGTCAAAAAAAAAAAACTCGCCGCTAGCGCCCCCCCCCCCCCCCCCCCGAACACACGCCGGGGAGAAGAGAGCAAGCAGGCAGCGCCAGGGTAGGGGGGAACCCCAGAAACCAGAAAACCAAGGCAAAACAAGGGCATAAAGCCTATGGCCGGCTACCCTTTGTGGTACAGGGTCTGCGGCTTGGAGCAGCGCCCCTTGAGCACCAGACCTTTGTGCTCCTCTACCTTCACCCGATCTGTCAGCCGAGGCTGGGAGGCACAGAGGGTCCAGAAATGGGTGGAAACTGACATGCAGGGCCGGGGGCTTGGTTGCCCCGCTCACCTGCGCAATATAAAGAGCCATCTTCTATCCTTATCTCAGGAAACACTGGATAGGTCTATTGGTGATCCTGTTTTTATAGGGTACCGGGAAGAGCCACAACTCTTCTGCAGTGCACTGCGCCACCTTGTGGCAGAATATCCCCATACGTAAGGACTTCTTGAAACAGGCCGTGCCATGCAATAGGAAAATCCTTCAAGAGCAACTGCTCCCAAGCATCCAGGAGCAAGTAGATGTTTTTTCCCAGCGTAAAAAAGCACGTCACAAGGCAAAATGGTTAAGACCAAATAAAAAAAAATAATTAAAAAATTATGGTTCCAATGCATGGAAAGCAAACTTTTGAATCACACCGAAAACCTGTGGTCAATCCTCAAATGTGTGAACAAACAAATTGTAACAAACATTGGTAAGTCCAAACACCGACTAGGCCAGAACGCCATCAGTCCTGTACATGTCAATGTTTGCAAAATGTACGAAATGCTTATTCGTTATATTACCACTAAAACACACTGAAGCAGAAAACACTTGTGGAATCATCACCCAAAAGAGGTCAGGCACAGATCCATATGATACTACTTCAGTAGGTCCATCATGGTCTTGACCAAGTCAGCCAAGAAGCTGCTACTTTTAGGAACCTAGGCAAA
Organism: Gastrophryne carolinensis; assembly: GCA_027917425.1. Lineage (NCBI taxonomy): Eukaryota > Metazoa > Chordata > Amphibia > Anura > Microhylidae > Gastrophryne > Gastrophryne carolinensis. The sequence continues at coordinate 24,591,250 of CM051240.1, forward strand.
TCTATGTTTTAGTTGTTGGGAGCAACCCTTGAGTCCTCCTGACATCAGAAAACAAGTTCTCCCTTCATGACCTTGGGTGGAGGTCAGGCCGTTACGAGACTATGAGAATCTTCATAATCAAAAACCCATAGATCATGGGATAATGCACATTAATTGGAGGCAGATAGGAGTTTATCATGTCTGAATCCCTACCTTGTGGAGGAAAAACAGGCCCTTGATTAATCTGGCCAACCTCCTGAGTCAGAAATTCCTCATTATCCAGGCCACGCCCATTTTCTGCCGGAATAGAATTTGAATGAGCCAAAGGATCAGGGAAAGACAACAGGCCATGTCAAGGCCACAGTCACACATTGACCATAAATGTACCCTAAACCCAATGGAAATAGTTAGCAAGCAGCTCGCTGGATTTCCTGTCCCACGTGCCTCTCCGCCAGAAGCAGGGCTCCAAAGTTTGCCCCTTTCAATTTGATTCCTCCAGGACCACACCTACAGCTACCTCGTCCCTTGTGGTTCTCAAGTGTGAGCGAGCACCGCAAGCCACAGGGGTCCCGCAGCAGTCTGACCAATGCACAGCATCCTCAAGACTCAAAACTACACCACGACATGCCTAATCACTCTTCCCAAGACAGATAAGGTAGGAGAAAGTTAACATTTGCTTGGATGGGGCCTTTAACAACATCAGGAGCACCCACCGACCCAAAAAAGGGAGAACCTCACAATATGCCTCAAGAGAAGGACTACCTCTACCTGGACTACAATGACCATCCATCACCACTAAAGCACTTGCTTATAAAAATACAATATTTATTTTCAAAATCACATTTAGACAAGTGCTCTTTGTAAAAAAATAAAGTGTAAAGTTAAGTGCATCTATAATCAGAAGGGAAGTTTATGTGGTCACCTTCCATTTCCAGCCCAGTGCCCCAAAACTGGCTTTTTTTTTTTTTACCACAGCCTTTGCCCAATATCCATAAAAAAAAAAAACTTTAGGATGTTGTATTATGGTGAATAGCAGCCATATGCTAATTAATGCAGTTACAACCAAACTGTCACAATGGCAGTTAGGTTGAAGTGCTCCCTAATGCCGAGCTGTGTATACTCTGCATCATCACTGGGGGCAGGGCTGCTCAGCCAAGGAGCAATATGGCCGACTGCATCCAGTTCATGTTATGGATATTGGGCAAGCCGTTTTGGGGCACTGGGCTGGGGATAGAAGGTAACAATTCCCTCTGAGCATAGGTGCACTTTAAGAGTGACTTTTTTTATACTGAATCATACAAATAGGGGGGACACATTTATCCCCATTGCACATAGCTAGTAACAAATATAAAAATTACCATCCCCCAATCTAACAGATAGTGCTCCGTGTCATGTGACAGCTTGACTTTAAATGTACAAAAAAAGCCATTATATTGGTTCCTAAATGTTCTCATTGACAAGTGGCTGACTGCTGGTCACCAATCAATTCCTAGACAGCTTGCACATCAAACCTAAATGGTTTCCTGTTGGTGTATGGCCACTAATGGCAGTTCATCAGGTGACCATGAATGACAAAGTGGCGACTAGCTTATAGGACCGCTTTAAAGGGATCATTCATGCTAACAGCAAACAAAGCAGGGTTTTCTTATCTGCATCCCAAAAGGATGCATCCTGGTGTGCTGCTGATTAGAGCGGCTTTTGAGATTTGACCCCCTTCCCTGTAGCACTGCCCCTGGATTTTATTTATGCAGGACCTTTTATTTTTATCACTGGGAGGTGGACCTAACTCCACCCCCTTTGCATCAGACACACCAAGGATGGTTTTTGAAGGGGAAGATGGCTGCTCCCCGCTTTCCTTGTCTGCCTTTCCCCTGCTTCCTTGTACAAGCCCACTTTCAGCAAAACAAAAAAGTTGTTAAGAATAAATAAAATTCAGAGGCTGGCCTACAAAAAAGGGGGGGATGAACCTGCGCAACAGCAGCTTAATTCAGAAGCTCACAAGATCAATCTCTTGGCAGGTAAGTAAACAAGGGTTTTTACACTAAGCTTGGATAACTAAGTTAATCTTTCACTCACTCAGGTACAGAGTTACCTTGTTCAGCTTCCAGCTTGAGGAGAGAAACCATCCTAATTCAGCCCGTTTTTTTTTTTTGTTTTTTTTTTTAAAGGGACACGCCAGGCAAACGGTTAAATGTTCCTGCTTTCTGCTCTCCCCATGCTGGCTGGCAGGGACGGCATCTTTTATTCAGCTGTGTTTTATATTACTCAATAACTCTGAACTACGCCACCTCTACAGGGCCTCCTCGGTAGTAGCAGATGATCACTCAATGTATGTTTCAATGTGAAGGTTCCTTTCAGGGGACCTTAAAAAGGAGTCTGCATTCTCAGATGAATCCTTTAGCACTGTGAAGTGCTGGTGAATGAAATATGCTGCCACTGACAGTATAGGGGCAAGAAGAAAGCAGCCTAATGTAACCCTTTGCCTGGAGCGTCCCTTTAATATTTTTTTTTTTTTTTTTTTTAGCAGGCCCAACATACACAGAAACCCTCCCCCTGGTGCATCTACCAGACCAATATGGGGAGGCGGGCACAGAACAGTGGACAAGCATCCCAGTTGCCCAGAAAGGTGGCATAACCATCAGATAAGAGCGGTTTTAGGACCAGTATCTGCGAAAGAGCAGGTAAGAGGCCCATTAAGAGGGGCGTAAGCCACCCCCCCCCCCTTCAAAAAAATAAAAAACTGCACTGGACAGCATATTTGTGCCTCAAGGCTGGGCGCTTAATGTGAGAGCTATGTGAATATAAAGAGAAAGATTTTAAAAAGGAGAGTATACTAAAATGTTCTTTTTGGCATACTGACCCTTTCCTAATGCACTGGAGTGCAGAATTGGACCTACCTTTTAAAAAAGTAAACCTTATACCAACTATATATCACAAAAAGGTCATGGGTCACAAATAGAAATCACATGGTGCCAGTATTAAACACCCTGAATAGGTAAAGGAGTTCCATCTATTACTCAGCTTGCAGGACTACTTCTCACCTTCCCCTGTGACGGCGGGAGCGGCGGCCTTCGGAGACGTGGGTTTGGCAGCAATATTGGTCTCCATCGCAGGGCGGGAATCTGGGGTGGAGGCTTGGGAAGAGGAGTCCATGGAACTTGCCGACGAGGCAGATTTGGGGGAAAGGGGAGCATAAGAACGAGATGAAGCTGCAAAAGAAGACGGGGAGATGAAGCTCTGCAGATACGCAGGAGTTAGAGGAACACCCCTGTCCCCCATCACCTATGAACTGACCTGAAGGTGAAGTGGACACTTCGATAGGACGGCTGGATGGAGAAGACATGGTCTTGCTTCCCCGCATGGGGCGCTGAGCTTTGGGAGACATTCTGGAAGGCCCTAATTTAAGACACAAAACAGTCAGAGAACCAAGTGATGACAAGTTACAAGACAAATGTCTGTGGCAATGCGAGTTACACTGGAGCGTAAACAGGTAGTTTTGCCAGAATTCTGGCTTCTTAAAGCCGAAAAGAAAAAAAACTTAAGCAGGTTGGCTTGGCTTTCCCCCAGGGAATCAAATTGGGATGCCCCCGCTGTGGGAAACCCCCAGATGGCCAACACCACAAAAAAAACTGTGGCTCCAGCACACATGGGAATTTAAACCAAGATGCCACCACTCACCTTTTACAGATCATTCAATAATACCATCTATAATTGATAATTATCTTTTCATTCATCATCATCATGTTAAAAAATACATAAAATACAAATCAGACATTTAAAAACAACCCACAAATCATCCCCCAGCAGGAGTAACCTAATTAATCCCCATTATCCATACAAAGTCATTTCTTTCCATAATAAATCCTACCATCAAATACCTAAAGTGCTAATGTGCAACAACAAAAGTGCTAAGAGCCAAAAAATATATATACAAAATCTGCAATAAATTGTGAGCAAGGAAACTATCTGGGATGAAATCACCTCAGTGCAAAGTATGACCCCCAGATGGCCAGTAAAAGCTTACCTGTTTCAATTCCAACGGCACCAGTGCGGGCTCTCGCCCAATCAGAGCCACTTGGCTTGACAGTCATTCGGCAACGATTGTTTACACTAGGGGGTGCATCCCCTGCATACTCCGGCTGTGCATGTGCTCGCACCCCAGCCATTCAAAAAGGAAGGAGCATGCCCATGGCTGGAGACAGGCATGTGGCCGCTTGCACTCCCACTGAAGATCAAAGCTGTTCGCCAAATAACAGTCACAGGCAAGTGACTCCAATTAGATAAGAGCCCTCACAAAACCTAAAGACTCCAGGGCCCACCGCTAGACTGACCCTGGGGCATCCTATAATGTGACTCCCCGATGTGTAAAACCGATGTGTAAAACCCCCAGGGTTGCTGGTAATCTTACATTTCCCGTTGGCTTCCCGGCATCCCAACAGCCCTCTACACACGTCGCCCAGCCATACAGATAGGCCGGATGCACGGGAACGCACACTACACAGGGGAACCGGATATGCAGCTGCCAACATTCCCTATGCCAAAGCGCAGTTAAAAACAACTGCTTTATGATGTGCAATAATATGCATGACCTAAAGAGCTGATTGAGCAAGCACATGCGCCATGGGAACGGCAGAAAGGCGAATTGGCGAGCTGAGGAGTTTCATACAGTGGGGCATCCTACAATGGGATGCCCCAGAGCCAGATCACCAGTTTGTTCAAAATACTGGCGATTGGTCCACTTTAGTTTGCCCGCTTTATGCTCTCCCCTAGCTGTGAGGGGCTGTATTTTTTTTTCAGCCTGCTTTATATTTCCTAAAGTAGACCAAAAACCCTCCATCAAGGAACCAAAACGACTTTTGACTTCTATGAACTTTGACTTTCCTATGTGTTCGTTTTAAAGGCACACCAGTGCCATCCTCACACACTCATCTAACCCGGAACCAACACCAGGAGCCTGCAACACTAATAAAAACCCAGCTTGAGCAAATTACTTACCTTTCTCGAAGAAGCCCGGATCTAACACATTACTTACCTTTTTTCAGCTAAACCCAGATTTAACAAATTAATCACCTGTCAAAAAACCCCCAACGTAATAAACTCTCACAACTGGTCAACCCACACCTTTCCACTCCTTAAAGCACACTTATCTCTATTTTTTTCTAGCCCTAGGCTCAAATAGCTGTACAACATACCCAATATAGGGAGTATTGGTCAACTCCCAACAGGTGCAGCGGAAACAATTTTCCAAGCGCTGATATACACAACATTAACAGACCAAAAACCCTGATAACCCGGCTAGGGAGTCTAAAACACTCCAGGGCTGGGATATAGCTTGTGCTAAAGTCCTGTTTAAAAAACAGCCCAAACAGGAGAAGAGGAAGATGGACCCAGCCATTACAATCGATAAGCTCTGTGTGCAGCCTTGCCCCCATTGCCAAGACAGATTTGCAACAGGCCCATGAATAAAATCCGGGGAGAGACCAGGTAAAGGCTGACTTACCTCCATTGATGCCTCTCTGCTCAGAGACTGGGCTCGAACTGGATTCAGGATAGTGCTGAGGAGCACCACGAGGAGGCATGGAGCCCATCCCGGGTCTTCCTCCTCTAGAAGAGTTTGTGCGGAGCCCTCCACGAGATACATCTCTGACACGCTGAGGAAGAGGAATGTACTTCCCATCTCTAAAAAGAGAAAAAAAAAAAGAAAAGAAAAATACCATTTTGTGAATAGTCACCTGTAAAATGGGTATTGTAAGTATGTCACACACCCCGCTTCAAGACATTCATTACATGTGGGTAATACTGACCTGTAGATAGCGATATTGCAGAGATGTAAGGAAAAAAAGAGCCCCTCCCGGTCCATAAATACCTGGGACCTCCCACTGATCACCCAGTATAAAGATAGCAGTAAGGAAAGGGACCAGGAAGAGCCAAAAATAAATCACAACAACGCAAAGTTCACCAAATAAAGGATCCAGAATACAAAAGGGCAGGGTGAAGCGGGGTGTGTGACATACTTACAATACCCATTTTACAGGTGAGTATTCACAAAATGGTATTATTCTAAGTATGTCACACACCCCGCTTCAAGACATTCATTACATGTGGGACATCCAATAGCAGTGTCCATAAAGGGCGGGGGTCCAAAACAAGGCAATAAAGCACAACTTAAACCACTGTAGCTTGCAGAACTTTGCGGCCAAAAACAGCACCCGCTGAGGCCCGCACATCAACCATATAAAACTTGGAAAAAGTGTGAACTGAAGACCAAGTAGCGGCCTTACAAACTTGCTCAACAGAGGCCTGGTGCTGAAAAGCCCAGGACGCCCCAACAGCACGAGTAGAATGAGCAGTAAAACGAAAAGGGGGAACCTTCCCCTTAGCAGAATAGGCCCCAACAATGGCCTGACGAATCGGGCGCCAAACCTTTCCTGGGCCCGGAGGGCACCACAAAAAAGGCATCCGTCTTCCTAAAAAGACGACGTTACCACCAAATAGTACTTCACACAGCGAACCACATCCAAGGAATGCAAGGCCCTCTCCTTGTCATTGCTGGGCATAGGACAGAAGGAGGGCAAAACAATGTCCTGATTTAGATGAAAGGCAGAAACCACCTTAGGAAGGAAATCCGGCTTGAAACGGAAAACCACCTTGTCCTGATGCCTCTCAAAATACAGAGCCTGAATGGACAAAGCGCCAACTCAGAGACGCGCCGAACAGAAGTGATAGCTACCAAAAAACAACCTTCTGCGTAAGCGAAGACAAGGCAATATCATGCAAAGGCTCAAAAAGGAGGACCCTGAAGAGCAGAAAGAACCAAATTCAAATCCCAAACTGGGAGCAAAGGCTTCCTGGGAGGCGCACATGCGTAACCCCCTGGAAAAAGGTCTTAACCAAAAGGATGAAGAGCAAAAGACCTTTGAAAGAAAACCGCCAGGGCAGAAACCTGCCCCTTCAGAGTACTAAGCTGGAGCCCCAGGTCCAGACCATGTTGAAGAAACTCCAGAACTCTGGAAATAGAAAACGCCCTACAAGGCAACGCCCTGACCTCACACCAATCAATATAAGATTTCCAAGTCCTATAGTAGATGGTAGAGGAAGACCGCTTCCTAGCGCTAACAAGAGTCCGAATCACAGCATCGGAAAGACCTTCTTCCTTCAAGATGGAGGTTTAAGCAGCCACGCCGTCAAAGCCAGTGTTGGTAAATTGGGGTAAAGTAGTAGACCCTGAGTGAGCAGATCCGGCAGCAGGGGCAGAGCGAACTGATCCTCTGCCAACCTTACCACGTCTGCGAACCAAACCTGTCTTGGCCACCTTGGAGCCACCAGAATTGCTGACGCGCCCTCCAGGGCCAGCTTGCGCACCACACTGGCCACCATGGGAAACGGAGGGAACAGGTACAGAAACCCCAGATCCCTCCAGTTCAGAGACATGGCATCCACTGCCAGAGCCAGTGGATCCCGCGAGAGAGACACAAATGCCGGAAGTTTGTGATTGTGACGAGAGGCAAAGAGGTCCACCACCGGAGACCCCCACCTGAGGCAAATCAAGCGAAACACCTTGGGGCTGAGAGACCATTCCCCCCGGCGAGATGAGAACCTGCTCAAAGAGTCTGCTACCGTGTTCTCCACTCCCGGAATGTAAACTGCCAAAATGCACGGGACATGGCTCTCCGCCCAGGCCAGAATCAAAGACACTTCCCTGAGGGCACTCCTGCTGCGAGTCACTCCCTGGTGATTGATGTAGGCGACCGCCGTCCGATTGTCCGACCGAACCTGAACCGGCAAGCCCTGCAACTGATGAGTTAAGCGAAACAGAACCAACCTGATGGCTCTCAATTCCAGAACATTGATGGGCTTGTGAGCCTCCTGAGGCCCCCACAGTCCCTGAAACTGACGACCCTTCCAGAAACGCCCCCATCCTGACAGGCTGGCATCCGTGGCGACCGTCTCCCAACAAGGAGTCAGAAAAGATCTGCCCCTCAGATTGATCGGATCCAGCCACCACTGAAGGGAACGCCGAACCCGGGGGGTCATCAGGAAAGACTGATCCAACGACAGTGGAGACCTGTCCCAGGCCGCCAACAGATGGAGCTGGAGCGTCCTTGTGCGAAACTGAGCAAAAGGAACCGCCTTGAAGGAAGCCACCATCAATCCCACCAGCCTCATCCCCAGACGAGGGATGGACAGGAGAAGCCGAGCCAACTCCTGAATCAAGAGAACCTTGGACTGAGGAAGAAACACCCTGGCCTGGGAAGTATCCAGAGACATTCCCAGAAAAGACACTACCCTGGACGGAGAAAGGGAGGACTTGGGGTAGTTGATCACCCAACCGAATCTCTCCAGAGTGGATACCACAGTCCTGGTGTCCAACTCCGCTTGGCTGAAGGAAGACACCATAATGAGAAGATCGTCCAGATATCACGATGCGGATACCCTGGTCTCTTAGGAGAGCCATCACCCCAGCCAGCACCCTGGTGAACACCCTTGGAGCCGAGGTAAGACCGAAAGTGCCACAAACTGAAAATGCCGATGCTCCACCACGGACCTGAGAAATCTCTGGTGCGCCGGAAAGATTGGAACATGCAGGTAGGCCTCCTTGATGTCTATGGATGTCATAAAGTCCCCCTGACGAAGAGAGTAGATAGCTGAACGCAGCGTTTCCATGCGGAATTTCCGCAGACGGACGAACCTGTTGAGGATCTTCAAATCCAGGATGGGCCGAACAGAGCCGTCCTTCTTGGGCACCGTGAACAGATTGGAATAAAAGCCCCGGCCCGAGGGAGGCACCGGGCAAATGACAGCCATATCCAGAAGATTTTTTACTGCCGCCCGGAGCCCCTGCGCGGACAGAGAATCCGAAGGCACCCGAGACCTGAAGAATCTGGGAGGGGGCCGGAACTCGAACTCCAGCTTGTAGCCGGAAGAGACCACTTCCCGCATCCATCTGTCCGAGACCTCCTGGTCCCAGACCTGGGAGAAGCGTTGCAGCCGCCCCCCCCCCCACCCACAAGGGTGAGGGCGCCCCCTCATTGCCGAGCTGGTTTGGCCGCGGTTTTGGGCTTAGAGCCCCAACTGTATCCTGGACGGGCACGTCCCCTGCCCCTATTCCCGGAATCTCCTCTGGATGAGGAGAAAGCCAAGCCTCTGCCAGCTCTGGCCCCACGAAAGGAAGGAGCGAAGGAAGCCGCCCCCCGAAAGGGACGGCGTTGCTTCCTGCGTTGAGGTAACTTACCGCCCTTGGCGACGGAATCCAATTTTTCTCCAAAGAGCAGCAATCCCACAAAAGGAAGAGCCATAAGCGACTTCTTGGACACAAAATCAGCCGCCCACTGGCGCAACCAAACCGAACGCCGAATAGCCACAAGCAGGTGGCTAGTACAAATGACAAAAACAATTCACACCGTTTAAGACCAATGAACTCGTCACTAGCCGGATCAAGCCCGGAAGTAGCCAACAGGTCCCTGACAACCGACCTGGTAGCCACCACCAAAAGCGCCAAAGCACAAACAGGCCGCAAGGCCGACCCAACACTGGCAAAACCATGACAAGCCATCTGGTCAATGCATTTATCCTCACCATCTTTAAGAGTGGAACAATCGGGAGCGGTGTTGGACGACCCCAAAACCGGGGCATCCACCTCAGGAGGAGACGACCAACGCTTTACGGCGTCCAACGGAAAGGGATATTTTTTATCCCAACCCTGAGGAACACCTGGGAGCCGAGTAGGCCTCTCCCATTCCTTAGTAATAATTCCATCAAAATGCGTTTGATTAGGAAATTCCAAACGCGGCCTAGATTCCTCGAAAAACTCCCCCTTTTGCGGAGGAGCCGCCTCAGGAAGAGAAATAGTCAGAACCTCAAACATTTGAGCCAGAACCTTAGGGGTATCCAAGGAATTCCCCAAGCCCCGCTAGGTATCAGCACCAAAAAGCTGTTGATCGTCCGAACAATTCGATTCCTCAAATAACTCCCCTTCCTCAAGCGGGGAGTAATCGGACCAATCCAGAGAATCAAAATCATCAAAGTCAACCGCCGGCGTGGATGGCGACAAGTGCTTTCTCTTAGCTGGGGCCTTTCTGGCAACCGCGCTAGAAAATAATTTTTCAAGATTGGCCAATCTGGCAAACACCTCAGATTGCGACTCCCCACCCATGACAACATCACACGGGGCACGGATCAATCGGGGAGGGGAAGGAGAAGAGACCGGCGGTGCTGAACCAGACGCCTGGAGTCCGGACTGCCGCGCACATGGTACACAGAGGAACAGATCATCCCCCGTAAGGGATACCCCACACCCCATACACTTCCGGGATTGCCCCGAGGGGAGCCCAAGCCCAGTATCCAGGGATGCCTCCATACGGTGAACTTATAGGTAGTCGCAATGACCAAGGGAATTACGCATATAAGCAACCCGGAATGCCCCTTTAATGTCCCAAGTGGGAGGATTTACAATAAGCCCAATTTGAACCCAGGGACCCTAGGACCGGGAGAAAACCCCTTAAACACCAATGTAGGTCCGCCTGGAAGACAGACACCCAATCAGCATAGCAGGCACATAGAGCAAATAAAATATATACAGAAATGCATAGGACAAAAGGAAGTAAAGGAGGCCCACAGGGCCACTCACTGCGCTGTAATGGCGCCCCCACGCCACGAAGCGGAGAAGGAGCAGACAGAGAGGAGAAGGTGGCATGGCCAGCGCGGATCGCGTGTCGTGCCTTGCTCCGCCCCCCTTCCACCGCCAACCCAGCGCATCTCCCAGCCGGAGACCAGGCTCCGCAGCGGCGCCTGCCGCACGGGGGCGGGCCGCGGCATCGTGCCTAACGCCCAGCCCTGCCCCCTCTCGCACATGAGGGGAGAAGCTCCCCTTCGCCATGTCGCACACAGAGGCCGGTGCCGCGGCGGCGCCGGTCAGGAGGTGACAAACAAACAATCTGGAATGGAACGAAGAGAAAACAACTCTACTAAGTAAGCGCACCCAAGCACACACAGAAAACAATAAAAGGCTTATTAAACACTTAACACGGGAGAAGGGCCACCCCCCTCTAAGGAGAAGGGCATCCGGAGAGGGGAAAACCACTCAGGGCAAGGGACAGGGCATCCCAAACCGGGGTCACCAACCTGGTTAACCGCCTACCCTCTAGTATAGGGTCTCACGGTGGACCATAAGCTCCTAAGCACCTAGGGTGCCATCTACCCTCGCCCGGACCAGCAGCCTAGGCTGGGAGGCAGGGTAATCAACAAGGGATCCGGGCGGAAATAAAGAAATAGCGGGCCGGGAGTCATCCCGGCTACCTGAAATCCCCCTGTGCAAGGAGGAGACATCTTCTGAATTGCTCGCCGTCTGCAGAGATGAAAGACTGAGTGATGAGTGGGAGGTCCCAGGTATTTATGGACCGGGAGGGGCTCTCTTTTTTCCCCTTACATCTCTGCAATATCACCATCTACAGGTCAGTATTACCCACAGCGGGGTGTGTGACATACTTAGAATATAAAGGCCTACTGCACTTTCCATAATCCTATAGCATAGCAACTTGGGGGTACAATGCATTCACTCACCGAGAGCCAAAGCTTGGACTGTCCCGGTCAGAGTTTGGCCGCTGGACACCGCTGTGCTTCTCCTCCTCTGTCCGGTCATCGTTCTCTATTGCGATCCGGGCTCGGTACTGCGGGCTGGATTCAATTTCACGGGCTAGCTGGGTAGCTCGCGCCTCCCTCTGCTTGAACTCCTCAGTGTTGTCCTTCTCCAGTGGTACCCTACAAGCAAAAGAGCCACACGGCACATTGAGCTTCTGCATTCCACTCTAAAAGGCAAACGCTCCCCCAGACTACTTACGTATACGAGGAGAGACTGCTGTCATAGGTAGTCTTCACTCCATAGTTGTCTTCATTAAACTTAAACATCTCATTGGCATCCCACCCATTGGACTACAGAGGGAAGAGAACAAATAGGCACAAAGTTAGAGAGACCAAGGAAAAGTAAGTGTGCTTTAAACACATCCAATGGCCCTTCAAGAGTTCCCCTTTTAACAAAAGATGATCTGCATTAGGTTAAAGTGGAACAAAACTCAGCACAACCAGCCCTAGAATCTAAAAAAAACTGGGATGCCCTACTGTAACCCATCCACCAGGCACCGCAAAACTTACCTTCTTCCTGGCTCCATCACCAATGTAAATGCAGAGCATGTCTGAGCTTTGTGCGCGCCCCAGCCATTCAGATGGGGGCGGGAGTGCGCCGGCTGCTGGGGATGTACTCATGTACATTAATACAAAAAAATACAAAAAGGGGGGGGCTTCCCTTAGGATGAGAAGTGCCACTAGGTTCCAGTATTCACATTCCCTGGTGAAGCGCCATGAAGGGTGCGGAACGCGTGGGCTTAGTTTGTGAAAAGATTTGTGGCCAATTCAACGCCGCTTTAGGGTTCCTGACAATGTGAAAAAACTATAATGAGTTTCTGAATGTCCACTATATCCATGATACAAAGCCTCCATAGCAAAATCATGCTGTAAAGACACCTCATTGGCCACTATGGGCATAAAAAGGAGAGGCACTTGTGGTGTGGCCAACAGCCTCCCCTGACCTAAACCCTATGGAGAACCTTTGGAGTATCCTCAAGCAAAAAGATTGAGGGTGGGAGGCAGTTTACATCAAAATGGAGGATTGGGCGACTGACCTGCCACTCGCCAGCTTCCATGCAGAGTGTCCCCACCCACCCAGAGAGTCATAGGTAGGAGGGGTGGGTGGGATGTTACAAGATGCTTGGCCTTCTCCCTATTTAACCAGCCCCTAGTCCGCCCAATCAATAAACGCTCACCATGTCGCCCTCCAGCTCATAGTCGTCGTTGAAACTCTCTCCTGCATCCCAGCGCATGAGGACCTTCTCCTTGTGCTCCCCATTCACCTTGGAACTAGCGATGGCAGAATCCGTGAACTTGTCTGTGAATGGAGATTCGGACGAGTCAGGAAAAAAACAAACATAAAAGGCAACCAACATTTTACGATAACACCGCACAAACCACTGGAAGACCTACCTTTCGTGGCATAACTGAAATCCACATTGTGGAAGTGAACCAGCATAACATCAGAGTGTTTAAAAATCATGGTGTCCACGATGTCCTCGCGCTTTGGGCCCATGACCTGCTCGCTTGTTTTCTTGTGTACGGCGTCCACCGCCAACTCAAACTGCAGAAGAAAGGATCAAGGGGTTACTGAAAAGATAAAAGAGCAGCCATCTGACCAGTCAGTCACTGGAAGTGGGTAGGACTTACCTTGGAGCTCAGAGTCTTGAAGATTCCTTGGTATGTGGTCCCATTCTTCACCTTGACATCACACGTGGAGCCCTGTGACGGTGGAAAAAAAGCTTCATCAGATCCTGGGAGCGTAGACCTGAGGTTATCACTGGCACTTACAGCTGATTAACCCTCCAACACTTTCATTGCCCTTGTAGTAAACATTTCCTATCCGTAAACATTTCCTATCCATAAATGGTCATCACACAACAAAGATATTGTTTGCAAAAGCTAAAGTGTTTAATATGATGGGGCAAGTATATACAGGATGGTGTTCAGAACACAGTCCATAAAGCATTTCCTGTGTGCAGTGCCCAAACCGCAAGAGCGGCAGCGCACTGCCCTCTAGCTGGCACACAGGTGCACTGCAGAAAAGGTAAGGTAAGCTCAGCTCTCCAACTAACATTTGGAATCTGGAGTGCTGGGGGCTGAAACTGGTGGCAGCATAGTCCTAGGTTAATATAAACAATGGTCTGTACAAGACGATATAGAAAAATACCATTTTGTGAATACTCACCTGTAAAATTGGTATTATAAGTGTGTCACACACCCCGCTTCAAGATATCCATAACATGTGGGTAATACCGACCTGAAGAGGGCGATCTGCAGAGATGATCGGAAAAAGAAAGCCCCTCCCGGTCCATAAATACCTGGGACCTCCCACTCATTCCCCAGTATAAAGATAGCAGTAAGGAAAGGGACCAGGAAGAGCCAAATATAAGTCAGAACAACGAAAAGTTCACAATATGAAGGACCCAGAATACGAAAAGGGCAGGGTGAAGCGGGGTGTGTGACATACTTATAACACCCATTTTACAGGTGAGTATTCACAAAATGGTATTATTCTAAGTATGTCACACACCCCGCTTCAAGATATCCATAACATGTGGGACATCCAATAGCAGTGTCCATAAAGGGCGGGGATCCAAAACAAGGCACAACTTAAACCACTGCAGCTTGCAGAACTTTGCGGCCAAAAACAGCATCCGCTGAGGCCCGAACATCCAACAACCTTGTAAAACTTCGAAAAAGTGTGAACAGAAGACCAAGTAGCGGCCTTACAAACTTGCTCAACAGAGGCCTGGTGCTGGAAGGCCCAGGACGCTCCAACCGCACGAGTAGAATGAGCAGTAACACGAAAAGGGGACTCCTCCCCTTAGCAGAATAGGCCCCAGCAATGGCCTGACGAATCCATTAACTAATGGAAGACTTGGCAGGTGCCAAACCCTTCCTAGGCCCAGAAGGCACCACAAAAAAAAGCATCAGTCTTACGAAAGGAAGACGTTACCACCAAATAGTACTTCACAACGTGAACCACATCCAAAGAATGCAGAGCCCTCTCCTTGTCGTTGCTGGGATTAGGACACAGGGAGGGCAGAACAATGTCCTGATTTAGATGAAAAGCAGAAACCACCTTAGGAAGAAACTCCGGCTTAAAAACGAAAAACCACCTTGTCCTGATGCCTCTCGAAGTACGGAGCTTGAATGGACAAAGCTGCCAACTCAGAGACACGGCGAACAGAAGTGATCGCTTACGCAAAAGGTGGCTTTTTTGGTAGCTAAGACAAGGCAACATCATGCAAGGGCTCGAACAGAGGACCCTGAAGAGCAGAAAGAACCAAGTTCAAATCCCAAACTGGAACCAAAGGCTTCCTAGGAGGCCGAACATGCGTAACCCCCTGGAAAAAAAGTCTTGACCAAAGGATGAAGCGCAAAGGACCTTTGAAAGAACACCGCCAGGGCAGAAACCTGCCCCTTCAGAGTACTAAGCTGGAGCCCCAGATCCAGACCATGTTGAAGAAACTCCAGAATTCTGGAAATAGAAAATTCCCTACAGGGGAAAGTCCTGCCTTCACACCAGTCAATATAGGACCTCCAGGTCCTATAGTAAACGGTAGAGGAAGACCGCTTCCTGGCGCTAATAAGAGTTCGAATCAACGCATCAGAAAGACCTTCCTCCTTCAAGATTGAGGTTTCAGCAGCCACGCCGTCAAAGCCAGCGATGGTAAATTGGGATAGCGTAGCCGACCCTGGGTGAGCAGGTCCGGCAGCAGAGGCAGAACGAACTGATCCTCTGCCAACCAAACCTGTCTTGGCCACCTTGGTGCCACCAGAATTGCTGACGCGCCCCTCCATGGCCAGCTTGCGCACCACTCTGGCTACCATTGGAAACGGAGGGAACAGGTACAGAAACCCCAGATCCCTCCAGTTCAGGGACATGGCATCCACGGCAAGAGCCAGTGGGTCCTTCGAGAGAAACACAAATACCGGAAATTTGTGATTGTGACGAGAGGCAAAGAGGTCCACCACCGGAAACCCCCACCTGAGACAAATCAAGCGAAACACCTTGGGACTGAGAGACCACTCCCCCTGGCGAGTAGAGGACCTGCTCAGAGAGTCCGCCTCAGTGTTCTCCACTCCCGGAATGTAGACTGCTGAGATGCACGGGACGTGGCTCTCCGCCCAGTCCAGGATCAAAGACACTTCCCTGAGGGCACTCCTGCTGCGAGTCCCTCCCTGGTGATTGATGTAAGCAACTGCCGTCCGATTGTCCGACCGAACCTGAACTGGCAAGCCCTGCAACTGATGAGTCAAGCGAAACAGAACCAACCCGATGGCTCTCAATTCCAGCACATTGATGGGCTCGTGAGCCTCCTGAGGCCCCCACAGACCCTGGTAAACTGAAGATCCTTCCAGACACCCCCCCAACCTGATAGACTGGCATCCGTGGTGACCGTCTCCCAGCAAGGGGCCAGAAAGGATCTGCCCTTCAACAGATTGACTGAATTCAGCCACCAGTGAAGGGATCGCCGAACCCGGGGGGGTCATCAGGAAGGACTGATCCAACGATAGTGGAGACCTGTCCCAAACCGCCAACAGATGGAGCTGGAGCGTCCTTGTGTGAAACTGAGCAAAGGGAACTGCCTCGAATGAGGCCACCATCAATCCCACCAGTCTCATCCCTAGCCGGATGGCCGGACGAGGGATGGACAAGAGAAGCCGAACCAACTCCTGAATCAAAGAACCTTGGACTGAGGCAGAAACACCTTGGCCTGGGAAGTATCCAGAGACATTCTTAGAAAGGTCACTACCCTGGACGGAGAAAGGGAGGACTTGGGGTAGTTGATTATCCAACCGAATCTCTCCAGAGTGGATACCACAGTCCTGGTGTCCAACTCCGCTTGGCTGAAGGAAGACGCCATAATGAGAAGATCGTCCAAATAAGGCACAATGCGGATACCCTGGGCTCTGAGTAGAGCCATCACCCCAGCCAGCACCTTGGTGAAAACCCGAGGAGCCGAGGTAAGACCGAAAGGGAGTGCCACAAACTGAAAATGCCGATCCTCCACCACGAACCTGAGAAACCTCTGGTGTGCTGGAAAAATCGGAACATGCAGGTAAGCGTCCTTGATGTCTATGGACGTCAGAAAGTCCCCCTGACGAAGAGAGTGAATAGCAGAACGCAGCGTTTCCATGCGGAATTTCCGCGGCCAGATAAACCTGTTGAGGATCTTCAGATCCAAGATGGGTCGAACCGAGCCGTCCTTCTTGGGTACCGTGAACAGATTGGAATAAAAGCCCCGGCCCTGGTCTCAGGGGGGCACTGGGCAAATGACAGCCATATCCAGAAGACTCTTTACTGCCGCCTGGAGCCCCTGCGCGGCCAGAGGGTCCGGAAGGCACCCGAGACCTGAAGAATCTGGGAGGGGGCCGGAGCTCGAACTCCAGCTTGTAGCCGGAAGTCACCACTTCCCGGATCCATCTGTCCAAGACCTCCCGATCCCAGTCCTGGGAGAAGTGTTGCAGCCGTCCCCCCACCCACCTGGGTGAGGGCGCCCCCTCATTGCTGAGCTGGCTTAGCAGCGGGTTTGGGCTTAGAGCCCCAACTGTATCCTGGACGGGCACGTCCTCTGCCCCTGTTCCCGGAATCTCCTCTGGATGAGGGGAAGGCAAATCCCCCGAAAGGGACGGCGTTGTTTCTTGCGTTGAGGCAACTTACCGCCTTTGGTGACGGAATCCAATTTCTCTCCAAAGAGCCGTAATCCTACAAAAGGGAGAGCCGTCAGCGACTTTTACACAAAATCGTCCGCCCACTGGCGCAACCAAACCGAACGCCGAATAGTCACTAGCAGAGCCGACGTCCTGCCACACATCATCAGAGTGTCATCCAAGGCGGCTAGTACAAATGACAAAAACAATTCACACCTTTTAAGGCCAAGGAACTCGTCACTACCCGGATCAAGCCTGGAAGAAGTCAACAGGTCCCTGACCACCGACCTGGTAGCCACCACCATCAGCACCGAAGCACAAACGGGCCTCATGGCTGACCCAACACTGGCAAAACCATGACAAGCCATCTGGTCAATGCGTTTATCCTCACCATCTTTGAGAGTGGAACAATCGGGGTTATTTAAAACAGCAATGTTGGACAACCCCAGAATCGGTGCATCCACCTCGGGAGGGGATGCCCAACACTTAACCGTATCCGAAGGGAAGGGATATTTTTTTATCCCACCCCTGAGGAATACCAGGGAGCCGAGCAGGCCTCTCCCATTCCTTAGCAATAATTCTATCAAAATGTTTTTGAAATTCCAAGCGCGGCCTGGATTCCTCGAAAAACTCCCCCTTTTGCTGTGGAACCGCCTCAGGAGGAGAAATAGCCAAAACCTCAAACATCTGAGCCAGAGCATTAGGAGTATCAGAGGATCTCCCCAAGTCCCGCTCAGTATCAGCGCCAACAAACTGCTGATCGTCTGAATTATCCGATTCCTCATATACCTCCCCTTCCTTCAGTGGGAAGTAATCGGACCAATCCAGGTTATCATCAAAGTCATCCACCGGCGAGGCCGGTGACATGTGCTTTCTCTTAGCCGAAGCCTTTCGGGCGACCGCGCTGGAGAATAACTTTTCAAGGTTGGCCAATCTGGCGCACATCTCAGATTGCAGCTCCCCACCCATGACAACGTCACACGGGGTGCGTATCAAGCTGTGAGGAGGAGGGGAAGCGACCGGCGGTGCTGACCCAGACGCCTGGGGTCCGGACTGCCGCGTAATAGTCTGCTGTGCACATGGTATACACAGAAGTACATCGTCCCCAGTAAGGGATAACCCCACACAACATACACTTCCGGAATTGCCCCGAGGGGAGCCCGATCCCAGTATCCGGGGATGCCTCCATACGGTGAACTTATATGTAGTCGCTATGACCAAGGGAATTACGCATATAAGCAACCCGGGATGCCCTTTTAATGTCCCAAGTGGGAGGATTTGTAATCAGTAAAATTTAACCCAGGGACCCTAGGACCGGGAGAAACCCCCTAAAACCAACGTAGGTCTACCTGGAAGACATAACAGAACACAGTATAAGCATAAAGGGAACAGAAAGGCATAATAAGTAGATAATATAGAGGGGGCCCATAGGGCCACTCACTGTGACTTCCTTAGCAGAGAAAATGGCATCCACACCACACGAAGAGCAAAGCAGCAGCACGGAGGCAGAGAGGAGAAGGGGGGCGTGGCCAGCACGGAGCGTGCTATGTCCCACTTCGAGGTCGGAGACCAGGCTCCGCAGTGGCGCCTGCCGCACGGGGGAGATCTCCCCTCACAAACACACTCCGCACGGGGGAGATCTCCCCTCACAAACACACTCCCCAAGAAGAGACCGGCGCCGCAGCGATAGTGGCGGCCGCGGCGCCGGTTAAAGTGGCAGCAAGACAGGGGGGGCGGACCGCGGCGACGCGCCAACGCCCGGCCCCGCCCCCTGTTCCCAGGGTGTGAGGGGAATTCTCCCCTCACCACCGCCATGACAGGGACCGGCGCCGCGGCAATGGCGGCGGCCGCAGCGCCGGTAAGGAGATTAGTAAAGACAGGGGGGGCGGGCCGCGGCGACGCGCCAACGCCCGGCCCCTACTAACAATATCTGAGGAGAAGGTTCTCCTCAGCCATGCCGCCAGGAGAAGCCGGCACCCGCGGCGGCTGCGGCTCCTGAAAGTGAAAAAACACCTACACTAACAGAATAAGCCTAACACCTGAATAAAGGCCCCCGACTCTCTCCCCCCCCCCCCCCCCCCCCCCCGAGGAGAAGGGCATCCGGAGAGGGGAACACCACCTGGGGTGAAATGGCCGAGGGACAGGGCATCCCAAACCGGGGTCACCAGCCCGGAGATAACCGCCTACCCTCTGGTACAGGGTCTCACGGTGGAGCATAGCTTCTGAGCACCTAGTGTGCCATTCTACCCTCGCCCGGACCACAGCCAAGGCTGGGAGGCATGTGCGGGGAATATAAAGGTATCCGGGCGGAAATAGATAGAAAAAGCGGGCCGGGAGTAATCCCGGCTACCTGAAGTCCCCCTGTGCAAGGAGGAGGCATCATCTTCTGGCTTGCTCGCCGTCTGCAGAGATGAAAGACTGGGTGATGAGTGGGAGGTCCCAGGTATTTATGGACCGGGAAGGGCTTTTTTCCTATCATCTCTGCAGATCGCCCTCTTCAGGTCGGTATTACCCACATGTTATGGATATCTTGAAGCGGGGTGTGTGACATACTTAGAATATATATATTTCCCCCGCTATGTAGACTAATACCATCACCATCCAATAAAAATCTATAGAAACTAAATGTTTCTCTCTCGAGTTTAGTTCTGCTTCCTGAACGGGGAATGGAATGCTACAGGTTTTAGACCAGGGTTACCCAAACTTTTGATGAGCACAGGCCACTTAATGGAGCCCGATTCCCCTGCTGTGTGAAACCCCCCAAACCGTTCAAACTGCTTACCTCCGGCTCAGTCCAACAGTGCATGAGCAGTCTCCCGTTCAATCAGAGCCACTTGCTGGGATGATGCAATACGGCAAGCAGCTCTGATGGATGGATGGATGGGCAGTGTGCGCTCTCGCATGCCCGGTAGGCGCTCGTACAACGCCAGGGATGTGCGCTCCTCATTGTCAGTAATAAGAGCAGTTTGCCAAGTCACATCATTGAGCAAGAGACTGATTGGACAGGAGCCCGCATATGTGCCGCTGGACCAAGGAAAGGTGAGTTTATCGGTACACTGGGGGGTGCCCCCAGGGAAAGACAAAGGCCGGCCCTGGAATCTTAGATCCCAGGCCAGCAGCTGCTGGGCTTTGGACTGCTTTAAAGTGGACCAACACCCAGGGGGGATCGGCCCGGAAATCTATAAGATTCCCGGACCGATCAGATCCCTCCCCGCGGGGCATCCGAAATTGGGATGTCCCGCGGGGAGGAACCCCCCCAGGAGGCCCACAAACCTTACCTCAGCCCCGTTCCATCGGCGCATGCCGCGGCTCGCGCTTCCCTCTAGCAGGGCGCGCACCCGCGCCGGCCGTTTGTGAATGGCCGGTGCAAGCACGCTCCCTGTTAGAGGGAAGCGCGAGACGCGGCCTCCAGCGCTCAGAGCCAGCTGAGCTGGTATGCGCGTCCAGGCGGCCTTGGACGCGCATACCACAGCGGCTCTGAGCGCTGTGATTGGCTGGCGCGGTCACGTGGGAGCGGGGAGAGGTGAGTTTTTTTGGGCTTTCTGGGGGGTTTCAGACAGCGGGGCACCCCCGATCGGGGTGCCCCACCGAAGTGGACCAAAACCCAGGATAGTCAAAAGGACACCAGCCATGTTAAAAGAAATGAAACTCAATACAGAGAAGGCAATCCTAACTCACTCGTTCCTCGTCCAGTTTCAGCTGAAAATTGACTTGCGGCTTCCAATGAATCAAGGGCGGAACTTAAAGCGGGGACCTTCACCCTGAATAGGAGCCTATTTTATATAGGTTTCTCCCCTGTACATACAGATCGCTCACATTAAAAATCATCCGACCTGCATCTACTGCATGTTATGAGCCTTTAAACATCCAAGATGGCAACTTATGGAGCATCAGGCAGCCTACAGTCAATCCCAGAATTCTCTGTTATACTGGTGTGAAGAGGGGAAGCTGGGGAAAGCTCCTGCAGATGATGGGAAGATTGGGGGGGGGGGGGGGGATAGCATCTCTGGAATGGATAGGAACCACCCTCCTAGATTAGCAGGAACACATGCACACCATCACCACTAGCTACTTACCACCACAGCAGTTAAAAAATGCAGCATACGCGAATTATTATACACGCCTTCAAAAAACTGAAGCTAAAAAGAAAAAAAATACAGAAAATAGATTAACAATTGAGATTTTAATAGTGACGAATAAATGAGCACAGCAGATTGAGACACAAACAAAACAATTCCCCATCATTTATTTCCCTACTGGGCCTGGAATAATGGAACAGAGTGCTCTGTACCTGGCAAGAAGCGGGGGGCGGGGGGGTTCGGGATCTTATGATGTTCAATGCTGGGGCACAGCGTCCCCTAATGCTGGGACCACAGCAGGCCGAAGAATCGGGGAAATTGGGATGCTACGGGTTCAAGACTGGGGGGCTTTTGATGAGCGCAGGCCACTTAAATGGGACCTGGTCACGAGCCACAATCAATAGGCTCAATTGTCCAATGCCCACTGTCAGCCCTTGTATGCCCTTCCACCACTCCCCTACTGTTTCTCTATAATTGTATGCTTAGCTTTGGTGGGGGCTTAGAAAGGCTAATTATTGGAAACATGGTTAAAGCGGACCTTCACCCTGAATAAGAGTACCTTATGTCTCCCCACACCTTGTACATACAGATTGCTCACATTAAATATCCTACCTGCATCTACTGCATGTTATGAGCCTTTAAACACCCAAGATGGCAGCTCATGGAGCATCAGGCAGCCTACAAACAGGAAGTGTCGGGGATTGCTGTCCTTTTCCTGATCCCAGCTCTGCTATGTTTGTGCAAAGCACAGCTACCCCCCCCCCCCGTACTTTATCCCCCCTCCTCCTCCACTCAGTATGTGATGCTTCCGAGTCAAGATGGCAGCGCCCATATCCTAGAGTCCTGAACAGAGTTGCAGCCCAGTGAGGGGAAAGAATAAGTAGTAAGCGATTAAAAAATTTAGATTAATTTTAGATGTTGGGAAATATTTAAGGGTTTGGGCTTTTCATTAAATCATGGTGAAGGCCCAGTTTAAGATGTGAGACTTGCAACGCACATGCCGATTAGCTAACCAATGGCATCAGGAGAGGATTGCAGTTATGAGGTGGGATGTTTTACTATTTTAAAGGCCTCAGCACAGGGGGAAGGTAGGGGTTACAAAAATACAATTCTGTGAAATACTCACCTGTAGAATTGGCATTATAAGTATACAGTACGTCCTGCTCCAGATATACTTACACTTGGGTAATCCTCCGCCAGATGGCGCTGTACTGCAGAAGCATGCCAAAAAACAGGCTCCTCCCGGACCTTCATAACCCCAGGGACCTCCCACAAATCCCCAGCATTGAAAAGCAGTGAACCTAAGAAGCCAGGAGAATTAAAAACCACCCAGAACAACTGGTAACGATAACAAGAGAACAATCACCATACAGGGGATCCAGAATAATGCAACAACAGTGGTGGGGTGGAGCAGGACGTACTGTATACCAATAATACCAATTCTCTACAGGTGAGTATTTCACAGAATTGTATTATTCTTAGTATACAGGACGTCCTGCTCCAGATATAATACTTACACTTGGGACATCCAATAGCAGTGTCCATAAAGTAGGGTGGGATCCCCCAACAAAACAGGGTGACAGGCAGTTTAAACTTCTACGCTTGCAAAACCTTGCGGCCAAAAGCAGCATCTGCTGAGGCCCTAACATCAACCTTGTAAAAACTTCGAAAAGGTATGAACAGACGACCAAGTAGCAGCCTTGCAAACTTGTTCAACCGAAAGCCTGGTGCTGGAAGGCCCAAGAGGCCCCAATAGCACAAGTAGAATGAGCAGTAAGACGGAAAGGGGGTTTCTTCCCCTTAGCAGAGTAAGCCTGAATCACGGCCTGACGAATCCATTTGCTAATAGTAGATTTGGCAGGAGCCAAACCCTTCCTAGGACCAGAGGGGACCACAAAAAGAGCATCAGTTTTCCTGAAGGCCGCAGTGACTACCAGGTAATACTTCAGACACCTGACCACATCCAAGGAATGCAGAACCCTTTCCTTAGCGTTGCTAGGATTAGGACACAATAAAGGAAGAATATCCTGATTCAAATGAAAAGCAGACACCACCTTTGGCAGAAAGTCTGGCTTAAAGCGGAACACCACCTTGTCCTGGTGTCTCGTAGTATGGGGGCTGAAGAGATAACACCGCCAGCTCCGATACACGCCTGACCGAAGTGATAGCCACCAGAAAAACCACTTTGAGAGCAAGTACGGCCAAAGCAGCATCCCGAATAGGCTCAAAGGGAGCACCCTGCAAAGCAGACAAAACCAAGTTCAAATCCCAAACAGGGACCATAGGTTTACGTGGGGGACGCACATGAGTGACCCCTTGAAAGAATGTCTTAACCAAGTGATGCTGAGCAAATGACTTCTGAAAGAAGACAGACAGGGCAGAAACCGGACCCTTCAGAGTACTGAGTTAGAGACCCAACTCTAAACCATGTTGTAAAAATTCCAGAATCCTAGGGATGAAGAACTCCCTGCAGGGAAGAGACCTGGACTCACACCAGTCCTATGTATGAACGCCATACCCTGTAATAGATGGCAGAAGAAGTTTTCTTCCTAGCCTGTACCATGGTATCCACCACAGAGGCAGACAAGCCTTTCTCCATCAAGATGGAGGTTTCAGCAGCCAAGCCGTCAAAACCAGAGTTTGTAAATTGGGATGGCGTAAGGAGCCCTGAGTGAGTAGATCTGGTGCCTCTGGCAGGACGTACTGATCTACTGCCATTTGTACCACGTCTGCGAACCACACCCTTCTTGGCCACCTTGGGGCCACTAGAATCACTGGCACCTTTTCAAGGGCAATCTTGCGCAGAACCCTGCCCAGCAGGGGAAACGGGGCAAATACATACAGGAGGCGAAATTTCTTCCAAGACAACGACAAGAGCGTCCGTGGCCACGGCCAGAGGATCCTGAGACAGGGAGACAAAGGCCCGGGAGCTTGCGATTGTGACGGGATGCAAACAGATCCACATCCGGTAGACCCCAACGGTGACACAGGGACTGGAACACCCCGTTGCAGAGGGACCACTCCCCCTGACGGGAAGTCCCCCTGCTCAGAGAGTCTGCCAGGAGATTCTCCACCCCCGGGATGTAAACAGCCGAAATGCATTGAACATTGGCCTCCGCCCATGTCAGAATCCGACACTTCCTGGAGGGCACCCTTGCTCCGGGTCCCTCCCTGATTGATATAGGCAACCGCCGTCCGGTTGTCTGAGCGCACCTGAACAGACAGTCCTTGCAGGTGACCGGTCAACTGCTCCAGAACCAACCTGACCGCCCATAGTTCCAGAATGTTGATGGGTAAATGGGCCTCCTGAGGACCCCACCTGCCCTGGAATCTCGGACTTCCAGAATCCCCCCCCAACCTGACAGACTGGCATCCGTGGTGACCGTCTCCCAGGAGGGGGATAGGAAGGACCTGCCCTTTAGCAAATTCCTGTGGTCCAGCCACCACGAGAGGGACCTTAAGACCAACGGGGGAAGCACACAAACCCTGTCCAGGGAAGCAGGGTCCTTGTCCCATACCGAGAGGAGGTGAAGCTGCAGAGGCCTCGAATGGAACTGAGCAAAGGCCACCGCCTCGAAGCTCGCCACCATCAGACCCACCAGCTGCATTCCCTGCCTGAGTGAGAGCTGGGGGCACGAGAGCAGGGACCGCACCTACGCAGTCAGGGCTTCCACCTTCTGTTGGGGAAGGAATATTCGTGACTGAACCGTATCCAGAATCATCCCCAGGAATGGGGTCACCGACGAAGGGGACAGAGGACTTGGGGTGATTGATCACCCAGCCGAAGGACTCCAGGGTGGACACCACCAGCTGAGTGTCCAACTCTGCCTGCTGTAGAGACCGAGAGGTGATGAGAATGTCGTCCAGGTAGGGCAGCACTCGAATGCCCCCTGACCCTAACAAGGACATCACTCCCACCAGTATCTTGGTGAACACTCTGGGAGCTGAAGTGAGGCCAAATGGTAGGGCCACAAACTGATAATGTTGATTGTTCAACGCAAATCTGAGAAACCTTTGATGTCCCGGAAACACAGGGATGTGAAGGTAAGCATCCTTGATGTCCACCGTCGTCATAAAATCCCCTGGGCGCAGATAGCCAACGGCCGAGCGCAGAGTTTCCATGCGAAACAAATTTGTTGAGGATCTTTAAATCCAGAATGGGCATGACTGACCCATCTCTTTTGGGTACTGTGAAAAGATTGGAGTAGAACCCTTCAACTAATTCTCTCAAGGGAACCTGGCAAATAACTCCCAGATCCAGAAGGACTTGTACCGCCTGCATCAGGACCCGAGCAGATACCGGGTCCTGGGGGATCCGGAACCTGATGAATCTTGAGGGGGGGGGGGGGGGGGGGGGGCGCACAGCAAACTATTTTGTAGGTAACTACCTCCTGAATCCACCGGTCCGAGACTTGGTGCCTCCAGACATGCGAAGTGCTGTAGCCGTCCCCCCACCCTGGCGGGCGAGGGCGCCCCATCATGCCTGAGGGGTCTTGGGAGGGGCTTTGGGTTTGGTCCCCCAGGAGGAGCCGGGGCACCAATGCCAGGAGTCTGCACGACCCCACGCGAAGGACACCCCTTTCCCCTGCTTAACACCTCTGTAGGGGGCGGAAAGGGGGCCCTGGTTCCGAAAGGGCCGAGGCTGCCGCCTGCGCTGTGGTAACTTACCTCCTTTAGCAAAGAGGTCTAGGCGGTCCCCAAACAGGCGCAGGCCCTTAAATGGAAGCCCAGTAAGGGCTTTCTTAGCAGCATTGTCCGCCGCCCACTGGCGCAGCCATACCGCGAGGCGTATAGCCACCACCAAGGCGGAAGATTTGGCACACAGCCCAATAGCATCATCCGATGCAGACAGGATAAAGTTCACGAACACCTCACAATTAGACAGTGCATTAACAGCATCAGTAGGCAACTTGTCCGGGATGGCAAGTGCATTCCTGACAATGGCCCTGAGCACCACAGCAGTAATGACTAAGGCGCAAACCGGGCGCAGCGCCGCCCCACCAAATGCAAAGGCATGGCATGCCAATTGGTAAATGCGCCGGTCCTCAGAATCCCGCAGCGTAGTGGTGTCGGGAGAGTGCATAATAGAGGTGTTAGACAGCCCTAAAACAGGAGCATCGACCTAGGGGGGCAATGACCAGCACTTGACCATATCAGCAGGAAATTGATACTTCTTGTCCAAACTCTTAGGGATCCCGGGAAGTCTACTGGAATGTTCCCATTCTTTCAACACGAGGTTATTGAAATAGGTTTGCTCAGGAAATTCCAGTCGAGCCTTAGCAGTATGAAATAACTCACCCCTTTGCCTAGGGGCCTCAACAGGGAGAGAGATGGACAAAACTTCAAAAATCTGAAGCAGTAGTTTGTCAGTATCATCCGGGGTCCAATGGTCAGAACAGGAATCATCATGACCCCTTGCCTTCTCATCAGAAGATTCTGAGTCAGAAAATAGCTCCCCTTCATCCGAAGGGGTATGGCCATAAAAATGTGAAAACTCATCAGACTTTGTAGGGAAAGGAGCAGAATCAGGGATTATGTGCCGTTTTTAGCAGTGGCCTTGCGCGCTAGAGTACTAGCAAGCAATTTTTTAACACTGGCCACTCTAGTAGCCACATCAGGATGAGAATCCCTGCTTGTATTGGGGGTTAGACTCAGGCTTGGGGGAGTAGGTGAAGTGAGGCGAGGTGCTGGCCCAGCCACAGGAGGGGCGGGAAGTACCATTAGCGCCTGCTGTGCACAAGGGATGCAGACCCGTGCATTGTCACCGCTAATAGGTGAGACCCCACAAGCTACACACAGACGGGCTTGTCCCGAGGGAACCCCGTTCACAATATCCTGGGATGCCTCCATATGGGGATTAATGGGCACAATAGGCCAGTAGGGATTGACGCTGTAAGCTACCCTGGATGCCCCAAAGACCCGCAGGGAAGTGGGAGTAACTATCCTAGGACCCATGGTAATTAACTGGGCCGGGAGAAGCCACTGGATTAGATCGTCTGAAAAACATAATGGGAATAGGGATGTCAGAGCCATGCGCAGTAGACAAAAAGAAAAAACTCGCCTGTGAGGGCATTCACCGACCTAGGGAGGAGGAGGGCCGCAACACATGTGCGCGTGACCAGCAACAGAACCTCGGAGGGCGGGCCAGAGCAGCTGTGACGCGAAGCACGCCAAACCGGGTCCCCCACCCCCCTCGAAGAACGCGAAACTCTGAAATAGTTTCAAAGATGTCAGAAGAGCGAAGTGTATGGCACACTTAGCAAAAGATACGCAAATGAAGACGTAGCAGCGTCTGAGGCGCCGCCGCTCGTCGCGGCACATTCAGCCACGGAAGGAGTGTGCGTGGTGGCGACATATGCAATTGAAGTTTTAACAGCGCAGCACTGACACCCGGAATACCAGTCAAAGACAGCACTAAGGCCATAAGCGTGTAAAATACACTGACCCCCACCCCCCCCCCCCTTTCTTTCCCCCCCGGACTACGGGGGGGGGGGGGGGGTGGGGGACGAGGGAGGACGGCGACCCTTTGTACAGGGCCCACCGCGACACGGGGCATGGGGCAATAGCATGGGAGGGGCATCCTCTAGAGGCTCACCATCAGCCTAAACCGCCTACCCTTTGGTGGGGGACTGCGGTGGAGCATGGCTCCATAAGCACACAAGGTTCTGCCTACCTTCACCCGACCGACGCAGCCCGAGCTGGGAGGCACATCACAGGGAGGACGGGTGGGAATAGTCCAACAGGGCCGCAGGCTTTAATAGCCCCGCTCACCTGCGAGAGAGTGATACTTCATGCCTTCGCAGTCAGCACTGCAGAGAAATCTGGGGATTTGTGGGAGGTCCCTGGGTTTGTGAAGGGCCGGGAGGAGCCTGTTTTTGGCATGCTTCTGCAGTACAGCGCCATCTGGCGGAGGATTACCCAAGTGTAAGTATTATATCTGGAGCAGGACGTACTGTATACGAAGAATAATCACCTCTTCCCGGTCCTACAGCACCTACGAGCGTGGCCGCTCGTCCAATTAGCGCACTCGAGCCGCTGCCGTCTAAGCCATCGTCTAAGGCCAGAGGCTCTGAGCGCGCTGGGGGCCACATCCCCAAGCTTCCCTTTAACAGAAAGTGTGCCCGCGCCGACCGTTCACAAATGCCTGTCACAGGCAAGTGCGCTGCTAGATAATGGGGATGCAGCAATGGCTGGCGCATGTGGTTGGACCGGAAACCAGGGTAAGTGAACAGGGTGACCTAGGGGGGTTTCATACACACTGCTGCATATTAAAGAGGGAGTTCAGTCTTTTTTGAACCTTTGAGTTCCTATTTAAGCAGGATTACACACCATGAGGAGAGTCTAAGCAGGCTTCCCTTCCGATGCTGGGAGAGCACCTGTACCCCAACTCTGCAGCCACACCGATTTGGGCAAGCCACCGAGACTCTCGGGTCCTGCATGCTATTGGAGGAGAGCCAGAACATGTGACCCCCCGCATCATGCAGGAAGAGACCGCAAAGTCTATTTTCTTGTTGTGACCGTCCGTCTCTGCAGAGGGGAGGTCAGTTGGGTGCACTGAGGAAAACCTGTTCCATAGCCACAAAATACACTACTTTATAAAAAAGAAAAAAAAACACTAAAAAAAGGTTGGACTTACCGGTGGCTGCAGCCCTTTTATAATGCTTCTACCCCTATGAGAAAAAAAAAAACTTGTTAAACAAAATCTAACATACACTTTGTGCACAATTAGGCAACTGAGTATTTTTCATTATCATTGTTTATAAACTAAAATGAAAATGCTTATTGGATGAAGCATGTCAGGTGACGAGCATTTGTGCAATGAGGAAGGGTGAGGCCTACGAGGATCTACGCCAAGGGATGCCATCAGACATGACCCCCTGCTCCCCCCCCCCCCCGCAACTTCCACCTTGATTACACCACTGCAACAGGATACGGGACACAGTGTGTTAGGCTCCTTGTTAGTTTTAACCCTTTAAGTGCCAGCCTACCTGCAGCTTTTGTCACCCTTTGTTGCCAGACCACGTTTCACTATTTTGCGCTACATATGTTCAACCTTGATTTTTGGAGGGGATTTCCAGGGATCTTCCAGGAAAATTATATATTGTTTTTTTCAGCAGAGTCTGGGCTTCAACATGCAATGTCTTGTTTGGCCTTTTTTTAGTGTATTCTCAATACTTTTGGGTGATGTATGTGCAAAAATATAATTTCTCCCGGTTATCACATATGTATAGGTAGACACCCTTTCCTGCCCAGGAGACTCCCCTAAACTGAAACAGCGCTTTAGGAGATTTTCAGATAAAATACCACTACGCTAAGCGCACCTTGCAGTTTTTCCAGAAAAACAAGCCTTTAAATTTGAAATACCCCCCACAAACTATATATTCTCTGGAAGTATACACCTCAGGCTTTCTAGGCGTACCAGGCTTGTCGACATGGGCACAGTTTTCTGGAAGTAATCCCTCAATCAATTCTTTGGTTGCACAGAGTTTCCCTAAAAAGAATAAAAAAAGAATAATCAAAGCCACATTTTCCTAAAAAAAAAAAACTATATGCAAAACAAGAAAAAACAAGTAGAATCTGAAAAAGCAACATCCCCGAACATGATACCCAACATGAAAAGGTACTGTCAGAGGAAGAGTTGCCAAAACAAGCATGCGCATAACTGTAATTTTACTTGAAAATTTCAGCTCTGCAGACAAAGTGCACACCTTGCGATTTTTCAACCAAAACAACCCTTTACATTTAGAATATCCCCCATAAACCATATATTCCCTGAAAGTACATGTTAAGCTTTCTAAGCGTACTTGTAGTGGGCTCATCTTTCTGGAAGTAATCTATTGAAGAATTCTTAGGTTGCACAGGGTTTCTCTAAAAAAAAAAAAAATTATAAAAAAGCAGAATAAAAACCATGTTTTCCTAAAATATCAACATGCAAACAAGAAAAAACAAGCTAAATCTAAAAACGCAAGGTCCCCCGAGGAGAATACCCCACGTGCATAGGTACTATTAACCCTTTTAATTGCCAGCCTACTTGAAGTTGTCACCCTCTGACAGGCCATTTTTCCCCATTTTTCGCCATGTTTAACTGATTTTTGCTGGAATTTCCAGAAAATTTATATAACTATGTTTTGCAGCAGAGTTTAGGCTTTAACATGAAATGTCTTGTTTGTAATTTTTCTACTGTTTTTTTTTAATATTTTTGCGTAGAAAAAATATAAAAAAATATTTAGACAATTGTCTCCTAATTTTAAATATTTTTTTTTTTTTTTTTTAAATGAAAACCATGTTGCATGTGATAGCCCCATTTCCGATTACAATGGTACCACATATGTATCGGTAGCCCCCCATTCTTGCCCTGGAGACCCCCTGGGACCCATTTTCTTATTTTTAAAGTGGACCAACACCGAGAGGTGATCGGCCCGGAAATCTATAAGATTCCCGGGCCGATCACCTCCCACCCCGCGGGACATCCGAGATCGGGATGTCCCGCGGGGAGAAACCCCCCCAGACACCCCAAATCGCTTACCTGATCTTCCTCCCTCGCGCCCCTGTAGGCGTGCGCGCGCCCGCGCCGTCCGTCTGCGAATGGCCGGCGGGGGCGCGCGCGCGCCGAAAGTGACGCGAGGGAGGCGGCGGCAGCCGCTTGGACGTTCCTGATCCCCGCCTGGACGTTGGCGGGGATTGGACCGTCCAGTCACGTGGGAGCGGGGACAGGTAAGATTTTGGGGCTTTCTGGGGAGTTTCACCGCCGAAGTGGACCAAAACCCAGGATAGTCAAAATCCTGGGTGTTGGTCCACTTTAAGGATTAGGGTTAGGCTAACCCTAACCCTTAAAAATAAAAAAAATTACATAGGGTCCCCCATTTTTTTTTTTTTAATTTTACGGGTTAGGCTAACCCTAACCCTTAAAATTAAAAAAAAAAAAAAAACGAAGGGCCCCCCACCCTGCAGCCTACAAGCCCACATACCCTGTGTGGGCCCGGGCTCTTCTCCCCCCCCCCCCCGGGCTTTGGGGAGGCAGGTAATTGGGGGTGCGGTGGTTAATGGCAAGTCACCCGCTAGTTGCAGGTGACTTGCCAGCCCCCAGCCTTGTGAACTGGTATAAGGGGTCTCATGGACCCCTTACCAGTTCACAAAGGGTTAACAAAAAAAAAAAAAAACACTTTACTCCCCTCACCCGATTGTCGGCTCCTGTGTTGATCAGCTGCCCTGGTGATCGCTGGCCAGAGGAGGGTGGGCAGGGGATCAGAGCATCCCCTGCCCCTCCACTGCTCTGCCCAGCGATCACCAGGGCATCTGACAGCTGAGCCGAGGAGAGCCTGGACGACACCCGGGAGTGATGTCATAAGCTCTGCCCCCAAAGGGGCAGGGCTTGACAAGATGGCGGCGCCCGTTGGCAGAGGAGGGGAGAGCCCTTTCAAGCTCTCCCCTGAAGCTGAAGTTCGCGATCGGAGCCCACCCCCCCCAGTGAAGAGAAGACCCTTCGGGAGGCAGCGCGACCACAGGTAATTTTTTTTTATTTTTTTATTTTTTTACAGTTACCAGCTGCTGCCGAAGCAGGGGGGGGGTCCTATTCCGGGGGCTCTCCTGAAGCCATCCGAGCCCCCACGGGGGATCGGATGGCACCAAATTAAAGAAGAGACCCGTCCGGATCCAACAAGGGTTCAGGTGAGTATTTTTTTATTTTTTTTTTTACTAGCAGGGGGAAATGCCAGGCACGTAGTTTTTCCGTGCTTGGCAGTTAACGGTAGGAGAAGCAACCACGCAGAAACTACGTGCTTGGCATTTAAAGGGTTAAAGGTATAGATCTATTGCTTTATTTTAGAGCCGCAGTCTGGGAGTGTTAAAATTGCAAAGCACATAGATGCCAGGGGGCCCAGCCATTACTTACTGTAGGTTGCAAGTTATGGGTGGCATAGCCTTATAAATGGAAAATGATTTAGCTTTACTGGATTGATGGTCAAAACTGTGGAAACTAGAGTTTAATATCTCTAAATGTAAAATCCTGCACTTGGGTAGAAGGAATCCCTGCTCTGGAGGTAAGATTTAGGGATACTGATTACTGATAGCTGCAAGATACTTGGAGAGTGTAGCCAGGCAGTGGGAAAAGCAAGCAGGATGCTCGGCTGCATAGCTCAAGGCATCACCAGTAGGAAGAGGGAGGTTGTGATGCCGCTGTATAGAGCCCTGGTGAGGCCACCGTTAGAATACTGTGTGCAGTTCTGGAGACCTCCCCAGCAAAAATACAATTCTGTGAAATACTCACCTGTAGAATTGGTATTATACATATACAGTACGTCCTGCTCCAGATATAATACTTACACGTGGGTTATCCTCCGCCAGATGGTGCTGTGCACTGCAGACATGCAAAAACAGGCTCCTCCCGGCCCTTCATATACCCAGGGACCTCCCACAAATCCCCAGCATTGAAAAGCAGTGAACCAGAAGCCGGGAGAATTTAACCACCAAAAACAACTGGTAATGATAACAATCACCATACAGGGGATCCAAAATAATGCAAAAACCAGGGTGGGGTGGAGCAGGACGTACTGTATACGTATAATACCAATTCTACAGATGAGCATTTCACAGAATTGTATTATTCTAAGTATACAGTACGTCCTGCTCCAGATATAATACTTACACTTGGGACATCCAATAGCAGTGTCCATAAAGTAGGGTGGGATCCCCAACAAAAAAGGCACAGCAGACAGCAAAAGCACTGTCACCTGCAAACCTTGCTACCAAGAGCGACATGAGCAAAGGCTCGAACGCCAACATCAGAACGACCTTTGAAAAGGTACGAACAAAAAACAAGTAGCAGTCCAGTAAACTTGTTCAACAAAACCTGGTGCTGAAAGGCCTAAAGATACCAAGGCACCAGTAGGATCAAAAATAAAGTGAGAAGAAATTCTTCCCCTTAAAGGAACAGGCCTGAGTAACAGCCTGACAAGATCAAACGCTAACAGTAGCCCAGGAAGAAGCCAAACCCTTCCTAGGACCAGAAGGGACATCCATCCAAGGAAAGGCTAGGCCCAAGGCCGCTTAACCCCTGAAGCAGAGGAGATCAGGCACATACAGATGTAGGTGCCCACAAACCAAGGGGCATCAGTCCCCCTAAGGGACAAGAGATATTCCAGGAAAAAAATTCCAGCCCTGAGGGAAAGTAGATCCCCCCCTCTCAGCGTTACTAGGAATAAAGCACAGAAGAAAGACAATGTCTTAAATACAAGAGCCTAAGACACCACCTTAGGCAGAAGGTCCGGCGTAAAGCGGAACACAACCTCATCTTGGAGTATATATCAAAGAACGAGGACTAGCTAAACAGAGCCGCCCGCTCAGACACACGTCTGACTGAAGTAACAGCCCCCAGAAGGATAACTTTGTGGATAAGAACAGTCAGACAGCATCCGGAATAGGGCCAAGAGAGACACCCCGCAAGGCAAACAGAACAAACTTCAAATCCCAACAGGGACCCTAGAACTACGTGGGGAATGCACCTGAGCAATCCCCTAAAGAGTGCTTAACCAAGGCAAAAACTGAGCAAAGTAGTCTACAGGAAGGCAGACAGGGCAGAACCTGAACCTCCAGAGTACCGAGTAGGAGAGCCAACTCCAACCCATGCTGTAATAACTCTAGAACCCTGGGGACAGAGCGCCCAACAGGGGAGAGACCAAGACTCACAACAATCAATATGGGTATGCCATACCCCACAATAGACTGAAGAAGAAGCCAACTCCTAGGCTTCCAGAAGTCACAGTCACCAAGAAGATAAGCCCATCACCAACAAGGTGGAGGAATCAACCGTCAGGCCATCCAAACCAGAGCCTGTAGATTGGGTTGAAATAGAAAAAGAGGGCCTGAGTGAGCAGATCAGCACTCCTGACAGAACGTACAGGGCCGCTGTCTTCAGTACCACATCTGCAACCACACTCCACTAGGCCACCCAGGGGCCCCCAGTATCACAGATTCCCCCTTCTGGAGCAAACTTGCGCAGAACCCAGCAGGCAGGGTGAATGAAGTTAAGACATACAGAACAGAATGTCCAACCATAAAGTTACTAAGCCCCATGACCAAGGTCAGGCAATCTGAGACAGGGAAACAAGGGCCTAGAACCTATGATAGTGACAGGGCCCAAAAAGATCCACACTAGATGGATCACAGAGACACAAGAATTTGCACATCCTGTCGCAGGAGGACATCCACCGTAGAGAATATCGCAGATATGCAGGGAACGCTGTCCTCCACCCAGATCAGGGTCAGATACCTTCCTGGAGGATCATCCTGCTCCGAGTCCACACAGATAATTAATACAGGCCACTGTCGTCCAACAAACCAAGGAGCCCCCAAATAGACAGATCCCATAAATGAGAAGTCCAGCGACATAGAGCCAACCTGAAAGCCTACCGCACCAAGAATAGATAGGTGAATGGACCCCTAAAGGTTCCACCTCCCCCGGAACCACAGGGGATTTTAGAAGAAAGAATCCCCCCTCCGTCAACCTGATAGATTCGGTCTTCATCTACAGGAAGACGCAGGGAAGGGGGTGCCCCCTGACTGGTTCCTTGAGTACAATAGTCTCAAGGGGAACCACCGTACCAAGGTGGAAGGGTACACAGACCCAGCTCCAGGGAAGCTGGAACCCAGTTCAGCATTTACAATATAAGTCGCAGAAGAGCCCAAGGGCACTGAGCATAAGGGACAACCTCTGAGCAGCCACCAATAGGCCCACAAGCTGCAATCCAGCCTGGTGAAGACACACGTCTGACTGAAGTAACAGCCCCCAGAAGGACAACTTTGTGGATAAGAACAGTCAGACAGCATCCGGAATCCAGCCAGCAAAGAGGGACCAAGCCCATGTAACCAGATTGTCCACTTTATAGTGAAGGAAGTAGGTTCCCACCTGAACCCAAGTCAAGTTCAACCCTAGGAATGGAGATACCAAATAAGGGGAAAATGAGGAATTGAGGTGATTGAGCACCCATCCAAAGACTCCCAAGGGACACCACCAGCCAAGTAACAAATTCGGCCTGACGTAGAGATTGGGAAGCAAAGAAGGACGACCAGGCAGGTCCTTGCGGACGCCTTTGGTCTCAGAGACATCACCCCCGTCATCGCCTTGGCGATCAGTCTGGGAGCAGAAGAGAGGCCAGATAACAAGGCCATAATCAGCAGTGTTGGACCTCCAACACTAACCTGTAAGATCCTCGGTGCCCAGAAGACACAGTGGTAATGAAATAAGCCTCTTAGATCTCCACAGACTGCAAGAGATCCCTGGGCACAGGGCACTGGCGGCCCAACTCAGAGAAACCATGTAGAAACTGCCTGTGAATGTAAATTGCTGCACCTATGGAAGGCCATAATGGGCAGAGTGCCTCATCCTTTTGGGGGAATGTGGAAAGGTTGGTGTAGAGGCCCCTGCCTCTGCCTGTTTATGGCAACCTGCAAGAGACCCCAGACCTCGCAGGCCGCGCGTGACCTGCGCCAACACCAGAAGAGAGGCAGGGACCAGAAGCATCCTGACAATCTCGGGAAAGTGCCGCCCAGCAGACACTATCCTGCCTCCAGAGGAAACTTCCTCCTGAATCCATCAGAATGAGGCACAACGCCTCCTGATAGGAGCAAGGTGCTGCGGCCATCCCCTCGCCCAAGCGGGCGAGGGCGCCCCTTCATGCTTGGGGGGTTTTAGTGAAAGATTTGGACTTAGTCCTACCGGAGGGGCCAGGGCGTTGTCTGCCACTCCTGGGGCAGGAATCTACCCCAAAAAGCTGGAAGGACACTCCTCCCTGGTTCGGGTTTGAGACTAACATAGGGGGGTGGAGGGGCGCCCCTGCCCCGAGAAGGCAGAGACCGCCTTCTGCGAAGGGGCATTTTGCCCTTTTTTCCCCAAACAGGTCCAGACGGGCCCCGAATAGGCGTCGCCCTCTAAAGGGAAGCCCAGTAAGAGTCTTTTGTAGCATCGTCAACACCCCACTGTCGCAGCCAGACCAGGCGGCGTATAGCTACCGCAAGGGCGGAAGTTCTTGCGCACATCCTAATGGAGTCGTCCAGCTCTAAAAGGATAAACCTTACAAATACATCACAACTGGAGAGTGCATTAAACACCTCCCAGGGGAGATCCTCAGGTTGATGATCAATCATCTTTCTGATGAGGGTCCTAGCGGCCACTGCAGCGATGGCCGCGGCACAGACCGGGCGCAGAGCCGTCCCTGCACAAGAAAAGGCGTGGGAAGCCAGCCTATCAATGCGCCGGTCCTCAGCATCCCGAAGGGTACGATAAGTAGGGGCAGCAATAAAGGGGGGGCTAAGAACCCCAATGATCGGTGCATCCACCACGGGAGGTGATGACCAACAGTTAACCACATCAGGGGGAAAAGGGTATTTCCAATCCCAGTCCCCTGGAACCCCTGGAAGTTTACTAGGGCATTGCCATTCTTTAAGTACAAACGCGGCGTCGCTGTATGGAAACTCTCCCTTCTATGCCTGGGAGCCTCACCAGGGAGAGAGATAGACAAGACCTCGAAGATCTTTATCAGCAATTCATCGGTGTCACACAGGCCCCAGGAACCGGGGCCCATATCATCATGACTCCTCGGCCCCTCGTCAGATGAGCCTGAGTCAGAACAGTTCACCTTCATCCGAAAGAGCAAAACCCTGCTCAGCAGTGAACTCCTCAGTTTCAGAAGGAATGGGCGAAACCGGAGGCGTCAGGGACCGCTTCTTACCAGGGCCCAAGCGCTCTGCCAACCTCGAAATCACCTGATCAGCCGTAGGCAGTCTGCGCGGCACGACTTGCTGGTCATTCCCGCTCGAGTGCGACTCATCAGGAGTGAGATTTAAGCACGGGGAGACAGGTGTATTGAAACGAGGCGCAGCCACTGGCAACCCTGATTGCAGGGCCAGTACTTGTTCAGCACAGGGTCCGCAGACCTGTGTTCTGTCCGCATCAGCATGGGGCTGTCCACACGCTGTACACAGCCGGTCTTGTCCCAGAGGGACCCCGGTCACATAATTCTGAGATGCCTCCATATGGTGATTATCAATGCAATATATGCCAGTAGGGATTTATGCAATAGGCAACCCTGGATGTCCCAAAGGCCCGCTAGGAATGTGGGAGAATTTTAGAAACCCGCTACAATATATGTTAGGTCGGGAGGCGGCCAAATAAAAAAAGAGCAAGCAGCGCGGCTCTGACACCCAGTTGCCAGTCAAGGGCAAAACTACGGCCATAAGCGTGACATTACAGTACACCGAGACCGCCACACCCCCCCCCCCATTCTTTTCCCCCGAATACGGGGGGAAACGAGGGAAGATGGTGACCCTTTACACAGGGTCCACCGCTACACGGGGCAGTAATGCGGGAGGGACATCCACTACAGGCTCACCATCAGCCTAAACCGCCTACCCTTTGGTGGGGGACTGTGGTGGAGCATGGCTCCGTTAAGCACGCATGGTGCAGCCTACCTTCACCCGACCAGCGCAGCCCAGGCTGGGAGGCACATCACAGGGAGGATGGGTGGGAATAGTCCAACAGGGCCGCAGGCTGTAATAGCCCCGCTCACCTGCGAGAGAGTGATACTTCATGTCTTCGCAGTCAGCACTGCAGAGAAATCTGGGGATTTGTGGGAGGTCCCTGGGTATATGAAGGGCCGGGAGGAGCCTGTTTTTGCATGTCTGCAGTGCACAGCGCCATCTGGCGGAGGATAACCCAAGTGTAAGTATTATATCTGGAGCAGGACGTACTGTATACTTAGAATAAGACAATCAAATAGAACGGGTCCAAAGGCCGGCAACAAAAATGGTAGAAGAACTAAAACTTATCAGGAGAGACTTAGAACTTAATTTGTACAGTCTGGAGGAAAGAAGGGAGAGAGGGGACATGGTGGAGACCTTTATATATGCGACAGGATTGAATAAGGTTCAGGAGGAAGTGTTTTTAAGAAGAAACTTAATGATAGAACAAGGGGGCATAACCTGAAGCTGGTCGGGGGGGAAAGAACAGGAGAAATGTTATAAAATATTTTACAGAAAGAGTAGTAGATGCTTGGAACAAACTTTCAGCAGAGGTAGTTGAAAAATAGTCAGTGAATAAGCACATGCCTGGGATAAGCCTCCATCTATCCTAAGATAATGACATATCTGAAATGCACAGTAACAGGAATCCCAACACGAATTCCTGTTTGCAGGTGGCCCGAGAGCCCATAAGCCGCCATCTTGTTTTTAAAATTTACCACAGGTAAATTTATTTTTATGTGCAGCAATGTAAATTGTCCCGGGGAGGGGCGTATAGGAGCACTGTTATGCTGGTCTGATAGAATTAATTTTTGACTGTTAGTCCACTTTAAAGCCCCTGTCCAGGCAAAACATGGACTTTCTGCCCCCTTATCCACTTTAGCAACAATGCTAAGTTAGCCATTATGGAGCTTTTATAAATTTCTGGTTAAATGCACATACCAATGTATTCTAACTAAAGCCACTTTCCATGCCTCAATTTCTGGGTCATGGTTGAGCTGGGAAGGGCACAGCTTAAAGTGGACCAAAACACAGGATTTTGACTAGCTTTTGGTCCTTTCCCCCGGGGGCACCCCGATGTGTTAAAACCCCCCCCCCAATTACCTGAAGAAACTCACCTCTTCCTGGCCGTACAGTGCATGCGAAGCCGCTCATCCAATCAGCAAGCTTGGGGCCGCTCACGTCATGCTATCTAAGAATCTTATAGATTCCTGGGCCAATTGCGCTGGATTTTGGTCCACTTTAAAGAGATATGAGAATGCACAGTTGTGGTTAGAGACAGCTGTGGGACCACAGTGGTTTGCAGTGATAACTGATGGCGAGAGCATGAACGAACAAGAGAGGCTGTTATACCACATTTTTGAGTAGACGTGGAAAATGAAATGGAAAGGAGGTTCACACTTTAAAACCCTGCTACAGCTTCTACACAGTGCTGCATGAAATGGAGGAGAGGCACATGAGACGGACAAGCTGCTGCTTTCTGCCTTATTATTGTCCATTTACTAATTACACAGTCCTACCAATTTTTTTTTACACAAGTTTCACTATAGAAGTGGGCAGCAGATATGACCAATGAAGCCTCATCCTGGCGGTAACATCCCAACTAACCCCTCACACACAGATCAGCAGCTGGGTGAATCAGACCCGGAGAAGCATCAGGAAGTGACCTATGAGCAGCAGACTTTACTCCCACGCTCCATGACTACCACCAACATCCTACCAGGGGAGCGGCAGCACTTACAGGCCAGGCTAACAAAGGCAACAGGACAAAGCGGACCAACATCCAGGATTTTCAGCCTCCTGGGTTCTAGCCACTGAGGATGCTCCTGTGTACGTTGGTTGCATGATATATGCATGGCAATATGCATGGCAAATGGCTCAGATAGGAAAAAAAAACATGCATGCCCTGTAGGGCCTAGGAGGGGAGTCTCACTGGGTGATCTGGGGAGTTTCATCGAGCAGGAATCCCCCGATTTGGGATGCCCTTGGAGAAAAGCCAGCAGCCCCCCTGGAATCGTATAGATTCGAGACATGGCCACACTGGGCTTTGTTCCGCTTTAAATAAAATTTGTCTGCATAGGGGATTTGGATTGAACAGGTGACTTCGACTACATAGGTGAACCTGTTCTAATGATGGATATCTATATATTATAATACCATGTTGTGAATAATCACCTGTAAAAATACAATTTTGTGAAATACTCCCCTGTAGAATTGATATTATACGCATACAGCACGTCCTGCTCCAGATATAGTAATAACATGTGGGTAATCCTCCACCTCAGGCGCCGTGCACTGCAGACATGTAGAAAACAAGCTCCTCCCGGCCCTACATATACCGAGGGACCTCCCACAAATCCCCAGCATTGAAAAGCAGTGAGAAAGAGAAGCCGGGAGAAACCAACCACCCAGAAAAATGGCAATATCATCAATGATAACAATCACCATACAGGGGATCCAGAACAAAGTGAAACCAGGGTGGGGTGGAGCAGGACGTGCTGCATGCGTATAATATCAATTCTACAGGTGAGTATTTCACAGAATTGTATTATTCTAAGCATACAGCACGTCCTGCTCCAGATATAGTAATAACATGTGGGACATCCAATAGCAGTGTTCATAAAGTAGGGTGGGATCCCCGTGAACAAAGGCACAGCCAACAGTAAAAGCGCTGTCACCCGCAACCATGCTACCAAGAGCAATGAGAGCAAAGCTCTAACCTCCACCTTTGAACCTGTAAAGGGAGAACTGAACACAAGCAGCGGACTAGCCAGCATGCTCAACAGAACGTAGTGCTGAAAAGGCCCAAGCCAAGCACAAGTAGTAAGAGAACAGAACAACCAAGAAGAAGAATAATCTTCCCTTAAAAGAATAGGCCAGAGTAACAGCCCAACCATGCTAATGCAAAATAGAGTAGCCATGGCAACCTTAGAAGTCTCCCCAGCGGGG
This sequence comes from Gastrophryne carolinensis, assembly GCA_027917425.1. Lineage (NCBI taxonomy): Eukaryota > Metazoa > Chordata > Amphibia > Anura > Microhylidae > Gastrophryne > Gastrophryne carolinensis. The sequence goes on from CM051240.1 coordinate 24,632,049, forward strand.
AATATGAACCCTGGTCTCAAGCGAGACCTGCAGGAATACTGAAAAACAACAATACTCAGCAAGAGCCGAAACGTTTACTCTAGGCTCAGAAGGACAAAACCAACCAAGTAATGCCGATCCGAGGGCACCTACACCCGTGGAGGCAATCAGATCCGGTACTAAAGGATGGAGACCAATAAGCCCCAAGAGCATAGTCCTTACCAGGGACAAGAGAGACCAGGAAAATCTCCTGTAGGGGAAGACAGATCCCCTTAGCTCATAGTAATCAAGACAGTAGCCCAGAGGATCTGGAATAAAGGAGAATAAAAACACCGCCTGGAGCCAAACTCGGCGTAAGGCGGAGCACCCCCACCTCATGGTGTACGGATATATAAACAAATTATAACGACTATGACCGCAAACAGAGCCATCCTTTATGGCACACTTAAGACTGCAGCAACCGCCCCAGAAGAGCGATACAAGGTAAGGAACAGGTCAGACAAGAACCGGAATAAGACCCAAGGTAACCGTTAGCAGGGCATCAGACTAAGTAAACTCCCAAAAGGGAGCAAAAATTCCTCAAGGAATGTACCTGAGCAAACCCTGATGAATGCTCAACACAGAAGATTGAACCAGACCTCTGTAGTAGGCGAACAGGGCGAGCCCTGAAACCTTCATAAACTAAGTTGGGGAGCCAACACCAACCATGCTGTACTAACTCTAGAATCCCGGGAACAGAGAACGTCCAGCAGGGGAGAGAGCTAGACCCGGGCGAGCAATACAGGTACAACATACCCTAACACAGATGGAAGAAAAGGGAAGAAGACGAAGAGGAGGAAGCTAGGTCCTAGCTCTCCAATGGAAACAAGACACCCAGAGATAAATCCTCTCCAACAGGGTGAAGAACAAAACCGTTCTAACTCCAAAATAGAGCCTGAAGATAGGGGCGAAATAGAAAAGAGCCTGACTATGCAGAACAGACCTCGTGAGAGAGCGTACAGGCCCACCGTCCTCAGCAGAAGCCTCCGCAGACGACACCCCCCAGGGCCACCCAGGCCCCCGGCATAACGGTTCTTCCTTTCTGCAGCGATCTTGCGCAGACCCCTGCCTAGCAGGGTGAAGAAAATAAGACAGAGTATAATGTCCAGCCAGAAACTACTAAGCCCAAAGGACAAGGTCAGGCCAATTCTGGGCCAATAATAAAGGGCAGAACCCCTGTGATCGTGACGGAGCCCAACCGGTCCATACCAGTGGGAACTCAGTGGGCCAATAGATTACCTCCTACCAAGGAGGGCATCCATCGGAGACTAAAACCGATAAAACGCAAGGGATGTTAATTCCCACATAGATCAGAACCAGAGCCTTCCTGGAAGTAACAGCTAGTCCCGAGACTTACCCAGGAAAAAAGGGACAGGCCACGAGTCCCCAAATGGACAGGCCCTGAAGTCCAGCAAGATAGAGCCCGCTGAAGGCTCGCTGTGTCAACACAATAGATAAATGGAGGTTTCAGCAGCCACGCCGTCAAAGCCAGCGTTGGTAAATTGGGGTAGAGCAGTGGACCCTGAGTGAGCAGATCCGGCAGAAGGGGCAGATCTAACTGATCCTCTGCCAACCTTACCACATCTGCGAACCAAACCTGTCTTGGCCACCTTGGAGCCACCAGGATTGCTGACGCGCCCTCTAGAGCCAGTTTGCGCACCACTTTGCCCACCATGGGAAACGGAGGGAACAGGTACAGAATCCCCAGATCCCTCCAGTTCAGAGACATGGCATCCGCTGCCAGAGCCAGCGGATGCCACGAGAGAGACACAAATGCCGGAAGCTTGTGATTGTGACGAGAGGCAAAGAGGTCCACCTCCGGATTCCCCCACTGGTGGCAAAGCGACCGAAACACCTTGGGGCTGAGCGACCATTCCCCCCGGCGAGATGAGCACCTGCTCAGGGAGTCCGCTTCCGAGTTCTCCACTCCCGGAACGTACACAGACCGCCGAGCTGCATGGGTCATTGCTCTCTGCCCAAACCAGGATCAAAGACACCTCCCTGAGGGCACGCCTGCTGAGAGTCCCTCCCTGGTGATTGATGTAGGCGACCGCCGTCCGATTGTCCGACCGAACTTGAACCGGTAAGCCCTGTAACTGAGGAGTCAAGTGAGCCAGAACCAACCTGATGGCTCTCAGCTCCAGAACATTGATGGGATCGTGAGCCTCCTGAGGCCCCCACAGTCCCTGAAACTGAAGATCCTTCCAACCCCCCCCCCCCCAACCTGACAGGCTGGCATCCGTGGTGACCGTCTCCCAACGTGGGGTCAGATTGCTCGGTTCCAGCCACCACAGAAGGGAATGCCGAACCCGGGGGGACATCAGAAAAGACTGATCCAATGACAGCGGGGACCTGTCCCAGGCCGCCAAGAGATGGAGCTGGAGCGTCCTTGTGTGAAACTGGGCAAAGGGAACCGCCTCGAATCCCACCAGTCGCATCCCCAGCCGGATGGACGGGCGAGGGATGGCTAGGAGAAGCCGAGTCAATTCCTGAATCAAAAAGAACCTAGGGCCAGGGGAGGAACACCCTGGACTGAAGTATCCAGAGACATTCCCAGGAACGCCACCACCCTGGACAGAGAAAGGCAGGACTTGGGATAGTTGATCACCCAGCCGAATCTCTCCAGGGTGGCTACCACAGTCCTGGTATCTAGCTCCGCCTGGCAGAGAGGATGCCATAATAAGAAGATCGTCCAGATAAGGCACGATGCGGATTCCCTGGGCTCTGAGGAGGCCCATCACCCCCCGCTAGCACCTTGGTGAAAACCCTTGGAGCCGAGATAAGGCCAAACGGAAGGGCCACAAACTGAAAATGCCGATCTTCCACCACGAACCTGAGAAACCTCTGATGCGCCGGGAAGATTGGAACATGCAGATAAGCATCCTTGATGTCTATGGACGTCATGAAGTCCTCCTGCCGAAGTGAATTTATGGCAGAGCGCAGAGTTTCCATGCGGAACTTCCTGGGACGGATAAACCTGTTGAGAAACTTCAGATCCAGGATGGGACGAACAGAGCCATCCTTCTTGGGCACCGTAAACAGATTGGAATAGTATCCCAGGCCCCGGTCCGAGGGAGGCACCAGGCAGATGACAGCCATATCCAGGAGATCTTTAACTGCCGCCCAGGGCCCCTGCGCGGTCAGAGGATCCAAGGGCACGCGAGACCTGAAGAATCTGGGAGGAGGCCAGAACTCGAACTCCAGTTTGTAACCGGAAGACACCACTTCCCAAATCCATCTGTCCGAGACCTCCTGGTCCCAGACCTGGGAGAAGTGTCGCAGCCGCCCCCCCCCCCCCACCCACGAGGGTGAGGGCGCCACCTCATTGCTGAGCCGGCTTAGCAGCGGCTTTGGGCTTGGAGCCCCAGCTGTGACCTGGACGGGCACGTCGTCTTCCCCTGTTCCAGGAATCACCTCTGGAGGGGAAGACAGCCGATCCCCGTCCAGCTCTGGCCCCACGAAAGGAAGGGGTAAACAAAGCCGCCCCCCAAAAGGGACAACGTTGCTTCTTCCGCAGAGGTAACCTACCTCCTTTTGCGACCGAATCCAATTTTTCTCCAAAGAGCCGCAAGCCCAGAAAGGGAAGTGCCTTAAGACTTTTTGGACACAAAATCAGCCGCCCACTGGCGCAACCAAACCGACCGCCGAATTGCCACCAGCAAGGCCGAAGTTCTACTACACATCACCATGGTGTCATCCAGGGCGGCTAGCACAAATTACAAAAACAATTCACACCGCTTAAGGGCGGTGAACTCATCACTAGCCGGGTCAAGGCTGGAGGTAGACAACAGGTCCCCGACAACCAACCTAGAGGCCACTATAAGAAGCGCCGAAGCACAAACAGGCCGTAAGGCCGACCCGACGCTGGCAAAACCATGACAAGCCATCTGGTCAATGCGTTTGTCCTCACCGTCCTTGAGAGTAGAACAGTCAGGAGAATGCAAGCCGGAGGTGCTAGACAACCCCAAAACAGGGGCGTCCACCTCGGGAGGGGACGACCAGCGCTTCACCGCGTCCACCGGAAAGGGATATTTCTCATCCCAACCCGGAGGGACACCCGGAAGCCTAGTAGGCCCCTCCCATTCCTTGAGGATAATGCAGTCGAAATGCCTTTGATTCGGGAATTCTAAGCGTGGCTTAGCCTCCTCAAAGAACTCCCCCCTTCTGCGGAAGAGTCACTTCGGGAAGAGAGATTGCCAGGACCTCAAACATATGAGCCAGGACCTTAGGGGTATCCCAAGAATCCCCCTGACCCCGCTCGGCATCAGTGCCAACAAACTGCTGATCGTCAGAACCATCAGACTCCTCAAAAAGCTCCCCTTCCTCTAGCGGGGGGCAATCAGACCAGCCCAGCGAGTCAAACTCCTCAAAATCAGAAGCCTGCGTGGCTGGGGACAAGTGCTTTCTCTTAGCCGGGACCTTTCTGGCCACAGCGCTAGAAAATAATTTTTCAAGATTGGACAATCTGGCACACACCTCAGATTGCAACTCCCCACTCGTGACAACATCACACAGGGTACGGATCAGGCGGGGAGGGGTAGGAGAAGGGACCGGCAGCGCAGAACCAGACGCAAGGGATCCGGACTGCCGCGTAATAGTCTGCTGCGCACATGGTATGCAAAGGAAAACATCATCCCCTGTAAGGGATGCCCCACACCCCAAAAAACTGACGGGGTGCCCCGAGGGGAGCCCGAGCCCGGTATCCTGGGAAGCCTCCATATGGTGATTTTATAGTTACTCACAATACCCAAGGGAATTACGCGATATAAGCAACCCGGGATGCACCTTCTGTGTCCCGAGTGGGAGGATTTTATGGGGAATTCTAAGATTAAACCAGGGGACCTAGGACCGGGAGGACCCTTTAGGCTCCGACAAGGGTCCACCTGGAAGACAGAATACAGGGCCAATCAGCACCTCAATCATGCCCAAGCACACACAATGCAGACATAATCACAATGCAAAAAAACCATATGAATTGTATAAATACACATATGCAGGTCAAAGCCATGGCTGTTCATATAATAACAAAACGCTTAAAAGTATAATGCAGAGATCGCAGGCAGTGCCTGAACTAATGAGGCCGCAGGGGTCACTCACGCGTTCAGCTGGAGACCTGAGAAGCAGAGGGAGAGAGGGGCGGGCCGGTGCAGTTCATGCGCCGCGCCCGGCACCGCCCCCTCCCCTGACGACAACGCCACTTCCAGCCAGTGGCCGGGCTCTGCAGCCGCGCCAAGAGCACGGGCCGTTGGCGAGCGCGCAGAGCGCCCGACCCCGCCCCCCCACCAACCGTTCCCAAGGGGAAGAAGCTCCCCTGCCGGATGTCACAACGGCCGGCGCTGCGGCACAGCCAGCGCCGGCTGAATACATATTAAAAGGAAAGTGCGCCCAGTGAACACACGCACCCACACACAGCTGAACAAAAACACGTTGAGAGAAAGGGGACCCTATGCTGCCCCCCTCTAAGGAGCAAGGGCCACCCGGGAGAGGGGGAATCCACGCTGGAAGGTTGTAGGGCAAGAGACGGGGCATCCCTAACTGGGATCACCAGTCCGGCAAAACCGCCTACCCCTTAGTATGGGGTCTCACGGTGGAGCGTAGCTCCTAAGCACCATTAGGTGCTGTCTACCCTTGCCCGGACCAGCAGCCTAGGCTGGGAGGCAAGGCGAAAACTAAGACATGGGGTCCAGGCAGAAATAGACTAACACGCGGGCCGGGAGTTACCCCGGCTACCTGCAAGGAGGAGACATCTTCTGACTTGCTCGCCGTCTGCAGATATGAAAGACTGGGGAATGAGTGGGAGGTACCAGGTATTTATGGACCGGGAGGGGCTCACTTTTTTTCATGACATCTCTGCAAGATCGCCCTCTACAGGTCGGTATAACCCCAAGTGTAATGACTATCTGAAGAGGGGTGTGCGACATACTTATCTTTGGGGCTGCTTATCCACCATCCAGACTATCCTGTGTTGACACCTTTCATCAATTTTTCTCTTCCGTCCACACCCAGGGAGATGAGCTACAGTGCCATGGGTTTCAAACTTCTTGATAAGGTTGTGCACTGTGGACAAAGGCAAATCTAGATCTCTGGAGATGGACTTGTAACCTTGAGATTGTGGAGAACCAAAATTGTGGAAAAATATCAAGTCCTCAGTTCTCGTTGCTTTCAGTTGTCCATGCTTAGTGTGGCCACACAGACACACAAGGCAGAGACTAAATGACCTTTTTTCTGCGTTCAGGTGTGATTTTTATTTTGCCCACACGTTACTTTCTCCATCACGTGCTTGAAACAATTTATCCACAATTTTGAAAAGGTGCCAATAATTTTGTTCAGCCTATTTTTAGGAGTTTGCTGTGACATTATGTCCAATTTGCTTTTTTTTTGCTGCCGTTTTTGGTTTAGCTCCAATACAAAGGAATAAACAGGTGTATAGCAGAGTATGTGTTACTGCAATCCTTTTCTGTGAGAAATACTTCATTTTCTTGAAAAATTTCAGGAGTACCAACATTTACAGCCATGATCGTAAAATATATATTATATACATATACCCGGAGTTTGGATCACCCAGCAATAGACAATATTAAAAGCAGCGACGGGCACCTGTGAGAAGTTTCTCCCATGGCCCTGCATGATGGGAATTTCAATAGACAAAAGGTAAGATCCATTGAGATGCATTAGGATTACACCCAGGGGGAGCAAGACCCCTAATGATCAACACATTCAAAGCCAAAAAGGGGACATTACCATCTCTGAAATGACCAATTACAATCTCAGCAGGTGCAGAGATGCCCCAAACACCATTGCTGGACTGTGGCGACACTTTGCAAAACTTTTTTATATTTATTTCATTTTGTACAGAGCAGGGAAAGGCCCAACTACATAGAATGTTTTCTTGCCTGTGATCACATCATAGAGAATCAAGACTCATGAGGCCATACAGGATCTCAGTATGTTATTTAAAAGTAGACCAATTACCAGGATTTCCACTATCCTGGTGATAAGACTGTCCCCGGGGTATCGCAATTCAGGATGCCCTGCTATGTGAACCCCCCCCCCGATCCAGCTACTGTAACACCCTCCATGATCACAGAGCTTTTCTGAGAGAAGATAGTCTCTCTTCTTCCTCCGTACAGTAGAATGGGTAAGTAGTCTCCACCCGCCATGTCTCAGAACTGCAACTAGATGTTCAACCAGCACAGAGGAAAACTACTAAAAATGCCAGATACAAGTAATACAATGGCCATACATAGGGCTGTTCCTCATGTAAAAACACTGGCAGATGTTGTACTAGACTATTTCCTTAAGGAGTAAAAATACTCCTGAGATTATGGGAGGTGGGTTTTCATTTATGAAGGAGTAATCTCAATATAAGAGGTATAGGTGGTTTTGAAGCACCATTCCAGGCAATAGGTTACAGTAGCTGCTTCCTGCTCTCCTCATGTTGGCATCTGTCATTCAGTTTTAAATTTTCTAACAGGGAATTCAAAGTGCTGGGGAAAAAATAAAAAAATAAAAAAAAAGATGCTGCCTCTGACAACCAACATGGGGAGCTGTAAGCAGCTGTGCTCACAGTTTGTAAATGCAGAAGTGTGGGGGGGGGGTCACTGGAATGCTCTAAAAACATGTCTCACATGTCTCACTATATAAAGAGAGACTTATCCAGTATAATCACTATACAGTAAGACACGTTCTTGGATCTTTCCAGCAAACAAATGGTGAGCACAGAGATATATATAGCCTATAAAATAAAGGCTCTGTAACTAACATACATATATACACATATATACACACATGTATATATCATAAAAGGCTTTCCAGTAACACCCCTCTTCTACAGAAACAGTCAACACAGAGCCTTTATTTTCACAAAATAAAGGCTGTGTTGATGGTTTGTATGTTTAGAAGGAGGGGTGCGACCATAAAGCTTTTTATGTTATACCTGATGCCCATGAATTATACAACCTATAAAATAAAGACTATCTCTGCGTTAACTGTTTGTACATGCAAAACAGGGGTGTTGCTGGAAAGCTCTAGGAACATGATGTCTGGCTGTAAAGAGACTTATTCAGCATAAGACTATATAGCCAGACATGTTAGAGCTTTCCATCTAGATATAAACGGTCTACAAAAAGATGCAGACTATGGCCTTGATTCAATAAGGGTTGAAAAAATTCAGTTCATGAAAGAAAAGCCTGAGAATGTCACCGTTACTGAATCAAATAAAAATACAATGAAAGTCAATGGCAGCTTTTTCTACAGTGTAGAGAGGAGTAAACAGTTCTCTACTTATCTGAGGAGTAAAAAAAATACCATTTTGTGAATACTCACCTGTAAAATGGGTATTATAAGTATGTCACACACCCCGCTTCAGATAGTTATTACACTTGGGTTATACTGACCTATAGATGGCGATCTTGCAAAGATGTCAAAAAAAGGAAGAACCTCCTGATCCATAAATACCTGGGACCTCCCACTCATTCCCCAGTATGAAAACAGCAGTAAGGAAACAAAGGGACCAGGAAGAGCCAAATTAACCAGTAACTATAAGAAAGGTTCACCATATAAAGGATCCAGAATACCAAAGGGCGGGGTGTGACACATACTTATAATACCCATTTTACAGGTGAGTATTCACAAAATGGTATTATTCTAAGTATGTCACACACCCCGCTTCAGATAGTCATTACACTTGGGACATCCAATAGCAGTGTCCATAAAGGGCGGGGATCCAAACTTGACAAGGCAACAATGCACAAACTTAAACCACAGCAGCTTGCAGAACTTTGCGGCCAAAAACAGCTAAGCTGCTAAGCTGAAAACCCATGTCCAGACCATGCTAAAGAAACTCCAAAATCCAAGGAATGGAAAACACCCGACAAGGAAAGGCCCTAGCCTCACACCAATCAATGTAGGTCCGCCAGGTCCTGTAGTAGATATAAGAAGAAGATTGCTTCCTAGCCCTGACAAGAGTCTGGACAACGGCTTCAGACAAACCCCTTTTCCTTTAAGATGAAGGTTTCAGCAGCCACGCCATCAAAGCCAGCGTTTGTAAATTGGGGTAACAAAGCTGACCTTGTGTGATCAGATCCGGAACCAGAGGCAGCCTGAATTGATAGACCGCCAGCTGGACGCCAGTAAACCACACCCGTCTTGGCCACCTTGGGGCCACCAGGATTGCTGGCACACCCTCTTGAGCCAGCTTGCCTACCACCTTGCCCATCATGGGAAATGGAGGAAACAGATACAGGAGACCAAGCTCCCGCCAGGACAGAGACATGGCATCCACTGCCAGAGCCAGAGGGTCCTGGGACAGAGACACGAATGCCGGAAGCTTGTGACGAGAGGCAAACAGATCCACCTCCGGACTCCCCCACCTGCGACAGAGGAATAGAAATACCTTGTTGCTGAGGGACCATTCCCCCCGGCGAGAGGTCCCTCTGCTCAGAGTCCGCTTCCAGGTTCTCCACCCCTGGAATGTAGACTGCCGAGATGCACGGAACATTGCTCTCGGCCCAAGCAAGAATCAGACACCTCATGGAGGGCACTCCGGCTGACAGTCCCTCCTTGGTGATTGATGTAAGCAACCTCTGTCCGATTGTCGGAGCAAACCTGAACTGGTAAGCCCTGAAGGTGATGTGTCAGGTGCGAAAAAAAACAACCGAACCGCCCTCAGCTCCAGAATGTTGATGGGGATATGGTCCTCAAAAAATTCCCCCCCGTTGCGGAGGGGCCTCCCCAGGAGGGGAAATGGCAAGTACCTCAAAAATTTGAGTAAGGAGCCTATGGGTGTCAACAGTAACCCCGCGCTCTGAGCCCGCATCAGCGCCAGGGTACTGCCGATCCTCAGATGAGTCAGTCTGGGAACAGTTCCCCTTCCTCGAGCGGGGAACAATCAGACCAGTCAAATGGTTCAAAATCAGCATAATCAAAGGCCTGCGCCGCGGGAGCCAAGTGCCGTCTCTTAGCTAGGGCCTTCCTGGCCGCAGAGCTAGCAATCAGTCTCTCAAGGTTGGCCAGTCTTGCGCATACATCAGATTGCGACTCCCCACTGGTGATAACGTCACTTGGGGTCATAACCAGGCGTGGGGGTGTAGGTGATGAGGCCAGCGGGGCCCAGCTTGCCACACAAGCGCCTGTTGTGCACATGGTATACAAATTTGCACATTGTTTCCCTAAAGATATCGCACACGACCGGGGTCGTCCCGAAGGGACCCCGAGTCCAAAAACCTTGGGAGCCTCCATATGGTGATTGATAGTCGCAATGATCAATGGGAATTACGCTATGAAGCTACCCGGGATGCCCCTTAGCGTCCGTAAGTGGGAGGATTTATAATCACACAGGGAACCCCAATTTGAACAAGGGACTAGGACCGGGAGAAAACCCCTTTTAATATGGAAACATTCCCCCCTGAAAGACATAATGAGGGTACCCCCTTAAATACATTGACAGGCATACAGATTCAGACAGTAAGCATGTGTGAAAGAAAAAAAAAAAAAAAAATGATATGCATAGATACATCTACATCTACATCTACATCTACATCTACATCTACATCTACATCTACATCTACATCTACATCTACATCTACATCTACATCTACATCTACATCTACATCTACATCTACATCTACATCTACACAGACCACCGCTGAATATAATGCCATAAGAAGGAAGGGGAGGAGGGGCACTCGCGTGACAGAGCAGCAGAAATGGCGGCGCTGGTCCGGGGAAGGAGGAAGACGGGCGGGCCAGCACGGGACGTCTTTTCACACCGCGCTTGGCCCTGTCCCAGGAAGTGAAGAGCCACCACCAACTGGATAACGCGTGCCAACTGTAGGGGGCGGGCCGCACAAGGCACGATGAGCACCAGGCCCCGCCCCTCCCAACCCAGGAAGTGAAGAGCCACCACCAACTGGATAACGCGCGCCAACTGTAGGGGGCAGGCCGCACAAGGCACGACGAGCGCCAGGCCCCGTGGCCAGCCGAGGCATAAACGAAATAAAGTTAATGGGAGCTGAGGCCACCCCCCCCCCCTACTATCCGGGAAGGGAGTAAAGGGGGAAGCCGATACATTTTTTACATGTAGTGAGGGCTGCTTGACGGACGGGGCATCCCAAGTCAGGATCACAAACCTGACGACCGCCTACCCTTTGGTGGGGGATTTGCGGCGGAGCGTAGCTCCAGGTAACAGGACACCTCTAGAGGTGTACCCTACCCTCACCCGGACCCAACAGCCAAGGCTAGGAGGTAAGGGGAATTAACAAAGGAGTCCGGGCGGCAATAGGAATAAGAAATGGCCGGGTGTAAACCCGGCTTACCTGCAAAGGAAAGAGACAGCCATCTTCTTGACTTGCATCGCCTTCTGCAGAGACTTAACTGGGGAATGTGTGGGAGATCCCGGGTATTTGTGGAACGGGAGGGGCTTCTTTTTCTAGTCATCTCTGCAGAAGTTCGCCCTCTACTGGACCATAACCCACGTGTAATTAACCTTCCGAAGCAGGTGTGAGAGACATACTTGGAATATTACGTTTGCCTGCAGTAGCACTTTAAGGCGACCTATGCGCGCTGCACTATTAATATAAATGCTATTACCGCGTTTCTCTCTAGCACTTCTGAGAGGACTGCAGGCACACAGTGATGAACTTCCTTGGGTCTTTAGAGGAGGAAGTTCTAAGTAATGCAACTAAGGGTCTTGGGGTAGCATGAAGATACAGATTATAACCCAGCGTACCACTCCACCCCTCCCTTCCCCTGTGCTAAGCAAAATTTTAATAATATCAAAAACAATCATTGAAGTGGGGAGGCAAGCTCAACGGAAGCCGAGACTAGGACCTTGAGCACCAGGTCAGTCCTCCAATCTCATGCAGCAGTGTGACTGGTCTGTCACAAGTCCATGGCTGCCATGCAGAGTCCTGGCGGCATAAGGAGAGGATTTTGGTAATCAGACGAGTTGCCTTTCATCAAAAATAGCGCCGACTGGAAGCACCAGGCTGAGGGTAGCTAAAACGACTATGTTTAGACACAGGACAGAAGGAGGGCTGGGAGTTCCGTGCGTGAACAGATACTACATGGCCACGCAAATTGCGCAGTTACATAGCTTACATCTCGAAGTGGAAATCCCTCTTTGGGTCTGCTTAGAAGTCATGGCATGCGACCCCCGTCCCCATAGATAGCTTAATTTGGACCTTTAAACCACTCCCTCCAGGTATGGGATGGAGTGAAATACTCAGGGAAACTGATCTCACCGCATCTCCCAGCAATGCGACTATTTAAAAAACCCCTGGTTCCCTCCGGGGATGGAGAGTCCTGAGGCATTTGCGTGGTGGAAGCGGAAAGGTATTAAGTGCATCATCTACTAGACAGGGAGGAAAAAATTCCTTGGCCCGCATTAGTGTCGAAAGAATGCACCTGCCGCCGAATACCTCAGGTATGTCCAAATCCGCCATTGGCTAGCTCCCCTGCTAAAGAACAGAGCCCCTGGGGTAGATAAAACGACGTTTGAGAGGGTGTGTCTTCAGGGGACACCGACACCAGGCCTTATCTCTGATTTATGCTCATCTCACGACACTACCAGCCAATATGAAACATGGATATATGATAAAATGGGAAACAGGTCTGAATCTGGTTCTGGAAAGGAAGGAATGGACGGATATCTGGGCAGGGATTAAAATGTTCAATAAACATCATCACGTTAGAGGCGGCGTATAAGATGCTTACGAGGTGGTATCTGGTGCCATCCCGTGTGGCCAAAGCAATCCCAGGGTATCCGGCCACCTGTTTCCGAGGCTGTTCTGCAGAGGGGACGGTCCTCCACATTTGGTGGGAATGCCCGAAGGTCAGGAGGTTCTGGTCTCGGGTCTTTGGCCTGCTATATAGTCTCCTACATGTTAACTTACGCAGGGACCCCTGGGTTGCCTTGCTACATGTGAAACTGGAAGGAATCACCAAGCCCCAACACGCCTTACTGACTCAGGTCATGCTGGCAGCTAAATTAGCTATTGCAAGCTCATGGAAAAAAGGGAATGTTCCGTTTCAGATGGTAAAAGAGGCTGAATGGTATTTTCATCAACGAAAAACTGACCAGCGTCCTGAGAGATTCCCATGAGAAATTCATGAAGATTTGGGGCCCGTGGATGGAATACGTTTCCAGATTTGAGAGAGGCCCTGTTGCAGTGAGAAATGGCCTGCAAACCCTTCCCTTTACTTGCATATTTACATTTGTGCACTCCCTCCCCCCCCCCCTTTTTCTCGCTTTTCTTTTCCTCATGTTTCCTGTCTGTCCCCCTCCTACCTACTTGTCATTTATCGACCCCCCCATTCCCTAGATCCCTTGGCCCCTTCACACCCCCCCCCCCCCCGACAGAGGGGTGGCGGTGTGGAGAGCGTGCGGCAGGAAAGGATAATCTACCTACCCGTCAATTTGAGTAAGGTTGACTAGCAGTTCATAGGTGCTAATTTAAAGTTGCTCATGTTGGTACAAAATTAAACTTCAGGAGCCCAAACATCCTAAATGTGCCTTAGCAACTTAATGAAAATGGCATGACTGTATGAGAAACTGTATGAAGAATGACAACTCATGTTCTGTAACTGTTTATCTGTAAAAGAACAAAATGTCACTCTGTTTATCTTTTATACCAAAAAATTACAATAAAAAAGGTTGAAACAGAAAAATACAATGGGGAGTGTGCAATACCGAAACGGCGGGCGTTCTCATGCCCAAGCCATTCAGATAGGCTGGGGTGGCAACGTGCTCTCCATCAAAGGCAATAAGAGCCCTTTGCCAAAAGATGTAAACAGCAAAAGGCTCTGACTGGATGAGAGCCCACGTCTGCAGCACTGGACCAAGGAGAAAAGCTTAACTGAGCAAACTGAGGGTTTCACACAGTGGGACTCCCTAACTTACTTTCCCGGGTTCTGTTCAGAGGCATGCCATATTCCTGGCTTTTGTTCCGCTTTAAGGGGTAGCCCAAGCAATGGCAATTATAAGGCAGCAAGGTGCTCGCCTGAAGTATGTTTTATGTTCTTCATTTCCTGCAGTGCGTTGTAGATGCTGTAGCAGGTCTCCAGAGTTGGCTTTCCCTTCTTATTCCTCAGCGACCACACTCCAAATGTGGACACATGACCACCCATCACTCAGCGCTCCCACTCTGGCTTGCTTGAAGTGTTTAAACCGGACCTTCACCACGATTTATTGAAAAGCCAAAACCCTTATAAAATGATTGGCCAGCAAATTTTTTAGTCACTTTATTATTAGTCACAATTATTCTTTCCCCCATTGGGCTGCAACTCTGTTCAGGACTTTAGGATACGGGCGCTGCCATCTTGACTCAGAAGCATCACACTTACTGAGGAGAGGAGGATAAAGTACAGGGGGTGGGTTATAGCTGTGCTTTGCTCAGACAGAGCAGAACTGGGGTCAGGAAAAAGTCAGCAATCCCAGAATGCAGAGCAGCACAGTTAGAAGGCACTTCCTGTTTACAGGCTGCCTGATGTCCCAGGACCCACCATCTTGGATGTTTAAAGGCTCATAACATGCAGTAGATGCAGGTAGGATGATTTTTAATGTGAGCAATCTGTATGTACAGGGTGTGGGAAACATATAAGATAGGCTCTTATTCAGAGTGAAGGACCGCTTTAAGGGCCAGGGGGTGGTTACGACCACATCTGGAGGTGGTCATGGGTGAATGGAAAGGAGGGACAAGCTTTGGAGTCCTGCTAAAGAATCTAAAGTGCACTACTGTAAATGGATGAGAGAGGCCCCTTGCTAGGCTGAACTGTCCCTTTAAATGCTAACCTGGAACCTAACAGGTGACAGGACAGTTTAGATCCACTGACAGTCTTGAAACATGACAGCAGCTGCTCCCCAGTCATCGGGGGGGGACCGATCAGATGTGCGCATCAAACGTGAATGACTGCAGACATGTCACATGACTTACAACTGAAAGAGGAAGTGATGACTTTGCTTTACTCCCTCTAATCAGTGAAATATAATGAATGGGCTGCACTCCTAGGGATGAGAGCAAAGTAGCAATGGAGGAGCAAGACAATCAGATGTTCCCAGTGATGCAGGCGCGATCAGTCACCCTCCAGCAATAGAGGAGCACTTCTACTGAATAGTAGTAGACTAGCAAATAGGGGATCCCACAAACAATTAACTCAGGAAGCAGTACAGAGATGAAAGACACTCAAGGTCCCTGTATCACCAGCAAATAAAAGGCCAGACCTGTGACGGGGACTAAGAGTAGATTGGGGAGGGGGATTACTGACAGCTAAAGTCTGATGGGATGGACTGGACTGACCCACTGACCTTGGCCTTGAGGGACATTCCTTTGAAAAACTAAAAAGCTACATTTTGATGCCCGACACATTGTAGCTGGTGGTAACCAAGACTGAAATGCAATTTTGGGTGCACCCAGGGGGACCTCTGGCCAACCTTTCACTAACAGAGGTTCCCGAGTAGAGGAACAAGCTTAACAGTGGTCTCCCAGGGTGTGGCACATGTGGTGGGGGGAGAGGTTTAGTCATCCTGTACATGGCCTGTTTTAAGTGCGGTCAGCGAATCAGATTCTAGAAAAAAATCTGAATCACATATAAACCAATTGGCTGAGCTAGAGTGCAGGATGATGTGCGGCAGCTGTGCCACATCCCCGGCTCCCTGTGCGACCATGGAGGGATTCCACAACTAATATAGGATGCCACGGGGGCAGGTTAGCGGCCAGCCCTGGACTTTTTAGACTCCAATACTGCCAGATTCCTTCTCCCCTCCACCCAGTAAAACCTACCTATCCCCATTCTAACATTGAATGTGCGAGCCATGGTTGCACTATGCTATAGCCAGGTACGTGCCTGCACTAAGCATTTGTGAGTGGTGGGTGCCCAAAAAGCCAAATGGCACCAAGTGGGCTCATGTCTGCGCTATAGGACAGGGGAAAGGCAAGTTTTTATGGGCAACCTGGGAGATTTCACACAGTAATGAGGACTAAAAAATGCAGGTTAATCAAAATCCTGGGTTTTGGTCTACTTTTAGCTGGTCGCAACTAGCATGGCTCGAAAAAAGGAAGACCACCCCTATTCCTGTGCTATGCCCGATTTGGTCACCACAATCTTCCTGATGCCAGCCAAACTTGCAGTCACACTGCTGCACGTGATTGGATTGTGAACCTGTCACTCAAGGTCCTGGCTTCAGCTTCCATGTATATTGCACTACGTCCCAAGTTATTGTCCCAATTGGGCGTAGCATGGGGTTTTGCGTGGGGGGGGACAAAATGCTTCTTTAAAGAAGAACCCAGGATTCTCACTCCTCTAGGCGTTCTGGAAAAACCCTGAAACCATAAAGAAATCTTACCATTATCAATGCAGAGCCTCTCTTCTAACATACATACATATCCACAGTCTTGTAGAATCTAGGGCTAGTGTCCAGTACAATTCAGGTTTAGTCTAAAAGACTAGCAGGCTAAAACCTTGCCATTGGCGGATCCCAGCATTTGAAACCTTCTGGATTCCCCGTTTACTCTGATCCCAAAGCACATGTCATGCAAGGCAAATTTAAATGTCAGTGACCCCAGCATCATGATTACGGCTATTGCTGATTTATATAGCCCTGCATTCAAGAGATACCTGTCCATCTCTAGCAGGCTGGACAGGGAATAGCTAAACACATGCTGCAGCCCGGATGCAGCAGTTTTCATTTCCGCACCATACAGAGCTTCAGGAGAAAAAAAAAGGGGAGCATCTCCTACAATCTGGATTTAACAGCAGGGGCAAACCTCCCAGGAACAGAGAGGATGGTTTAGATCCAATTTAACAAAGTTATGGAGGGAAGGGGCAAACGCAAAGAACATGGAGGCCAACGCCATTCCCCTATTCACTATATGGCTGCTGACCAATCAGGTTTGCATATCTAACCTGAATGGCTGCTGACAGTCACATGATTTACAAGTGAATGAGGAAATGGTGACTTTGCTTCTCTTCTTCTAATCCACGTGTGTAACTCAAGGCCCGGGCGCCAGATACAGCTCTCCGCCATTTTATGTGTCCCTCTCACAAGTACCCGATGGTGGTTGGAACAACGCCCCGTCTAGCTTGCCTGGTGATTCCAAGGCTTCTGACACTAGAATCACATCCTCATGTCAGTGTGGTACTGCCGAGTGATGCACTGCTATGTGCCTATAAAATGGCTGGTGTGTGTGTATAATGTTTTTGGGGGAGAGAAGAGAGTCATGTCTGCAACAATTCTGTGTCTCTGTGCAACCAGTTCCCACCACACAAGGGGGGCCCAGTTTAAGCAACCCAACTAACTGCCACAGCAAAGGGCTGCTAGATCTGCTGCGGGGGCTCTTGCTAGCTATTGCCAGGTGGGGTGGGACCAAATGATGGTAGTGCTGTCCTGGGCATAATGCTGCATATGTCCAGGAAATAAATCTGAGAAAAATAATGGTTGGTTATCCTGGGACAATTGACTCTACATCTGCATGTCCTGGGCCTGCGACTACCCAAAGAAAATATTTCAGTGCCTCAAAATAAATTGTATCTATTACACACGCATACATATGAATGGTCGTGTTTGCTGTTTGTTTAATCTGTTATTAAGGAGACCAACTTGTTGATGTGGACCTCTGTGCAGATGGGTTGGACACCCCTGCACTAATCAGCAAGAAAGAATGCATGGGCTGTACTCCCCCTTCCATCACTGGGCAGTCAGTGCCAATGATGGAAGGGGGTGCAGGAATGGGTCAGTGCCAGTGATGGGTGCAGGAATGGGTCAGTGCCAGTGATGGAGGGGGTGCCAGTGATGGAGGGGGTGCAGGAATGGGTCAGTGCCAGTGATGGAGGGGGTGCAGGAATGGGTCAGTGCCAGTGATGGAGGGGGTGCAGGAATGGGTCAGTGCCAGTGATGGAGGGGGTGCAGGAATGGGTCAGTGCCAGTGATGGAGGGGGTGCAGGAATGGGTCAGTGCCAGTGATGGAGGGGGTGCAGGAATGGGTCAGTGCCAGTGATGGAGGGGGTGCAGGAATGGGTCAGTGCCAGTGATGGAGGGGGTGCAGGAATGGGTCAGTGCCAGTGATGGAGGGGGTGCAGGAATGGGTCAGTGCCAGTGATGGAGGGGGTGCAGGAATGGGTCAGTGCCAGTGATGGAGGGGGTGCAGGAATGGGTCAGTGCCAGTGATGGAGGGGGTGCAGGAATGGGTCAGTGCCAGTGATGGAGGGGGTGCAGGAATGGGTCAGTGCCAGTGATGGAGGGGGTGCAGGAATGGGTCAGTGCCAGTGATGGAGGGGGTGCAGGAATGGGTCAGTGCCAGTGATGGAGGGGGTGCAGGAATGGGTCAGTGCCAGTGATGGAGGGGGTGCAGGAATGGGTCAGTGCCAGTGATGGAGGGGGTGACAGTGGTGGGTCAGTGCCAGTGATGGAGGGGGTGACAGTGGTGGGTCAGTGCCAGTGATGGAGGGGGTGACAGTGGTGGGTCAGTGCCAGTGATGGAGGGGGTGACAGTGGTGGGTCAGTGCCAGTGATGGAGGGGGTGACAGTGGTGGGTCAGTGCCAGTGATGGAGGGGGTGACAGTGGTGGGTCAGTGATGGAGGGGGTGACAGTGGTGGGTCAGTGATGGAGGGGGTGACAGTGGTGGGTCAGTGATGGAGGGGGTGACAGTGGTGGGTCAGTGATGGAGGGGGTGACAGTGGTGGGTCAGTGATGGAGGGGGTGACAGTGGTGGGTCAGTGATGGAGGGGGTGACAGTGGTGGGTCAGTGATGGAGGGGGTGACAGTGGTGGGTCAGTGATGGAGGGGGTGACAGTGGTGGGTCAGTGATGGAGGGGGTGACAGTGGTGGGTCAGTGATGGAGGGGGTGACAGTGGTGGGTCAGTGATGGAGGGGGTGACAGTGGTGGGTCAGTGATGGAGGGGGTGACAGTGGTGGGTCAGTGATGGAGGGGGTGACAGTGGTGGGGGGTGCAGGAATGTGTCAGTGATGGAGGGGGTGTCAGTGGTAGGGGGTGCAGGAATGTGTCAGTGATGGAGGGGGTGTCAGTGGTAGGGGGTGCAGGAATGTGTCAGTGATGGAAGGCGGTGTCAGTGGTAGGGGGTACAGGAATGGGTCAGTGCCAGTGATGGAGGGGGTGACAGTGGTGGGGGGTGCAGGAATGGGTCAGTGCCAGTGATGGAGGGGGTGACAGTGGTGGGTCAGTGCCAGTGATGGAGGGGGTGACAGTGGTAGGGGGTGCAGGAATGTGTCAGTGATGGAGGGGGTGCAGGAATGTGTCAGTGATGGAGGGGGTGCAGGAATGTGTCAGTGATGGAGGGGGTGCAGGAATGTGTCAGTGATGGAGGGGGTGCAGGAATGTGTCAGTGATGGAGGGGGTGCAGGAATGTGTCAGTGATGGAGGGGGTGCAGGAATGTGTCAGTGATGGAGGGGGTGCAGGAATGTGTCAGTGATGGAGGGGGGTGTCAGTGGTAGGGGGTGCAGGAATGTGTCAGTGCCAGTGATGGAGGGGGGTGTCAGTGGTAGGGGGTGCAGGAATGTGTCAGTGCCAGTGATGGAGGGGGTGTCAGTGGTGGGGGGGTGCAGGAATGGGTCAGTGCCAGTGATGGAGGGGGTGACAGTGGTGGGGGGTGCAGGAATGGGTCAGTGCCAGTGATGGAGGGGATGACAGTGCTGAGGGGTGCAGGAATGTGTCTTGTCAGTGATGGAGGGGGGTGTCAGTGGTAGGGGGTGCAGGAATGTGTCAGTGATGGAAGGGGCGTCAGTGGTAGGGGGTGCAGGAATGTGTCAGTGCCAGTGATGGAGGGGGTGTCAGTGGTGGGGGGGGTGCAGGAATGGGTCAGTGCCAGTGATGGAGGGGGTGACAGTGGTGGGGGGTGCAGGAATGGGTCAGTGCCAGTGATGGAGGGGATGACAGTGCTGGGGGGTGCAGGAATGAGTCTGTCAGTGATGGAGGGGGGTGTCAGTGGTAGGGGGTGCAGGAATGTGTCAGTGATGGAAGGGGCGTCAGTGGTAGGGGGTGCAGGAATGTGTCAGTGCCAGTGATGGAGGGGGTGCAGTGGTAGGGGGTGCAGGAATGGGTCAGTGTCAGGGGGTGCAGGAATGGGTCAGTGTCAGTGGTAGGGGATGCAGGAATGGGTCAGTGTCAGTGGTAGGGGATGCAGGAATGGGTCAGTGTCAGTGGTAGGGGGTGCAGGAATGGGTCAGTGTCAGTGGTAGGGGGTGCAGGAATGGGTCAGTGTCAGTGGTAGGGGGTGCAGGAATGGGTCAGTGTCAGTGGTAGGGGGTGCAGGAATGGGTCAGTGTCAGTGGTAGGGGGTGCAGGAATGGGTCAGTGTCAGTGGTAGGGGGTGCAGGAATGGGTCAGTGTCAGTGGTAGGGGGTGCAGGAATGGGTCAGTGTCAGTGGTAGGGGGTGCAGGAATGGGTCAGTGTCAGTGGTAGGGGGTGCAGGAATGGGTCAGTGTCAGTGGTAGGGGGTGCAGGAATGGGTCAGTGTCAGTGGTAGGGGGTGCAGGAGTGGGTCAGTGTCAGTGGTAGGGGGTGCAGGAGTGGGTCAGTGTCAGTGGTAGGGGGTGCAGGAGTGGGTCAGTGTCAGTGATGGAAGGGGTTTAGTGATGGAGGCAGTGCCATGGGTATGGGAGGAGGCAGTGCCAGGGTTGAGGGAGGAGTCAATGACCATGATGGCGGCACACGAGGGTCAGTGACAGGACAGGCAGCAGCCGGCCAATGGCGATGCCGCACCAGATGCGCCCACAATGGCACTGGCAAGGCAGGTGCGCCGTGGGTCTCAGGCCGTGCACGGAGCATGCGCAGTGCCGGTAACTGTCCGGCCTAGCAAAGGAGGAGCAGCTGAGACCACGTGACCCGCAGCAGTCGCACGCCCCCCTACCGCCGCATCGCCCGTTCTATTGGCTCTCCAGGCCGTCAATCAACCGGCAGCACTGTCCGGTGCCGGTAAACACGTTACGGCGGCGGCGCCCGGTAGCCTCTTACCTGCCGGAGCCGGTCCGCTCCTGGCTTCGCCCAGAGGGGAGGGGATTTCCGTTCGGGCTCCCGGGGGAGGACACAGACATGGCCGATGATGAGCCGGGTTTGCGGGTGGTCGCGGCCGGTTGCTGCTTGATCATCTTCCGAGGAAGAGAAGAAGAGGAAAGCCGGGAACACCTAGTGCCGGGTGCAGAACGGAAGCTACAGCGGCGAGCCTCACCTCGACCGCCGCCACACTACGCGTAAACGGGCACAGAGGCGAGCGGGGCACGGGACTATCCCGAGCGTCCAATGGGAGAAGCCGCCGGAGAAAGGCGGGACATCCTCCGACCAATCCGCCGCCAGAAATAAAGCTCGCGAGCGCCGTGGCTTAGAGCACCTTCAGCGCGCGCGGCAAGCTGGCGGAGGGAGGGGCCTGGCCTGAGCGCGCCCTCCTATAGCCGAGCGGGCTAGAGGCGGAAACCAACAGAAAACTACCAATCGTCGCGAGCGTAGTCGGGTGGGCGGAGCCAAGGCTTGCCTACCTGGCTGTTCTCACAGAAGAGAGGGGAGCCGGGCTCGTGCACGACATGGAAGAGGCGGAGCCAACAAAATGGCGACCGTTTCCTCGACCCTCGTGACGTCACACAGCCCAGCGCTGAGGCGAAATTTCGCCCGCCCTTACGTGACCGCAGGCACATCGCTCGTTTGGCGCGCTTTCTGCACGCGTGTAAAACGCTTGGCTACGTCAGTTTTCCTTATTTTGCGTCAGTCATTTGCTTGACGTCATCTGCTGTCTAGACAGACCTAGGTGATAAAAAAAAAATCAGCTCTGTATTTCACAGCTTGAATGGTTCTCAAAACAGGACCAACATTTGTGGTTGCTATGGTAACCGTAGTGTAACCATACCTACCAACTTTTCAGGGTGGGACAGAGGGACACTGAAAATGTGAAATTAGGCCACGCCCCTTATTGAGGGATGTATAGGAGATACATTGTAACAGTTGCAACAATATAAACACTGAATAGGCAAATGTATCATTTATTATTATACAGATCTATATGCTACACCTCTAAGAGGGACAAGGGGACTCAAAAGAGGGACAGCTCCTCAAAGTCAGGGACACGTGGGAGGTAGGTATGTCACTGCAACATATTTGCAATCTGGTTGTACAATCCCAACAAACCTGTGTAGTGCGACCGCTCGTGCAAGGATTGAAGTGGACCAAAACCATCCGCTCGGAATTTATAAAACTTGTGTGGGGTGGTAGGAGAATTGCGCACCGCACACTCACGCTTTCGAAGATGAGGGGGGGAGTGGGACTCCCCAATATCAAAATGTACTACATGGGGCACCTTCCCCACTCCGCCCATTACGGGGGCTCTAGACTTTATGCCCAGCTAGCTTGATGCGGGATTTGGAAGATGGAGGACACCTGGTAGGGGCACTGTCCGAGACTTCATGAGTGGCTCAAGATGGAAGTCATTACAGGAGCTTCTGGATTGGTGGGATCCTCCACGCTTGTCATACTGGAGAGCATTACAGGTCTCCCACTTCCTTGCGAGCTTGCCACCTGCGGAGGAGTTTCAAAGAGAGCTGACGCCCTTTGAGCGGTTGTGCTCTACGGAGGAGCCGACCAGGGGAGCGCTATCTTTCATATACAAATTACTAATGGACCCAGGCGAGGCGTTCGTGCCAAACTTTGTGGTGGCATGGGAGGCCGATCTTAATGTCACCTTCCCACCAACCCAAGTAAGGAAGATCCTCGAGCTGTCACAACGTGCATCAATCAGTAATACATACCAAGAGGCGGGCTATAAAATCTTAAGTCGGTGGTACCGGGTACCTCAGACACTACATCGCCACTACCCGTCCGTGTCCCCCCCCTTGTTGGAGATGCGAGAGAGACCATGGCTCCCTCCTACATATCTTTTGGGAATGCGAGAAGATAAAGCACTTTTGGGGGGACATAGTAAAGTGTATTGTTAAGATAACGGGAGAGTCTATCCCTCTCTCGCCGGAGGCCCTTCTACACTCAGTCAGCGGATCAATTGGAAAATACAGGAAATCCCTCTTCATCCAGTGGTGAACGCAGCTAGGGCATGCATACCAGCCCGATGGAAGTCCTCCACGCCGCCCTCCATTGGGGATTGGATTTGAAGGGTGGAAGACATCAGGAGAATGGAAGACCTGACGGCCACCCTCAGACGCACAGAGGAGAGGCATTGGCGCTTCTGGCTGCAGTGGAACATGTTCATAGAGTCTGATGACTGTAAGAGATTACTTAATGAAGCCGCCTGAGCTGTCCGGGTGACACTTGGAGGGCGAAATCGATGGGGGGCGCCCGGCTCGGACCGCGCAACTTGGGGCCCTGATTGTAAGTGGGCCTGGTGAGAGCCCTGCTGGAGGTGGCCTTGGTGGGGTGGGGGGGTTCATTCCAGTCCATTCTCTCCCTTGCTTTCCCTTTCCTCCCGTCTGCGCCTTGCTCTCCCTCCCCCCGCCAGGTGGTGGGGGTGCCGGGGGAGACGAGGGCTCTAGTCTTCCCCACTTCCCTTGTTTTCTATCCCTTTACCACTCCCCCATTTTTTAATAGATTAGTTGATGGACAGAGGCGTCAAGGCAGACCTTTTAGAAGGGGCAGGGAGGCGATGGAATGGCAACCTATTGGACTACATCTGTTTTGCTTTTGGAAAATGTACTGCTGATGACTTGTCAATCCTATTGTGCCTTGATGTCATGTTCATCTCAATAAAGATTTATTATTATAAATAAAGTGGACCAAAACCAAGCACAATTGGCCCGGGAATCTTAATCGATTCTCTCCCCCCCCCCCCCCCCCCCGGGACATCCAAAATCAGGATGTCCCGCTGTGTGAAACCCTCCAGGTCACCCCATACACTTACCTAGTTTCCCTGTCCAATGGTGCATGTGCGAGCCGCACCCACATCCCCGCTGTCACTCTAGCAGGACAGGCATTTGTGAATGGCCAGCGGGGGCACGCTCCCTGTTAGAGGGAAGCGGGGGATGCGGCTGTTTGCTCGCTTGGATCCACTCATGTTAGACAAAGGCTTAGATGAGCGGATCCAGGCAGGCTGATTGGACGAGAGGCAACCTGGTGGGTTTCACACAGCAGGGCATCCCCAATCAGGGGTGCCCCCAGGGGGCAAGGACCCAAACCCAGGATAGTAAAAATCCTGGGATTTGGACCACTTTAAAACACCCCAGATCGCCCGATAAAACTCACCTCACCCCGCTCCTACGGCGCATGCACGGCCTCTCGTCCAGTCAGCACGCTCGGAGCCACTGAGGTATGCACGTCAAAGCCGTGTCAAACCTCAGCATTCACAAATGGCCGGCTCGTGCACGCGCCCTGCTAGAGAGAAGCGTGAGATGCGGCCCGCGCATACACTGTTGGACCAGGATACCGGCGTCCTGGGGGGGTTTCACAGAGCGGGGCATCCCGATTTTGGATGCCCCGCGGGGAGGGATCGGATCAACATTCCCGGGCCGATCCTGCTGGGTGTTGGTCCACTTTAAGCACTTAATTTTATCCAAATGTAAGGAATCCCAACAGAGAGTATTTTGTTCCTCTTGCTGAACAAGAGGAAACACGTTGGGCTAAGATAAGCTCGATGCAGCCTTGTCAAAAGTATCAAAGAAAATGGGCTTAGCCTTTGATGACTATGTGGGTTGAGAAAAGCCTCTGTTCACACCTCTCCGTTGGGTTAAGAGCAGGCATTATATATATTTATATATATCTCAAAACAAATGCTGTGCTTTTGATGTGTTTGCAATGCACTTGCATTGCATTTTTGAAAAGAAAAACATTTTTCCCCAACAAGTAAATGGTAAATTCGATGTCAACGCAACGCAAGCACACTGTATTATATATGGCTGCATTTGCGTTGCCATAGACTTTTATTGACTTGCGCTGTTAGTATGTTACACTGAAAAAGGTGTCTGCAATGCTTTTTTGATACATTACTCAATGCAGCGCAGATATGTGAACTATCCTATCTAGAATAAAAATGTGAACAGAGCTTTAAACCAGACCGACACACGTTTTTTCTTTAACAGGTGTTGGTCCCAACAAGCTCGTGCAAGGATTCAGAATGTTGGAGCCCCCCTCGCACATAACCCCCCAAATGCCCTTATTGTTCACCTTCATTATGAGCCAGCCCCAGGAAAGGAGTCCTCGACTGGCCGCTGGGCGGTCACATGGGCCATAGTCGCGTCCTCTGCAACGGCCACCAGAACGACCGTGACCACCCGACTGCCAATCCCGGGACTCCTTTTGGCTCGTAATGAAGGTGAGCATTACGGCATTCGGGGGGGTTATGTGCAACGGGGCTCCAGCATTCTGGATGCCCCCCCCCCCCCGAGCTTGTTATCAACTGACAGCTGGACCAACAACCGTTAAAGAAAAAAACAGGTGTTGGTTCAGTTTAAAGAGGAACACACATGAATTTGACTTTTCTGTGTGTTGTTCCTCTCTGCAGAAGCATCTCAAATTGGGATGCCCCATTGTGTGTACCCCCAGTCGCTGCTTTTCACTCACCTTCCTTCCGCTCCCACGGCGCACACTCGGGCAATAGTGAGTGCGCTGATTGGCTGAGTAGCTTGCTCAGCCAATCAGTGCGCTCGCTGTCACTTGGCTCTCTTCGGCGCCTGGGCGGCTAAACAGCCAAGTGGCGCTGAATGGAGCCCAGCCGCAGCCAGCCGCATCCCCCCAGCCTGACCATGCCGGTCATTCAGGAAGTTTGGGTGAGTGGGGATCGGCCGGAACGCATAGACGCGGAGAGGGCTCCAGGAGAGTGTGAGTGTTCTGGGAGGTTCGGGGGGATTTCCCACAGCGGGGCATCCCAATTCGGAATGCCCCAAGGACTGGAACTCCGATATTCCTCTTCAAAGTGGACCAACACCCATCCCGATCGGCACGGGAATCTATAAGATTCCCGGGCCGATCCAATCCCTCCCCACGGGGCATGTAAGATCGGGATGCCCACTGTGTGAAAACCCCCAGTACACGAGCAAACCTTACCTGACTCCCGGTCCAATGGCGCATGAGCGGGCCGCGGCCGCATCTCGCGCTCCTCTCTAGCAGGGTGCATGCACGCGCCGGCCATTTGTGAATGGCCGTCGTGGGCGTGCTCCCTGTTAGAGGGAAGCGCAAGATGCAGCCGCCAGCGTGCTCAGAGCCGCTGAGGTTAGACACGGCTTTGGCGCACATACCTCTGTGGCTCCGAGCACGCTGATTGGACGAGCGGCCGCGCATGTGCCGTAGGAGCGGGGTGAGTAGAATCGGGCGATCTGGGGGGTTTCACATAGCGGGGTACCCCCGATCAGGGTGCCTCGGGGAAGTGGACCAAAACCCAGGATAGTCAAAATCCTGGGTGTTGGTCCACTTTAAGCCAACCATAGCAGATATTTGTGTTGCCAGAAATGTATGGGTACGGGTGCAACATTTGCAAACTATGATTCAGAAGGGATCCTCTTTAATTTAAATGTAGAAGATTCTACCTGTAATAGGGAGACTTACAGCTAAGAAAGCAATCTGGGCTAAGGCCTGGGAAGGGCACACTGCGTCCAGGACTAGACTTTGTGGCATTCTATTCGAAGGAGAAAGGTCTGGGATCTTGTAGAGATGTCTTCAAAGTAAACACTTTCCAGTGAAATTGTCAGTGGCGTAAACCATATACGGTACTCCTTTTGTAACAAATTATGCCGGTCCCAGCAGGGGTGCGCAATCGGACTATCAAGCCAGACTGGAAGATTCCCAGAGGAAGGGGCAGTTCAAGATTTTTAGCCAATACCCCTATTTCTCCATCTACTTCCAAACCCGAGCTGGTGTCCCAGAATACATATATCTTGAAAGTTCTACTGGAGGGGTATCTGATTCCTTTAATCCAGATCCCATCAAGTTGTTTTGTAGCAATAATGGTTGGAAGGTTGGAGACAGGTCCGAGCCGGTCTTGAGAGCTGAGCAGGAACTATTTATTACTCTTGCATATTTTTAGTGCAAAAAGACTCAGGAGCCTTTCAAATGATTCTGAATTTAACATTTTTCAACAATTTTAACTAATACTAAACTATTTGCATGGAGACAATCTAATTGATCTGGAGGTAAGGGAAGTGGGCTTGTGGCTGGAAGGTGACAGGTTTGATTCCCAGGTGGGACATGACTGAGGTGCCCTTGAGCAAGGCACCTAACCCCCAATTGCTCCCCGGGTGCTGAGTTTAGGGCTGCCCACTGCTCCGGCATGTGTGCACTTCACTGCCCCCTAGTGTGTTATTCACTGGTGTGTAATCACTAATATTTATTCACTGGGGTATCCACTGTGTTTATTCACTGGTGTGTCCATAGAATATGTTGTTCACAAGTGCACAGATGGGAAAAATGTGGAGGAAGAATTCCATGTGTGCATTAGCACCCAATTGCCACTATTACTATTATTATTTTAGGAAGTGATTATGATAAATTGGACCTTCAAGATCTCCACCTTCTGGTTCACCCAGATTTAAGGAGATTTCTCAGGTTTGCCCTAAGACAGGGTACTCTAACTCATCATTATTAATTCAGAGCACTGCTTTTTGGCCTGGCTTCGTCTCCCAGGATAGTCACAAAAGTTGTAACCAAAGTTACCATTAGACAGTGACATCATCCCACAGTGCCTCGATGCCCTCCACCGGTAGAAGTAAACTCTTACCAGAACTGGCAAGGAATAGTGCCAAAAAAGACCAAAACTCCAAAAGCAATATTGCAATATAAAGCAATATTCTCGCTTTAAAGTAGACCAACACCCAGGATTTTGACTATCCTGGGTTTTGGTCCACTTCGGTGGGGCACCCGGATCGGGGGTGCCCCGCTGTGTGAAACCCCCCAGAACGCCCGGAAACACTCACCTCACCACGCTCCTACGCGGGCGCTCGTCCAATCAGAGCCGCTGTGGTATGCACGTACAAGCGCCGTCCAACCACAGCTGCTCTGAGCGCTGGAGGCTGCGTCTCGCGCTTCCCTCTAACAGGGAGCACGCCCGCGCCGGCCATTCACAAACGGCCGGCGCAGGTGCGCGCCCTGCTAGAGGGAAGCGCGAGACGCGGCCCGCGCATGCGCCGTTGGAACGGGGTTAAGGTAAGGTTTCTGGGCTTCCTGGGGGGTTTCACCCAGTGGGACATCCCGATTTCAGATGCCCCGCGGGGAGGGATCTGATCGGCCCGGGAATCTTATAGATTCCCGGGCCGATCCCCCCTGGGTGTTGGTCCACTTTAAATATCCATAGAGCTGTTTCCAGCTTAGACTCAGACTACTCAGGAGACTCTCAAGGAAGCTGCATGTAAATAAAAATATAAGAGATCTAGTGCAACACTGTTTAAAAAGTGTCAAATGCAAGAGCCAATTAAAACACACAAGAAAAGACAGTGTAAACTGCATGTATAGACAGAGCAACTGTAAATGCCTCTCGCCACACTTTCACGCCATTGACCTCTTCTGAATAAAACGGAGGAGCTCCTTAAACAGGGCTCCTTAAGGTAATGGTCACTCCTGTTGTAAGCTGCAGTATTGCTTTTGGAGTTCTGGCGTTATTTCTGATCTTTGGCACTATTCCTTGCCAGTTTTGGTAAAAGTTTAGTTCTAGCGATGGAGGGCACGTTTTTTGTGATGATGCATGCATCGTGGTGGGATGATGTCTAATGGGACTTTTTTATAAGCTCTGTGTATTTTTATTGACATTTACTATTGGACTTAATTTGTTGGGATTTAAGTTTAACACGTTGAGCTTCCGTTTATATATTTGCAATTTTTCCCTTTTCTTTAGCGCTGTATAATTCTTCATTCTTTAGGAAGTAATGACTTACCTACGCCTCCAATCATTTTCCAAATTAACTTATCTGGGCAATTTCGTGCTGTTTGCAGAGACAAAGGTGAAGATGGAGGAGGACTTGAAGAATGTGTTGCACCTGTTACAATTTTTGGGTCTTTCAGTAAACAGGGACAATTTTTCCCTACCTGATTGTTCAGTTTTTGTTTTTTTTTTAAACATTTTGCTGCAAAAGATTTTTTGCCCTAGGTCGAGTTGGCTTGCATTGGCAGGAAGAATGCTCGTTGATAAGGGCTCAATTATCCCCAATCAGGGAATTCATGAAGGTCTTAGGGGTAGTTGACCCCCAAGCAGAGAAATCCCATATTATAGAATGACCAGTAAAAAAAGAGCTGCGAGACAGAGGCGGATATGCGGCAAACTGTGTTTAATGGTGATAAACAGAAACAAATATATATAGCACACACCAACTAGGCTGCTGTACAAATACACAAGTGAACATAATAACATATGTGCATAGGGATCCAGTGAAAGTCCAAAGGCGGATACAAGGCTGAGACAGGGAAAGCAAATAACAAAGGCTGTGGCAGGGGTTCTGGGTTAAGAGTCTGGGAAGACAATGCAATGCTGATCCACCGGCTGCAGGGGTGGATCAGCTTATAAAGGGCAGGAAGTCACAGGTGCTGGGTAATTATCAGCACCTCTGCAGGAGAGGGCCACCTGCTGGTGGAGCAGCATACATCAGGGGAAAAGCCAGTTAGTGGAGACAGGCAAGGTCTATACAGGGCAGAAACAGGCTTCCATATTGTGGAGGAACTCCAGAACTAACATTGACAGTGTGCATCCCAGCAGTGCCATGGGTCCATGCACATTCCAGATCTCAGATTTTATTACTATATTGGAACAGGTTGCAAGATATTTTAGAGCACCCTTTGACCCTTCCATCAGATTTGGGTTGGTGGATGTCAGGACACAATCTATATCAGTGTCGGATCTGGAGGCAGCAGGATCCAGTTCTTATGACAGAGGCAAGCAGCGGCATTGTCTGTTCGGTCAATGTCAGGATCAGTTGTCAGTGGACAGAAAATCGGCAAAGGTGAGAGAATTGGCAGCTGTTTTTCTACCTCTAAAATATTTCCAGGAAGATATAAAGGGCAGACATGTAAAGATATTCTCCAACAATAGAGTTGATTCACAGCCTTCTACATTCTTTCCCATTTTTATCTCTCTGTGTGAACATTACACACGGCTTTCTTCAGTATCAGAGCATTCACACCATTCAGAGACTCCATCGGGAGCATCTCGTATTGTTCCTGATGATGTGAGAGCCATTGAGAACGCTGTAAGAATCTCTCTCAAAGCCAATTTCACAGACGAGGCTCTTGTGTATGTTGATGTGAAATTCTCACTCATAGCGTTTTTAGAGCGTTTTTTAACATATTGTGTGAATGTCAGTTGAGATGTGTGAATGTCAGGTGAGATTCTTCTAGTTTCCATCGGAAAATTCCAGTTTTTACCTTCATTTAGCCCCTAAATTCTGTGAACTTTTAGTTTTTGTGAGATTTACACACAGACACTGGCTTTTTGGGTGGATTCTACACATATGCAAGCCTTATTTTTTTCACATACCCTGGTGCTGCTAACCTATTACTTATTGCTGTGCCAACTCTCTTCTGTTCTAAAGTACTTAGTATGCCATGCATGCTTCTTCTCCTAAAGCATACCTTAACCACTTTAATGCATTCTTCTTTTTAATTCATAAAGCATACCTTAACCACTTTAATGCATTCTTCTTTTTCATTCATAAAGCATACCTTAACCACTTTAATGCTTGCCATGCATTCTTCTCTACTTCTTCCTAGTTGAATATTTGCGATGCCCACATGGATATAATGTAAAAATTACTGAGGTAATGCTACCTAGCGGCACGTAGCGTCTCGTGAACCACATTTGATAAAGCGAATCTGGTGAGCGCCTCTAACAGCTCCAAGTAGCGTCACATGTATCACTACAGGCGGCTCAGCAGGTTCAGGAGCGACACATATTACCTTTCGCTCAGTGTCACTGCCATACATTTCAATGGGGTTTCATTTGTTGGTTTTTAAATAATGCGTTGGGCAATTAAAATGAAATTATTTTTGCTCACATCATTGTGTGACCTCTCCTGGCTGCAAACAAACACTTTTGTAACACAGGATTAGGTATTTTTTCTTGCACCTAGGTTAAAAAAAATATTTAAAAAATTGAAAAAAATTAAAATCTAACTCCCTGACCTGTTGCACCAGGCCCAAGTTTCCTTCTGCTCCCCAGAAAAAAAACATTCCTACTTCCAAGCAAGTTACCTAAGCAGTGTGACCAAAATTTTAAATAAACAAATAGGGAAAATTTGATAACATTCAAGCAGACCTTAAGAGTTGTATGAAAACATAAATATATATAAACTATGAAATTATCATTCTTAATGTATTTTTATTTTTAATATTTCTAATTAGAAAATATAAAAGTAAAAAAAAATTATACCTTATCAAAAATAGGTCACATTTTATTCAAAAATATTTAAAAATGTTTATATTCTAAGTATGTCACACACCCCGCTTCAAGATATTCATAACCTGTGGGTATACTGACCTGAAGAGGGCGATCTGCAGAGATGATTGGAGGAAAGTAAGCCCCTCCCGGTCCATAAATACCTGGGACCTCCCACTCACTCCCCAGTCTTCATCTCTGCAGGACGGCGAGCAAGCAGAAGATGATCTCTCCTCCTTGCAAGGGGGTTTTCCAAGGTAGCCGGGTCTACCCCCGGCCTATATTATTTTATTCCCACTCGGACTTATTATCCCTATTTAATATTCACATGCCTCCTCAGTTTTGACTGTGGTCCGGGTGATGGTATTTTAGCACACACGTGCTTAGGAGCTAGGCTCCGCCGCGACACCCTATTTAGAGGGTAGGCGGTTATGCAGGGTTGGTGACCCCGGTTTGGGATGCCCTGTCCTTAAAAATTTTACCTAAAAAATTTCCCTCATTTACCTCCTCCCTCATAGTTAGGCTGGGGGCCCTCCTTTCTTAGATTCTGAGGAAAGTATAGGAGTAATCCCTCATTGATTTGGTTACACTGCTATTTGTTGTATGTGTGTCTGTTTTAATGTAACTTTTACTTGCAACTAGCTATTGCCGCCGCGGTGCTATGTTTTACCTCAGAAGGCGGAGGGGAGGGGCTCTCCCCTCACGCTCTTCTGTCAGGGGCGGGACCGGGCCTCTTGCAGAGGCCGCGGCCCGCGCCCTGTCTCTATCTAGCCGGGCAGCGGCTCGCAGGCAGCAGGCCGCTGCCGGTCTCAGGTGCTCTGTGAGGAGACGCGGGTCCCCGCGTCTCTGGCGGATTATAGGTCAGCGGAGGGGAGCTTTCTCCCCTCACGCGCTGTGTCATTGGGGGCGGAGCCGGACTTGCGGCACGTCGCCGCGGCCCGCCCCCTATCTTGCCCGGGCACCGCTGAGGAGCTTTGGCTCCTATCTGCCTATCTCTAGGGGGGCGGGGCCGGTAAAGCGCGCGATCCGCGCAGGCC
Source organism: Gastrophryne carolinensis (assembly GCA_027917425.1). Classification (NCBI taxonomy): domain Eukaryota; kingdom Metazoa; phylum Chordata; class Amphibia; order Anura; family Microhylidae; genus Gastrophryne; species Gastrophryne carolinensis. The sequence goes on from CM051240.1 coordinate 24,664,394, forward strand.
ACGTTTGAGGTTTTGGCAATCTCGCCTCCGGCGGAGGCCCCCCAACAACAAGGGGAGTTTTATGAGGAATCCAGACCGCGCTTAGAATTTCCTAATCAAAAGCATTTTGATAATATTATTTCCAAGGAATGGGAGAGACCAGCTCGGCTCCCAGGCATTCCTCAGAGTTGGGATAGAAGGTATCCTTTCCCCGCGGACACGGTTAAGCGCTGGGCTTCCCCCCCCGAAGTGGACGCCCCAATTTTGGGGTTATCCAACTCTGCCGTTTTGAATAACCCTGATTGTTCCTCCCTCAAGGATGGTGAGGATAAACGCATTGACCAGATGGCTTGTCATGGTTTTGCCAGTATTGGGGCAGCTATACGGCCAGTTTGTGCCTCATCACTGTTGGTGGTGGCTGCTAGAAAGGTGATCAGGGATTTACTGTCCTCGTCCGGCTTGGAACCGGACAGCGATGAATTTCTTGGACTGAAACGTTGTGAGTCCTTTCTTTCCTTCATTTTAACTGCTCTGGATGATTCATTGATGATGAACAGCAGGGCCTCTGCTCTTATGGTTACCATTAGGCGTTCAATTTGGTTGCGCCAGTGGGCGGCCGATTTTGGGTCTAAAAAGTCTCTGACGTCTCTTCCCTCTGTTGGTCTAATGCTTTTTGGAGAAAAATTGGACTCAGTAGCTAAAGGTGGAAAATTACCTCAATGTAGGAAGCAACGTCGCCCCTTTCGAGGGGCGGCTTCCTTCACCCCTTCCTTTCGGGGAGCTAGAGCGGGAAGAGGTTTTGCCTTCCCTTCTACAAGAGGAGACTCCTGGAACAGGGGCAGAGGTCGTGCCCATTCAGGATACAGTTGGGGTTCAAAACCCAAGCCCGCGGCCAAGCCCGTTCAACAATGAGGGGGCCCCCTCACCCGCGTGGGTGGGGGGACGGCTGCGACACTTCTCCCAAGTCTGGATTCGGGAGGTCTCGGACAGATGGATCAGGGAAGTGGTGTCTTCCGGTTACATGCTGGAGTTCGAGTCCCGCCCCCCCGCGTTTCCTCGCGTCGCGGGTGTCCCCGGACGTACAGGCTGCATTGCAGCTCCGGGCGGCGGTATCGAGCCTTCTAGAAATGTCGGTCATTTGTTGGGGTTTTTACTCAAATCTGTTCACGGTTCCCAAAAAGGATGGCTCCGTGCGGCCCATCCTGGACCTAAAGATTCTCAACAAATTCATCAGGCTGCGAAAATTTCACATGGAAACGTTGCGTTCCGCTATCCACTCTCTTCGTCAGGGGGACTTCATGACTTCCATAGATATCCAGGACGCTTACCTCCATGTTCCCATTTTTCCCGCGCACCAGAGGTTCCTAAGGTTCGCTCTGGAGGATCGGCACTTCCAATTTGTAGCTCTTCCCTTGGGTCTCATCACAGCTCCAAGGGTTTTCACCAAGGTACTTGCTGGGGTAATGGCTCTTCTCAGAGCTCAAGGAATTCGCATAGTGCCATATCTGGACGATCTCCTCATATTGGCATCGTCATTCAGCCAAGCGGAATTGGACACCAGGACAGTTCTATCCACTCTGGAGAGATTCGGCTGGGTGATCAACTACCCCAAGTCCTCCCTTCACCCGTCCAGGTTAATATCCTTTCTGGGGATGTCTCTGGATACAGATCAGGCCAGAGTGTTCCTTCCTCAGTCCAAGGTTCTTCTGATCCAGGAGTTGGTTCGGTCGCTTATGTCCATTCCTCGACAGTCCATCCGGCTAGGGATGAGACTGGTGGGTCTGATGGTGGCCTCCTTCGAGGCAGTTCCCTTTGCTCAGTTTCACACAAGGACACTACAGCTCCATCTGTTGTCGGTCTGGAACAGGTCTCCTCAGTCGCTGGATCAATTCTTTCAGATGTCCCCCCGGGTTCGCCGCTCGCTTCAGTGGTGGCTGAACTCAACCAACCTGCTGAAGGGCAGATCCTTTCGGACTCCCCAGTGGGAGATAGTCACCACGGATGCCAGCCTCTCGGGATGGGGGGGCTTCTGGAAGGATCTGCAATTTCAGGGTTTGTGGGGTCCCCTGGAAGCCCACAAGCCTATCAATGTTCTGGAATTGAGGGCCATCAGGATGGTTCTTTGACACTTAACTCATCAACTGCGAGGTTTGCCGGTCCAGGTCCGGTCGGACAATCGGACGGCGGTGGCCTACATCAATCACCAGGGAGGTACCCGCAGCAGGAATGCCCTCAAGGAAGTGTCTCTGATTCTGGACTGGGCGGAGAGCCATGTCCCGTGCATCTCGGCAGTTTACATCCCGGGAGTGGAGAATGCGGAGGCGGACTCTCTGAGCAGGCTGTCAGCCCGCAAAGGGGAGTGGTCTCTCAATCCCAAGGTTTTTCACTCAATTTGTCGCAGGTGGGGGTCACCGGCGGTGGACCTCTTTGCCTCCCGTCACAATCACATACTTCCGTCATTTGTGTCTCTGGCGAAGGATCCTCTGGCCCTTGCGACGGATGCCATGTCTCTGAACTGGAGGGATCTAGGGTTTCTGTACCTGTTCCCTCCGTTTCCCATGGTGGCCAGAGTAGTGCACAAGCTCGTTCTGGAGAGAGCACCAGCAATCCTGGTGGCTCCAAGGTGGCCAAGACAGGTCTGGTTCGCAGACGTGGTAAGGTTGGCAGAAGATCAGTTCGTTCTGCCCCTGCTGCCAGATCTACTCACACAGGGTCATCTTCGTTACCCGAATTTTCCAACGCTGGCTTTGACGGCGTGGCTGCTGAAACCTCCATCTTGAAGGAGGAAGGTCTTTCGGATGCTGTGATTCGGACTCTTATTAGTGCTAGGAAAAGGTCCTCATCGTCTGTGTACTATAGGACTTGGAGGTCTTATATTGATTGGTGTGAAACCAGGGCCTTCCCTTGTAGGGAATTCTCTATTTCTAGAATTTTGGAGTTTTTGCAACGTGGTCTGGACCTAGGGCTCCAACTCAGTACTCTGAAGGGGCAGGTGTCTGCCCTGGCGGTGTTTTTCCAAAAGCCTTTTGCTCTTCATCCTTTGGTTAAGACCTTTTTCCAGGGGTTACACATGTGCGGCCTCCTAGGAAGCCTCTGATTCCAGTTTGGGATTTGAACTTGGTTCTTTCTGCACTTCAGGGTCCCCCCTTTGAGCCTTTGCATGATATTCCTTTGTCTTCCCTTACGCAGAAGGTAGCCTTTTTGGTAGCTATCACTTCCGTTAGACGTGTTTCTGAGTTGGCGGCTCTGTCTATTCAAGCCCCATATTTTGAAAGACATCAGGACAAAGTGGTTTTCCGTTTTAAGACGGACTTCCTTCCTAAGGTGGTTTAGTCCTTTCATTTGAATCAGGATATTGTTCTGCCCTCTCTGTGTCCCAATCCCAGCAATGACAAGGAGAGGGCCCTGCATTCTTTGGATGTGGTTCGGGTTGTGAAGTATTATTTGGTGGTAACGTCTGCCTTTCGCAAGACTGATGCATTTTTCGTGGTGCCATTTGGGCCCAAGAAGGGTCTAGCACCCACAAAGTCTACCATCAGCAGGTGGATTCGTCAGGCCATTGTCAGGGCCTATTCTGCTAAGGGGAGAGATCCTCCCTTTCGTGTTACAGCTCATTCTACTCGTGCGGTTGGGGCTTCTTGGGCTTTTCAGCACCAGGCCTCTGTTGAGCAAGTTTGCAAGGCCGCTACCTGGTCTTCTGTTCACACTTTTTCAAAGTTTTACAAGGTTGATGTTCGAGCCTCAGCGGATGCTGTTTTTGGCCGCAAAGTTCTGCAGGTTGCAGTAGTTTAAGTTGTGCTTTATACCTTGTTTTGGATCCCCACCCCTTATGGACACTGCTTTTGGATGTCCCACAGGTTATGAATATCTTGAAGCGGGGTGTGTGACATACTTAGAATAATACCATTTTGTGAATACTCACCTTGTAAAATGGGTATTATAAGTATGTCACACACCCCGCTTCAACCCGCCCCTTTTTTATTCTGGATCCTTCATTTTGTGAACTTTGCGTTGTTATGACTTATGTTTGGCTCTTCCTGGTCCCTTACCTTACTGCTTTCTTTATACTGGGGAGTGAGTGGGAGGTCCCAGGTATTTATGGACCGGGAGGGGCTTACTTTCCTCCAATCATCTCTGCAGATCGCCCTCTTCAGGTCAGAATACCCACAGGTTATGAATATCTTGAAGCGGGGTGTGTGACATACTTATAATACCCATTTTACAAGGTGAGTATTCACAAAATGGTATTTTTGGGGGGTGTTTAAAAGAAGGTGACAACCTCCCAGTGCCTTTCTCACACACCATGAAAGCACAATCTCACCAACAAATAGTGCCCGGATGTGCCGTCAGAAATTTCCCGTTGTAAAGCCTTCTCTCACAGGCTAAATCTGGGCTCTGAATCATGTGGAAGTCTCACTCATCACAAGTTTTACACATGAATGTTGAAAAAAATACAATGCAATTACACACAACGGAAAAGACTTTCACACACAACAAGAACACTAATACGATGGAAAATACGATGGAAATGGCCCAAACCCAACGGAAAAAATACACATACACATGCTTTTTCATGTGAAAGTTCAGGTAAAAGAGGCTGTGAATCAAGGCCAATGAGGCTACAGTGGCCTACCTCAGTTATCAAAGGGGCACGAGGTCAAAAGAATTAATGCAGTTGCCCAAGTCAATTTTTCAATGGGCAGAACAGAAAATTATTTCTCTAATGGCCATTAAAGTGGACAAACACCCTCCAAAACAACAAGTGTCTAAACAGTTAAAGTGGACCAACACCCAGGATTTTGACTATCCTGGGTCTTGGTCCACTTCGGTGGGGCACCCCCGATCGGGGTGCCCCGCTGTGTGAATCCCCCCCGAACCCCCCGAAAAACTCACCTCTCCCCGCGCCGACGGACAAGCCTTTTGACAGCCGCGGACAAGCGGCCCCTCCGCCGCCGTCACTCTTGACGCGCGCGCGCCCGCGCCGGCCATTCACAGACGAAGACAAGGTAAGGGGATTTGGGGGGGTTTCACCCCGCGGGACATCCCGATCTCGGATGTCCCACGGGGAGGGAGGTGATCGGCCCGGGAATCTTATAGATCTTATAGATTCCCGGGCCGATCACGGGAGGGTGACAGTCCACTTTAAACATAAAAAGACACTGACCTTTTGATGACTTTTGCAGCCTTCTGTCCCTCGGAGCGCCTGTATTCTTCAAAAATCTCGTCCGGAAGTCCCGCTCTCCAGCTCTTGTCCGTTCATTTGCACGCTGTCCATCTTGCTTGTCCGTCCATTTCTTCCTTGTCCGTCTCCTCACTCGCGCGATTTCTTCTCCTCTTCTCAACGTCATCGGGGGCGTGGCCTCTGTCAGGGGGCATGCACGTCTCTCTGGTTTCTAGTTCCTGAAAAACAAAAAAAATACATGTCAAAAATAGAATATAAATCATTAACTCACCTTTCACAGGAACTTCCCTGACTTTCGCTCCCTCCGCCGTTCACCCGGCTGCAGAGCACGCTCGTGCGCTCACCTAAAGAGAAAAAGAAACCGGGCATGGGCAGTAGCGCCGATTAGGTAAAGTGAAGCGCCGCTCGCTCCCGATGCGAGCGGCGCTTCACTTTACCTAAGCGGCGCTACTGCCCATGCTGTTTTTTTTTTCTCTTTAGGTGAGCGCGCTCTGCAGACGGGAACGGCGGAGGGAGCCCATGCGCAGTAGCGCCGCTTAGGTAAAGTGAAGCGCTGCTTGCATCGAGAGTGAGCGGCACTTCACTTTACCTAAGCGGCGCTACTGCGCATGCGCGAGAATTGCAAGAGGAAGAGGTCAAACGATCTCTTCCTCTTACATGCATTTTCAAGATGGCGGCGTGAGCAAGCACATTGGTGGGGCTCCGACCAGATCCGAGGCGTTTGAAGTATATACGGCGAGATTCTTTGCGGCAATCGTGGGCAATAAAAAGAAGAAAGCGGCGACAGAGGGAAGAAGTAAGTCAGCAGGGAGAATTGACCCTTACCTGACCCCTGGACCCTCAGTACGGCCAGCAGCGGAACAGCGCAAGATGGCGGAGGAGGGAGGAGGACTGGGTCTCCCCCAGCGGGATCCGCATGACCGGATAGCAGGCGGAGGGCTCCATCGCCCAGGTACAGAGGAGACGGCGGGAGCGCAGGAGACAGCAGGACACAGGTGAGCGCACCCGCCGTGAAGAGCCGCCCGGCGGTACTGACAGACGACCTGGAGGCAGAGGGGAGAGAGGAGCCTCTGCATGACGGGCCGCAGCTTCCGCCGTCTGCACAAGCCCGGCGAGGGGCGGCGGCTCGGGCTGCGGGTGATGTCACGCAGGCGGTGGGGGCAGAAGACCGAGCTGGGGCAGAGAGTGAGCAGCCCAGTGTAATAAATAAAGCTCGGACAATGACCCCAGAGCCCCATGTTGTTGAGGAGCCACAGGGGGGCCAGTCAGCAGCTTTAAAGCCCCTATCAAAACACGTGCACCCAGTCTCACCTACAGTGACATTAACTGGCACTATGAACACAGCTATCAGCCATGGGGAGGTGATCCAGGTGCCTCCACCCCCCGCTCACAAGATCTATATGGAGGGGCAATATCGGGGCGGCCATGCCTGCAGCTGGACGACAGCAGTGCTGGGGCTTCCACAAACCCACCATACCCACCGTGGGATGCCCCTGCGGTTGATGCTCCCGGTAGATGGACTCCCCTGCACGGCCCCATCCGGTCACCTTCCCCGCCCTCACAGTTGTCATATGGGGGCTGGTCCCCTGGTCCCGAGGAAGATTCCGGAGCGAGACGGTGGCAGGAAGAACTCCGCACGGAGGGGGGAGGTCGGTCAAATGAAGAAGGGGGACCACTAGATGCTGCATGGGGCAATCCCGGCGAGATAAATGAGATGGCCCAAGAATTCCTTGAATCCGTTCCGGAGTTAGATCCCAGCCTCAAGCTCCTGCTGCAGTTTCTTCCCACCAAAGCAAACCTGCAGGCTTGACTTGGAAGCGGTCGCGCTGAGAATTGAACGGGCCATGAGGAAAGAGATTGAGGACCTCCAGCAACAAACGTCAGCCCTGGACACTAGAGTTTCCACATTAGAAGGGTCAAGTGCGAGCCACGAGAATCGGATCGCAGAGTTGGAGCGGATACTCCATACTCAACAACAGCTCACCAACTTCTTTCTGCAGTCAGATGACCTTGAAAATCGCAACAGATGCAACAGTCTAAGGCTACGGGGCATCCCAGAGTCGGTCCCTTCTAACATGTTGCGGTCCACGGCATCAGCTATTTTCAACTCCTTACTTGGGTGGCAGGCCGGCCAGCAGCAGAGATGGATGCACCGCGAGACGTCCTTTGCCGCATCCATTTCTTCACGTTGAAGGAAGACATTTTGCGGCATGCATGGGAGAGGCGTCAAGTGGAATGGGAGGGTTTTAGAGTGAAGATCCTTCCTGATGTTTCCCGACACACCCTACGCATGAGGAGGATTATGTGCCCCTTGCTGGACAGGCTGCGAGAGATCAACGTATCCTACAAATGGGGACATCCCTTCCACCTCATCGTGCAGAAGGACAAAGGCGTGTTTCCGCTGCGACGGAAAGAAGATCTACCAGAGTTGTTCCGGTTTTTGGACATTAATCCTATCGTGGTGCCTGATTGGCTGGACTTCAGCGCAGACCCACTTTTTGAGGGGGGAAGACGGGGGTGGGGGGGACCGATTCGCCCGGGGCCTCGAAGATAATGTGATGGGTTCCGGCCCTGCATCTCCTTGGAAGACGGAATACCCCAGCTGGATTGATATCCTTTCTATAACTTACATTACTACGATGTTGAGAGTATATGCAACGATACGTTTTAAGCATTCTGCTGTTATGACTGCCATTTTGTTATGTTTTAGCCTACCCTACTTATATAAAGTTTCATACCATGTCATAGGCGGGAGACCGGGGGTTTGCCCACAGAAATCTGCAGAGAATCTGGTTTCGGTAGATCGAGCACTGGGGGTCGGAGCCCCGCCCCGCGGTGTGTGGTCACTTTTCCTCCACTAGTTTTCTGCTTCCTCCCACTGGGACACGACCCGGTGGGAACAAGTAGAGCAGGGAACGGTAGTTCCATCTTTAGTCTTTGCTCTCTCTCTTCATAGGGAGAGCTGTTCGATCTTCTTATCCTTGCTTGTTGTTCCTGTCTGTCCTCTTTTTCTTCTTTCTTCTCTCTTTCTTTGGATTTTAGCACATTTCACGAACCGTTGATATTGCTTTTTTGTGCTTCCTTCCCTGGCATACCCCTCGTTTAGCCTCCAGTTCTTTCGTATAGGATCGGGTGGGGAGACCGGGAGCTATGGCCAGCTTGAAAATATGCTCCCTTAATGCAAAGGGTCTCAATATCCTGGAAAAGAGGGTCAAAATACTTTACAGCCTACATAAGGAAAGAGTGGATATTATACTGTTCCAGGAGACCCATTTTTGTGCGGGAAAGATACCAGAGGTCAAAAATAGATACTACTTTAGATGGTTTCATTCGACGAACCTCGACACTAAGTCTAGGGGAGTGTCGATTGCCATCCCCAAAAATTCCCCTCTGGAGCCTCTAGACACAAAAGTGGATCCACAGGGCAGATATATCTTCTTGAAATTCTTAGTGAATGGAGACACATATACGTTGGCAAACGTCTACCTTCCCAACCTTAACCAGGTAGAGATGGGACAGCGATTCCTGCGCTTACTGGAGGACTACGCGGAGGGTGTTATAATTCAGGGAGGGGATTTTAACATGGCCTTGGACCCGAGGGTGGATTCCTCTCAGGGCAAGTCGGCGATCCCCTTAGCCAAGTTAGCAGCATTTCGACAGGCCCTTACTTCTTTGCAGGTTATAGATGCCTGGAGAGTATTAAATCAGGGAGCTAGGGACTACACCTTCTTCTCTCCCGTGCATGCTTCCTACAGCAGGCTTGATTATATTTTCATCAGCCACCACGTCCTGTCTAGGGACATAGGGGCATCTATCGGTCCTATCCTGTGGTCAGATCATGCTCCAGTGTTCCTTACCCTCCCTATCCCTGATGGGACCAAACGACAGTTTACGTGATTGAATGACAATCTACTCAAGGATACCCTATGCCTCTCGGAGGTTAGGGAAACTATAGATAACTTCCTATCAGACCACAGACATGATGCCACCCCCCTGCCCATCCAGTGGGAAGCTATGAAATGCGTCCTCCGTGGGGTATTTATTAAACATGGGGCGAGGTTGAAGAAGGAAAGAACGTGGCAGATCCAGGCCACCCTAGACAGAATCCAAACACTTAAAAGGTCTCATAAACAGGCTGCTACACAGGAGGAGCTGCTACAGCTGATTAAGGCCAGGGAAGAGTTGAGGAGACTGTACGATCAGAGCTTCTTAAAGTACAGAGATAAGTGTAGAGCTAGGTTCTACGAGTTTTTGACAAGTGCGGGAAACTGCTGGCTAGATCGCTGCACCCCAAACAAAATTCGACATATGTGCCGGTGATTAAGGGCAAGGGAGGCCGTGAGGTATATAAACCAGCGTAGATTGTGGGTGAGTTCCAGGAATTCTATTCAAATTTGTACAATATAAAGGGGTGTTGGGACTCGCTGCCTGCTGAAAACGTAGACGCCCGTATAGAAACATATGTAAATGATACCACAATACCCCCCATAGACAGGGAAACTGGGGACACCCTGGAGGAGCCATTCTCCAAGGACGAGGTGAGAGCTGCCATTAAGGGGACACCCACGGGAGAGAGTCCGGGTCCGGATCGGTTCACACCACGGTTCTATGGCACCTTTGGGGGGCAGCTCTCCGCCTGCCTGACAAGGGTGTTCAACAGTGTCTCTGAGGCGTGCCCCTTCCCTGGGCAGGCCCTGGAGGCCCATATCTCTGTCATTCCAAAACCCAATAAGGATAGGACTGTGGTGGGCAACTACAGACCAATGTCACTAATCAATGTTGATATTAAATTGTTTGCAAAAATGATAGCTACAAGACTTCAAACACCTTTGGCGGAGATCATAGATGGGGATCAGGTGGGGTTTGTACGGGGGAGGGAGGCCAGAGACAATACAATAAAAACCGTTACACTCATGCATCACGCCCAATCGAACAAGATCCCAGCATGCCTGCTATCAGTGGATGCAGAAAAGGCCTTCGACAGGGTCCACTGTGTCCAAGTGGGTATAGGCCCTAAACTGCTAGGTAAGATCTTGGCGCTCTATGGGGAGCCCTCGGCCAGGGTCAGAGTCAATGGTCTCCTGTCAACTCCCTTTGTAGTCAGGAATGGCACGCGGCATGGATGCCCATTGTCGCCGCTCCTATACGTAATTGTAATTGAGCACCTTGCTCAGGCGCTGCGTGCCAACCCTTCGGTCAAGGGGCTTCAGTGCGGCGGGGGGGGAACACAAGCTGTCCCTGTTCGCTGATGATCTTCTGTTATACATCACATCCCCACACCTCTCCCTACCCTCTATAATGAAAGAATTTAACAGATTTAGCAGTCTTAGCAACTTTAAAATCAATCTGGCGAAGACAGAGGCCTTGAGTGTCTCGTTGCCACGTGAGACCCAGCAACAATTAGAATCGAACTTCCCCTTTAAGTGGCAGAGGGAGACTTTCAAGTATCTGGGGATCCATCTTCCCTCGGACCTTGGTCACCTTTTCAGGTTGAACTACGCCCCGCTACTCTCCAAGACCCTAGAGAACCTTAAACAGTACAACAAATCCCAGTACTCATGGATGGGTCATATAAATATAGTAAAAATGGATATTTTGCCACGTTTTCTCTACATTTTCCAAGCAATCCCTATTGTACCGAATAGGGGTTACTTTAAAGCCCTTAAATCAGCACTCCTCAAATTCGTCTGGAACAATAGGAGACCGAGGATCAGCTATTCAGTCCTAATAAGAACTAAAGAGAGAGGGGGTCTGGGACTGCCAGATCTTAAGTTGTATCATACAGCGGCGATCTTGACCAGGATGTCAGACTGGTTCCACCATAGGTCTGATAAACATTGGGTGGCCATTGAAGAAGGTGTGTCTCTCTTGGGTCTTACATCGCTCCCGTGGTTAGACCCTAGGCTGCGACCTAGGGCACACACCTTGTCGGTCCTGACACGTTCGCTGCTGTCTGTCTGGGACTCGGAGCTTAAAAAAGAAAATCTGTCGAACAGACTGGGCCCATTTACGCCCCTCTTTGACAACCCCGCTTTTCCCCCCGTTGTGGGAGCCGAAAGGTTTCTGATTTGGGATAGGGCACAGGGGACTCGGCTTGGAGATACCTTGCGGGGCGAGCGCCCTCCAAGTCTACAGGAGCTTTGGTCGGAGGGCAGAGAGGGGGGGATATCTTGGCTACTCCATCGACAATTGGTGACTTTCCTTAGGTCCCACGATCCTGTGTCGTCCTTGTTGCGACCCTTGACTACTTTTGAGAGCCTGCTGAGGGCGGATTCGATACCCACACACACCCTTTCTCTGACATATCGGATCCTACAAGCTGAGGAGGGGACCTCGGAGCGGCCTGGATACACTAGAAAGTGGGAGCTAGAGTTGGGTTGTGAGATAAGTGAAGAGGATTGGACTAAATCCTTTATGCTAACACACAAACTCTCTGTGGCATGCAGAGCACAAGAGAAAAATTACAAGATCCTGTCCCGTTGGTATAAGTGTCCGGTGGATCTAGCTAGATTCGGGGGAGCTGACTCGGCTTTGTGCTGGAGGTGTGACGGTGCGGAAGGTACAATGCTTCATATCTGGTGGGAGTGCCCTACGATACATAAGTTCTGGGACAGTGTGCTTTCCATATACAAATTCTTGACGCTGGAAGGTGTCCCCAATAACCCTCAGGTCGCTCTCCTCTCCATGGTCCCAGGGCCAGCCTCCTCAGCAAAACGGGGACTACTGAGACATTTGCTTACTGCAGCAAGGTCGGTGATCCCGCGTCATTGGCGCACCCGAGATGCACCAGGAATCGTGGAATGGGTGCAGGAGGTGGAAAACATTAGAAGAATGGAGGAGTTAATGTTGGAGGGGGATGAAAGCGGGAGGCAGAAACTGAACATAACATGGACACTATGGTTGATGAGCCTCAACACGCCTGAATTCAGTGCATTCCCGTCCTCACTACAGGCGGGTCGATAAGGGCGCTACTGAGGAGAGGCATTAATCACCTTCTCCTGGGCCCTGATGGTTGGCCCTAAAGTTGAATCTGGGCGGGACCTCCTCGCTGACCGGCCTTCCCATCCTGCCTGGTCCCCCTTGCCCCCCCCCCCCCTAGTACGGTATTCTTCGGTGCGTGAGATTGTATTTCCATACAATCTCTCTTTCTCTTTTCTTTTTCCTTTGGATACTATTTCTTTTCTTCCGCACTTTCTTTCCTTACTGGAGTTGCTCAGTCTTAAAGTGCCTAATATACCCTGCAGGTTGCTTCTATGTGCCCTGACGGCTTGTTGGTGTGTGGTGGTCCTGGGGCGGGCCCCTGGGTCGATCTGGAATCTCTGACTATTAAATAAAGACCCGGGGCATTTTCGCCGCGGGCGGGGGTGGTGGGTGGGGGTGCGTCGGGGGGGCTCTGTGCGTGATTGGCGGGCTGGGCCCCCCGGGTGGTTCCCTCCTCCCGCGCCTCCGGCATGGGGAGGGTGGACTCGGGGGACAGTCACTATTGATTCAGGTATTTGTTGTAACTGTATGTATAGGCACTGAATACTCTGACTGTGTTAAAGAGGCACTCCTTTATTGCATTTGTTGTACCTGCTTTTCTCTTTGTTTTCAATAAAGACATATTGAACAAAAAGTGACGCAACGCCGCAGAGGATAATCTAAGGTAATTTTTTTTTTGTCTTATCTTTAACGGGTCCTGGGGCATGGCATGGGTTGTTATTTAGGGAAAAAAACACAGGGTGTTGGTCCACTTTAATATCAAGGGAACAAACAATGTCCTGGTAAACCGGAGTGGTCTCTGAGTCGGGAGATGTTTCGGGAGATTTGCAGCAGGTTCAGGCAACCCTCAGTAGACCTATTCACTTCCCACAAAAACAGAAAGCTGGAAAGATTTTATTCTCAAACACAGGGAAAGGGGAAATTGGTAGTGGATGCACTAGCATGGAGAAAGATCTCTTGTATGACTTTCCCCCTGATTCCAGGGGTGATTTGCCAGGATCAGGCAAGAGTAATAATAGTCACTCCTTTCTGGCCAAAGAGAAGCTGGCTACTGCCCTTACTCTGGACAAAGCATGCATACTTACTCAATGGTCATGGAGTCAACCATCTCAAAAGAATTTCAAGTTGACCATTTGGTGTCTGAGCAGAGCATCTTGAGGTTTGTACTGACAAGGAAAACGTGATGAGGAAAATACATAACATTTGGAACGTGTTCTCTTTATGGTGATTGGCGGGTAGGCTAGTGCCAGGTAATGGCAGATGAGCATCCGTACAGGGGCGGGTACAAGGTTTCAAAAATGTATTTAAATAGGCCAGGAGAGGTCACACAATAATTTGATACAAAACAAAAAAAATTATTAAAAGAAAACGCTGTTTAAAGAGAAGAAAAAGAATGTCCATTGAAATGTATGGGAGAGCTACAGGTAATACCAGTGGGGGGGCCACCGGGGCGGGGAAGCGGGGCGGGTAGGGGGGACGGGGCCCCCCGCGGCTGCCGACTGGGGCGGACTGCCCTCAGTGCGCCCCGACCGCGCCGCACCGCCGAGGCGGGAGGGCCCACGTTCCACGGCTCTGATAAGTGTTGGAGGTGTTTGAGGGAGCCTGGTACCATGTTGCATGTTTGGTGGAGCTGTCCTGCTATCAAGGATCTTTGGGAGAGAGTCTTGTCAACATATAATTCTATTGTGGGGGAGTCAGTACGGAACACCCCCCAGCTGGCGTTGTTGTCTTTGCTTCCGGGGTCCATTTCTAATAACAAAAAAGGGGTCTTGAGGCACTTCATAACAGCGATGAGAACGATAATTCCGACTTGAACGTTACTGTTTTAGATTTGTAATAGCTGAACCTGTGGACCGTTATGTCTATGTTGGCTATAATTTCTGTCCTTGATACCCCGTTGTGTATCGATGTTCATTGTAACCCTTGAAAAACGTAATAAACATATATTGCAAAAATAAAAAAAAGTTCAAATAACAGCCCTGACCGTTTTTCTTGTATTATTAATTAGCTGAGGTAGTGTTGGACAAATGTTTTATCCATGTTGTATTGAGTGATTGCAACACAAGTGTATGCCAGCCTGAATTCTGTCCCACCACTCCCCACAGCAGGGCAGCACGGCGAAGAGAGCTCACCTCCAAGAGCAGCATACGTGTATACAAAGTCCAGCCAACCCTCGTGGTTCCAATAAAACGTCCAGTTTAATGGATAAGATTAAAATATTTCCATGAGCAACATCACATGCATACAAGGCAAAGCGTTCCCTAGATGCGTCGACGCGTTTCGGGCTTCCTGCCCTTAATCATGACAGCAAATCAAATGGCGAGGGCACACATTTATACAAGTCTGGGGCTTCAATCATTACAGACACCTGTACAACATTTAAATAAGTACTTACATTTCCATATCGGCAATGCATCGGCGGCGTCCGTCCACTGCGCCCCGCTCCCGCTACCCGCCCGGAAGCACAAAGAGGCGGTCAGCCAATCACCATGCCCGGTGACGTACTACACTCTGATTGGCCCACACCGCTGCCTCGTCAGAGTGAGGGCAAAACCGGTCTCCATGTACTCAGGACAGAGGGCGGAAGCGCCGAGCAACAGGCAGAGGCCGCCGACACGCCGGCGTGCAGGGACATTATCATTCGCCATGTTAAATGACTTCCATGCAGTAACAACACCAATGTGAATAAAAAACAAAGCGGATAATATACCAGAGATGTTATACATTTCATATATTCAAAAGAAGGGGATTACCACAATGCAAATGACAACCTATATTAGTGCATGCCTTAAATATTAATTATAAATGTATGCATATCCTCATTTACTGCATGTTTACTATCCCTGTATTATCTATAGCTATTCTTTAATAATATTAGAACATTAATCCATATGTAAGGACACCAGTATACAAGAGTTGAAAGCCCAGAGCCCTCACAGCTTCCAACTTTACCATTCTAATATCTAATCACACGCCCGTCCTTGATATACAGAGAGGGATAAAGAATGTAAATCCCACTAAACCAATGATTTTGTATGGTGTTTGGGCACAGGGTAAGGACGTATCTCCTCCATCAGAGGGCATCATTAATCTATGAAAGGGAATAAAATGTACCTTCCTTAAACTTATATCATTCCAAAAAGAGGTCAACGTCCCACCTCGAGTTTAGGCCTAAAGGGGTGCGGGTATTTAACTTAAAAATCCAGAAAACCTCCCTCTGTAAAATTTTCTGTTGTAGATCTCCTCCCCTGGGACCCATTGTAACCTTCTCTATCCCCATGCAGGTAATCCCTGAGGAGTCTCCAGAATGAGCATTAACAATATGCCGACCCACATTAGATAGCCTGGAGAAATCCCCATGGTGTGTGGCCAGGTGTTCTGCCACCCTCTTCTTCAGGGGCCTTGTGGTACATCCCACATATTGGACTTTACACTCAGCGCATGTAATTAAATATATTAGGTTTTTGGTGTTGCAATTAATAAATTGTTTGACCTCAAATCTCTCCTTCGTCACTGCAGATTCAAACGTATCCTTTTGACATACCAATTTGCAAATATTGCATCTTCTGCCTCCACACTTAAAAGACCCTTTACACGTTAGCCATGTGCCCGGGGGTTTCTCTTGTCCTCTGAATAAACTTGGGGACAATTTTTGGCCAATGGTGGGGGACCTCCTACTTACAATTTGTACACCATGTGCCACAATCGATTTCAAGTCTGGATCACAATATAGAATCGGGAGATGCCTGTGGATTATCTTTTTAATCTCCAAAAACTCCCGACTATAAGTTGTGACCAAAGTGACCTTATTTTCTTTAGTTTCTTGTGTACCCGACTCGCCCCCTGATTCAACTGGTACATTGCTCCGTCTCCTATTTTTGGGCCTCATAACTGAGATTCTTGGCCTGCCCTGTGCTATGCCCTTCGCTCTGAGCATCAAATGCTCCGGGTATCCTCGTTCTAACATCCTGGAATGGATTAGTTTAGCTTCATTCTCAAACATTGCCTCCTCAGAGCAATTCCGGCGGGCTCTGATCATTTCGCCCACCGGTATCGATCTAATTGTGTGTGGCGGGTGACAGCTTTCCGCCCTTAATGTAGTGTTACCCGCCGTGGGCTTTCTAAATGTGGCCGTTTCAATTTTACTCCCCGATATATAAAGAGAAAGATCTAAGAAAGGAATCCGTATGGAATTCCATTCCGAGGTGAATTTTAAATTTAACTGGTTGTCATTCAAATAAGAAACCAGACTTTGTATCCTATCTGGGGACCCATGCCAGATTATAAGCAGGTCATCTATATATCTCCCATAGAATTTAATATTGTGGAGAAAGGGATTGGTCTGAGTAAAAATATTGAAAAGTATTGAGTGATTGGTCGGTCCTGTATAACATAGTTCCCCCTTGGAACTTAGTGGAGCTGTATTCCAAATTGTATATTAAAAACCCATAAAAACACATTGGCTAACAAGACGTGGAGTCACCTATACACCTAAGCTGAATATATCTCCCACCAAGCTTGTGGTTTTCTTCTCCTAGTAGGAATAAAATCCAGGGATGAACGGTTTCTAAGTGTATCAGGGGTGACAGAACCTGTTCGGGGTCCCCTCCCCCCCAACGGCCTGGGCTTCGCCACTGCCTGCTCGCTCGGAGGTAGTGTGTGTGTTTTTAGCCTGTTTTTAGATTTAGTTTTGGTATGCTTTTGCCGCCGCCGACGATTTGTACTGTGCTCCGCGGCGGGCGGCGCTATATTTGTGAGGCGTTTTTCACTGTGGGGATGACGTCGGCGAGGTCACGTGAGCGCCGTTTTCGCCCTCTGTCGGCGCCATCTTGCTTCTGCTGCGTGTCTGGGGCTCTCTTCATCCCTGGGCTGCGGCGGTGATTTCTGCCTGCGTCGCTTCCTCCGGTGGTCTTGCGGCTGGTGATCCTTGTCCTGCTTGGTCCGTGAGTCCCCTCTGGGGTTTTTGGTTATCCTTGGGGCATGGGCTGCTGGATACTTATGTATGTTGCTTATGTCGTGAGTTGTGGTTTCTCCCGGTCCTGCTCCTTACTTCCTCCCTTCATCTCCCCTTACTGATTCTGGGGGCATCCCTCGGTGACTTTTATTAGCCTTTACCCTGTGCTGGCATATTGCGCCTGTATTAATCACCATATGGAGGCTTCTGGGGATAACGTGCTTGGGGGTCCTTCGGGACAATCCCAGGCTTTGTTCCATGTGTGGGGTATCCCCTATCAGTAATGACGTCACGGTGTGTGGGCCGTGTGACAAGGCTGTCCTTTTGATTCAGTCTGGGCTGCCTGCTTCTTTACCAAGCTCAGCGCCCCCTTCGGCATCGCCTACCCCGCCGTGCCTGCATTTAGCCCCCAGTGAGGGGGTCACAATCTGATTTGGAACTTTGTGTGGCCAGCATTGAAAGACAGCTTGCCAGGCCTGTTCAGCGTAAGGCCTCTAGCAAGAAGCGGCACCTGACTTCCTCGCCTGCACTGTTTACTGAGGAGCAGGAGGACATTGATCTTTTTGATGAACGTTATTTACTGCAGGAGGGGGAGCTTTTCCCGGGCTCTGACTCCTCTGGAGACCAGCAGGTGGGCCGCGACAGTGACCCTGGGACTATGTCTAAGGATTCCTGGTTTCCTGAGGACACTGCTAATCTGTTGTCTCACATTTTTGAGGTTTTACACATTGCCCCCCCTGACGTGGCTAAGAGGAAGCAGGGTAAGCTTTTTCATACTATTAAGCAGCGTCTGGAGTTCCCTGAGCAGAGTCATTTCACTAGTATGGTGCTCAAGGAGTGGGAATGTCCTAGTAGATTGCCCGCGGTGCCTAAAGGTTTGGATAAGAAGTATCCCTTTCCTGCTGATTTGGTTAAGCGGTGGTCGGGTCCCCCCCCCCCCCCCCCGAGGTAGACGCGCCTGTTCTTGGTTTGTCCAACACTTCTGTTATGCCTTCCCCTGACACTACTACACTGCGGGACAGCGAGGACCAGCGTATGGATCAGCTGGCCTGCCATGCCTTTGCGGGGGCTGGTTTGCGTCCGTCCTGTGCCGCTGCCATAACTGCTATTGCTCTTAAGAGACTGATCAATCGTCTCCTTGCTGGCACTACAGCTGGAAGGAATGAGTATAGGACCCTTTTGCTGTGCTCTGATTTTGTTGCCTTTATTCTTACTGCCATGGATGATGTAGTACGGCTGAGTGGTAGGGCCTCTGCCCTCTTGGTGGCTATGCGCCGCTCTGTTTGGTTGCGCCAGTGGGCAGCTGACGCTGCTGCTAAGAAGGCTCTCACTGGGCTCCCCTTGTGGGGCTGCGGCTCTTTGGTGAGCGCCTGGATGTTTTAGCCAAGGATGGTAGGCTGCCTCAGCATAGTAGGCAGCCTCTGCCTTTTCGGGGGCCATCTGCTTCAGTCTCCTCCTTTTGTACCCCCAGAGGAGGTCAAGGGTCCCTCATTTCAGGTACCCGCAGGGGGTCTTGGGGCCGTGGCAGATCCCGTGGTCGCCCCGGTCTCTCATGGGACCCCAAGCCCAAACCCTGTCAGCTCAGAGGTTGCGCCTTGCGGTTCAGCGTCTGCTGGAGTCCGGAGTCATTTGCCCGGTGCCTTCCCAGGAACGGGGTCAGGGTTTCTACTTGTTCATGGTCCCCAAAAAGGACAGGTTCCTGAGGCCAATCCTGGACTTGAAGGGTCTCAACAGGTTTGTCAGGTTCGAGCACTTTCACATGGAGACTCTTCGTTCGGCTGTCAGTTCCCTTCGGCTGGGCGACTTCATGACCTCCGTGGACATCAAGGATGCTTATCTTCATGTGCCAGTCCTCCTGGGTCAACAGAGATTTCTCAGGTTTGCTCAAGAGGATCAGCATTACCAGTTTGTGGCTTTACCATTCGGTATCACCTCGGCGCCTCGGGTGTTCACCAAGGTGCTGGCGGGCGTGATGGCTCTGCTGCGGCATCAGGGCATTTGCATCCTTCCTTACCTGGACAACATTCTGATTGTGGCTCAGTCTCTTCTGCAGGCCGAGAGGGATACTCAGGTGGTGACCTCCACTCTCGAGTCCTTCGGCTGGGTGATCAACTATCCCAAGTCTTCACTGTCTCTGTCTTTGGTGAGGTCCTTTCTGGGCATGACTCTGGATACCTCTCAGGTCAAGGTTTTCCTGCCCCAGCTGAAAGTGGAGGGCCTTCAGAAGCAGGCTCGGGCTCTGCTCTTGTGTCCCCATCCCCCATCTGGCAGGGGATGCAGTTAGTGGGTCTGATGGTGTCCTGCTTCGAGGCGGTCCCCTTTGCTCAGTTTCACATGAGGCCTCTTCAGTTGCACCTTCTGTCTGTTTGGAATCGGGACCCTGTGTCCCTGGATCAGGAATTTGCTGCCCAGACAGTCCCTCTCATGGTGGCTGGACTCAAGGAACCTTCTAGTGGGCAGGACTTTTCTGCTCCAGTGTTGGGAGACTTTCACCACAGATGCCAGTATGACAGGTTGGGGGGGCTTTTGGAAGTCTCTGTAGTTCCAGGGTCAATGGGGCCCCCAGGAGGCCCATGCTCCCATCAATGTTGTGGAACTGAGGGCGATCAGGTTGGTTCTTGCTCAGCTGACCTCACACCTTCGGGGTCGGGCTGTTCAGATCCGCTCGGACAACCAGACGGCAGTTGCCTACATCAATCATCAGGGAGGGACTCGGAGCAAGTGAGCCCTCAAGGAAGTGTCCCTGATACTGTCTTGGGCAAAAGAGAATTTGCCTTGCATCTCGGCGGTTTACTTTCCGGGGGTGGAGAACCTGGAGGCAGACTCCCTGAGCAGGGGGAGGTCTCAGCTGGGGGAATGGTCTCTCAGCAACAAGGTATTTCACTCCCTGTGTCACCGGTGGGCTTTTCCGGATGTGGACCTGTTTGCGTCCCGCCACAATCACAATCTTCCCAGGTTTGTCCCCCTGTCACAGGACCCTCTGGCCGTCGCCTCGGATGCGCTAGCAATGCCTTGGGCGGGGTTTCGGATCCTCTATGTGTTCCCTCCCCTTCCTCTGCTGGGCAGGGTTCTGCGCAAGATAGCCCAGGAAGGGGTACCAGCCATTCTGGTGGCCCCCTGCTGGCCAAGGAGGGTGTGGTTCGCAGACGCCGCGCAGTTGGCAGTGGATCAGTATGTCCTGTCCAAGGATCCAGATCTGCTCACTCAGGGACGGCTGTGTCATCCCAATTTACAAATGCTGGCTTTAACGGCTTGGCTGCTGAAACCTCCATCTTGATGGATAAGGGGTTGCCGGTCTCTGTTGTTGATACCATGATTAGGGCTAGGGAAGAAGTCCTCGTCTTTTATCTACTATAGGATTTGGCATGCTTACATTGCCTGGTGTGAGTCTAGGTCTCTGCCTTGTAGGGTGTTTTCTATTCCCAGGATTCTGGATTTTTTGCAACATGGCTTGGATTCGGGCCTTCAACTTAGTACCTTCAAGGGACAAGTGTCAGCCCTGGCAATTTTCTTCCAAAGGTCTTTGGCCAATCACCGGTTGGTCAAGACTTTCTTTCAGGGAGTTTCTCATGTGCGTCCACCACGTAAACCTATGCTACCGGTTAGGGATCTAAATTTGGTGTTGTCTGCTCTACAGGGTCCTCCTTTTGAGCCTATCAGTATGGCTGCCTTGCCCATTATGACTCTTAAGGTGGCCTTTCTGGTGGCCATTACTTCGGTTAGGCGAGTCTCTGAGCTGGCTGCTCTTTCCATCAAACCTCCTTATTTTGAGCGGCATCAGGATAAGGTGGTGTTTCGGCTTAAGCCGGATTTCTTGCCTAAGGTTGTATCTGTTTTTCATCTCAATCAGGACATTGTTTTGCCTTCTCTGTGTCCTAATCCTGCTAATTCCAAGAAGCGGACGCTTCATTCTCTGGATGTTGTCAGGGCCCTGAAGTTTTATTTGGTTGCTACTGAGTCTTTCAGGAAATCTGACGCTCTTTTTGTTCTTCCTGCTGGACCTAGGAAGGGTCTGCCTCCGACTAAATCCACTATCAGCAAGTGGATACGTCAGGCAGTGGAGCAGGCCTATTCTGCTAAGGGGAAGGTTCCCCCTTTTAGGGTTACTGCTCATTCTACTTGTGCTATCGGTGTGTCTTGGGCTTTTCAGCACCAAGCTTCTGTTGAATAAGTTTGTAAGGCCGCAACTTAGTCGTCTGTTCATACTTTTTCCAAGTTTTACAAAGTTGATGTTAAGGCCTCAGCTGATGCTGAGCAAGGTACTCCAGGCGGTGGTGGTCTAAACCGTCTGTTGTTACTTTCTTTTTGGGGATCCCACCCTACTTTATGGACACTGCTTTTGGATGTCCCAGATGTTATGACTTTGTGAAGCAGGCCGTGCCATGCACTAGGAAAAATGCAATTCTGTGAGTACTCACCTGTAGAATTGCTTTTACTATGCATGGCACGGGCTGCTTCACCCCACCCTTGTTATCGTTATTCTTGGTTGTCTCTTTCTGGTGATTGTTCCAAGTTAGTTGGGGTTTGTTACCTTTTTTACCTTTATTATCTCCTGGCTTCTTGAATAACTGCTTGTCAACGCTGGATTGGTCTATCGGTGATCCTGTTTTTATATGGTACCGGGAGGAGCCACAACTCTTCTGCAGTACACTGCGCCACCTTGTGACGGAATAACCCATACGCAGGCCGTGCCATACATAGTAAAAGCAATTCTACAGGTGAGTACTCACAGAATTGTCTTATTGTTAGCCATATCTTCAGCAAAGCGAGTTAAAGACTTACATTTCCTTTCCATAAAGGAATCCTATATTACTATTTTCCTAGTTCTGCTTCCAGATCCATCTCATAGACCGAAAAGGACTTTCAGAGAATTCAAAGCATTGTTGTGCCATCTTTTTTTAAAGAACCCTCAACCAGTTTAGAGAAAAGATTTCACAGTTTATATGTTATACACTGTCTACTAACCTATTTGAATATATCAAAGACTTGGCAAAAGACGAGTTTTCATTTTGTTCTCTTTACAGGACCAGATAAAGGTAGTAGAGCGTTAAAATCTACCTTGGCTTGATGGTTAAAACAGGCAATAGTTTTGGCTCATGTAACTGCTGGAGAACCACCTCAGGCAATGCTCATTCTACTGTGTTGTCATTGGCCTTGTGGGCTGAGCGAGCAGGGGCATCCATAGAAGACACCTCTAAAGCTGCAACTTCGTTGTTTATGCATGTTGTTATCCATCACAACCCAAGACTATGTATTTGGCCACGAAGTGCTGCAGGCAGTTGTCCTGCCCTTAAGTATGCATTGGGTGTTGGTCTTGCTATTTCTCAAAGTGGGCTGTCTGAAAGGTTTACCTGGGAAAACTGGTTTTAACTCAATGGTAACTTTGTATCCGGTAATCCTTTGGGACATGCATACACCCCAACCTTTTGGAGATTTTATGCTTTTGATGTTGGGTCTAACTGGTTGGAGCTACTATGTTTGTGGCCACTTTGACCCTGAATGACGAGAAAAAGTTATTACATGGAAACCCATTTTTTGTCAGAGATAGGGCCAATATGATATATTTTTTTTTAATTCCTGATTCCTTAACATTCTATGTTGGTAACAAAAGCCTGTCCTGGAAGCCCATTTGGGCAGAAGCAGAATTAGCACTGCTCTGTAAAAAAGCAAGCCCCGGTAGATCACTGACTCTCTGATGATACTCTCACACCTTTGTCCAGGCTGAATGGAAGAGCAAGGGACCCCTGAATGGTAAAGCTCTGTGAGCTGAGTCTGTCCTAGTTGGGAAGGTGTACTAGCAGATGGACCTATAAGCTCAGGTTTCACGTCCAGCTGCAAGCCGGGAGGGGGGGATAGAGAGAGGCCCTCCTAGACCAGTCACTACTTGGAAGGAAGTAATGTGTCAGCATGCCCAAATAGGACCAGCATTAGGGCTATCTCCATGCTTCCTGGATGCCCTGATTCATACACATCATTCATCTTGCTAAGGTAATCTGACATTCTATTGTATCTTTGCTTGTAATTCACTTTACCTGAAAACTGTATCCCATTACTCAGAACTGGTATTTGTAATAGTGCGCCTATCACATTAAAATATATATTTAACTTAAGATTTCTTCTTGCCTTAACCAAGAAACGTTGTGTCTGTGGCCTTGCTTAACCTTTTAGGACGCTAGGTTGTTGAAAGGTACGGTGATTTAGGAATGCATGCTGCGTGATCATAGTTGCTGGGTTGTTAGCCTGATCACTTGGTACCTGTTCCCTCAAATAACCAAATAAAGATAGTAGAACATCAAAATCTACCTTGACTCGATGGTTAAGACAGCCAATAGTTTTGGCCCATGCATCTTCTGGAGAAACACCTTCGGCAAGGGTTTCAGCCCAATCTACTAGAAATTGGTGTTGTGGGCTGAGCAAACAGGGAGGGGCATCCATAGAAGGCATCTATAAAGCTGCAACATGGTCGTAAATGCATACTTTTATTCAGAGGAGTAACTAGTCTTTCTGGCACCTGGGGCAAAGATTTGAAAAAGCGCCCCCCACCTGTGTTCAGGCCCCCCTTTGGCACCCCCCGACATGTTGCACCTGGGGCACATGCCCCCCCCTAGCTACAGAGTTACTTATCACCCAAGACTTTGCATTTGCCCATAAAGTGCTACAAGCAGTAGTCCTGCCCTGAAGTATGCACTGGGCGTTGGTCTCGCTATCTCTCAGAGTCAATCATCCCAATGGGTGACCTGGGAAAACTGGTGTTCAAATCTTTGAATCCGGTAATCCTTTGGGACAGGTTTCAACAAGTTGGAGCTACTATGGCGGTGGTGTAATAGGATGAGAACCTGGCCCCATCCCTGTTGAGAGAAGGGTAGGCCCCCTGGGTTGGAGGGGAACCCCTGGCTGCCAGGGACAGAGGGTTTTGCTAGGGGAAGGTGATCATCTTGCCATATAGAGTTAATAGTGAGTCATAAGCACAGCCCACCACCTCATGTCATTGGTCCCTGCGGTTATAAAGGGGAAGACCCAGGAAGTGCTCATGGAGTAGGGCATGGGAAGTAAGTCCTATAAGAAGCTAAAGATGTAGTACTCATCTGCTGAAGAACGCACCCTCCAGGTGCTCGACAGGTGAGGAGCAGCGATGGTGGGGTACCCTAGAGCAGTTGGGCCTGTAGGTGGCCGGCGAAGTACCCTAGAGCGAGTGAACCTGTAAGTGGCTGGAGAAATACCCTGAGTTGGGTGGGTCTGTGTTTGGCCAGAGGACGTCCAGAGTCTGGTGCCCCATTAGCTAGTCAGGAGATGAAGAAGGGCTGACTGGGGACCTCTGAGTTAGGGATCAGGAAGAGACACCCCGGAAGCACTATTCGCTCAGATCCCTTGGATGACATCAAATGTTACAGTTCCCCCTTTAGGCAAGGGTCACATTCCTGGTGAAGATTCCTGAGGGAAGGCCTAGTGAGAACCAAGCCATATGGTGGGGTCCTAGTGACCCAGGGAAGAAATGTGTTGTGAGCCTTAATAAAAGGGGCATCCCAAAAAAGAACCAGTGATCTCTAAAACTCTAAATAGGACCTACAGCCTGCCAGGATCCATCTCTAACCCGAGTGAGTACCTTCCATGGTTGTTGGAGTGTAGTAACCTTGGTTTCTCGTCCCCCACCCAGGGTGTATGGTTAATAGTGGATGTTTTGTCCTTTTTTGCATCTGGTCTTCTTGGTGGCTTTACTTATCAAAACAGGGCCAGAGCAGGTCAACCTTTTTTATCCTGCTTGTCTCGTTTGTGTTTCCAGCAGGTAGAGTGCCAAATATCTCCGAGTGGACCATCCCAAGGAATAACTGGAAACAAAGTTACCACCAGTTTTTCTGTCATTGGCAACAGGCACCTTCTATTTGAGGGTCCCCGAATGAAGTGAAAAGGAGATGTGTCTTCAGGATCTGGTAAGCCATTGTTGAGGTTTTAGCAGTAGAGAGGAAATCTGCTAAACTACCAAACTTCCTTGTACTGGTCTAAGTCTGCTTTTAATATGGATCAAGACCCATTTCTTCAAGGCACCACTACAGAGATGGGAATACTGAATAAAATTACTCTGCACAATTATCAGCACAGCAAGAGTTTTTTCTGCTCTTATTAACTTTGACTGCGGTTGCTACAATGTGGCTGATCTAGGATGACAACAGAACAGACAGAGAAGCACATCTGCAGCCCAAATGAAACGGGAATAGCAAGGCCACCGACACACAGTTTCTTGGTTAAGGCAAGAAGACAGCTCAAGTTAAATATGTATTTTAATGTGACAATTATGAGAAGACAATTATGAGAAGCATTTGATATGGTGGAAACATTACAAATACCAGTTCTAAGTAGTGGGATACAGTTTACAGGTAAAAAGTGAATTACAAGCAAAGATACAATAGAATGTCAGATTATCTTAGCAAGATGAATGATGTGTATAAATCAGGGCATCCAGGAAGCATGGATATAGCCCTATTGCAGGTTGCTGGTCCTATTTGGGCATGCAACAACAACTTCTCCATTCGATCACCGCCAGCCATATGTAAGTGGCTGGCAGAGGAAGCAGCCTGTAGGAGATGCCCAGGAACGCACCGTGGGAGCTACTAAGGGAAAGATTGGAGTAGCCCAGAAACCCTGTGTAAGACGGCTGGTGGGGCTACTACAGAGAGGTCCGGGTGCAGCTGGAGTCAATGGAAAGACGTTGTCGTGGTGCAGCAGAAGGAACAGTGAGTAAGGCTCTACGCTGAGAGGGCCCTGGCAGGAAGAAGCCCAAGGGGTCCTGGCATGGATGTGACAGATGAGGCACCCCCTAGGAGTAAGAGACCGTGAGGCTGTGATGGAGTGCCGTAGTACTTAAACTCCGGTAATGTATGGCTTTCCATGTCTGAGACCTTTGCAGTGACTATTGTGTGAGGAAGAAGCCCTTGTGTTGGGGAATGGTACAGGCACGTACACTAGGATGGAAAGGTTCCCCAGTATCTTTCTCGCTGGCATCCCTATGGTCCCTCTGCTGGCGCTGGGGAACTCTGCGCCCCAGACTGGGATACCCCCTAGACAGTCTCCACTCTGAATGTTGGGAAGACAGTGTGCTCAGCTCAAAGTGGGGTGGTGCCTGGTCGAAGCACCCCTCCAGAGAAAAGCCTGCTGTTAATTGGAAGATGTTTAGCCTCTATGTTGAAATGTTCTGATAAGCAAGTGTGCCTGTGTCCTCCGCCTAAAAGCAATGCAAGTTTATCTGGCCTGTGAACTGAGAACTGTACATTTGACCGTGAAGTGAATTATTTTACCTGCAACAATAAAATAATAGACTTTTTCACCTCTACTCTTTGCTTGAGTGTCTGTCTTACCATCACCCCATGATGTGATCCAATTAACCCTTACCATCGGCTACCACGTTCTTGTGGCACATATGCAAGCTCTCCTCCAGAATATATAGCTGGACATAATAATGATTATGTCATGGTGCTTCCGTGATGTCTTCTGATGGGGTACATTTAAGTCCTAATTGAAGCAGAAGTTGTGGTGTAACCCCCGCCCTGCCATCCTCCCCTGTTGTTCAGGCAGGACAGAGGGGGGTTACAAGGAAAAAATACCTTCCCTCACCTATGGTACAGCGCCGTTCTGGAGCTCCGGGTCCTGGGCGCCACTATCTTTGGATAGTGAATGGGCGCACACACGTTGCATGGGATATAGCTTTGCAACTTGCCGTGCGGCGGCTGCATGGACTTGGGTGAGTGGCGTGGCAGAAGGATTACCCCATAACTGCAAATTGGGGCTATATCAGTGGCTGCAGTCTGTACAGTAAATGTTTGTAGTTAATAAAACATGAATAAAGTGGTCTGAGCGGGGGGACCACGAAATGCGTTGGGGATCGCTTCTTGACCTGGACAATCCTAGGGGTTATTTGGGGCCATACATTCAGGTGATGTGTTTGCTTTTCAAATTGATTGTTGTATTTCACAATGGAGTTTGTTTTCCTTTTTCTTCTTGCCACATTGTGTTTTTAAATAGATAATTGCACAGTAGCACTTATGGTTTATTGTAATATTGGCACTGAAATATTGTTATTATGGGATGGGATATAGGTAAAATTGGGATGCCCCTGGGAGTGTACGGTCCAGTTTTTTATGTTTTTTAATTGTCTGTAATGTGATCTATGTGGGTAAATAATTAAAAATAAAATGTACCTATGAATTTATGATACAAATTTAGTTGCATTATTCATTACTGTGGAGGAGGTGCAGTGTTTTGGGAACTATTTAGGGTGAATTGCTGGATTCACCACCATACATTAGAATACCATTTCAGGATTGAGATAGTCCCCCACCACTGCACGGCCACAGTTATTTGATTTAAAATATTAAAATATTAAATTTGTGGTGCGTAATTAAGATACATAGTTCTAATAAAACATGGATAGTAACTATCTGTAGTTTATAGCAGTAACAGTACTACACTGTAACAGTACTCACTGTAACCAGTGAATGTCTGTAGCTTATATAAAGATCACATGAGGCCAGTGAATGTAGTTTATATTAAGGTCACATAAGGACAGTGAATGTCTTTAGTTTATAAAAAGGTCACGTGAAGCAAGTGAATGTCTGTAGTTTATATAAAGGTCACATGAGACCGGTGAATGCCTGTAGTTTATTTTCTGTAGTTTTTATAAAGGTCATATGAGGACAGTGAACGTCTGTAGAATATATAAAGGTCCCATGAGGCCAGTAAATGTAGTTTATATAAAGGTCACATAAGGACAGTGAATGTCTTTAGTTTATATAAAGGTCATGTGAGGCCAGTGAACGTCTGTAGAATATATAAAGGTCCCACAAGGCCACTGAATGTCTGTAGATTATTTAAAGATCACATAAGACCAATGAATGTCTGTAGTTTATATAAAGGTAACATTAGGTCAGTGAATGTCTGTAGTTTTTAGATAAAGGTCACATGAGGCCATTGAATGTCTGTAGTTTATATTAAGGTCACATGAGACCAATGAATGCCTGTAGTTCATATAAAAGTCATGTCAGACCAGTGAACGTCTTTAGCGTATATAAAAATCACATGAGGCCAGCCGTATATAAAGGCCACATGGGACTAGTGAATGTCTATAGTTTTTATAAAGGTCACATGAGGCCAGTGAATGTCTGTAGTTTATATAAAGGTCACGTAAGCCAGTGAATGAAGTTTTTAGAGAAAGGTCATGTGAGGTCAGTGAATGTCTGTAGTTTTTAGATAAAGGTCACAGGAGGCCATTGAATGCCTGTAGTTTATATACAGATCACATGAGGCCATTGAATGTCTGTAGTTTATATAAAGTTCACATCAGAACAGTAATGGTCTGTAGTTTTTATATGAAGGTCACATAAGGCCAGTGAATGTCTGTAGTTTATCTTAAGGTCACATGAGACCAGTGAATGTCTGTAGTTTATATTAAGGTCATGTCAGAATGTCTATAGTTTATATACAGATCACATGAGGCCATTAATGGTCTCTAGTTTTTATATAAAGGTCATGTGAGGCCGGTGAATGTCTTTAGTTTATATAAAGGTCACATGAGACCAGTGAATGTCTGTAGTTTATATAAAGATCATGTGACACCGGTGAATGTCTGTAATTTATATTAAGGTCATGTGAGGCCAGTGAACGTCTCTAGTTTTTTTTATAAAGGTCACAAGAGGCTGGTGAATGTCTGTAGTTTATATAAAGGTCACATGAGGCCGGTGAATGTCTGTAGTTTATGTAACGGTCATGTGAGACCAGTGAATGCCTGTAGTTGTATATAAAGGTCATATGAGGCCAGTGAATGTCTGTAGTTTATGTAACGGTCATGTGAGACCAGTGAATGCCTGTAGTTTATATATAAAGGTCATGTGAGACCAGTGAATGCCTGTAGTTTATATATAAAGGTCGTATGAGGCCCATGAATATCTGTAGTTTATATATAAAGGTCACATGAGGCTGGTGAATGTCTGTAGTTTATATATAAAGGTCACATGAGGCTGGTGAATGTCTGTAGTTTATATATAAAGGTCACATGAGGCCAGTGAATGTCTGTAGTTTATGTAAAGGTCACATGAGGCCAGTGAATGTCTGTAGTTTATGTAAAGGTCACGTGAGGCCAGTGAATGTCTGTAGTTTATATATAAAGGTCACATGAGGCTGGTGATGTCTGTAGTTTATATAAAGGTCACATGAGGCTGGTGAATGTCTGTAGTTTATATAAAGGTCACATGAGGCCGGTGAATGTCTGTAGTTTATGTAACGGTCATGTGAGACCAGTGAATGCCTGTAGTTGTATATAAAGGTCATATGAGGCCAGTGAATGTCTGTAGTTTATGTAACGGTCATGCGAGACCAATGAATGCCTGTAGTTTATATATAAAGGTCATGTGAGACCAGTGAATGCCTGTAGTTTATATATAAAGGTCGTATGAGGCCCATGAATATCTGTAGTTTATGTAAAGGTCACATAAGGCCAGTGAATGTCTGTAGTTTATGTAAAGGTCACGTGAGACCAGTGAATGTCTGTAGTTTATGTAAAGGTCACGTGAGGCCAGTGAATGTCTGTAGTTTATGTAAAGGTCACATAAGGCCAGTGAATGTCTGTAGTTTATGTAAAGGTCACGTGAGACCAGTGAATGTCTGTAGTTTATGTAAAGGTCACGTGAGGCCAGTGAATGTCTGTAGTTTATATATAAAGGTCACATGAGGCTGGTGAATGTCTGTAGTTTATATATAAAGGTCACATGAGGCCAGTGAATGTCTGTAGTTTATGTAAAGGTCACATGAGGCCAGTGAATGTCTGTAGTTTATGTAAAGGTCACGTGAGGCCAGTGAATGTCTGTAGTTTATATATAAAGGTCACATGAGGCCAGTGAATGTCTGTAGTTTATGTAAAGGTCACATGAGGCCAGTGAATGTCTGTAGTTTATGTAAAGGTCACGTGAGGCCAGTGAATGTCTGTAGTTTATATATAAAGGTCACATGAGGCTGGTGAATGTCTGTAGTTTATATATAAAGGTCACATGAGGCCAGTGAATGTCTGTAGTTTATGTAAAGGTCACATGAGGCCAGTGAATGTCTGTAGTTTATGTAAAGGTCACGTGAGACCAGTGAATGTCTGTCATTTATAAAGTCCCTGTGAGGCCAGTGATTGTCTGTCATTTATATATAAAGTTCCTGTGAGGCCAGTGAATGTCTGTCATTTATATATAAAGTTCCTGTGAGGCCAGTGTATATCTGTAAATATTATAAAGGTCATGTGAGGCCAGTAAATGTCTGTCATTTATATATAAAGTTCCTGTGAGGCCAGTGTATGTCTGTAAATTATATAAAGGTCACATGAGTTCAGTGAATATCTCTGTCACGTGGGGATGGATATACCTTATGAAACACATCACATACATAACCCTCTGTCTGTAATGTTACCTTTCTATATATACAAATATACACTATTTTTGTTTTGTCTTTGTAAGGCCCCACCCTGCCATGTTTTTATAGGTCTGGGTTTCTAGACAAGCTCCAGCTCTCCACACTGACAGAGCATGCGCAGTATAGCCGTCTGTAAACCAGACCTGTCATCCCGAGCCCAGGTTTATTTCAACAGCCGTAATCTATAGTGACGACTGCAGCGCAAGGGTGATAGTAAATAACCCCAGTTGATGGAGGCAGATCACGTGACGCCGTAGTTCGCACGCCGAGATGACATTACATTTACTGGGCAGCCTGCACCATAATAACTGCAGTTCTGACACCGGCCGCTGACAGGGCGTGGCGCTCGTGCGCTCTATCCGCTCTCTTTACCGAAGCCTCCGTGCCACTCTAGTCTCCCGCTCTTCGACTCTATGGTCCCAGCGGGCCGTCTTGCTTTGTTTACATACATCCTCGTTGGTACTCGTGATGACGTCAGGCTAGCAGGGCATGCGTACTAGTGTCGAGGCCGCAGCCCCAGGAACGCGACTGCACCGAGTCAGTCAACAAGAGGGAGACGGGAAGCTACAGGGCTGCTGCGAATGCCCCCGAGGCTGAGGAAGGCAGAGGCTGGGGGAGCCGCCATTACCGTCACTGAGAGGAGCTCGGACTTCACTGGGGAGGCTGCAGCCATCATTGAGGGGCCACACGTCACTGGCAGCACAGGGCCCGGTCAGGACGACAGCCTGAGGGGCGACACCCACCCCTGTCGTTAGGGGCACCCAACCTTGGTACTAGGGGACCCAATAGGGAGTCCACCCTTCATTTTCAATTGACAGCACATCCACCCCTGTCATCAGAAGTCCCCTTTAAGGAGGCCACCTACCCCTGTCATTAGGGAGGCACCCATCTTTGTCATCAGGAGTCCCCTTTATGTAGGCCACCCATACCTGCCATGAGGGAGGCACCCATCATTGTCATCAGGAGTCCCCTTTATGTAGGCCACCCACCCCTGTCATTAGAGAGGCTCCCATCATTGTCATCAGAAGTCCCCCTTTAAGGACTCTACCCACTCCTGTCAATAGGAAGCCACCCATCATTGTCACCAGTAGATCCCGTCAAGAAGCCCACCCACCCCTGTCATTGGAGAGGCATCCATCGTTGTTACAATTAGGAGCCCGTCCCTGTCATTAGGTGACCACCCACCCTTCTCATTAGGGAGCCACCTGTCATTGGTACTAGGGTGCCCAATTAGGAGCCCACGTCTATCATCAGAAAACCACCCATCATTGCCATCAGGAGTCCCCCTTAATGAGGCCACCCACTCCTGTCATTAGGGAGGCAACCATTGTCATCAGGAGCCCCCTTTAGGAGGTCACCCACCCCCTATGATTAGGGAGGCATCCATCATTGGTACTAGGGTAATCATTAAGGAGCCCACCCCTTGTCAGTAGGAAGCCTCCCACTCCTGTTGTTAGGGAGGCACCCATCATTGGTACTAGGGTGCCCAATTAGGAGCTCATCCTGTCATTAGGGAGGCACATATCATTGGTCTGGGTGCCCATTAAGGAGTCCAACTCTGTCATTAGGAGGCCACCCACACCCGTCATAAGGGAGTCACCCATCATTGGTACTATGGTGCTCAATTAGGAGCCCACTACTGTCATTAGGAAGGCACCCATCATTGGTACCTTGGGGCCCACACCTGTCATAAGGTAGCCACCCATCATTATCATTAATAGTCCGGATCACCCACCCCTGTCATTGGAGTGGCACCCATCTTTGTTACTAGGGTGCCCACTAAGGAGGCCACCCATCATTGTCATTAGGTGGTCCCGTCAGGCCATCCATTGCTGTCAGGTGGTGAACCCTTCATCATTTCTAGGTTAGGCTGTCCATCATTGTCAATAGGGGAGCCTCTTTCATGAGGCCACCTATCACGGTCACCTGTAACTAGATCGCACAATTAGGAGGCAATTAGTTCTTACTTAGGCAACCAGTTAAGGCTCCCAGTCAGGAGCCTGCTCATCACAGTCACTGAAGGGATCCAGTCAGGGGATGCTCATCATTGTCATTTTAGGGCCCTTTTCAAGGCCGCACCCATCAATACTGTCTTTAGGAATCGCCTTTTAGGAGTCCACCCGTCATCTTCACTGAAGGGCAGCCATTGTGCACA
This sequence comes from Gastrophryne carolinensis, assembly GCA_027917425.1. Lineage (NCBI taxonomy): Eukaryota > Metazoa > Chordata > Amphibia > Anura > Microhylidae > Gastrophryne > Gastrophryne carolinensis. The sequence continues at coordinate 24,697,082 of CM051240.1, forward strand.
ATTAGTAGCCCACCCATTACTGTTATTAGGGATACTTGTTAGTAGGCCACTGGTTAATAAAGGGTCTGGTGAGTGAGCCTCACATTATTGTCATTCGGACGTCCACTTTTAGGAGCTCTTCCACCATTCTCACTGGGGGAGGGGAAGCCATCAGGGCTATATTATTATTTATTAAGGGTGCCCTGTTATTTACACCTAGTACGGTTTAAGGACCTTCATTAGGTGCTCACCCTTGCCACTGGGGTCCCTACATAGGAGCTTATCTTATAGCCACGGTACTCTCACCAGAACCCCTAACGGGAGCCCAGGGGTGTCCGCATGTCACAAGGGCCCTGTTATGGTACTTGTCAGAGAGCTCCCTGGTTGTTATAACTAGCAGCCATCCTTTACTGTCACAGCATTCCCCATTAGAGCCCAGCATTTGCCATCACCGGGGAGCATACTAGGGGCTTGCTCATTACTATCACTGGGGTCTGTATCCAGGCTCTGCCATTACTGTCACTAGGGTACCTTAATCCCCCCATTCTGTACTGTCATATAGGGGCCAGTCAGGCTCTAGCTCATTACTGTCAATAGGGTGCCTATTAGGGCCCAACTATTACTGTCACAAAAAGCAGCACTTGAGCTCAGCCCAGTCTCAGGGCAGATTTGAGGCCATTCCACCATTTTTGTCTGCCTCTTATTGACTGAAGCTTCCAACTCGTGAGGGCTCTGAGAACTTCTGGACTCACCAAGAAGAAACACTTCACGCCACGATCGGGCAAGCAGAAAGGCTGGGGCCACAACCCAGGAGGATCGCACACAGCCAAGGGCCACAGCCCGGGGGCCCTGTGCCTAGAGGAGCCGGGACAGGATGGGGAGAGGCCAAAGGGATGCTCAGAGGTGAGTCTATTCGCATGTCTGGCTTTGAATTATTTTAAAGTGAACCTGTCATGAAATTCTGAGGCTACCAGTGATTATCTTAAAGGGCACCTGTTATGAAAGAAGTAGAGGCTGACTCGGTTTTGTCCTGCAGACATATTGCTGCACCCGCTCTAATATCTCCTGACCCACTACAGTGGGAAAATCCTGTTGCTAGTATAGTCCAGGCCAGTCAAATATCTAGTGGACAGCCACCACCCAACACCAAGAAAGGTTGCCTTGATTTATTACTATAGACCAGGGGGGTGCACAACCCCATTGTCCCCATTTGTCTTATTGACGACAGAGCCACAAGGAAATCTGAATCGGTTGAGTGGCACATCCCTGCCTCTAGGTGTGGGCATGCTCTCACACTGACCATTCAAAAAGCTTGAGGTATGCTGGGAATCGTGCTGTGGTCCAGGCTTATGGAAGAAGTGAGTGAATCAGGCGATTCAGGTGGGTTTCACAAAGCAGGGAGTCCCAATTCAGGGTGCCCCCTAAAGAATTAGACTAACCCCTCAAGAGTATTTTAGATGAGGGTGTGTTCCACTTTAAAGTGGAACAATTCCATTCTCAGGGGGCATCCTAATTGGTGATGCCTCGCTGTGTGAAACCTCCATAAAGCACCAAACAACTCACTCCTTCCGTGTTACAACAGCTCTCATTGAGTTTAATGGGGAGCTCCTGTCCCAGCCTATCTGGATGGCTGGTGTGGGAGCGCGCATACGACACTGGGGGATGCGGCAGTGCACATCATTGGAAGAGAGCCCACCCATGCGTCCTTGAACCAGGAAAAGGTAAGAGATTACTGGCAACCTGGGGGGGGGGGTTATCACACAACGCGGCATCCTGATTCCTGTGGTCTATCTCTTTATGGGGCATCCCCAATTGGGATGCCCCACTGTGTGAAACCCAGTGGATTGCTTGATTTACTAACCTCTTCCCAGAGCCTTCGCTGCCCTGGCTGCATCCTCAGGATACCTCTAGCTGGGGTGCGTACCTGCAGCCTGTCAGGGTCTTGATAATCTGAATCAGGGGACCATACCGTGCCATCCTAGTGATGCTGTGACATCAGTTGAGACCACGGGGTACGATTATTAGAAACTGGTAAGATTTTGTGCACTGGAGACCACACCAGCTAGTGCTGTGGATGGGAGGTAAGTTTTTTTGCCTGGACAGCATACAGGCATACCAAATTGGGTTCTTGTGCTAGGTGAGGCTTCTGATGTCACATGACCTGTAGCCTTTACTTCCTGTCTCTGTGCTTGTTTTCAGCAGCTGATCCTGCGGGAGCCCCCACGATGAACGGAAGTTTGCCCTCAGAAGGCCCCTCCTCATCCTCTTCCCCTTCTCCCAACTGGAAGGAGTTCTGTGAGATTCACGCCCATGCTGCTGCTCTGGACTTTGCCCGGCGCTTCCGGGTCTTCCTCAGCGAGAATCCTCAGTACGCCACCCCGGGGGCGGAGAGCAGCTTCTCGAGACGGTTCGCCGAGCATTTCGTGGAGCACTTCGAAACAGAATTGAACAAGACCCACGCCCCTGACGGCCCTTCCCCCACCCGCTGCAGCATTGCCCCGTTCACCGGAGCTCAGACCTCCACTAGAGACCTGTCTGAGACATGTAGCGACTCCTCCTTGGCCTCTCCAGTGGAAACTCAGCCTCGACAGGACTCCTCTGGCATCACCTCGGGCCTCTCCAGCAGCCAGTCCCACAGTTCTGAGGACGTCTCCACTTCCTCGACGGCGGCCAAACCTCGTCTGAAGAAGCGTTTCTCGCTGCGCAACGTCAGCCGCAGCGTTAGGGGGAGCGTTAGGGGGATCTTGCAGTGGAGAAGTTCTGCCGAGTCTCCTACAGACGAGACGGGGGCCAACAGCAACTGCAACGCTTCAGCCGGCAGGGCTGGAGGCGAAAGATGGACCCACAGGTTTGAAAAACTGAGGCTGAGCAGACCCCCGGCGCCCAGACCCGAACTGAGGGACGTGCGGAGGGAAGGGGTCCTCAACTTCGTGGTGGCCGAGGAGGTGAACAGCAGCAGTCGTGCCCGGTGGCAGAAGTGCCGGCTACTTCTGCGTAAAACCGAAAGTGAAGGCTACATATTGGAGTTCTACATTCCTCCGAAGGTGAGTGTGTGGCTAGGCCTCTGGGTGGTAGGTGCACTGTGATATCGGCCTTTACATAAAATGGCATGGTGAGTATCCGCCGCCCAGCCTCTGGCCTGGCTGGTTTGAAGGTGTGTATCCAAAATCAGGAGGCCCCAGTGTTGCCGGTTTCCGAGGATGTTAAGATTTTTTTTTTTATTATTTATTTTCTTTACCTCATCTCTTTAAAGTGGACCAGCACCCAGGATTTTGACTATCCTGGGTTTTGGTCCACTTCGGGGGCAACCCGATTGGGGGTGCCCCGCTGTGTGAAACCCCCCAGAAAGCCCCAAAAACTCACCTCATCACGCTCCCACGTGATCCCCGCCGACGGACAAGTGGGTGACAGCGACGGACAAGACAGCGCGTCCGCCGCCGCCTCCCGCAAGTCACTCTTACAGGGTGCGCGCCCGTGCCACCCATTCACAAACGGCCGGCGCGGGCGCGCGCACGTCCGGAGATAAGGTAAGGTTTTTTGGGGGGTTTTGGGGGGGTTTCACCCCGTGGGACATCCCGATCTCGGATGTCCCGTGGTGAGGGAGGTGATCGGCCCGGGAATCTTATAGATTCCCGGGCCGATCACCCCTGGGTGTTGGTCCACTTTAAAGCGGATGAAAGCCCATTTGTTTTTGCCCTCCCCGGCCGAGAACGATGCTGCCGACCACCGAGTCCACACCCACATGGCAGATCTCAAGATTGCTGTATGACATGTGCCAGAAGGCTGGCCCCGTCCTCCCTGTGGAGTGCATGCCCCAGTGCAACCGGCCTGTCTGAATGGTTTGACGCAGGAGCGTGCAAAGCTGCAGGGATGCCAGGGATGTGGCTGTTGGCAAACAAAGCGATCCGGGAGCTGCCGGGAAAGGTAAGATTACCAGCTACCCCGGGGCTTTTACACAGCAGGGCATCCAGTATGTAGATATCTATTAGATTCCAGGCTGGCCTGTTTGTTTTAATCTGTTCTGTTTTAAAGTGGAACAAAACCCAGCAGAGGCCCACCTGGAATCTAAGATTCTTGGGCTAGCCACTGGCTTTTCCCGGGGCATCCTGAATCAGGATGCCCCCCTGTGTGAAACCTGCCAGGGAGCCCCCCCATAAAACTCACCTTATGGCAGGTGGCTCCCATTGTTCAGATAGCCTGGGTTTTGTTCTACTTTAAAGAAATAAAATAAGGTAGCCTGATGTCCTTTTTTTTTTTTTTTTTTTTTTTTCTCTTTCAATATTTTTATTTTATTCAAAAGAGGCAATACAAAGGAAATATATGGTCAGCCAAACAAGGATGATGTCCTTTTAATTATGCATTACAAGATTTAGGTACATGTCTCAATTGCAGAGGTTGCGCTGCATTTTCTTTAGGAGTAAAAATACTCCTCCCAGCATCATACAGGAGTATTTTTAGCCACAAAGAAGTACACAATTTTCATTCATTAAAATGAAAGCGGAGCAGAACCCATTTCTGGGTGTCTGTTTATTATCCTAGGTCCCCCCCCCCCCCCCCCCGTCCGAGCAGCTGGGTGATGCTGCTGTATTGACGGTGCTCGAAGAAAAAAATGATGTTTGTCATCACGATTGGTAGATCTCAAAGGTGCTGGCAGACATGCAAATGCCAGCTGGTTGCATCCCTGGCTTTCACACTGGGCACGCCAGCTCCCAGCCATTGAGATAGGCTGGGCCTGGGGGTGCATACAGCTAGAGCGAACCCGGGATGCAGCGTCCGGCATTGCGAGTGCCGCCGGGAAAGGTGAGTTTACCAGCAACCACAGGTGGTTGCCCCAGGGGCAGGCTAGCGACCGGACCCAGAGGGTTTTGATCCACTTCACTTAAACCGGACCTTCACCATGATTTAATGAAAAGCCCAAACTCTTAAAAAACAATTCCTCAGCATCTAAAATTAATATATTTTACATGTTTAGTCACTAATTTATTATACTTTCCCCCACTGGGCTGCAACTCTGTTCGGGAGTTTAGGATACGGGCGCCGCCATCTTGACTCAGAAGCATCACACTTACTGAGGAGAGGAGAGTGGGATAAGGTACAGGGGGGCGGGTTATAGCTGTGCTTTGCTCAGACAGAGCAGAGCTGGGGTCAGGGAAAGGTCAGCAGTCCCAGAATGCAGAGCAGCACAGTCACTTCCTGTTTGCAGGCTGCCTGCAAAAATGGCAGCTTCCATAAGCCGCCATCTTGGATGTTTAAAGGCTTATAAAATGCAGTAGATGCAGGTAGGATGATTTTTAATGTGAGCAATCTGTATGTACAGGGTGTGGGAAACATATAAGATACTCTTATTTAGAGTGAAGGTCCGCTTTAACACTTGACTGAATGACCATATTGTAAGGTGCAGAGCAGCATTTGATTTTACAATCAGATTGTATGGTGGGTGGGCGTAGCAGCACCAGATTGTATGGTGGGTGGGCGTAGCAGCACCAGATTGTATGGTGGGTGGGCGTAGCAGCATCAGATTGTATGGTGGGTGGGCGTAGCAGCATCAGATTGTATGGTGGGTGGGCGTAGCAGCATCAGATTGTATGGTGGGTGGGCGTAGCAGCATCAGATTGTATGGTGGGTGGGCGTAGCAGCATCAGATTGTATGGTGGGTGGGCGTAGCAGCGCCAGATTGTATGGTGGGTGGGCGTAGCAGCACCAGATTGTATGGTGGGTGGGCGTAGCAGCACCAGATTGTATGGTGGGTGGGCGTAGCAGCATCAGATTGTATGGTGGGTGGGCGTAGCAGCATCAGATTGTATGGTGGGTGGGCGTAGCAGCATCAGATTGTATGGTGGGTGAGCGTAGCAGCATCAGATTGTATGGAGGGTGGGCATAGCAGCATCAGATTGTATGGTGTGTGGGCGTAGCAGCACCATCAGATTGTATGGTGTGTGGGCGTAGCAGCACCAGATTGTATGGTGGGTGGGCGTAGCAGCACCAGATTGTATGGTGGGTGGGCGTAGCAGCACCAGATTGTATGGTGGGTGGGCGTAGCAGCACCACCAGATTGTATGGTGGGTGGGCGTAGCAGCACCACCAGATTGTATGGTGGGTGGGCGTAGCAGCACCACCAGATTGTATGGTGGGTGGGCGTAGCAGCACCACCAGATTGTATGGTGGGTGGGCGTAGCAGCACCACCAGATTGTATGGTGGGTGGGCGTAGCAGCACCACCAGATTGTATGGTGGGTGGGCGTAGCAGCACCACCAGATTGTATGGTGGGTGGGCGTAGCAGCACCACCAGATTGTATGGTGGGTGGGCGTAGCAGCACCACCAGATTGTATGGTGGGTGGGCGTAGCAGCACCACCAGATTGTATGGTGGGTGGGCGTAGCAGCACCACCAGATTGTATGGTGGGTGGGCGTAGCAGCACCACCAGATTGTATGGTGGGTGGGCGTAGCAGCATCAGATTGTACAGCATTATTGTACAGTGGCTGGGCAGAGCAGGGCAGCACTAGATCCTTACAGTCTGACCGCAGGCTCTGTTTGCACTGATGCCATATCAGTGGTGGACGCTTAGGTGTGTGCCAGGTCAGCCATCTGCTTTGCCGCTGATATAGCCGCAGCCGGACTGGCTCAGCCATAGGATGTCGAGTGCGAGGGTGGTCAGGTACTAGAGGTGTAGCTTCTTTATTTGGGGCGTCCGGTTAAACCCTTTTAGATCTGTTAATGGATGGCTGCCATTTTCTTGCAGGCTACTAAGCCGCGGGTCACCATCCCATGCTCGTCTGTTGCCGACGTACGGACCACAACCCCTTTGGAGATGCCGGATAAAGAAAACACATTCGTGTTGAAGGTGAGGAGTCACAAACTATTGCATTACCTGTACTGTGTCGCTTGTATTTATGTTTGTTGGGAGTTTCTTGTTTAAAGGAAAGTTTTATAGGGGGGCCCAGAGCAGAAACACCCTTGAGGCATGGGGCTTACCTGAAGCCTCTCCTGTGCTGCCCTCAGTGATCTCAATGACAAGTCCCACACTTCATGCTTCATTTTGCAACATGCATATGGTGGAGTACGGGACCAGGGCCGAGAAGGCCATACAGCAGCGGTACTCAACCATTTCTTGTACAGGTCCATTTAAAGGCAAGGTGGATATTTAGAAACTAGCGCATTGGGGGAGGGGCTATAGACTTCCCAGGCAAAACTTAAAAAAGGCTGGTTGCCCCACCCCAAAAATCCTTTTGGGCACTGGGAAAAGCAGGAGCTTTTTTTTCTTTCTTTCTTTCTTTTTTAGGATGGGGCAAAGAGACTGAGAAACAAAGCTTGTGTATACCTTGCAATGCCACTTAGAAACATAGAAGGTTGACGGCAGAAGGAGACCATACGGTCCATCTAGTCTGCCCTTATGTGTATACTGTATGTTCTCTGTATCTTATGTGTATACTGTATGTTCTCTTTATCTTATGTATATACTGTATGTACTCCTTATATTAGGATAGATGTGTGCTTATCCCAGGCAGGTTTAAATTCAGTGACTGTTGATTTTTCAACTCCCTCTGCTGGAAGTTTGCTCCAAGCATCTACTACTCTTTCTGTAAAATAATATTTTCTAACATTGCTCCTGATCTTCCCCCCGACTAGCTTCAGGTTGGGCCCCTTGTTCTATCGTTAAGTTTCTTCTTAAAAACACTTCCCTCCTGAACCTTATTCAATCCTTTCACATATATAAAGGTCTCAATCATGTCCCCCCTCTCCCTTCTTTCCTCCAGACTGTACAGATTAAGTTCTTTAAGTCTCTCCTGATAAGTTTTAAGTTTAAGTCCTTCCACCATTTTTGTTGCCGGCCTTTGGACCCGTTCTATTTGAATAATGTCTTTTTGCAGGGGAGGTCTCCAGAACTGCACACAGTATTCTAGCTGTGGCCTCACCAGGACTCTATACAGCGGCATCACAACCTCCCTCTTCCTACTGGTGATGCCTCGAGCTATGCAGCCCAGCATCCTGCTTGCTTTTCCCACTGCCTGGCTACACTTCCCGCCTGTGCAGTATTTCATATTGCAATGCTAGGTGCCAGGGAGCCATGACACTGGCAGGGAGACAAACAACTACATCGCCGATCCAGGGGGCAGCTCTGAGAATGGCAACACGGAAGCAACTTGGTGCAGGACTGTCAGGGGTCCAGAAATCTGACGCCAGGGTCCGCCAGTTGAGTATAGTTGCCGTAGAGGATAAATGGGTGCTTTAGATGTGCTCCAGAACAGTAAGCATACTCCTCCCAGCACCTTGGAGGAGCTTTTTTTAGCTAAGGAGGGGTATGCTGTTTGCACTAAACTATAGAGACATATATGGTGTTGGATACTGGAGCCATTCCTAGAGTGTCTAGCAATGCGTGCTGGAGTACAGGACCTGGCCGAGGAGGCCATAGAGGATAATGGGTGCTTTAGATGTGTTCCAGAACAGTAAGCATACTCCTCCCAGCACCTTGGAGGAGCTTTTTTAGCTAAGGAGGAGTATGCTGTTTGCACTAAACTATAGAGACATATATGGTGTTGGATACTGGAGCCATTCCTAGAGTGTCTAGCAATGCGTGCTGGAGTACAGGACCTGGCCGAGGAGGCCATAGAGGATAATGGGTGCTTTAGCCTGCTCCTAAAGGAAGGACATAAGCTTATGTGCTCCAGAACAGTAAGAATACTCCTCCCAGCACCTTGGAGGAGCCTTTTTAGCTAAGGAGGCGTATGCTGTTTGCACTAAACTATAGAGACATATATGGTGTTCGATACTGGCTTTACAATGCACGGAACCATTCCTAGAGTGTCTAGCAATGCATATTATAGTACGGGATGATGAGACCAAGGAGGCCATAGAGAACAATGGGTGCTTTGGTCTTTCCCTAAAGAAATAATATAAGGTGAGCTGATGTGTTCCAGAGCAGTAAAAATACTTCTGCCAGCACCTTGGAGGAGCCTTCTAAGCCAAGAAGGAGTACGCTGTTTGCACAAACTAAAATATAGAGGCATGTGTGGTGCTAGATACTGGCTTTTCAATGGCCAAAACCATTCCTAGAATATCTAGCTATGCTTGCTTTCATAGATTATTCAGGCTTCAGTTTCACCAAATGTGTATGCTGGAGTACGGGACCAGACCGAGGACACCATAGAAAATAACGTGTGCTTTAGTCTGTGCTTAAAAAAAGTTACATAAGGCGGGCTGGTGTACTCCAGAGCAGTGAGAATACTGCTCCCAGCACCTTGGAGGAGCATTTTGAGCCAAGAAGGAGTACGCTGTTTGCAGTAAATATCATTTAATATAAGTATGCAAAGTTGCTATTTGACATGAAAATCTCACCAGATGTCTTCAAAGCAGAACAAAACCCAGGAATTTTATTTTCCCTGGTTTGTTCCATGGCCCAGAAGCATCCCGAAGCGGGATGCCCTGCTGTGCTGTGTGCTCCAACGACGCGTGTATGGGCTCTCGTCCAATCAGAGCTTCCAGCTATGACCACATCATTTGGCAGATGGCTCTCATTCTAATCTAAGCTGGGGAGGGTGCTCGTGCATAACTGCATGCTCCCCATTGTAAATATGACATGTCATAGCAAGCGGCTCTCATTGGACGAGAGCCCGCACATGTGCTGTTGGAGTGTGGCAAGGTGAGGTTTTTTTTGTGGCCTGGAGGGTTTCACACAGCAATTCAGGATGCCCTGGAGAATATCCAACTTCCGGACACTGGTGGGTTTTGTTCCCCTTTAACAACAGATACAATTCAGTTCTCTTTACGGTGTTTGACAAGTCAAAAGTTAAAAAAAATATATCAATAGTTTACCTTTCATTGAGTGACTTCCTGCTCTGTCTGCTTGGTGAGGAAAATCACTTTGTCATTCAGTTTTCCGGCCCCAACCCACTGATCTGGTCCATCAATCAACCTTCAGTGGACCAAGAACGGAAACACCCCCCCACTTCCTGCCCAGTCGACCTGATTGGCTGCCTCTCTGCAGCTTTGAAACCCCACCGTCCTCTCTCACCTCACACTCATCACAGTGTGCTTACATCACATCGCTGTTGCCACACCCACTTTTTTAATTTTTTCTCTTCATCTCCAATGCTCTAATACTTTTAAAGATAGCGTAGGAATTACAGGGTCTTTTTGAAAACTGATTGAAGACAATGGGACAACAATTGGGCGCTCGCCTTTAGTAAAACATTAATAATAATAATACACTTACTGACATGTATTTAATACGCCTTTGTTGGTGATGCCAGCTTCAAGACGCCCCCTGTAGGGGGAAACTAGTCACATGCATTGCTCAGGTGTGTTTTATGGCCCATTCTTCCACACAAATCTTATTCAAATCCTGGAGGTTCTGTGGGCTACTTCTATGAACTTACCTTTATTTCCTTCCACAGATTTTCAATTGCATTCAGGTCAGGTGACTTGGCCAATCTAGCAGATTTATTTTCTTACTCTGTAGGGGCATATGTGGTGTTAGATACTAGTTAATAAAGCGGAACAGAACCCATTGGACTTTCCCCGGGGCAGCAACCCAATTTTAGATTTCAGGACCAGCCTCCGCCAGGTTTTGTTCTGCTTTAATGTGTGAACCCCCCCCCCCCCCAGGTCACCCAGTAAAAACTCACCTTTCCCTGGATCTACGGCTCCGATTGTTTGCAATGGGGAACGAGAGCGTCCGCATCCCCTGCATCTTCAGGGCTGTGCATGCACTTCCATCCTAGCCAGTCATACAGGCTGGGGCAGGAGCATGCATGCTGCTGGGAATTCAGCCTATCATCATTTGCCGAGTTACATTGTCCCAGCAACCAGCTCTGATTGGACAAGAGCCCACGCATGCGCCTTTGAAACAGAAAGAGGTGAGTAGTTCTGGCTGATCTGGGGGTGTATGTATGGTGCAGTACAGGACCAGACCGAGGAGACCATAGACAGAAGTGAACCCCATACACCCACCTAGAGACCAGAAGCCGGAACTGTGGGGTGATCGCAAAGAAAACGTATTGATGGAAGGGCACACAGCCTGAAGCTGGTTGGAGAGAAGATCAGGAGCAACGTCAGAAACATTTTTTTTTTTTCGATGCCAGAAACATGTGGGTGCATGTGTTTGGGAGGCATGAATGGGGCGACCTGGGGGGTTTTACACAGCGGGACATCCTGATTTTTGGATGCCCTGGAGGGAAGAGAATCGATCAACCCGGGAATCTTATAGATTTCCGTGCCGATCGCGGTAGGTTTTGGTCCACTTTAATGTATCCAAAAATAAAATTGTTGTCTGGAGTCTGTTTTTAGCAAGTGTATGTTGGGGTCAATGTCCTTTTTTTTTATTTTTCTTTAGGCAGAGAATTTCTCCGAGTATATCCTGGAGTCAGTAGACCCCCTGCAGATGAGGTCATGGCTGACCGATATTCAGGACTGCATGGTGTCTAGGTAAGTCGCGTTCTCCATACAGTGTCTGTAAAAGGGTTCAGTAGGGAAGGGCTAAAGTGAACCTACTCCCCACAGCAGCCCTCTGTCTCCCCCCTCCTTTTGAGCATTACTCGGACATGGGCTGGGCTGTTGGGATACAGGTCTGCTCTAAATCCAATGTAATGTTGCAGTATACTGTTTGCCTAATAATCTAACAGAGGAAAAGGTTAAAAGAATTAACTTTTTAAAAACATTTAAAAACTTTTCCTAACACAGGGTGAATGTAACTTTATAACACATGCACACTCAAGACACTGGTTGTTCGGCGGGACTGGCACAATTAAACACCCATAGTCTACTTAGGCCAAATAACATCAAATTTAATATAACATACACTATGGCACATGACATACATACATATATATATATATATATATATATATATATATATATATATAAAATATACAAAAATGACACATCAAGACCTGTACAAATTAAAAAGAGCAATTGCTATTAAAAATAAGGGCCCCCATTCCACCCCTCCAAGCACTCACGCCATTCACATACACACCGGCCGGCGTCCCTCTGAGGGAGTAATGTCCACAAAAATTAGGGCTGAAAAAAATAGGGCTACAAAAGCAGGGAACTAGATAACAAGCAGGGAGATGTCTGGGCTCCACGTCCTCACGGCGTCATGTCAGCATACTGCCCGCTGTTTTCAATATATATAATGCACCCGCAGCTCAGGTTTGAATAGTCACAGTAACTTCAACTGTTACAAGTATAGCCCGCAGGCACTCACGTGACCTAATGCAGGGACTGGATCCGGAGGCTGTATGCAAATGAAAGCCGGTACTTTAAACATTCATCTTTGCCAGTGATAGGCTTGCCGAAGTCCAACGCCTGCACAGCGCTACCATAATCCTCCTCCTTGAACACGCCGACAGATACAAAGCCCACGTGGGTTCCCCGAAGGGGAGTATCAAACAGCTTCTCTCCTGCAAAGAGCCACAAGTTGCCGAAGTGGCCTAAATAGACTATGGGTGTTTAATTGTGCCAGTCCCGCCGAACAACCAGTGTCTTGAGTGTGCATGTGTTATTGAATTATGTTAGGTTGAGTGGGACGCCCAGGATATATGGCAGTGCACTACCCATATTTCAAATGTGGATGCCCCCTGGATTTTATGTGTTGAAAGAGAATGTGAATGTAACTTTCCCAATTATATATGTAACATTGCCTGTCTCCATGTTACATTATATCGGCCTTTTTTCTGGAACCAAGACATGTTCTGCCTCGAGGAGGGAAATGGGACTGTAGCAGCTTCCGCTAAAGGGGAAACAATTACAGCCATTACAGGGTAAACAGGGGGAGCAAAGCCTCTAGAGGGGAGACAATTACTCTCTCACCTCCTGTACGAGGGACGGTGACTCTTTCTGCCTTTAGAGGGGAAAAGGTGGCACACTTGGTTTTTAGAGGGAGAGCAATGACTCTCGGCATCTAGAGGAGTGACTGTGACTCTCGACCTCAAGTGTGGGGAACAGCGACTCTCGCAGCCTCTAGTTGGGGGGATCAGTGGCTCTTTGGAGGGGGGCTGACTGCCTCAGCCTTTAGTGTGGGGGGCAGGGACTCTCTCAGAATCTATAGAAGGGACACTGACGGGGGGAAATGACTGTCAGCCTCTATGAGGGACAGTGATTGACAGCCTCTATAGGGGGGACAGTGAATCTCTCTGCCTCTATAGTGGTGGGGCAGTGACTCTCTCAGGCTCTAGTGAATCGGCCTTTAGAGGGTAGGGAACGGATCATTAGAGATGAAACTGTAAACGGGGAGGTGCTCAGCCTATAGTGGGGGGGGGGGGGAGGCAGTGACTTTCAGCCTCTGGAGGAGGACAATGACTCGGCCTCCAGATGGGAGAATACTGACCCTATCAGCCTTTAGAGCAGTGTTTCCCAACCCTCTCGAGCGTCACCAACGGGTCATGTTTTGCGGATCTCCACATAGCCGTCTCTATAGTTCCGTCTGAGCACCAAGTATTTCACCTGTGCTTCTGTGTGGGGATCCACAAAACATTGCCTGTTGGCTCTCGAGAGGGTTGGGGAACACTGCTTTAGTGAGTAGACGAAGACCTTTGGAGTAGAAACCGTGACTTTCTCGACCATTAGGGAGTAAACAATGACTTTCTCTGCCCCAGCAAAAGAAACAGTGACTCTCCGCCTCTTTAGGGGAAAACTGACTGTTACCGCAAAAAAAATAAATATCTACAACAGAGCCATAGGTCTGGTATGCAACCACCTCACTAGGGGCCAGGTTCCTGGTAACACCTATGACTCTGTAGAAGGTTCTGTTGTTCATCTGGGATAACCGTGAAGTGAAGGTAAATCTAAGAGGCTCACGCTGGAGGGCTACTACTTCCTCTTCTTTTTTTTTTTCTTTTTTTTATCGATGGTCTGTTAGGTTATTGTTACGTTCCCCTAACCTCTTCCCTCTCGGTGTCCTGTGCTTTGCCCAAGCAGGGAGCGAACTGACATCACAGAACCACCTCATCTAAACCATTCAGAAAGCATGCCCAGCCGGGATCTACCTCTGCGGCCCACGGAGAGTAACGAGCAGCTCTGCCAAGGTAAGGGTCACCTGACCTCTAAAAACAACACAAAAAAAACCCTCCATACTATCTTCCCCCCCCCCCGATCTTCATTAGCTTTTGCATCTATATTCCTTCTGCTTGTGATGTTTTAAATATCCCCTGCAACTTGTTACCAAGAATAACAGGAATTGCCTATTTCTGATTGGTTGGCAAAGGTCAGGTGAAGGTTTATTTTGTTCAGTAAACATTTCCAAACTTGTTGCTTAAAGCAGAACAAAACCCAAGATTTTGACTATCCCCGTTATTGTTTTGTGTGACCTACCAACCCCCCCCCCCCAAATTGCCCAGTACAACTTACCTTTTCCTGCTCCAGCGGTGCATGCACGGGCTAACGTTCAATCAGAGCCGCTTGCTATGAATTTGTCATTCGGCAAACTGCTGTGATAGGCTGCAACGGGAGTGAAAGCGCTAACAAACCCAGAGGTTCAACGCCTTTCTGATCGTCTGGGACGGGAGCACGCACACATCCCGAAGACGCAGGGGATGCGCCCCCTCTTACTTCCCGTTTGAGCTGTTTGCCGAATTACATAGGCACGGTAAACGGCTCTGATTGGATGAGAGCCTGTACATGCGCCATTGGACTGGGGAAAAGGTGTGTGTGAATGCAGGCGACCTGGGGGGTTTCACACAGTGGGGCATCCCAATTTGGAATGCCCTGGGGGGGGGGGGCAGCCACCCTGGGATTTGTTCTTCTTTAAGTAGTTACAAAGGTAAGCTGTCACTGCTTGCTACAATGTAATACATTGTATCAACCACTCTTTGCTTAGCAGAAACTTACTTATAATGTAGACTCTAGAGGTGAAATGACTTCCACCGCGTTAGATGCTGCGGGATCACCTGCTGGTCACCTCTAGACCTTGTACCAACAGCGCTGATCTTGGGTGTACTGTGGAAAGTCCACCAAACTGAACCTTCCCAAAACTCTTTGAGTCAAAGTAGTTCAAGTAGGGCCTTTGTTATTTCGGTGAATAAGAGCGACCAAATGCAAAATCCGTAGGGGAATAGGGGCCGGATTCTCGGGGTGGAGGCCCTGTCTCAGGGAAGCATGTCCAGATGGCAGTGCATCTACTAGGATAGGGGATGGCTATATGACAGTCTCTCTTTTATCAATAGGAGCCTATGGGGGCCTCTCTGATCGACCCTCTGCATCCATCTCGCCCACTTCTGTTTCCATCACCCCCTCACATTTTGACTCTATGGAGCTTCTCCCACCAGAGCTGCCTCCGCGAGCGCCCATCGATGAGGTGGAGAGACCACAGAACGCTATGGGTGCCCCGTTCCCCGACACCCCAGACACTGCAGGTATGATCACACTACAGCATGTGTAGCAGCCCATACACCCTTTTTTTTTCTTTTTTTTCTTTTTATATTTGATTGAACAAAAATGAGCGTATTTCACACCACCTATACAATGCACAACCAGTATTATTCTGTGCTGTATTTGGCCGTGCCTACAACCTAGGGCTATTTTCAATAATAGCACATATAAGTTACACCAAATGATGGTTCCAGCGACCACCACAATTAGCCTCAAGGGTGTAGCAGCCTCTCCACAACAAGTGATCAATCCAAATACATCTCAAGAATTCATCTTTATTGGGTTTCCCATTTAAAATTTACATACAAACATATAATTAAAAATGCCCAAAGCCATTCATTATGAAGGACATCCCATGTTGACCCGCAATTCCATTACAATCTGTGCTAAATCCATCACAATAAAAAAAAACAATCAAATGCCAAGGTGCAAAAAAGTGCTATATATATTCCATACAACCCTATGTAGTATAATCTATAAGGAAAATATGGCAAAAGGAGTAAAGTGCAGAGTGGTCACAGTTAAAGCGGTCCTTCACTCTGAATAAGAGTCTATCTTATATGTTTCCCACACCCTGTACATACAGATTGCTCACATTAATCCGGACCTTCACCCTGAATAAAAGCCTAGCTTATATGTTTCCCCCACCCTGTACATACAGATTGCTCACCTTAAAAATCGCCCTACCTGCATCTACTGCATGTTATGAGCCTTTAAACATCCAAGATGGCGGCTTATGGAAGCCGCCATCTTATCAGGCAGCCTGCAAACAGGAAGTGCCTCCTGACTGTGCTGCTCTGCATTCTGGGACTGCTGACCTTTACCTGACCCCAGCTCTGCTCTGTGTGAGCAAAGCACAGCTATAACCCGCCCCCCTGTACCTTATACCACTCTCCTCTCCTCAGTAAGTGTGATGCTTCTGAGTCAAGATGGTGGCGCCCGTATCCTAAAGTCCTGAACAGAGTTGGAGCCCAGTGGGGGAAAGAATAATACGTTAGTTACTAAAAACGTAAAATATATTAATTTTATATGCTGGGGAACCATTTTTTAAGAGTTTGGGCTTTTCATTAAATCACGCTGAAGGTCCGGTTTAAGTATAAAATATCAGCAAAAGAAAACATCACCTAAACAAAAGCGAGCCCCCGTGATGTCCTCCACATGGATAGCCATGTGGGGGACATCCCAGAGACTCGCTTTTGTTTAGGTGATGTTTTCTTTTGCTGATATTTATGGAATCTATCTATCTATCTATCTAGATATATATAGAGATATATAGAGATATATAGAGATATATAGAGATATATAGAGATATATAGAGATATATAGAGATATATAGATATATAGATATATCACTTATTTGCACCTTGGCACTTTAATAAATAGAAAATTGCACTTTATATTTGATTGTGTTTTTTTTTTTTTTTTTTTATTGTGATGGATTTAGCACAGATTCCAATGGGATTGCGGGTCAACATGGGATGTCCTTCATAATGAATGGCTTTGTGCATTTTTAATTATAATAAAGATAAATTATTGAGATGTATTTGGATTGATCAATTGTTGTAGAGGGGGTGCTACACCTTTGAGGCTAATTGAAGTGGTCGCTGGAACCATCATTTGGTGTAACATAGCTTTTATATTTGATTGATTGATCACATTTGAATGAAAATAATGATTCCTCCCCCTTTTTAGTTATTCTTTGTGTTGATCTGATCAAATCACGAGAAAAGGGCCTCATTGCTCATTCACAGACTCCTTGAGACCATAATTTGGTCAGTGTTGGCTTTCCCTGCTGCAGTTGTCTAGGGTTTATCTTGGCAGCTTTCATATGGTCCTTGGAAAAGGGACAGAGTCTGTATCTTCACATGACATAGGGCATTTATACTTTTATACCTCTGTGTGTTATATCTGCTAGAGCTCTGTTTCTCAACCTGTACACGTACCCTAGGGGTACACAGCGATGTTCATAGGCACACCAACAAGGGGCGTCTAATTAGCTGGTTATATAATATTAGTATAATCAGCTTTTATTGGTTTTCAGGAACCTAGCAAGGGGCGGGAGGGAGAAGAATACAGAAAGGAAGGGGAGGGGGAGGCATAACAATTACATCGCGTTGTAAATAAATTCACAGTTAGGAGCAGCCATTCACAAAAAAAAAAAGGTGCACACTTCTAAAGAGCCTATACCAGGGGGCACACAGTATTCCCAACCTTAGGCCTGTGGCAAAACACGAGACCCTCAACGGGGCTCTTGGGCAAGTAATGTCCATCTGCGTGCCTGTTAGGAGTACCAGCGTAGGAGGGACCCTCCGGTCTTAAACCGGACCTTCGCCGTGATTTATTGAAAAGCCCAAACCCTTAAAAAACTATTCCCCAGCATCTAAAATTAATATATTTTAAGTTTTTTGTCACTATTAGTTTTGTAACTCTGTTCAGGACTCTAGGATACGGGTGCAGCCATCTTGACTCAGAAGCATTACACATACTGAGGAGAGGAGAGCAGGATAAAGCAGGGGGTGGGGTTATAGCTGTGCTTTGCTCAGACAGAGCAGAGCTGGGGTCAGGGAGAGGGCAGCAATCCCAGAATGCAGAGCGACAGTCAGAAGACACTTGCTTGATGCTCCATGAGCCGCCATCTTGGATATTTAAAGGCTCATAACATGCAGTAGATGCAGGTAGGATGGGCAATCTGTATGTACAGGGTGGGGGAAACCTATAAGAAAGGCTTTTATTCAGGGTGAGGGTCCAGATTAATGTGGGCAATCTGTATGTACAGGGTGTGGGAAACATATAAGATAGGCTCTTATTCAGGGTGAAGGTCCAGATTAATGTGGGCAATCTGTATGTACAGGGTGGGGGAAACCTATAAGAAAGGCTTTTATTCAGGGTGAGGGTCCAGATTAATGTGGGCAATCTGTATGTATAGGGTGGGGAAACATATAAGATAGGCTCTTATTCAGGGTGAGGGTCCGGATTAATGTGGGCAATCTGTATGTACAGATGTACAGGGTGTGGGAAACATATAAGATAGGCTCTTATTCAGGGCGAGGGTCCGGATTAATGTGGGCAATCTGTATGTACAGATGTACAGGGTGTGGGAAACATATAAGATAGGCTCTTATTCAGGGTGAGGGTCCAGATTAATGTGGGCAATCTTTATGTACGGGGGGGGGGGGGAACATATAAGATAGACTCTTATTCAGGGTGAAGGTCCGGATTAATGTGGGTAATCTGTATGTACAGGGTGTGGGAAACGCTTTAAGGTCCGCTTTAAGAGTGTAAGGGGCAAAGGTGCCCTTCGAAGTATGAACCCGGAACCAAATTCTGCTAAATGTGGGTTAAGCCTCTAGCAGGAGACAGGGTTTAGGGAGAAAGGGGGGGGGGGGTTAAAGGAGCGGGGAGAAAAGTGGGAGGGTATAGTAGGAGCTTGGAGAGTTGATTCCTTATCATTCCACCATGCCTACGGTATGAGAGGCATGTCCTATCGGGGCCTAAGTGGTTGAGCGATGTTCATACCTATACATTTATGAACATATGTCCATACATACAATTCAATTGAAGTAGGGAAGGAAGCTGGGAGTCGCGGTACATGATCCAGCCCGACTAAGACCGCAGGTATAGTTCATTGGTTCCCTCCATGTCTGAGGTCAGGTCCTCCATGTCTGAGGTCAGGTCCTCCATGTCTGAGGTCAGGTCCTCCATGTCTGAGGTCAGGTCCTCCATGTCTGAGGTCAGGTCCTCCATGTCTGAGGTCAGGTCCTCCATGTCTGAGGTCAGGTCCTCCATGTCTGAGGTCAGGTCCTCCATGTCTGAGGTAAGCGTGGAGATCTGCAAAACCTGGCCTGTTAGTGGCCCTTGAGGAGGAGGGTTGAGCATCTATGCTTTAAAGTGGACCAACACCCAGGATTTTCACTATCCTGGGTTTTGGTCCACTTCTGCGGGGCACCCCCTAGAAAGCCCTATAAAACTCGCCCCGCTCCTACGGCGCATGCGCGGCCACTCGTCCAATCGGCGCCCTCGGAGCCGCTGTGGTATGCGCATACAAGTGACGTCCAACCACAGCGGCTCTGAGCATGCTGGCAGCCGCATCTTGCGCTTCCCTCTTACAGGGAGCGTGCCCGTGCCCTGCTAGAGAGAAGCGCGAGTTACGGCCATGGCCAGCGCATGCACCGTTGGATCGGGATCCAGGTAAGGTTTCTAGGCGTTTGGGGGGTTTTCACACAGCGGTGCATCCCGATTTTGGATGCCCCGCGCGGAGGGATCGGATCGTCCCGGGAATCTTATAGATTCCCGGGCTGATCCGCTTGGGTGTTGGTCCACTTTAAGGAGATTGTAAAGATTTATTACTCCTTCAGCTGTGGTTCTTTTTGACCATCCCATCCATGACGTTATCCCATCTCTTCATTTTCTCGGCAGCTTCATTCCTGTTCCAAGGAGAACATGACCCCGGAGATGGGGAGCACCCGCTGTCGGAGTACCAATGGTTCCATGGTACTCTGTCCCGTCTCAAAGCCGCCCAGCTAGTGCTCGCAGGGGGCACCAGCAGTCATGGCGTCTTCTTAGTGCGGCAGAGCGAGACCCGACGAGGAGAGTATGTGCTGACCTTCAACTTCCAAGGCAAGGCCAAGGTCAGTCCATCATCATCTGGTATGTAAGGGTGGTGCTGTGTCCCCTCATTTGATATAGTTGCCTTTATATCTTCTTTCTGCCTTCCCAGCATCTCCGACTGTCCCTGAACGAGGATGGACAATGTCGAGTCCAGCATCTCTGGTTTCAGACCATCTTCGACATGCTGGAACACTTCCGTGTGCACCCCATACCGCTGGAGTCTGGTGGCTCAAGTGATGTCACCCTTATTAGCTATGTAGTGTCCAGTCAGCGATTGCATGGTAAGCTTCTGTTCAGGACCAATTGCTAGCATGTAGCCAATTCTTTGACCTCAGGGTGGTGGTACACAGGCTTCCATCCAATGCTGGCAACCCTATTGGGTCATGAAGAATCTGTGGCATATAGTAATACTTTATGCAGCATCTTGTTGGGAAACTGCATCAGCAGGGTTAAAGATTTAGGTTTTTGGGTTACATTGGGGTTGGTTAGGTTTGTGGCTCAAATAGGGGGGTTGGGTAATGTTTGAGGCTTCCGTTGGGGAATTGGGTTAGGTTTGAAGTCTATGTTGCAGTGCTGTTGCATTCGATTCTTACTTGCTTACTGAGGGATTTGGTTAGGTTTAAGCCTTACGTTCAGGGGTTGTGGCTAGGTTTGGGGCTTATGCAGAGTGGTTGAGGGATTAGGTTACGTTTTAGGATTGCCTTAAGGCAAGGATCTCCAACCTTTTATACTATGAGAGCCACTTTTAGCAGTGAGAGATGATCGGGAGCCACTTTTGACGATAGTGGATCATAAATGTCGTATAATTCTTAGAGGACAAAAGTTAACTATTTAAAACAATTCGAAATACAGTGAAGGACTTGAAGGCCTAAAACAAAATGGTTTATTAAAAAAAAGGACATCTCTAGTACCCCAAAAAATTATAAACCAATATTCTCTGCCTATAAAATACCTACACCACAGAAGTGGATCCCCCAGCCACAAGGTGATTAAATGGCAAATATGGGCTGGAAAGGCATGCTGGCTTACTTCAATTTAATTTCCAGCTTGGATTCCCAACGGGGGAGCAAGGTTAAGATAAGGCTTACAGGCATCTGGGGTGGGGGGGGGGGGGTTATGTGTGGGGAGGGGCTCCAGCATTCTGGATGTGCCCCCCCCCCAGCCTGTTATTTTAGCGGCGGTCCCAACGGCAACCAACTCCCTTGCCGTGGAGGGTGTTGGTCCGCTTTAAGTTACTGGGTTTGGTTTGACGTTTACTTTTGGGCTTGGGTTAAGTTTGAGGCTAGGATTGAGGAGTTTGGTTATATTTGAGGTGTACATTGAGGGATTGAATTAGGTTAAAGGCTTGCATTGAGGTGTTAGTTTCGAGGGGGTGTCAAGCCTCCTGGCTACAATCATGGGGAGAGCTGAGCTGAGCTCCAGGTATGGGGCGAAGTGAAGCAGAAAAAACTCCAAAGAGCAAATAAAAAGTCTGAGCAGAGTCCAATGGTGAATCCGGGGTCAGAGGCAGGCAGAAAACAGGCAAAGTCCATAAGCAATCCGCGTCAAAAATCAGGTTATCCGTCCGTATATAAATCCAGGTATTCGATCAGGTATTCAGGAATCAGGAAAAACAAGGTCCAGGAAGTAAGCTGATAACACAGCATTGGCTGTAGGCCAGCTGTCCTCTTAAATAGGGCTATCAATCAGCACAGGGAGGGATGTGCCAGAGTCTGGTGAAGTCACTTCCTGTCCATTCAAACTCAGGACACCAGGAGGTGAAATCAAGTCCAAGAGCTTACACTCTAGGCCTTGTGCACTTCCAATGGGCTGAACAGCAGGTGTCACTGTGGAGCATGCGACAGAAGAAGAGCCTGCTCTGTTAAAACCATGCAGCTGAGCATGTCTGCTGCTGCATGCAGTCCGTGGTATGGCGCGCTCACGATGCCTTAAAGGGCAGGAAAGGCGAGGAGACTGACAGGGGGTTGGGTTTGAGGGGTTGAAGTGGACCAATCAACCCTTCGGCCGGCCTAGAATCTAAAAGATTCCAGGACCGGCCGCTAACCTGCTCCCTGAGCATGGCTAATGCCTGTTACTCATCATTCACCAAGAATACCCCTATTATAACCTCCACACCATGGCTATTAAGTCATCCCTGGCCCTCCCTACCATTAATAAACCATTTGGGCTCCTACGATCACCCATATTACCCCAGAGGCCTCATACAGGATGCATGCCTGTACTGATTGATGGCAGCCCAGCTTCAGGAATGATATGAAGGAAAGCAGCTTAAAGGCTTAACATTGAGGTGTTAGCTTCAAGGGGGTTGGGTTTGAGAGGTTGAAGTAGACCAATCACCCCGGCGGCCGGCTTTGAATCTGAAAGATTCCAGGACCGGGCGCTAGCCTGCCTCCGGGGCATCCTATATCGAAATGCCGCAATGTGTGAAACCTTCCAGGGGGATCTTACCTGATCGCAGTGGGTACCGTGACGTGATCTCCGCCGGCACTGCATCCCTTGCTTCTCTGCAGCTGTGTGCGCTCCCCATGCCTAGCCATTCAGATGGGCCAGGTGTGTGGGAGTGCGCACTTCTTAGGGGATCTGGGAGCGCCTATGCAGGCACAAAGTTCAGTTGGCGCCTTTATGGCATGCATTAGTGTATGCTGCATGAAGTGCTGATTGGACTGTGACCGTGGGGATGGGAAAAGGGGAGTGAAAGTGGGTGACCTAGGGGGATCTATTTAAAATCCTGGTGGTTGGTCCACTTAAAGGTAATTTGAATGGTTAGTTTAAAAGTTGAGGAGTTGGGCTTTAAGGGTTATGTTAAGGGGTTCATTCAAGTGGGACCTGTCTTCAGCTATTTCTTACAGGAGCGAGTGACTTGGGGTCCCTGCAGACCAGGACCCTTCCCAGTGCAGAGTTGTGCTCTTTTGTAGGCAGTGTGGTGTTGGGTAATGCCTGTTACTCATCATTCACCAAGAATCCCCCTATTATAACCTCCACACCATGGCCATCCCTGGCCCTCCCTACCATTAATAAGCCATTTGGGGCCCTATGATCACCCATATTACCCCATACAGGATGGATGGCTGTACTGATTGATGGCAGCCCAGCTTCAGGAATGGTATGAAGGACAGCAGCTTGTGTGCCACCACTCTGGTGGGTTACAGACTTCTCCCAACTCTTAAAATTAAGGATATCATTAATAGCATTGGCAGCATGATAACCTCTTGTTGAACTCTCGTCTTTTTGTTGGATCTGTTGAGTGATAGGTTCAAATGGACAAGATGGCGGCTAGAGGATGTTGTGCATGCTTAGTAGAGGAGACGTCTCTAGTGCATTCTCCTCTTTTCCCCCCATCATATGCATTCCTTTCCCCCGCCCCCCTCCACTTCATCCTCTTCTCTGATTGGGCACCGTATGTTCTTTGCAGGCCGAGACAGGGCTGACAGTAGAACGACCGTGTGTGAGGTTCCCCACCGCATCCCAGACTCACCATCAAATCCCATCTCCATTGGAGCGAATGACTGTATGTAAGTGCTGGCTACAACCATTCATGGCCCATATGTGTCTGCCCGCAACCCATTGTCCCCCACCAGGGTTACAAGGCGGAGACCTGTTCTGACAGCAGGCATTGTGGCTATTCTAGGAGCTAGGAATGTATACATAGAAGCCGTGCTGTGTTGTGAGGGACTGCAAGCCCCAGCATGCCATGGCAAGATATGCTAAAGCTTTTAGTGCCTCTGGACATCCCTGTGTAACGCTTTGAAGGTCAGGTTATCTTTCTATAAAGAGCTCTAAGGAAATTATTTCCTAATAGATTGTAAACTCTTCTCCTTCTGTATCCTCCCTTATACCCTAATAGATTGTAAGCTCTTCTCCTTCTGTATCCTCCCTTATACCCTAATAGATTGTAAGCTCTTCTCCTTCTGTATCCTCCCTTATCCCCTAATAGATTGTAAGCTCTTTCCCCTTCTGTAGCCTCCCTCCCTAATAGATTGTAAGCTTTTCTCCTTCTGTATCTTCCCTTATACCCTAATAGATTGTAAGCTCTTCTCCTTCTGTATCCTCCCTTATACCCTAATAGATTGTAAGCTCTTCTCCTTCTGTATTCTCCCTTATACCCTAATAGATTGTAAGCTCTTCTTTTTCTGTATCCTCCCTTATACCCTAATAGATTGTAAGCTCTTCTCCTTCTGTATCCTCCCTTATACCCTAATAGATTGTAAGCTCTTCTCCTTCTGTATCCTCCCTTATACCCTAATAGATTGTAAGCTCTTCCCCTTCTGTATCCTCCCTTATACCCTAATAGATTGTAAGCTCTTCCCCTTCTGTATCCTCCCTTATACCCTAATAGATTGTAAGCTCTTCCCCTTCTGTATCCTCCCTTACATCCTAATAGATTGTAAGCTCTTCTCCTTCTGTATCCTCCCTTATATCCTAATAGATTGTAAGCTCTTCTCCTTCTGTATCCTCCCTTATACCTTAATAGATTGTAAGCTCTTCTCCTTCTGTATCCTCCCTCATACCCTAATAGATTGTAAGCTCTTCTCCTTCTGTATCCTCCCTTATACCCTAATAGATTGTAAGCTCTTCCTCCCTCTTCTGTATCCTCCCTTATACCCTAATAGATTATAAGCTCTTCCCCTTCTGTATCCTCCCTTATACCCTAATAGATTGTAAGCTCTTCTCCTTCTGTATCCTCCCTTATCCCCTAATAGATTGTAAGCTCTTTCCCCTTCTGTAGCCTCCCTCCCTAATAGATTGTAAGCTTTTCTCCTTCTGTATCTTCCCTTATACCCTAATAGATTGTAAGCTCTTCTCCTTCTGTATCCTCCCTTATACCCTAATAGATTGTAAGCTCTTCTCCTTCTGTATTCTCCCTTATACCCTAATAGATTGTAAGCTCTTCTTTTTCTGTATCCTCCCTTATACCCTAATAGATTGTAAGCTCTTCTTCTTCTGTATCCTCCCTTATACCCTAATAGATTGTAAGCTCTTCCCCTTCTGTATCCTCCCTTATACCCTAATAGATTGTAAGCTCTTCCCCTTCTGTATCCTCCCTTATACCCTAATAGATTGTAAGCTCTTCCCCTTCTGTATCCTCCCTTACATCCTAATAGATTGTAAGCTCTTCTCCTTCTGTATCCTCCCTTATATCCTAATAGATTGTAAGCTCTTCTCCTTCTGTATCCTCCCTTATACCTTAATAGATTGTAAGCTCTTCTCCTTCTGTATCCTCCCTCATACCCTAATAGATTGTAAGCTCTTCTCCTTCTGTATCCTCCCTTATACCCTAATAGATTGTAAGCTCTTCCTCCCTCTTCTGTATCCTCCCTTATACCCTAATAGATTATAAGCTCTTCCCCTTCTGTATCCTCCCTTATACCCTAATAGATTGTAAGCTCTTCTCCTTCTGTATCCTCCCTTATACCTTAATAGATTATAAGCTCTTCCCCTTCTGTATCCTCCCTTATATCCTAATAGATTGTAAGCTCTTCTCCTTCTGTATCCTCCCTTATACCTTAATAGATTGTAAGCTCTTCTCCTTCTGTATCCTCCCTTATACCCTAATAGATTGTAAGCTCTTCCTCCCTCTTCTGTATTCTCCATGTGGCTGTGGAGCCCCTTATCAGATTGAATTCCTATTCTACCTAATCCTGAAACTGACCCTTTTTTCTCTTGAGGGGGGCGGGGGACCTAGCTTCAGGTTTTTTTTCGGTGCCCCCAGGCTATCCCGATGTCTGAACCCCCCCCAGATCTCCATTATTCACTTACCTCTCTCTGGTCCAATGGCACATGCATGGGCTCTTGTCCAATCAGACTGCTGCACTGCTTGGATGAGAGTCCAGTCAAACTGCTCTGATTGGATGAGAGTCTGTGCATGCCCTATTGGACTGCAGAGAGGTGAGTGAATACTGACAACCTGAGGGGTTTCGCACAGCGGGACATCTGCCCGACTGCTTTCCACTTTAAAGAGCCCATTGCAAGACCAGAAGCCACCCTTACCCTTTACCCATTTCTACACCCCAGTACAGGTGAGAATGCACTAAAATCCCCCGCCCCATCTCTTGGGGTTTTTGTAGTACCAGTTGGATGTCTAGTGAAACCTCTTCAAGAAAATCCAGCAAGTCCAGTTGCCTTGTTTCAAATATATTAATATTACCATGACCTAAATGAGGTACCTCTACGGTCTTTCCCATGCTTTATACACCGAGGAGGAAGAATAGGATTTATAGACTAAGTGTTCCTTGTTAGTCTGTGGAGGTTCTTTTTCAGGTAAAGGTACAGCTATAGCTATAAATCAAGACAACTGGACTCGCTATTTTTTTTTTTTCTTTGAACACTAGTCATTTTGCTAGTCATCTTCCGGGCTTTCTACATTCAGAATGACTTGTACAGGAATTTCCAGCAATCGCTACCAACGTGTGAAGGGCAGAGGACACTCAGGTTCTCATCCTGGACACACAGGGGCTGGATCACAAAAGGTGTAAAATAAACTATTGGTGCTAGAGGGACGTTCCAGACAAAGCGTTAAATTATGCTGATTTCTCAAAGCCACCTTAGTGCAGCATACACTTGAGACTTTATTGCTCCGCCCCTAGGTAGGAACACATGACCACCAAAAAGAAATAAAGCTTTGGCTCCTCCTCCCAGCCTACAGTTGTGTTCCTGCCTTGGGCAGGAGCCAGACCATTAACTCCTGAACCAACGGATTTAGGTAAGTACTGGCAATGTGGGTGTGTGCAGGCCCGACCCATTTTCCAGATCTTTTACCCTGCCAGAGAACCAGGATTCCCCCAAGGGATAGGCCAGATCTCCTTTACCTGACCTAATACTCGGGCGGGTGGGGGGATAAGCTCTTTCACACTTTTACTAGGGACGATTTGCTGGAGAAGATTTGGGATTGCTGGGTCCCCCCAACCTCCTCTTCTCCCCCCCCCCCCAGGTGCCCTCTCCTTCCAGCTGTAAGGCTAGGCACATGCTCCACGTCCCCTATTTAAAAGGAAGCAGAGGAGGGGGAATCGTTGATTGGGGGTCTTCATCTCCTGATGGTGAAGTGGCATCATTTCTATGCGCTGCTGGGTTCCCTGCTCATTATTTTATTGCATTCCCTGATAAACCCTATAGAACGTGTTCCCTTTTGCTGACTCATTTTTCAGGGCCCCCAAAATGAATGGAACTCTGACATTGAAACATGCATGGATGGAGTCGTCATCTGCTGCTGGGGAGGCCCTGCAGAAGGGAGACGGGTCACTGGAAGTTATTGAGTAATATATAAGCAGGATAATTCAACCCTCTGCCTGGAATGTCCCTATAAAGCGGAACAAAACCCTCCAGCGGCTAGAATTTAAAAGATTCCAGGGCCGGCCACTGGCTTTCCCCTGCCGTGTGAAGCCCCCCAGGTCCACCGGTAATCTCTTACTTTCCCCTGGCCCAACTGCGAATGCGCAGGCTCTCATCCAATGAGAGCTGCCCGCCTTGACTACGTAATTCGGCAGGCGGCTTTCATTGTTTTGAATGGAGAGAGCCCGCGGCTGCATCCCTGACGTCTTGTGCACACTCCTGCCCCAGCCATTCAGCAGTGACCCTAGGCTGGGGTGGGAACACGCAAAAGGCCAGGGTTATGGCTCCTTATTAAAGTCAATGAGAGCTGCTTGCCAAACGAGGTAAATGCAGCTCTCAACGGCTCTCATCGGCTGAGCGCTCACTCATGCGCTGTTGGTACGTGGAAGAGGTGGTTGTTTGGGGCTTTTTGGGGGTTTTGCACAGCGAGACATCCCAAATCGGGATGCCCCTGGAAACGTCAAGTTCCCGGGTTTTGTTCTCCTTTAAAAGGGATCAGCCAAGCTTGATTTGAAGGTGAGAGGAGGTGATGGCTATTGTCTAAGGAATGCATCTCTTGCAAGGTTGCTCCCTCGACAGACCTCAGATTAGAGGTGCCATAGTGGGCACAAGGCTCCCTTACTTACCTTCTCCCAGTCCCACGGTGGTGATCTCTTCTCCCACAGAGAATATCTGAAGCCGGAGGTTGCACTTCCATATTCCAGCCTGGAGTACTGCATTTGCTGTGGGCCTGGAGGTTCAGCACCTGACTTAAAAAAAAAAAAAAAATCCCAGGGCTGTGGCAGAGCGATCACCACCGCAGGAACCCCTGATCTTAGGTCTGTCATAAATATGGACTTCATCTTTTAAAGGGACTGTCCGGGCAAGGTGTTTGCGTGCCTGCGAGGCAAAGGTTTTGTGCTGGTGAACTGCTGAATAAAGCTGTTGTTGCTGAGATCCAGTCTCCTTTCTGTAACCTTGCCCCTGGATTTTATTCACTCATGACCGCCTTTTGAAGAGGATCAGGTTTCACAGAAGGGATTTCATTAGCAGAGGGGAATCCCATTTCCGCAGGACCAGGCTGCCCCATCTGCATATTATGGTTGTAGGTCTGTATTAAAAGTGTTTAGCTTGAAGGGGTATTTTTTTTTCTTTTTCCACTTGAAATGTGTTGGGGGGGGGGGCAAACAATAAGAGAAAGCAGCTATCCTCCCTTGCACACCAGCATTGGTGTGTCCCACACAGTCTGGTGCACGAGGTGTGGAGATAAGTCTACCTATTGGTCCTGAAAAAAGGTGGTCATTAATAAATAACATCCAGGAGCTGCAAGGAAGGAGTTAATCTCAACACTGTTGACTGAGATTATTCCTAGTATGTCACACACCCCGCTTCCAACATTCATGACACTTGGGTAACCAGGCTGTAGAGGGCGATCTTGCAGAGATGACATGAGAAAAAGGAGCCCCTCCTGGTCCATAAATAGCCGGGACCTCCAACTATTCCTCAGTCTTTTCGTCTCTGCAGTCGGCGAAGCATTCAGAAGATGACTCTCCTTCCTGCAGGTAGCCGGGTTACGCCCGGCCTTTTCCTATTTCTGCCTGAAGCCACATTTTTGTATTGTGATATTTATGTTATGCCTCCCAGCCTTGGTTGATGGGCTCAGGCAAAGGTAGATACACCCTTGGGTGTATATGGGAGTTTGCTCCCTCCGTGAGACCTCAAATAAGGGGTAGGCGGGGGGATGGGGGGGGAATCTTTATTTAGGGAGTATCTTTTGGCCTATGCATTTGTTTTTTTTTAAAAAAGGGAAAAGATAAGAAAGTGACATACCTGTTTTGGGTTTTTAAATTTCCCTCTCTTTTTTTCGTTCTGCCCCGTTCTATGATGTCATGCTATTGTCCTTGGCTGGCCCGCCCTCTGCTCTCTGAGCAGTGCTAGGTGGCAGCGGGGCTTCGAGTCGGCGTCACATTTCTGCTTCCTCTTCCTGTTTGACATGTGGTTTGCTGGTTTCTGTTCTGGTGCTGGCCTCCACTGGTCCTGGCTGCTGCGTTGGTGCTGCTGCTGGGCTTTTCTTATATCAATTGGTCGCAGGGCTGTCGCTGGGCCATTGTGGTCACTGTGAGTACCCTTTAGTTATACTAAAGGGAAATCTTTTTTATTTACTGTCATTTCTTTCTTGCATATGCATAAGGCTTATTGTGTTTTCTCTATCTTCCAGGGGGAAACTCTCTTAATAGGGGTTTCTCCTGGTCCTTGTTTAAAATCCTCCCACCTAGGGACTATTAAGGGGCATCCCGGGTAGCTTCGGCTGTAAAAATCCCATATACTTGGCGACTATGAAACAATTAAGTATTTTAATAAACACCATATGGAGGCATCTCAGGATACTGGCTTTTCAGTACCTGCGGGACAGACTCGGCAGTGTTTGCGATGTGGGGCATACCTTGTTGGGGATAACGCATTTTTTTTTTTGTGTATCTTGTGTTCAATTGGTTATAATGCAGCAGTCAGGGGCCCAAGCCTCAGGGTCGATGGCTCCTGCCTCTTCCCCCACACCGCCTTGTCTTGTTCATACCCCCAGTGATATTGTCATGAGTAGAGAGTCGCTTTCTGATGTATGTGCCTGATTGGCTCACATTGAAAAATAAATGTCTAGCTCTGTGGCCAAGAAGGCCTCAGCTAAAAGAAAACGTTTAGCTCTGGCCGTTGAGGCAAATGAGCTTGATTGTAGCGAGCATTTTTGATTGTTCTCCGTTTGAAGAAGGAGAATTTATGGGTATTGACGCTGAACAAGGTGAAGGGGAGAATTTTGACACCCCTAAAGCTCTTGCTCAATTATATGAGGTCTTGGCTATCGATTTTCCAGAAGCAGTCCATCCTCAGAAAGGGGAGTTCTTTGGAGCTTCCAAGCCTCGTTTTTGAATTTCCTTATCAGAGACATTTTGAAGATATCATTCTTAAGGAATGGGAAAAGCCTGCGCGGCTTCCTGGCATTCCTTTGGGCTGGGATATAAAAAAAATAAAAAATCCGTTTCCTGCAGACACTGTAAGCGTTGGTCATCCCCCCTGTGGTGGATTCACCTGTGCTCAGTTTGTCCAATTCCTCTGTTTTGCATTCTCCGGAATCTAACCTTAAGGATGGGGAGGACAAACGTATTGATCAAATGGCTTGCCATGCGTTTGCTAGCGTTGGCTCGGCCTTGCGGCCTGTGGGTGCCTCGGCACTTATGGCAGTCGCTATTAGGTCTGTTATTAGAGACCTATTGAATACCTCAGGGCTTGATCCAGCCTCTGATGAGTTTTCCGCTCTCAAGCGATGTGATTTATTTGTGTCTTTTGTACTTTCTGCTTTAGATGACTCCATGGTCTTGTGTAGCAGAACTTCTGCCTTGCTTGTTGCGATTCGGTGGTCTATTTGGCTACGCCAGTGGGCGGCTGACACGGTGGCAAAGAAGTCGCTTACAGCACTTCCCTTTGGGGGATTACGCCTCTTTGGTGAGAAGTTGGATTCTGTCATTATAGGAGGCAAATTGCCTTTCGGGGGTCGGCTTCCTTTAACCCTTCCTTTCGTGGTTCCAGAACGGGCAGAGGATCAGCCCTTTTCAGCCCCAAGGGGGACTGCATGGAACAGAGGAAGAGGACGTGGCCGTCCAGGTCAGAGTTGGGGATCTAAGCCCAAGTCCACTTCCAAGCCTGCCCAGCAATGAGGAGGCGCCCTCGCCCGTACGGGTGGGGGGACGGCTGCGATTCTTTTTTCCAGGCTTGGGTCAAGAGGTATCAGACAGATGGATTCTGGAAGTTGTGTCCTCCGGTTACAAGCTGGAATTCGAGGTTCGGCCTCCTCCCAGATTTTTCAGGTTTCGGATGCCCGCAGATCCGGTGATCGCACAGGGGCTCCGGGCAGCTGTGGCGAACTTGTTAAACATGGATGTTATCCGCCAGGTTCCTCCAGCGGAAAGAGGTCTGGGGTTTTACTCCAACCTATTTACGGTTCCCAAAAAAGGACGGCTCTGTTCGGCCTATTCTAGATCTGAGACGACTCAGTTTATTCGTTTCCGAAGGTTCCGCATGGAGTCGTTGCGTTCAACGATCGACGCTCTCCGCCAGGGGGACTTTATGACGTCCATAGACATCAAGGATGCTTATCTGCACATTCCTATTTTTGCCACTCACCAAAGGTTTCTCAGATTCACAGTAGAAGACCACCATTTTCAGTTTGCGGCTCTTCCATTCGGTCTCACTCCATCCCCAAGAGTGTTTACCAGGGTCCTGGCAGGAGTAATGGCTATTCTCAGGGTCCAGGGCATTCGCATCATGCCATTGCTGGACGACTTGCTCATTACAGCGTCATCTTTCAATCCGACGGAACTGTACACCAGAACAGTGGTGACTACACTAGAGAGGTTTGGTTGGGTGATAAACCATGCCAAATCCTCTCTTTGTCCCGTAAGGGAGATTCCCTTTCTGGGCTTGATTCTGGATACCCTTTAGGCCAGGGTATTTCTTCCTCAGTCCAAGATTGTTCTGATTCATGATTTAATTCATCTGTTCCTGTCCAATCCTCATCAGCCTATCCGCTTGGGGATGAGATTAGTGGGGTTGATGGTGGCCATGCTCATAGCGGTTCCATTTATTGGAACTTCTGGCCATTCGTCTTGTGCTGCTCCGACTGACTCATCTCTTGCGGGGTTTGCCGGTTCAGATTCGGTCATACAACCGAACAGCAGTTGCATACATCAATCACCAGGGAGGGACTTGCAGTTGGGGTGCCCTCCGGGAAGTGTCTCTGATCCTTCAGTGGGCAGAGATCAATGTTCCCTGCATATCGGCAGTTTACATTCTGGGGATAGAGAATGTGGAGGCAGACTCCCTGAGCAGAGCATGCGCTCGCCAGGGAGAATGGTCTCTCAACCCCGAGGTCTTTCAGTTCCTTTGTCACAAGTGGGGGACTCCGCGGTTGGACCTGTTTGCGTCTCGCCACAACCACAAGCTTCCAGCCTTTGTGTCTTTATCCCAGGATCCTCTGGCAGTGGCATTGGATGCCATGTCTCTTGCCTGGAAGGATCTGGGGTTCCTGTATATTTTTCCCCCATTCTCCATGATAAGCAAGGTGGTGCGCAAGTTGGTTCTGGAATGGGCACCAGCAATTCTGGCGGCTCCAAAGTGGCCAAGACGCCTGTGGTTCGCAGAGGTCACAAGGCTGGCAGAGGATCTGTTGCCTCTGCCTCTTCTTCCAGATCTCTTAACTCAGGGTCAACTTTGTTACCCCAATTTACCAACGCTGGCTTTGACGGCGTGGCTTCTGAAATCTCCATCTTGAAGGAGGAAGGCCTTTCTGATGCTGTCATTCTGACTCTTGTTAGAGCTAGAAAGAAGTCTTTCTCTGTGGTTTATTACAGGACTTGGAGGTCCTATATTGACTGGTGTGAGTCTAGGTCCCTGCCTTGCAGGGTATTTTCTATCCCTAGGATTTTGGAGTTTTCTGCAACGGGGTCTGGATTTGGGCTTCCAGATTAGTACTTTGAAAGGGCAGGTTTCTGCTTTGGCTATTTTCTTTCCAAGGTCATTTGCTCTTCATTTGGTTAAGACTTTTTTTCCAGGGGGTCACGCATGTGCGGCCTCCTAGAAAGCCCCTACTTCCAATTTGGGATCTTAATCTGGTGCTCTCTGCTATGCAGGTGGCTCCTTTTGATCCTTTACAGGAGGTTCCTCTTCATAGTCTCACTCAGAAAGTTGCCTTTTTGGTTGCTATTACCTCTGTCCGTCGGGTTTCTGAATTGGCAGCCCTGTCAATACAGGCTCCTTACTATGAGAGGCATCAGGATAAGGTGGTTTTCCGTTTTAAACCAGATTTTCTTCCTAAAGTGGTGTCTGCCTTCCACTTAAATCAGGATATAGTTCTTCCTTCATTGTGCCCTAATCCTAGTAATAACAAGGAAAGGGTTTTACATTCTTTGGATGTTGTTCTGGGCCTAGGAAGGGTTTGGAACCCACCAAATCTTCCATTAGTAAATGGATTCGTCAGGCCATTGTTGGTTCCTATTCTGCTAAGGGGAAGGTTCCCCCTTTTCGTGTTACTGCTCATTCTACTCGTGCTGTTGGTGCGTCCTGGGCTTTTCAGCACCAGGCTTCTGTTGAACAAGTTTGCAAGGCTGCTACTTGGTCTTCGGTTCACACTTTTTCTAAGTTTTACAAGGTTGATGTGCGGGCCTCAGCGGATGCTGCTTTTGGTCGTAAGGTTCTGCAAGCTGCAGTAATTTAAGTTATGCCTTATTTTCCTTGTGGGATCCCGGCCCATTATAGACACTGCTATTGGATGTTCCAAGGGTCATGAATGTTGGAAGCGGGGTGTGTGACATACTAGGAATAATACCATTTTGTGAGTACTCACCTGTAAAATGGGTATTACGAGTATGTCACACACCCCGCTTCAAGATCGCCCTCTACAGGCTGGTTACCCAAGTGTCATGAATGTTGGAAGCGGGGGTGTGTGACATACTCGTAATACCCATTTTACAGGTGAGTACTCACAAAATGGTATTTTTCCAGACTCCAGCCCCGGGACCATTGAGGCTGAAAGATGGTTCTATAGAAAGAAGCAGAAAGAAGGCAGACAAGCAAAACAGGGAGCAGCTATCCTCCCCTGCACACACAAGGACTTGTGTGTCCCACGTACTCTGGTGCAAGAGGGGTGGAGATAGGTTCACCACTCGGTGCTGTTGGTCATTAATAAATAAAATCCAGTTTTATCCAGCAGCCCACCATGATGAATCCTCTGCATGGCTGCTAAGCAAACAATGATTTGTTTTTACACTTAGCCTGAACAATGCCTTTAAAGGGGTCCCTTTTTTTTAGAAAATGGGTGTTGGATGCCATTGTACAGAGCGCAGGGGGCATCCAGGTTGCTTGACCACCCCCCTCATGAAATCTGGCCCCTAGATTGTCTTTCACATGGATGGAAATGCAGTCTGGATACAAGCAAAGAAAGGAGCAGCTATCCTTCCTTGCACACAAGCATTGGTGCGTCCCACACAGTCTGGTGCAAGAGGGGTGGAGATAAGTCCACCTATCTGTGCTGAAAGAAGGTGGTCATTAATAAATAAAATCAGGAGCTACAAGGAAGGAGTTCATCTCAACAGCAGCACTGTTGAGATTTTTCCAGACTCCAGCCCCGGGACCCCTGAGGCTGGAAGGTGGATCTATAGAAAGAAGCAGAAAGAAGGCAGACAGGCAAATCAGAGAGCAGCTATCCTCCCATGCAAACACAAGCACTGGTGGGTCCCACATACTCTGGTGCAAAAGGGGTGGAGATAGGTCCGCCACTCAGTGCTGAAAAAAAGTTGGTCATGAATAAATAAAATCCAGTTTTATCCAGCAGCCCACCAGGATGAATCCTCTGCATGGCTGCTGAGCAAACGATTTGTTTTCACACTTGGCCTGGACAATGCCTTTAAAGGGGTCCCTTTTTTTTTTTAGAAAATGGGTGCCATTGTACAAGAGCGCATGGGGCATCCAGGTTGCTGGACCACCCCCCTCGTGAAATCCGGCCCCTAGATTGGCTCTCACATGGCCGGAAATAAAGTCTGAATACCCTCTGCGCTTAGTACATAGAAGCCCAGCACCCATTTTCTAAAAAAAATAGGGGCGTTGGACTGCTTTGATAACACCTCATAGATCCAATCACGTTCATGCACCCAACACAATCCCTCCATGAGGTTTCTGACCGCGTGCGGTCATGGAAAAACAAAATGATGCAGATTAGAGCTACATCCTGCAGTATCTGTTGCTGGAGATTCCTGTGCAAGTCTTGAATTGAGAAAGACGGATGACTAGAAAAATACAGTTGCCTCGATTTATTACTACAGGTGTGGTGAGTGCAGACTGGGGTCATAAAAGGTGCCCATTCCTGGCTGGTTCTTTTGTGGGATTTGGGTGGTGGTAGTGGCCCGGTATCAGGGCAAGGGTTGGTACATCATGCCAGACGCCTGCTGTCCCACCAGGCTCCCCTTGTAGCCACATTTTGCTTGCCCGTTACCTCTTACCCCAATTTCTCTTTTGTTTTTTGCTCCCCGCAGAGTCAGCCAGCAGCCGTAACCCACCCCCGCTTCCCCCCCACCCTTTATCAAGCCACCACAGCACGGAGGGGAACCTGCAGCCGCCCTGGTACCCGCTCAGTGCCTCTCCGCCGGAGGAATCCACCATCAGCCGCCCTTCTCCGGAGCCTCCCGCCGTCGTTCAGTACGAGGAGGGGGCGTCGCCTGCAGAAGACCAAGAGGAAGCCGCCATCCGCCTGCAGCAGCTGCAGCCGGGGAGCGCGAGCTCCGAGGACATGAGTGACGCCAACGCTGCTTCTCGGGCTCGCGCCGTTAACAACCAGTATTCCTTTGTATAAACCGTGGGGGGGTCAGGTCGCAGATGTATAGATAGTTGTATGTCACACCCCACCCCCCATACAATAGCCTTTATACATTCTGATGCAGAAACCGGCAACTCGGCCTGATGACTTTGCTGTCCCTGGTATATGGATAATAGATAACACTAGTAAACTAGCAAGTCCACATTAACTGTAGACTTGATAACGACTCTCCATTCCAGCTATAATAACCGGATGGAGGTTATACGGTACACTACGTCTTTCTGAGCAGGGGGTCGCCTCACTTAACTTGACCCTCTGCTGTGCCCACGTTACATTACCCGTTTTAGAGAGTGGGGGAACTAACTGTATTAGAAAATTGTGTGTCTTCAGCACTAAATAGCTTTGAAGGCTTCTTCTGCTCTGTATCCTGCACACAACACCGGCCCATTCTTTTGAAGCTTGCTTTCTATGGCAGTGATGCCTTGTGGGGAGGGGGTTCTCCAAAGGTGAGCACACCTGCCTGGGTGAGGTTAAACCTTTCCCGTCTTAAACCCTCGGCAGTGTTTTCTGCAGTCTCTCCAGATCCCAGCAATGCCCCTGGTTGTAGTAAAGGTGGTGGGAGTCGCTCCATCATTACTATTTATACGAAATTATTAGTCAGGGCCTGGGAACCAATTTACAGCCCAGTTTAACCCCTCATCATCAATCTCATCTAAGTATTAAGCACCAAACATGTCTGGCTATGTGAAAAGATAGAGATTTGGTTGCATATATCTGCAGATACATGTGGAAGCCACATGTATAAATAATAGTGATGGAGCTACTCCCATCCCCTTTATTCAATGCCCCTGGCTGGATGAGTCGCTGGGATCTGGAGAGGCTATAGACAACAGTGCCAAGGTTTAGGAAAAGGGCGTTCGTCTGTCCAACACTTTTCTCTCTGTTTTAACGCCATGCCCTTCATCTGGTTCCGGACCACTTCATGTACCTCCTTTGGCCCTGCCAATGTTTCCTGTAGAGATCTGCCCCAGGGGTTGACTATTCCTTCTCCCCTGGCCTGGATGCTGCCTGAGGCTCATCGTGCTGCTAGGCATAGGCTCCCTTTAATGCAGTATGACGAACATTCCCAAAACCAACTGCCCCTTGGTTGGTGTCTTTCCTTGCAGAGACATCTGAAGTCAGGAACTTGCCGAAGTTGCAGCTCAGACCCACTGCTCGTTCCCTTGCGGATTATTGGGGCCTCTAGACTGGATCCCTGGATAATTATTGATCATTCTAAGCAGGATACCTGTGGCCAATGCAAAATAGGAAATCTCTTGAGCTGGACACTTATGGCTGAGTGTTAGGTCTTCTAGGTAATGTACCCCTCGCTGATGAAGACTTGCATGCAGAAAATGCCTGGCTGATACTTGGGACTCAGCAGGATAGGATGTCTTTCTCCTGGTTGGTTGATGGGGCTTCTAGGCTGGATACCCTTTGCTGGCTTCAAGGTAGAATAGCCATTGTTGCTAGGTGTTCGATTGTTGGGGCTCTTCGGTAGTATTGCCGTAGCTGATGCTTATTAGGGCTCCTAGGAAGAATAGGATATCCCTGTCTAACTGGGGCTTCTAGGTGGGATACCCTTGGCTGGTTTCTAGGTGAGATAGCGATGACTGCTAGGGTTTGGATACTTGGCAGGATAGGATATGTCTAGCCAAGACAATTGTTTGGGGGCAATAACCCTGGCTGATGGGCTTCTTGATAGTCCTGGCTAATGGGGTTTCCAAACTCTTGGCAAGTAGCCATTTCCACCAGCCAGCTATATTGGGACTTGGATGCCCCTGGCCGACGGGGGCTTCTGGGCTTGGATGCCCCTGGCCGACGGGGGCTTCTGGGCTTGGATGCCCCTGGCCGACGGGGGCTTCTGGGCTTGGATGCCCCTGGCCGATGGGGGCTTCTGGGCTTGGATGCCCCCTATTGGTGATGCTGTCAGTGCTGAGGCCAAAGGAGAAAAAAAGCTGCTTCTCTCTGTCATTTGTTCCTCTTTATTATTGTATTTTGGGATATAGAAAATGCCCCCAGACACAACTTTTCATGGGGGCCAGAATTTAGAAGCCTATCCCTGGCTATAGGTACTTCAAGTCATGAAGCAGACTTCCCGGTATGTAATTACTTTTGGTTCTGATCTGTTTTGGGGTTTTCATTGGCTATTAGTTCCAAGGGGGGTTGGACCAAACTCTACCCCTTGCTTTTTACAGTTACAGGTGTGGGCTGCACCTTCGTTAAAGTGGACCAAAACCAGGGATTTCCACTATACTGTGTTTTGGTCCTTGCCCCTGATTTTGGACTCCCTGCCGTGTGAACCCCCCGACCATTCCTCATACCCTACTAATGCTCCATCGCACATGCGAAGGCTCTTGTCTGCTTGGTGCCATTTGCTGTGCACACCAAAGCTCGACATATGGCACTGTGTCAGATAAAGCGACCACATTCCCGACCTCCCTGCGGTCTGCGGCAGGCTCCCACAACCCAGCTTATCTGAATGTCAGGGCATGGGAGCGTGCCTCAGCCGCGGAGGTGCAAGGGATGTAGCACTTAAACGTTGTGTCGGCCTCCTGGGAAAGGGGAGAATGTGTGCTGCCGAATAGGATGTCCCAGGATCAGTAAATCAGGTGGCCCTGGAGACTCTTGAAAGAGGAGCAATCATCAGCTTAGACTCTAAGGCCAGTGGTCTACCTCTTTATGGGGCATCCTGATTTGGGTCCCTCCCCCACAATATTTGAACCAAACCCCCTCCCCTACCGTAAAATAAGCATAGCGGGTGTTTTACTGTGGGGCA
This sequence comes from Gastrophryne carolinensis, assembly GCA_027917425.1. NCBI lineage: Eukaryota > Metazoa > Chordata > Amphibia > Anura > Microhylidae > Gastrophryne > Gastrophryne carolinensis. The sequence goes on from CM051240.1 coordinate 24,735,513, forward strand.
TCCCAAATAGATAGTGAAAACCCCAGGTTCGGTTCCTCTTTAAATAACCAAGAATTCCTGATGATCACTTTGGGTTCAGACATACGTTTCTCTTAAAGGATAAGTAATCTTTGACCTTCAGTACTGGTAGAGGAGGTAGAGGGGGAGGGGTTCCCAAGGTACTGGCTATTAGTCCCTATGGACCAAACTCCAGCGCCTGCTCTGTACTGTTACAGATGTGGGGTCACCCCTTTCCTTAAGGTGTTGCTGGGGAGAACTGGAAACGGTAAATCTGTGGCGCGGCTGCCCCTAAAGGGTTAACCCTTTCTTTTCTTTTTGTCGACTGAATTTTCGATACTGCCAGCACACTATGCTCCACCAATAATTCCTTCCCATAATCCCCTTCACGGACTTAAGTGTTACACAGCATAACCGGAAAGCACCTGGTCTTGATGGCTCACTAAACAAACTCAGGACAATAACAAGCGACTCGCGAGCATGGAATTGTCACAGGTTTGTCCACTCGCCTCTACTTCTCCTATAACCATATATACGTTATACCGGTACCTCTCTCAATATGGCTCCACCCATACTCAACAGGTACTCGAACCATCGTTCTCAGTCCACCATTTCAAGTTTGACAAGGGTGCGGTCTGCTTTGAAATCTGCTCCGCGTATGTATACATGTGGTATTTAAGTGTATATATCACCCCTCCCCCCATTAAAACACTATATATATATATATTTCTCCCAGTTAAGTCATCCTTTTAGTTTTTTATTTTTAATTTATTTTACTACCGTGTAACAGTGACTCTAGGTACCTTTTTTTTTTTCTGAAGCTGTTTTTATTTCATCTAAAGGTTTTCTTGTTTGTTTATTTTGCATTTGTAAAACCGTATTTACCTTTAAAAAAAAACAAAATCTATTTGCCTAAAGTATATCTTTAAATTATTTATTATATGAAATTAGATCGTTTTTTTTAGATACAAAAAGGAGAGAAAAAAAAAAAAAAAGAGGAAGAAGGGGAGAGGGGGTTTCTTTTCTCCACAACACAAAAATGTATTAACGAGAATAAAAAAAAACACGTAACAAAGCCTATGCGTTGATGCTGTTTCCTTGTGTCTTGCTTTCTGTTGTAAAGGGGAACCCCGGACATCATAAATGTATAAAGCAAGGTGCTATTAATTCGAAAATTAGAAAATCTAAAAGGCTCCTAGGGAAATTGTGAAGTGGATCAAAAATGTGATGTTAAAACCCACAGCGATTGTCACGGGAATTTGTAAGATTTCTGGGCCAGTCGATTCCCACCCCCTGGGGCATCCAAAATTGTGATGCCCTGCTGTGTGAAACCCTTCTGACAGACGTGGTTATAAACTGAGCCACCAGAACACACACAGTGTTCACCTCTATATAAGCCACACACAACACAATCAGATTGAACGGATCAATCGACCCACAACCACATCCAGCTGGGGGGGGGGGGGCATCAAGCGTCCTAGGCAAGTAAGGTATCCAGGCTCTTCAGAAATAGCGTGAGCTTTTTAGATCCTTAATTCAGAGCATTAGTGACCCTCTGCTGTATTTTTAGAATTTATTTAAACAAACAACAAGAAACAGGTGATAAAAACAGAATTAACTATAAAATACGGTAAAGAAGATAAATAGCAATACAGAAAAAGAGGGAAAATACCTAAAGAGTCTGTCTGGGCTCCGGTCCGGTCAAATAAATGGTCTCTCAGTCCTCACACTTTTCTGGTCTTATTCTGCGATGTTAAAAGGGAGCATGTCACTCTTGTAGGTAAGATTAGAGTGTTTTGCCATTCTTGCCAGCCGTGCTTATAGGCCCCAGAACAGTCGGTCTCCCTCTCCCACCAGGGGGCTGGTGTTGGTATCACAGCCTGAACTGAATATTCCAATCTCATTTCTGATATATGATACCAGATGAACACATTCCAAGGGAGGGGGTGACACAAGCAGGGGAGGAACTTTGTTTATTTGGTTTCCACACTGGGGTTTTATTACCATCAACTACTCTGTATTTATTACTAGGTAGGGGGGAGGAAGTGAGTTGGAGTGGACACATTTGAGGGGTTATTGCCATTGACCTGGCATGTGAGGGTTAGATAAAGGTAAAACCCAAGTGGGAGGGGGGGACAAGAAATTAGTATTTTACATCAAGCAGCGAAGGTATATATATATATATATATATATACAGACACATTCAATACATTGAAACATGAAAAAACTCCTCTGCACACCCACTCCATTCATTGCAATGCTGGGGTGTGATTTCGTCTGGGAGGAGGCAGAGATTGCAGGTGGGAACAGGACAACACTGTGCTTGTAAGTTTTAAAGCACTGGAAGCTTAGGGAGACAAAGGTTAGTTGTTGTTTTTTTGCCTGGACAATCCCTTTAATTTGCATAACTTGCAGCAGTTTTGTTGTTGTACGATTTGTGGAGATTCCTGCAGAGACACCATTGAGGTCTGGTTTGCTTTAAAGCGGACCAAAACCCACATTTTTACTAGCATTCCCTGAATTGCTCCCCACCATGAAGAGCACCTTTTGACAATTTTCATTGCCCCTACTTCACTAATCCCTGATAACGGCACCTATTTTAGCTGTAAAGTTCTGCCTCCTCCATTCATTACTACTGTTGTGTGTGGCAATGATGTCATTGCCACACCGATGTAATAACTGATCGCCAGCCATCTTACAGAGAGGAACAACAAAAAATAGATATTTTCACTTTCCCTCTCTGTAAGATGGCTGGCTAGAGCTTATTTTCAGGGGATGTCTTATAGCTGGCTGGCAAGATGGCAGTGGCAGTCCAGCTGCTCTAATACGCTATATGCACAGAGCCAGCCGGCAGTGTGTGTGTGTGTTGGGGGTTGGCCATGTGCCTGGCATGGTACAGGCTAGGGTAGACATTTCGCTCCCGATAGCTTACTTGTGTGACTTGATGTGTCCTCACCCTCATTTACAGCCGTGATGTGTCCTCACCCTCCTTTACAGCCGTGATGTGTCCTCACCCTCCTTTACAGCTGTGATATGTCCTTACCCTTCTTTACAGCCACGATGTGTCCTCACCTTCTTTTACAGCCGTGAGGTGTACTCCACCCTCCTTTACAGCAGTGATGTGTCCTCCCCCCTCCTTTACAGCTGTGATGTTTCCTCTCCCGTCCCTCTGCTGAAGCCTGGCAAGTGAATTATTAATTTGTAACTAGGGCTTATTTCCGGGGAAACAGGGTATTTGGAGTGGTGTGCGTATGGCAGTGGCAGTACAAGATGTTCAAGACTAAAGCAGTGTTTCTGGGCCGGAGTATTCTCTTAAATTATTGTTATGTCTTCAGAAATGTACATCTATTATTGGTTTTAAAAACGTAAAATTGTGTACAAGATTTAGGTCAACTTCGGTCAAGGTAATGAAACTCAGAATCAGGATGGATATGCTGCAGGGGAAAAGAGTACATTTTGTTTTGCCTACACATTCCCTTTAGATGGAAGAGTTGGATATTGGGTGCAGGCAGCACCTAACAATGGTAGCCAAGTCTTTTATGGGCGACCCCGCTCTTTAGGCTCAGTTCAAACAATTTTTAGAAAAATACAAAAAATCATTTATTGAACAAATATTTAAATAGCAATTTATATAGAATACACCAAATTACCTTATATTAAAAAACAATAATCTATCTTAGACAGTATTGTGTACATTATTTCAAGCAACCAACAATTTTTAAAAGCATCTGATCGACATAGTAATTTTATCTTTTCATAATCACAAAATACAATAACATGATTCACATTCTACTAGATTTGAGTACTGGCGTACTAGTTTCGCCTTATAGGGCTTCTTCTGCACCAATTCTTGCACTCATTAATCGGAACATACATTAAAATGACATGTTATCCTGAGAAGGAAGGGAAGAGGGAGACGGAACCCCTTTAACACCAAGCATGTGAAATTTACGTGTCTGGCTTTTACCTTTTTTATGAATCCCCCCTCCCTCCGGGGTCTTCAGTGGTGCACAGAACATCAGTTCTCTGCATGGTGGCTTCTGACAGCTCACTCCTGCTGAGGAGGGAAGGGTCTTTTATACTGGTGAGTAAGGTAACGCCATCTCACTAGGCTGGTATAAAAAGCTCCTTCCAGCGGCAGGAGTGGGAGCAGAAGCCAGAGTGATCAGTGGAAGCTGGGTGAGGGACAAGGGGACGCCTCTGCCCCCACACCCAGCTTCCCCCAAACCCCTTCTAGCTGCCAGAAGCAATGGCGGGTGGGGATGGAAGGAGGCAAGTAGAAAAAATATTAAAATATTTTTTTTTTATAGTCAACGCTTTTGAACTGGTAAGGGGTCCTTGAGACCCTTATACCAGTTCACAGGGCAGGAGGTGCTGGCAAGTCACATGCTGGCAAGCGGGTGATTTGCCAAACCAATGTTCCCTCTAAGCTTTGGCAGTTGCTGAGCAGGGCACTGGGAAATCTGGGCTAGGCTCCATTAAAGTGGACCAACACCGAGAGGTGATCGGCCCGGAAATCTATAAGATTCCCGGGCCGATCACCTCCCACCCCGCGGGACATCCGAGATCGGGATGTCCCGCGGGGTGAAACCCCCCCAGACACCCCAAATCGCTTACCTGATCTTCGGCGGCGGCCGGCCGCCGCCGCCTCCCTCGCGCCCCTGTAGGCGTGCCCGCGCCTGCCGTCTGCGAATGGCCGGCGGGGGCGCGCGCGCGCCGAAAGTGACGCGAGGGAGGCGGCGGCGGCGGCAGCCGCTTGGACGTTCCAGATCCCCGCCTGGACGTTGGCGGGGATTGGACCGTCCAGTCACGTGGGAGCGGGGACAGGTAAGATTTTGGGGCTTTCTGGGGGGTTTCACACAGCGGGGCACCCCCGATCGGGGTGCCCCGCCGAAGTGGACCAAAACCCAGGATAGTCAAAATCCTGGGTGTTGGTCCACTTTAAAGCGGTCCCACACCCATTCCCGAGCGAGCAGGTGCGGGGCCATATAGTGACAGGCTCAAGGGGCATCCAGATTGCTGGAGCCCCCCCCCATAATATCCCTATGACATCCCAAAATTCTTACCTAGATTCTCAAACGAAATGTGCTCCTAGGTCATGGCCCGTTCCCACGTGACGTCTAGCGGCCAGAGGAGCAGCAGCCAGATAGATAGGAAACAAGAATGATATATACATTATATAGTAAGAATGAATGAATGAATAAAACAAATGGACAAAAAGATAAATAGATATAGAAAGAATGGATATATCGATAGATATGGGATGGATGGATGGATGAAAAGATGATGAGTGAATGGAATTAATATATAGATAAAGATAAAAGAATAAAGAAACAGATACAGTAAACTGAATGAATGAGTAAAACTAAATGGATAAATAGATAAAGGATGGATGGATAGATAGAAAAGACAGACCATAGATGGGTGGATAGATAGATAGATAGATAGATAGATAGATAGATAGATAGATAGATAGATAGATAGACGTAGGTGTAAACAACGGGCCTTTATGGAAAATGAATATTGTTAAAATATTATGTAATGTTTTAATTTATTTGTCTCTCTTGCTATGTATAATCAGTTGCTTTTGACCAGTCATACATAGTCATACAAGTTAGGTCATTCAGGCAGGCTGATGTCCCCCACAGGCCCAGAGGCTTGTCAGCCCACATTCTGTTCCCCCACCTTAATAAAAACAGGTTTTCAAATCAAGTTTGGGAGGGTAGATCCTGAGAATATTCAAATCCAGTTTGGGAAGGTAGATCCTGAGAATATTCAAATCCAGTTTGGGGGGCTGGGAAATTCCGATACTTTCCCACCTAGAGTCCACAAGTTTCAGGCTAGTAAAACTGGCAGGGCAAGACTGGACATCAAAGGAAGATCGTGGTATAACTGAGGGTGGACTCAGCGGAAGTGAAGTGTTCTGGATCATTGTACATGTCTGCCATGGTGGTAGTCAACTCTGCCGTGGCCAGGAGAGGACTAGATTGCTCAAGCAAACAGTGAGCCCAGGTTTCTGGAGGTCACTGCAGAAGGGAAATTACAGTCCTGACTTTAACCTGCTCAGAACAGCAGGTTCGAGGTTGAAGTAAAAAGAGAAGCCTACAGAAAGGCTTTAAACTACTGCCGATCTCCTGCAAAGCGCTCAGTGAGCAAGACACAGGGTTCAGGTGCTGGAGTGGATGCAGCAGCCTGAACTGGTCAGATTGGCTGTAGGAAGCACTGGTAGAGGACTGTGACTCCTCCTGCATTGGAGTGAGTTGCACCTGGATGATATCTAGGTGAGACACCAATTGCATGTATCCCTCCTGGGGGTCTTGATCCACATGGGAGAGGGTGGAAAGCTGCTGGATGAGAGCATTGAAAGGAGTCCTCGCTGGGGTTCATTGTGGCTATCTTACTGTCAGGGTTGGCCAACAGGAGCTGCATGGTGGTGAATGCTCCTGGGAGGACACCAGTTCAGGATGGAGCTCCGAGGTGCGAGTGCAGCCTTGCCAAGGTGAAGCAGCCAACCCACAGGGCCCGGAGTCTACTGATAGCACGCTCTTCGCTGGAGCCCTCTGCAAGGGAGGTCAGACTGAGCTGCAGCGTGCCCCAGATAGACGGAAGCCCCCAAGATGATGAGGCACAGAGACTAAGGCATAATCACACAGGCAGGTAGTCAGGGCTGGCAACGTAGTTTCTTAAATGGTGGACAGGCGATGGGTCAGGGCTAGCGGCAAAGGTTCAGAGTAGTCAACTAGCAGAAGATCAGGACAGTCAGCGAAGGTTCCGTGGTCGAGAAACAAGCCGGGGTCACAACGAAGGTCAGTCCAAGGATTAGCAGGGAAGCAGAACACGGGAACCAGATCCAGGGTTAGCTGACAAGACAGCAAAGACTGCAGGCCAGGAGGTAGGTGCTGGATGGCACTTCTGGTTTCAGGGCACGCATGCCGAGATGCCAGCACTTGTATTGATGATCCAGGAGTGTGCCCCTTATGACCACAGGTAGATTTCTGACAGATAGTGGATCGACTGTCCAGGTCATCCCTCAACAAGTTAATAATCCAACAGCTAGCAAGGAGATGGTCTGTACCAGAAGTCGATCGCTTTGGATCGGAGACCATGGTTTCCATTGGTCTTAGAGATGGTGCTGGACGGTCCAATTCATCTCCTCAAGATGTTGGATCTGTTATTACAAGACCAAGATGTTCATCCTTATCCACCCCAGCTGATTTTGATGGCCTGGTTAGAGGGAGAAGCTCTTACACATCGGCTGTTTGGAGAGAGTGATAGAAACCCTCCTCAAATCTAGAAGAGGCTCCACAAATAAAACCTATTTCAGAATCTGGAAGAAATTTCTTTCCACTCTACAAGATACTAAATCAAGCTATGATATCAAGGAAATCCTAGAATTTCATTAAGCTCGTTTTGACAAAGGCCTTGGGCTAAGGTCTCTGAAGTTATAAGTCTTGGCCTTATTGGCTCTGGACGGGAAACTTTGGGCAGTAGTAAGGATTAAACCTCGTAGAAGGTAACCCTATCCCCAGTGGGATCTCTCTATGGTCCTTGATTTTCTTTCCCATGACCCTTACATCCCTCTGGAAGATTGTTCCCTTTGGGACTTAACAATGAAGTCTGTATTTCTAGTCTCTTTCGCCTCGGCTTCAAGGTCAGAGATAAGATCTTTGGGATCAGAAGATCCTTTTTTTTGGTTTTCCCCAGGAAGAGTTGAGCTTACACCCATGCTTGAATTCGAACCAAAGGTGGCGTCTTCTTTCCATGCGAATAAGGATATCCAGTTACCAACCTTTTGGAACAGCAAGGATGGGGAAATCCTCTCTAGATGTGGCCTCCTGTCTGTTTTTAGAGATTACCCTAGAATTCAGGAAAGCGAAAAACGTGTTCATTATCCCTTTCGGCAGCCAGCGGGAAGAAGCCCCTTCTGCCAGAATTAAAATTCAAGCACCAGATTCTGTGAGAGCACACGCCACAAGGGCATTGGCTTTGTCTTAGGCTACTGCGAGTAGTGTCTCCTTCGAAAATATTTGTAAAGCAGTGACATGGACATCGCCACATGCCTTTGTAAAACATAATAGAGTTGTTTTTACTCGCTCTACTACACTTTTTGCCAAGAAATTCTTGCTGCTATGATCAGGTGCATTATTTGAATTTAGTTATAATATTCAGCATCCCTGCTGTCTTTGGCTAGTTATTTCCCTTAGTATGAAGCCATAGAGTTGCCAGGAAAATAGAAATATCTATACTCACCTCACTGGTAATATTCTTAGTATACAGTACGTCCTGCTCCAGATAAGATTCTTTACTCTTGGGTATTACTCCGCCAGATGGCGCTGGACTGCAGAGACTGCGAAATTGGCTCCTCCCGGCCCCTCAAATACCCGGGACCTCCCACAAATCCCCAGAATTTCTCTGCAGTCTGGACTGCGAAGGACAAGGAGATGGCTCTCTCTTCTCGCAGGTGAGCGGGGCTATTAGCCTTCGGCCCTGTAGGACTATTCCCACCCGTTCCATTATTACTGTGCCTCCCAGCCTTGGCTGCGCTGGTCCGGGTGATGGTAGGCAGCACCACTGTCAGGTGCTTAGGAGCGCTGCTCCACCGCAATCCCCCACCAAAGGGTAGGCGGTATAGGCATATGGTGAGCCTCTATGGGATGCCCCTCCCACACTATTGCCCCTTGCCCCTGTCTATCGGTGGGCCCTACGTTAAGTGGCCGCTGCCCTCCCTCGTTCTCCCTTGTAGCTCTCGGGGGGGGGGGGGGGGGGTTGTGTGTATGTGTTGGTGCTTCACTTGGATGGTGTGCTTGTTGACTTTTGTTCAGTCTCCGCACTGACTTGGTTGCACTGGTCGCAGTTTGAATGTGCCGCCGCCGCGCGTGCTTCCACTGCGTTCCGCGGTTGGCGGCGACATTACCTCAGGCACTGATGCGCCTTCATTGGCTGCTTGTCACGTGTGCTGCTTTGCGCTCTTCGGGGGGGGCGGGGCCTGCGGATGGCGCGTTCCGCGTCACTGTCTCCGCGGCCCGCCCCTCGAGGTATACTCGCCGCCATTTTTTCTGTGGATTCTGTCTGCTGCGTGGCTGGCATCTACCTACCGCGGTCCGTGAGTGCCCTCGCGGGCGGTTTATTTACCCTGTGTCATTATACATGTCGCTTATGGGGTTCTCTTCGCTTATGTCTTTCAGGTGGGTCGAACTCCATTGGTTTCTCCCGGCCCTACTCCTCTTTTAAGTTATTAAACTTTGTGAGGCCTAGTGTGCTAATTTCTCCCACTTCCCTAGCAGGCTATTGGGGCATCCCGGGTTGCTGTTATAGGGTGAATCCCTATCGGCCTATTGTGCCGCTATAATCACCATATGGAGGCGTCTCAGGATAATGTGCTCGGGGTTCCTTCGGGAAAAACCCGGCTGTGTGTAGCTTGTGGGGTGTCCCCTACCAGTGCTGGCAATGTGTGGGTCTGTATAACTTGTGCCCAGCAGGTGCTTGCACTGCAGCCTGGTTTACCAGCGGCTGGACCTGCGCCACGTATAGCTTCACCAACTCCCCCAAGCTTGAATTTGACTCCCATTGAGTTGTATACCAGTGGGGATTCTCAGCCTGATGTGTCTGCTAGACTGGCTAGTGTTGCTTGCTAATACCATGGCGCGTAAGGCCTCTTCTAAGAAGTGGCACTTGATGCCTGATGTCACTCTTTTCCCTATGGAGGCTGAAGAGTTCTTTGAACTGTCCGGTTATACCCCCTTGGAAGATGAGAGGCCCAGGGGTCATGATGATTCTGGCTCTGACCCCTGGGCCCCAGATGATACTGATAGGCTGTTGGCTCAGATTTTTGAGGTACTGGGAGGCAGGTTACCCCAGCACAGGAGTCAGTCTCGGCCCATTCAGGGAGGCAGGTTACCCCAGCACAGGAGTCAGTCTCGGCCCACTCAGGGCCAAGGCTCGTTTTCTTCCCCCTACCGTAGATCCAGACGGGGAGGGGGATCTCCTTTACTGGGGCCCGAGGAGATTTCTGGGGCAGGGGCAGAGGACGTGGACGCTCTGGCTCATCCTGGGGCTCCAAGCCTAAGTCTTCTCCCAAGCCCCCTCAGGCATGAAGGGGCGCCCTCACCCATCCGGGTGGGGGGACGGCTTCAGCATTTTGCTCACGTCTGGAGGCTTCATGTCTCAGACCGGTGGATTCAGGAGGTAGTGTCATCCGGTTACAAGATAGAGTTTGCTGCCTGGCCGCCCCCAAGATTCATTAGATCCCGGATGTCTCAGGACCCCATGTCAGCTCAGGCTCTAGTTCTGGCGGTGCAAAGCCTTCTGGAGCTGGGGGTCATCTGTCAGGTCCCCTTACGAGAAAGGGGCAAGGGGTTCTATTCCAACCTTTTCACTGTGCCCAAAAGAGATGGGTCAGTCAGGCCCATCCTGGACTTGAAGATCCTCAACAAATTTGTCAGGTGCAGGCGCTTTCGCATGGAAACTTTGCACTCTGTTATCAGTTCCCTGCGTCCAGGGGACTTCATGACCTCTGTGGACATCAAGAATGCTTACCTTCATATTCCTGTTTTTCCAGGTCATCAAAGATTCCTCAGGTTCGCTCTGGAGGATCAGCACTACCAATTTGTGGCATTGTCCTTCGGTCTCACTTCAGCTCCGAGAGTGTTCACCAAAGTGCTGGCAGGGGTGATGGCTCTGCTCAGGGCATTCGCGTGCTGCCATATTTGGATGACATTCTCATCACTTCTCAGTCCCTCCATCAGGCAGAGCTGGATACTCAGCGAGTAGTGTCCACTCTGGAGTCATTTGGCTGGGTGATCAACCATCCCAAGTCTTCCCTGTCTCCATCCTTGGTGACGCCCTTCCTGGGAATTAATCTGGATACAGTTCAGGCAAGGATTTTTCTTCCTCAGCAGAAGGTGGACAGTCTGCTGGTGCAGGTTCAATCCCTGCTCTCTTGACCTCATCCCTCCATCAGGCAGGGAATGCAGCTGGTGAGCCTGATGGTGTCGTGCTTCGAGGCGGTTCCATATGCCCAGTTTCACATGAGGCCTCTGCAACTCCACCTCTTGTCAGTATGGGACAAGGATCCTGCATCCCTGGACCAGGTCCTTGTTCTGTCCCCCCCTAGCCAGACGGTCCCTCTCGTGGTGGCTGGACTCCAGGAACCTGTTGGGGGGCAGATCCTTTCTGGCCCCCTGCTGGGAGACGGTCACCACGGATGCCAGTCTGACAGGTTGGGGGGGCTTCTGGAAGTCCCTACAGTTCCAAGGGCGGTGTGGCCCTCATGAGGCCCACACACCTATCAACATTCTGGAACTGAGGGCGATCAGGTTGGTTCTGGATCACTTGACCCAACACCTTCGGGGCTGGCCTGTTCAGGTATGCTCGAACAACCAGACGGCAGTTGCCTACATCAATCATCAGGGAGGGACCCAGAGCAAGGGGGCCCTCAAGGAAGTGTCTCTGATCCTGTCCTGGGTGGAGGACAATGTTCCCTGCATATTAGCTGTGTACATTCCGGGGGTGGAGAATCTTCAGGCAGACTCTCTGAGCAGGGGGACCTCTCGCCTGGTAGAATGGTCCCTCTGCGACAGGGTGTTTTACTCTCTGTCACTGTTGGGGCCAACCAGATGTGGATCTGTTTGCGTCACAATCACAAGCTCCCGGCCTTTGTCTCCCTGTCCCAGGACCCTCTGGCCTTGGCCACACATGCTCTAGCAATGTCATGGGCAGGGTTCTGCGCAAGATAGCTCAGGAGGGGGTGCCAGCTATCCTGGTGGCTCCCAGGTGGCCAAGAAGAGTGTGGTTCGCAGACGTGGTGCAGCTGGCAGTAGATCAGTAAGCTCTGCCCAGGGTGCCAGACCTGCTCACTCAGGGTCATTTACGCCATCCCAATTTACAAACTCTGGCTTTGACGGCCTGGCTGCTGAAACCTCCATCTTGATGGAGAAGGGGCTGTCTGCCTCTGTTGTTGATACCATGATAAAGGCTAGGAAGAAGTCTTCTTCTTCCATTTACTATAGGGTTTGGCGTGCCTACATTGACTGGTGTGAGTCTAGGTCTCTTCCCTGTCGCGTGTTCTCTATTCCCAGGATCCTGGAGTTCCTACAGCATGGGTTGGAGCTGGGACTTCAACTCAGTACTCCGAAGGGTCATGTCTCTGCCCTGGCTGTTTTCTTCCAGAGGTCCTTTGCCCAGCATTCTCTGATCAGGACTTTTTTCCAGGGGGTTACTCATGTGCGTCCCCGACGTAAGCCTATGTTGCCTGTTTGGGATTTGAACTTGGTCTTGTCTGCCTTGCAGGGTGCTCCCTTTGAACCTGTGCAGGAGGCTGCCCTGGCCATTCTTACTCTCTTGGTGGCTATCACTTCTGTTAGGCCTGTTTCGGAGTTGGCGGCGCTTTCCATCCAGCCCCCCTACTTTGAGAGACACCTGGACAAGGGTTTTTTTTCGCCAGGTTTTCTGCCTAAGGTCATGTCTGCCTTTAATCTGAATCAGGACATTGTTCTTCCTTCCTTGTGCCCTAATCCTAGTAATGCTAAGGAGAGGGTTTTGCATTCCTTGGATGTGGTTAGGTGTCTGAAGTACTATCTGGTGGCTACTGCACCTTTCAGAAAAACTGATGCTCTTTTTGTGGTCCCTTCTGGTCCTAGGAAGGGTTTGGCTCCTGCTAAATCTACTATCAGCAAATGGATTCGTCAGGCTGTGATTCAGGCCTATTCTACTAAGGGGAGGACTCCCCCTTTCCGTCTTACGGCTCATTCCACTCGTGCTATTGGTGCCTCTTGGGCTTTTCAGCACCAGGCTTCTGTTGAACAAGTTTGCAAGGCCGCTACTTGGTCTTCTGTTCATACTTTTTCAAAGTTTTACAAGGTTGATGTCAGGGCCTCAGCTGATGCTGCTTTTGGCCGCAAGGTTCTGCAGGCGGCAGTGGTTTAAACTGTCTGTTGTTACCTTTGGGGATCCCACCCTACTTTATGGACACTGCTATTGGATGTCCCATGTGTAATGAATCTTATCTGGAGCAGGACGTACTGTATACTAAGAATAATACAATTCTGTGATTACTCACCTGTAGAATTGATATTATGAATATACAGTACGTCCTGCTCCACCCCACCCTTGGTTTGCATTATTCTTGGATCCCCTGTATGGTGATTGTTATCATTGTTTTATAGTTACTAGTTGGTTCTGTTATCAATCTCCCAGCTTCTTGTTAACTGCTTTTCAATGCTGGGGATTTGTGGGAGGTCACGGGTATTTGAGGGGCCGGGAGGAGCCATTTTCGCAGACTCTGCAGTCCAGCGCCATCTGGCGGAGTAATACCCAAGAGTAAAGAATCTTATCTGGAGCAGGACGTACTGTATACTCATAATAACAATTCTACAGGTGAGTAATCACAGAATGGTATTTTTCTTTTCCTGGTGCATTCTCCATGGCAGCATACTCACCCACCCCTTATCAAAAGGGTAATCACAAGATGTTTGCGGCAGCTGGGGCTTCCAACTTATTAATCACCAGTCCTTAACCCTTAGTATGCCGCTATGGAGAATGCGCCAGGAAAAGAAAATTACAGGTAAGGTGAGTATAGAATTTTCCGTTTCCTCGCACCCTCCTAATTTCCTCATTTTTTATTTTGACTGGTAGTAAGTTGTTGGGGTTCTTTATAAAGTCCCCTTAAGATTAGACCTGTCGATTGGTTGTCTGAATTGGATCTAATTGCACCACACACACGCCACTTACATCGTTAGTGTATCAACGGTAACTATAATACAATTTGGTTGAAGCATCTGTCTCACCCACAGTCACTGCGAGATTGCGATACTGTGTAGGTTTCTTATTTCTAAATTCAGAGCACTAGAACCTCACTATGATGTTTAGATTTAATTAGAAATGATATAAAAATGGTACAAATAGAGAAAAGCGATGCAGTATGAATACCAATAAATACAGAATTTTACTGAAAATAAGTATAAATTAAAAAACATTACACTATAACATTAAAAACTATAACCAAGCCACTAGCAAAACAAATTAAAACAAAATGGATAACAAGTGAAAATAAATTATATACTTATGTCTGGGGGATTTGTGCTTCAAAAGTCCAGATTAACAGAGGAAAAGTTCAATCCTTAGTTGTGGGTCAAAGTCCAATAAATCAGCTGAAGGTTTGGGGATGTGATGAGGGGTAGCACGATGTGATGTGGATTCTCCTTGTAATGCAAGCAAGCATCTACCCATAGGGATGCCTTCCTCAGGCCCCTCTCATGGCGGGATCTGCCAGACTGGCATTGACCGGGTGTAACGGGGCCTCCACGTGCTTTGGTGAGGATGCCCTCCATAGGCGCTTCTTCCCAGCATGCACCCCGCAGATCAGTAAGATTTTCTCCATTTGGAAAGGGAGATCACCTGGGTGGAGTCCCCACTCTTCTTCGCTAATGGGTTCTAGGGGTGGAGGGCCCCCAGCTCGTTAGAGTCCCTGTCCATTTAGGAGCTAGTGTTAGGATGGGCTCTGGATAGTGATCACCTGACATAGTATTGGTGGTAGAGCCGCCATGGGAAGCCATCATCATTGGAGTCATGGAACCAGGGTAGATGGTGGGTGGAAGTATTCAATGCCCCTAGTATTAAAGAGCAGCCCAGTGTAAGGGTCCAATACGGCTAACCCCATTAAAATTGTTGACATTTTTAAAAGGATGCTGGGCAAGCTTTACGCGGCACCCCAGGTGTTCCCTAAAGAAAGAGCTACTGAATTTCTAGACTCTATCTCACTCCCCACGGTGGCAGAAGCTCATAGAGCTAATCTTGAAGCAGAGATCTCTGTCCCAGAGGTTTTGAAGGCAATCAAAAGCTTTAAAGTTTCCAAGGCACCGGGGCCTGACGGCTTCTCAAACCTATACTATAAGAAATATGCCGCGGAGCTGGCCCCTCACCTAGCAAAAATGTTTAATTCTCTTAAAGACAAGGGTACCTTGAACCGAACCTCTCTAGAGGCATTCATTAGCATGATCCCGAAGCCGGACAAGGATCACCTGAACCTGCAGAATTACAGGCCCATATCATTGCTTAATGTAGATCTTAAAATACTGGGGAAAGTTTTGGTCAGTAGGATTAACGAGTTTCTGGGTACACTGATCGGGAAGGATCAAGTGGGGTTTGTACCTAATAGGCAAGCTTCAGATAATATTCGTAGAGTAACTCACTTGATCAAGCTAGCCCAGCAGAGGGAAATCCATAGGCTTCTCTTATCTATGGATATGCAGAAGGCATTTCATTCCCTATCGTGGGATTATATGTTCCTTGCCCTTCGGAAGTGGGGATTTGGAAATAATTTCCTAGCATGGATACGGTGCATATATTCGTCTCCCTCAGCAAAGGTTCAGTATGGGGGCTATCTCTCTGAGCCATTCCCAATCAGCAGAGGTACGCAGCAAGGGTGCCCGCTCTCTCCAGTGTTATTCGTCTTAGCCTTGGAGCCACTGGCAATTGCAATCAGGACACACCCGGATATAACAGGGGTAGAGTTAGCAGGGTGCCACCACAAAGCATGCCTTTTCACAGTTGACATACTGCTAGTCCTTTCGCGACCCCATATCTCGCTGCCCAATGTCCTCCACCTCCTAGATGATTTTTCACAAATCTCAGGCCTTAAAGTCAACAAAGAGAAATCTTTGGGGCTAAAATTAAATATCCCTCCTCAGATGCTGAGATCGCTTCAATCCCACTTTCCCTTCCGATGGACCCCGGGGACATTATCATATCTAGGGGTTAAGGTCACCCCTCATTACCATACCCTATACCAGGCCAACTACCCCCCCCCCTCCCTTTCGATCACTGAAAGCTATGCTTGACTCTTGGCAGGGTCATGGGATTTTGTGGATAGGAAGGATAAATGCGGTGAAAATGACCCTATTACCCAAAATGCTTTTTTATTTCCGGACGCTCCCTGTTTAAATCCCCTCGTACCAGATTAGAAGCATGCAGAATAGCATAATGAGGTTTGTCTGGGGAAGCACCAGGCCGAGGGTAGCTAAAACTACTATGTTTAGACACAGGACGGAAGGAGGGCTGGGAGTTCCGTGCGTGAACAGACACTACATGGCCTCGCAAACTGCACAGTTGCACAGCTTACATCTTGAGGTGGAAATCCCTCTCTGGGTCTCCTTAGAGATGCGATCCCGTCCCCATAGATAGCTTGATTTGGATCCCACCGCAGTATAGACCCCACATTGCTTGCCCAATCTTAAGCCACTCCCTCCGTGTATGGGATGGAGTGAAATACTCGGGGAAACTGATCTCACCGCATCTCCCAGCAATGCGACTATTTAGAAACCCCTGGTTCCCTCCGGGGATGGAGAATCCTGAAGCATTTGCGTGGTGGAAGCGGAACGATGTTGATAAAGTACATCACCTACTAGATCGGGAGGAAATAATTCCTTGGCCTGCATTGGTGTCGAAAGAAAATGCACTTGCCACCGAATGCTTCAGATATGTCCAGATCCGCCATTGGCGTTTCAAAAAAAGACTTTTGAAAGGGTGTGTCTTCAGGGGACACCGACACCAGGCCTTATCTCTATAATTTTTGCTAATCTCACGACACTACCAGCCAATCTGAAACATGGATACATGATAAAATGGGAAACAGATCTGAATCTGGTTCTGGAAAGGGAGTGTTAGACACTTACCTTGTCGCCGTTCCGGGTCCCGCGGCGCGCTGTCGGGTGGGCCCCAGCGGGCTGCTGCTCGGCGGTCCCCGGGTCTTCCGTCCCCTCGGCACCGCCGTGGGGTCCAGGGGCTGGCGGCGCAGGACGCGGCTGATGGCGCGCGAGCACGTCTCTCTTATGCCTCCCGGCGGCGCTTTCCCCAGCGCGCCCGCCGGGGGCGAGTTTAAAGTGACCAATCTGAGGCTGGATCCTGGGATCGGACCCAGGGACTGGTCGGCCTGTCTGGCCTGGGCCGTCCAGCTCCTGGGACCGATCCCATTATGTTTGTATGCACCAATCACTGTCCTTCCCTCCAATTGCCCCCTTCCCTACTGGCCAGTATTCCCTATAAAGTTTTCCTGCTCCATCATCCCAGTGCCCGTTATAGCCTCTGGGTTCTGGATGTGCGTTGCAGTGTCTCCTGTGATTATTTGGCTTTTGGACCTCGACTTCCCTTGCTTGCTGCCTGCCCTGACCTTTCGCTTTGCCTGACCACGATTTTGCCTGACCCCTCTGATACCTCGCACCGTGACCTCCTGGATTCGACCTCGGCTCGTTTTGACTACCCCTTTGTTACCTCCTTCGGATACCACGCCCTGTGACCTCCTGGTTTGACCTCGGCCTGTATTTGGACTTCTGCCATCCGGCATCCTCATTCGGGATTCCCTGCCATTCATCTGTCTGCACCTTAAGCTGGTATCCTTTGCGCCCTATAAGTCCTGGGGGCAACCGACTGGGAGAGGCATTACCCGCGTCTCCTACAAGCGGGGGCTTGTCTATAGGCAGAAGAGGCGGTGGAGATTGGGGGATACCAGCTCAAGACAGACGGGTGTTCGGTACAGTCCTGACATTATAACGGGCCCGAAGAATGGACCAAATCCTGGAACAGGTGCAAGCCTTAACAGCAGCGGTAGAGCACCTGGCTCATCGGGTTGTGGCCCAGGAGAACCGTCCTGCTCCTAACGTCCCCAGTCCTCAGGGGACTCCGGCCGCAATGTTTGTGGAACCTAAGATTCCACTTCCAGAAAAATTTCACGGCGACAGGGCAAAATTTGCCAACTTCCGGGACTCTTGTAAATTGTACTTCCAGCTCCGTCCTGTCTCCTCAGGGTCACAAGAGCAGAGGGTCGGCTTGATTATTTCCCTCCTTCAAGGAGATCCTCAATCCTGGGCCTTTAGTTTGTCATCCCAGGACCCTGTTCGTCTCTCTGTGGATAGTTTTTTTTCTGCGATGGAGGTTCTCTATGATGACCCCGACAAAGGGGCCACAGCTGATGCCAAGTTGCGTACTCTTCGCCAGGGACGCCGTCCAGCCGAAGATTATTGCTCAGAATTCCGTCGCTGGGCTGTAGATTCTCGCTGGAACAATCCTGCCCTCTGCGGTCAATTCCGGCTAGGATTGGCTGATACCGTCAAGGACACCTTGGTGAATTACCCGGAACCTCAGACCCTAGACGAGTTAATGCACCTCGCCATCCGCATTGACCGTCGGCTTCGGGAAAGACGCCAAGAAAAAGGGTCGCATGCTGAGGCAGCTTCAAGGTCTGAGGTCCCAATTGCACAACCTTCGGAAGAGCCCATGCAACTGGGTGCCACTAGGCTCACTGAAGGCGAGAGACAACGACGCCTATCCGAGGGGCTTTGTCTGTACTGTGGTGGAACCGGCCATATGGTCAGACTATGCCCAAAGAAGCCGTCGGGAAACTCCAGAGCCTAGGGGGTTTCGAGGGGGCCCTCCTAGGCTGTAAGGTATCACCTCAAGTATCGTCTCCAGTTCTTATTCCAGTTCAGATTAATTTTAAGTTTCTGAATTTAAAGGCTCTCCTAGACTCTGGAGCAGCTGGGAACTTCCTAGACTCTGAGCTAGCGCAGAGTCTAGGAATTATGATCCAGCCCTTGCCGACTCCCATCCGGGTTTCAGCCATTGATGGCACTCCAGTGGCCGGGGGTTTAGTTCGGTCCCGAACCCCTCCGGTACAGTTCAAAGTGGGAGCCAATCATTCTGAAGTAATCAGTTTTTTGGTATTGAGTATGCCTAGTACCCCTTTAATCTTGGGATTGCCATGGTTGCAGGAGCACAATCCCCAAATTGACTGGGTCTCAGGGCAAATCACTAAGTGGGGGCGCCAATGTTTTCAGAGCTGTTTAGAATTTCCGCTCAGGGTTGCGCATCTAGCTCCAGTTGGAGTCCCCACTCCGTACTTAGAGTTTGCTGACGTCTTTTCTGAAAGGGCGGCAGACAAACTTCCTCCCCATAGACCATGGGATTGCCCTATTGAACTTCTCCCCGGCACCATGCCTCCCAGAGGGAGAATATTTAATTTGACCCGAACTGAAACCCTTGCCATGCGGGAATATATTGCCGAGAACTTAGAGAAAGGGTTTATTCGACCATCATCTTCCCCGGCAGGAGCAGGGTTTTTTTTTGTAGAAAAGAAAGATGGGGGACTCCGCCCCTGTATTGATTATCGGGGTTTAAATAACATCACTGTAAAGAATAAGTACCCCCTACCACTTATTGAGGGATTATTTACACAGGTGGTGGGGGCGCAGGTCTTTTCTAAACTCGATCTCCGGGGGGCCTATAACCTCATTAGGATTAGGCAGGGGGACGAGTGGAAGACGGCCTTCAATACCCTTGAGGGGCATTATGAGTATTTGGTAATGCCTTTCGGCTTGTGCAATGCCCCCGCGGTCTTTCAAAGTTTCGTTAACGAAGTTTTTAGGGACTATCTTGGCCGCTTTGTGGTCGTTTATTTAGACGACATTCTGATTTTTTCTTCATCCCTCGATGAACATCGCAAACATGTGTGTTTGGTCTTGCAAAAACGTAGAGAAAACTGTTTATATGCTAAGTTAAAGAAATGTCAATTTGAAGTGTCAGAGGTTCCATTTCTCGGTTACATTATCTCTAAATCTGGTCTATCCATGGATCAGTCTAAGGTGAAGGCAGTCTTAGAATGGGAGCAGCCCAGGGATCTGAAGGGCCTGCAAAGGTTTTTGGGCTTCGCTAATTTCTATAGGAGGTTCATTAAGAATTTTTCTGCCCTTGTTACACCATTAACCAATCTTACCAAGAAAAGCGGGTACCCCTCAGTTTGGCCTGTTCAAGCGGTCCAGGCCTTCGAGAATCTTAAAAGGGTGTTTAGTGCCGCTCCGGTCCTAGTCCATCCAGACGAGCAATTGCCCTTCTTTGTGGAGGTAGATGCTTCTGAAATCGCAGTAGGGGCGGTTTTGTCACAATATCGGGGGTCACCTGAACGCCTTCATCCATGTGCTTTCTTTTCCAAGAAATTCTCAGGGGCCGAAAGAAATTACGATATCGGCAACAGAGAATTATTGGCCATCAAGTTAGCCTTCCAGGAATGGAGACACTGGCTGGAGGGGGCTCAGTACCCAGTCACGGTCTTTACGGATCATAAAAATCTAGAATACATTCAATCTGCAAAGAGACTAACTCCTAGACAGGCCCGCTGGTCCTTGTTCTTCTCTCGATTTAACTTTTCTATAACCTATAAGCCCGGATCCAAGAACGTTAAAGCGGATGCCCTGTCTCGGAGTTTTTCTTTCCCTGACTTACCTGAAAGGTTGGATTCTCCCATCTTACCCCACTCCCTAGTGGTAGCCGCTATCCAACCCCAACTTCCTGATCTAGCTCAGTTCCAGGCCCAAGCTCCTCCTGGGAAACCTGAGTCAGCCCAGTTTGTGCCTTCTACTTACCGTACTGTCTTTTTGTCCCATTTTCATGATACCAAAACAGCGGGTCATCCGGGGGTCAAGAAAACCATTGCCTTATTGACGCGCCAAGTTTGGTGGCCCTCTATTAGGAGGGACGTTCAAAAATTTGTCTCCGCCTGTAAAGTCTGTGCTCGAAGTAAATCTTTAAGACATTCTCCTGAAGGCCCACTCCTACCATTACCCATCCCTGCCTCTCCGTGGACCCATCTGGCCATGGACTTTGTTACAGATCTTCCCCCTTCCCAGGGATATACTGTTATTTGGGTGGTTGTGGACCGCTTTAGCAAGATGGCTCATTTCATTCCTTTAAAAAAACTTCCCTCAGCCCAAACATTAGCTCAACTCTTCATCACTCACATTTTTAGAATCCACGGTATTCCCATAGACATTGTTTCGGATAGGGGGGTCCAATTTGTCTCCCGGTTTTGGAGGGCTTTCTGTACGAAGCTGGGTTTCACCGTCTCTCTTTCCTCGGCTTTCCATCCTCAGTCGAATGGACAAACCGAGAGAACAAACCAGTCCTTAGAACAGTATTTGCGTTGTTTTATGGCTGATACCCAGACTGACTGGGCCTTCTTCTTACCATTTGCGGAGTTTGCATTTAACAACGCTGCACATTCTTCCACGGGGGTTTCTCCCTTCCATTGTGTTTATGGCAAAGACCTGAAGTTTTCTGCCCTTCCGGACCAACCCTCTAGAGTTCCCTCCGTGGATGAATGGGTTTCCAAGTGGCCAGAGGAATGGGATAAGATCCAACAACATCTAACTAAGGCCGCTCTTCAACAGAAAAAATTTTCAGATCGCAAACGTTCCTCTAACCCTGGTTATAAGGTGGGAGACTGGGTTTGGCTTTCAACTAAGAACTTGGCATTACGCCAGCCCTCCGCTAAGTTAGGGCCTAAATTTATTGGCCCCTTCCCCATAGCACGGAAAATCAATCAGGTCACGTTTCAGTTAGCCCTCCCTTCGTCCATGAAGGTTTGTAGATCTTTTCATGTTTCTCTTCTTAAACCTGCTAGAAACCATGAACCCAATAGTTCCCCCAGTCCTGTGTTAGTCGATGGTCATCAGGAATTTGAAGTCGCCCGGATTCTTGACTCCCGCCTTTTTAGGATCTCTCTTCAGTATTTAATTGACTGGAAGGGGTACGGCCCGGAAGAAAGATCTTGGGTTCCGGCCAGAGAGGTTCATGCGCAGAATTTGGTGAAGAGATTTCACAAAGAGAATCCATTGAAACCCAGCTTGGAGGGTCCAGTGGCCCCTCCTCAGGGGGGGGGGTAATGTTAGACACTTACCTTGTCGCCGTTCCGGGTCCCGCGGCGCGCTGTCGGGTGGGCCCCAGCGGGCTGCTGCTCGGCGGTCCCCGGGTCTTCCGTCCCCTCGGCACCGCCGTGGGGTCCAGGGGCTGGCGGCGCAGGACGCGGCTGATGGCCGCGTCGCAGCCCGCTCCGCGCGGCTGCGCCGGCCTGCTGGGCTTCCGGGTGGCGTGACGCTGCCTCCTCCAGGCGGGGGCGCGCCTGTCTCGTATCGTGCTCGCGCGCGCGTGCGAGCACGTCTCTCTTACGCCTCCCGGCGGCGCTTTCCCCAGCGCGCCCGCCGGGGGCGAGTTTAAAGTGACCAATCTGAGGCTGGATCCTGGGATCGGACCCAGGGACTGGTCGGCCTGTCTGGCCTGGGCCGTCCAGCTCCTGGGACCGATCCCATTATGTTTGTATGCACCAATCACTGTCCTTCCCTCCAATTGCCCCCTTCCCTACTGGCCAGTATTCCCTATAAAGTTTTCCTGCTCCATCATCCCAGTGCCCGTTATAACCTCTGGGTTCTGGATGTGCGTTGCAGTGTCTCCTGTGATTATTTGGCTTTTGGACCTCGACTTCCCTTGCTTGCTGCCTGCCCTGACCTTTCGCTTTGCCTGACCACGATTTTGCCTGACCCCTCTGATACCTCGCACCGTGACCTCCTGGATTCGACCTCGGCTCGTTTTGACTACCCCTTTGTTACCTCCTTCGGATACCACGCCCTGTGACCTCCTGGTTTGACCTCGGCCTGTATTTGGACTTCTGCCATCCGGCATCCTCATTCGGGATTCCCTGCCATTCATCTGTCTGCACCTTAAGCTGGTATCCTTTGCGACCTATAAGTCCTGGGGGCAACCGACTGGGAGAGGCATTACCCGCGTCTCCTACAAGCGGGGGCTTGTCTATAGGCAGAAGAGGCGGTGGAGATTGGGGGATACCAGCTCAAGACAGACGGGTGTTCGGTACAGTCCTGACAGGGAGGAATGGACGGATACCTGGGCAGGGATTAACAAATGTTCTATAAACATCACCACGTTAGAGGCGGCATATAAGATGCTTACAAGGTGGTACCTGGTACCGTCCCGTGTGGCCAAGGCAGTCCCAGGGTATCCGGCCACCTGTTTCAGAGGTTGTTCTGCAGAGGGGACAGTCCTGCACATTTGGTGGGAATGCCCGCAGGTCAGGAGGTTCTGGTCTCGGGTCTTTGGCCTGCTATATAGTATCCTACATGTTAACTTACGCAGGGACCCCTGGGTTGCCTTGCTACATGTGAAACTGGAAGGAATCACCAAGCCCCAGCACGCCTTGCTGACTCAGGTCATGCTGACAGCTAAATTAGCTATCGCAAGCTCATGTAAAAAAGGGAGTGTTCCATTTCAGCTGGTAAAGGAGAGGCTGAATGGTATTTTTAATCAACGAAAAACTGACCAGCATCCTGAGAGATTCTCATGAGAAATTCATGAAGATTTGGGACCCGTGGGTGGAATACTTGTTTCCAGACTTGAGAGATGCACTGTTGCGGTGAGGGATGGCTTGCAAACCTTTCCCTTTAAACGCATATTCATGTTGGGGCACTCCCGTCCCCCCCTTTTTTTTTTTCCCCTTCTTCTCCTATTTCCCACGTTTCCCGTCAGTCCCCCTCCTCCCTACTTGTCGTTTACCGTCCCCCTCTTCCCTAGATCCCTTGGCCCTCTTCATCCCCCCCCTGACACCAGAGGGGTTGCGGTGTGGAGAGCTTGCGGCAGGAGAGGACCATTTTCCTGCCTGTCAATTTGAGTAAGGTTGACTATCAGTTAATAGGTGCTAATTTTAAGTCGCTCATGTTGGTACATAATTAAACTTCAGGAGCCCAAACATCCTAAATCTGCCTTAGCAACCTACTGAAAATGGCATGACTGTATGAGAAACTGTATGAAGGATGACAACTCATGTTCTGTAACTGTTTATTTGTAGAAGAACAAAATGTCATACTGTTTATCTTTTATACCCCAAAAAATTACAATAAAAAGATTGAAACAGAAAGAGCAGCCCAGTGGCATAGCTATGGATGAAGGCAGGTGAACCTACGCAACTCTGAGAAGATCCTTCTTGGGACCGAGGGTCCGAGCCGAGACCGGAACCCAGGCCCAGGTTGAGAGCCAGAGGAAAGATGAGAGCGAATCTGCCCAGTGTACCCTGGTTGAGCAGCTGGTCTCTGGCCCCATCCCGGGATTGCCCCTGTTATTTTGGAGTCGTCGTCACACAAGACCTTAAGCGGTTAAGGATTTTGTTTCTCAGACAGAAGTCTCCTCGAAGTGTGGTGGCTCCTCTATCTTCTCCCACCCCACTTCTAATAAGCCTGTGAACCTGAGAGTAAAGGTTGATGTTTATCCTGGACTATGCCACTGAAACAAGTGTACCAGTGTCCTCTGACAAAGAGGGCACATGATTGTCTAGCCCTTATACTGAGACCTGTATGCTGTTGACCGTGATGTGGATTAAAGGAGCTAGTTAAGTATATACACAATATTTGATTGGGTGGCACCAACTCATAATCATATATCTCGTGGTGCACTGCCACGTGGACCCTATGTGCCAAATTAAATGTAACCACACTAGGGATTGCCTCTGTAAACCCCTAAATAATGGGACCACAGGGTCTAACAATTGCACTCACCACTTCATTAGATTCAAGTTAATCATCAATTTTATTAAAGCCATTAAAAACTGTTAAAAACAATATGCCATGCCAAATAGCATTACAGTGCCACTTGGGGGTGCTGTTTTCCTAATGCATTATCCTTCATTCATACATAAACATATACAATTAATCCTATGAATCTGTGCTAGTTCTATTGATCAAAAAATGTGCTTGTGCTATTCAAAGTGCAATAGTTTCAAGTAATTCATGTGCAAAAATACAGCAAATCCAAGAGTAAAGTGCATTAAGGAATATAACACAGTGCAATTATCTTACTCATCCAATTATGTGCCGATAATTGCACTTTTTTTAAAACAGCACCCCCAGTGGCACTGTAACGCTATTTGGCATGGCATATTGTTTTTAATGGCTTTAATAAAATTGATGATTAACTTGAATCTAATGAAGTGGTGAATGCAATTGTGGTCTTACAGAGGCAACCCCTAGTGTGGTTACATTTAATTTGGATTAAAGAAGCACTATCACGAAAAATGGCCCAATGATAAAAATCCACATAAATATGCTGGATGTTGGGAGGATGGGTCACATATACACCTGGCATCAAGAAATATCCAGCCAGGCTTGTTTTTATATCTTTTAATGGAAGCAAAAGGACATCCGGGGTAACAGGCTCTGTCACACCTTATAGACTAAACCTGTTACCTTTGGATTTTATTCCTACCATAAGAGAATAAACTACAAGCATGGTGGAAGTTTTATTCACTTTGGGTTCATAAGTGACTCCTCTCATTTGCGTTTATATGTATTTTTAATATAACACAATTTCGCGATAGTGCTCCTTTAAAGTGGACCAACACCCAGGATTTTGACTATCCTGGGTCTTGGTCCACTTCGGTGGGGCACCCCCGATCGGGGTGCCCCGCTGTGTGAAACCCCCCCTAACCCCCCGAAAAACTCACCTCTCCCCGCTCCCAGCGCCGACGTACAAGCCAGGTCCAGGAACGTCTAAGCGGCTGCCGCCGCCGCCGCCTCCCGCGCGTCCCTTTTGACGAGCGCGCGCCCGCGCCGGCCATTCGCAGACGGCCGGCGCGGGTGCGCGCACGCCTACAGGGGCGCGAGGGAGGCGGCGGCGGCCGGCCGCCGCCGAAGATCAGGTAAGGTTTTTCGGGGGTTTTGGGGGGGTTACACCCCGCGGGACATCCCGATCTCGGATGTCCCGCGGGGTGGGGGGTGATCGGCCCGGGAATCTTATAGATTCCCGGGCCGATCACCCGTGGGTGTTGGTCCACTTTAACTTGTTTTTTACCGTGACCCTGGAACAATAAAGTTAGCTGATTATTGCATTTGTGCCCTGCTGTTGAGTCTGTGTCTTAAAGTGGACCAACACCCAGGATTTTGACTATCCTGGGTCTTGGTCCACTTCGGTGGGGCACCCCCGATCGGGGTGCCCCGCTGTGTGAAACCCCCCCTAACCCCCCGAAAAACTCACCTCTCCCCGCTCCCAGCGCCGACGTACAAGCGAGGATCAGGAACGTCTAAGCGGCAGCCGCCGCCGCCTCCCTCGCGTCACTTTTGGCGCGCGCGCGCCCCCGCCGGCCATTCGCAGACGGCCGGCGCGGGCACGCGCACGCCTACAGGAGCGCGAGGGAGGCGGCGGTGGCCGGCCGCCGCCGAAGATAAGGTAGGGAGTTTGGGGGGTTTGGGGGGGTTTCACCCCGCGGGACATCCCGATCTCGGATGTCCCGCGGGGTGGGGGGTGATCGGCCCGGGAATCTTATAGATTCCCGGGCCGATCACCCGTGGGTGTTGGTCCACTTTAAGGAGGTATCCCAACCCTCACTCCTATTCAATATCCTTCCACTCACACCACCGTATATCCTTCATGCCAGTGGTCCCCAACAATGTCCTCAAGGACCACCAACAGGGCATGTTTTGTGGATCACCACATAGCCAGGTCTATAGCTGGTGCACTATTTACTCCACCTGTGTATCTGTGTAGAGATAATGGGCAACAGTAAGGCATCCCAAATCGGGGTTATGGACCAAAAAAAGTTTTGGTCAACTTTTCACTTTCCCAGGTTTTTTTCCTCGTCATAAAATTGTGATATCCCTGTGAAACCCCCTGAAACAGCATGTCCAGGTTAGTTTTTAACGCCCAATTTCAGCTGCTTTCATCACCCCTAGACAAGTGTAGCCCTTACGTACTGGGGTGTCCGACACGTGACGACAGGGAGCAGGTTCTTCTGGGCCCAGGTGTCCGATGTGTGTGTTGTGAGTAGGTAAGGGTTAGGGTTTCAGGGAAAGGTAAGTACTAACTGGTGCCGTTTGGAAAGACGTACAGCAGTCCAATTGTTGAAAGCAGAGTTCCTCTTTATTTATTCCACAAGCAAACGGCAAAACACGGAACAAGTACATGTCTTCCAGTTACAGTTCTGGTTTTGTCCAATATCAGGTACAATCATCAGCATTGCTTCCATAGAGAATAATGGTCTAGGTTGGAACCTCTTCTTTCTCTCTCTGTTAGAGTCTGTGCTCCTGCTCCTTACAATTCAAATGGTTAAGAACCTAACACTAGCTTTGGGTTGGGGGCTTCCCTATATCCCTTCTCATTACCTTCCAGAACCTTCTATCACATGTTCGACCTCGTGTCCGAAATCTGATAGGATGGTTGGTAAACCCTCTGACCAATCACTAGCTTCCAGTTGTAACTATGTTACTAGTCTATCTCCTGTTATGACTTACAACCCTTCTGACCTCTTCTTCTAGAATGTTCCCCATTCTAGCCTATGGACTATGTTACTATATGGCCTAAACCCACTACTGCCATCTTGTGTCTATTTAGATTATGGCACTTCCAATGTACTTAAATGGGTAGAAACCTTAAAAGTAAATTAATGTATGGTTAACTCTATTCAAAGGATTCTTATTAGTGAATTGAAGTGTTCCTAGTTATTACCAGGTTCCTACACAAGCCCCCGTTTGCTGGGATGCAAGCAGGCCTTACCGGACACAGTTGCCCCCAGGTCTTACAATGCACAATTGATATCAACTGAGGGTTGGACCTGTAGGTGGGTGAGCGTAACTGGTGTTCATGGGAGGTACGACGAAGCAAGGGTCATACACGGGACATCAGTCAGTGTAGAGGGGTAACCAAAGACAGGGTCAAAGGGCAGGCTGAAGGTCAAAATGGCAGCAGGAGCCAGGTACCGAAGGGAGCTGGCAGAGGCAGGGTTAAGGATTTCGAGGTCAGCAACAGGGGTGCAGAGGAGGCAAGGTCAAGGACAATCTGGGTCAAACCACGCAACAACCAAGCAATAGTTATCACTATACCGGTCATCAGTATAGTGATAACTATTGCTATGGGATGATTTCAGCCCTTTGATTATTGTGGGCCAATCGGCCGTCCCCGTCCCAGCCAATCCCTGCACGCTTCCCTCAATAAACCGTCATGGGCTGGGGCAGCTTTATTGAGGGAAGTGTGCAGGGATTGGCTGGGACAGGGACGGGCGATTGGCCCACAATAACCAAAGGGCTGATAGCCCAATACTATTTGAGGGCTGGGTAGCCCTGCTATCATTCCTGTGGCTCCACTGTCGACAGGCCAGGAATGCGAGGTGAGGAATCAGAGTGGCGTGCTGCTTGAGACGCCGCCGTTCAAGCCAGCACCTAAGACTGATGCACCGGCCGGGCGACAGCTCTGTGCGCCGCCCAAGGACACCAATGAATATATATATATATATATTTTTTTTTTTAAGTTATATCCTTATGTAAGAGAGTAAAACAGATGTCATTACATGGAGACTGTTGTGTTGTTGTTTTGCCACAAGGGGCAGCTGTTTCCCCCACGCAGCTAAGCTATGGCTGGAACTTGCAATCAGCTGGAGGAAATGACTCAGCTTGGTCTGTGAAGAAGGAGGAAGTTTAGAGACCTCCATTTTGAGAGAACAGAAGAAGACTGTGTGGAAGTGAGTCCTGTGTATCGTGCGGAGACCAGACGTGTTAGAGAGGGGCTGAATCCTTCCAGGACAGCTGCTGAGAGCTGTGTAAAGGAGCCAGCCTGCTGTTCTTCATGGTTGTAGAAGAGACTTGTTGCGGCCCAGCTTGGAGACATCATTGGATTCATCGACTAGACCCGGGTCAGTAACACAAGAGCATGCGTGCTTAACTGAACAGACTGAGACTAGGCCTGTTAGATAGGTTTTACAAAAGCATTTTCCCTGCTTGCTGCCTGGATTCTAGAACTTAAAGGAACATTCCGCCTGTGAGAGCTGACAACTGCCCCACCTTTTCATTCTCGGCTAGTGAATTATCCAGGAGTAACACTCTTTTACGGGTTCTGGACTAGTGCTGGGGAGGGAAGTTGTTTTTCTTGCATTGTGAGTTTATAATATTTTAAGCTGCTGTGCTGTAGCGCCGATGATCCCTCAGTGAGCACTCAATCAGTCATTTCATTAACAGGGTATTAACAGGTATGGTGGGTCGTTCTGGTGCACCCACTAGTAGGTAAATTACCAGAGCTTGTCATAATATCCAATAAGGGTCATCTGGCTGTGAAGCACAGGGGTTCTCAGCCCAGGCTGGGTGTATGTAACCATTGTTTTATGACAATTGTTGTTGGGGGTGTGGTTGGTACGCCATTGCAGTAAAAGTTTGATATACAAACGCTGGTGTCATTGTCGCTTTCCTCGTTCGTGGCTTTGCTGTATCCTAGGGAGACCATGGCTTACACTTACAAGTAATCACATTACAGGATTTTATGATGTGATTCATTTGAAAAAGTATATATATATATATATATATATATATATATATACACACACACACACACACACACACACACACACACACACACACACTTGAATATATATATATATATATATATATATATATTTGTTTTTACATTACATGATAAATAATTGTATTCCTGGAATTAATATAAATTGTGGGATAATTTCATAATAATGCAATTCATTTTTAAAATAAAATATAAAAAATATATTTTTATATATTCTTGTGATTATTGTAAATTATATCATGATTTTATAAGGATACAATTAATGTAAAAAAATTGCTAGGTTAATGAAAATAAATAAATATATATATATATATATATATATATATATATATTTTTTTTTTTTTTTTTTTTCATTTAGATTACATTAAAACATAAAATAGATTATTATAAATTATGGGACAATTCTGTAATGATGCAATTTAACATAAATAAATTACTGTATATTAAAATATAAATGATATATAAATAAATTATATATATATATTATTATAAAATCATGAAATCATTTATAACAATCCTAGTATTTTGTTATGGGACAATTCTGTAATGATGCAATTTAACATGAATAAATTACTGTATATTAAAATATAAATGATATATAAATAAATTATATATATATATATATATATATATTATAAAATCATGAAATCATTTATAACAATCCTAGTATTTTGTTAATGTAATCTTAATATAAATATATATTTATATTTATAGAGAGAGAGAAATAATGATGCTGCATATCATTGAAACAAACAGGGGCTATAACTATAGGGAGGCCCAGGAGGTCAGGGGGGCCGCATCATTATTGCTCCTCCACCTTATTTATCATATTTGTGATCACTTGGCATCATTTAGAGAAATTAAGCTCTATTAATCTCTGTTGTTTTAGTCTTACTGCATGCAGTTGATTTAAAAGACAGTAAAAAGTTTACTGTATGTGCCTTAAATTGTAAATTAATTAAATTACATTTTAAAAAAACATAATATGTATTATATTTATGTATTATATATTATATATATGTATTATGTATTATATATAACAAATACTGAGCTTGCAATATGTGACGAATTCATGATAAAATTCATGATAAAATCACGTTTTAATACCAGAAATTTTCCCTTATTATCATCTCATGGATGGGCAGCCTGGTCCAACAGTGAAGCTGTGAATGTGTATCTCTCTGGAGTCCTCCAGGGCAGCAGGTGGCGACCAAGAGCTTCTCTGACCCTCCGTCCTCTCTATGGTCGCTTATGAGAGCACCAAGATGGCCACCTCCATAGCTGGGCATGGAAGGAAGGTGAGCGGGGCAATTAGTGGGTTAATGTGAGAGAAAGAGGGGGCAGGGGGGGAACAGTAGTGTGACCCCTCCGGGGGCAGCAGCATCGCTGCCACAAATACACATGACTGCCTCTTCTGCAATACACAATGCGCTCTTTGTAGCGCTGACCTAATCCATAGCGCTGTACAGAGAGTCTCTGCACCAGAGGAGCTTACACTTCAATGTCACCCCCACACTCTCTATTGGAATACACGTATTTAACGCTGACCTGTTCCTCAGAACGATGAGCCATTCTCATCTGCCTCTGTACCACAGGAGCTGACACTCTAATGTCCCCCTACACTGACACTATTATTACGCATTTATATAATGCCAACATATGCTGCTGAAATAAGTAAATGTATATATTCCACACCACACAATCAATCAATCAATAAATAAATAAATAAAGAACCAATAATCAATATTGTAGGTGGCCGTGCTTGCAATTGGAAACTATAACTCCTGAAGTAGACAAAAAAATAATGATGGTGCCAGCAACCACCCTGATAGTTCCAAAAAGCAGCATCCCCTTCACCACAATTTATAGATTAAAGTGGACCAACACCCACCGCTGATCGGTAGATTTCCAGGCCGATCAGCTCCCTCCCCGCGGGGCATCCGAAATCGGGATGCCCCGCTGTGTGAAACCCCCCCCCCCGGACGCCCACAAACCTTACCTTCTCCCCGTTCCAACGGCGCATGCGTGTGCCGCCGCCTCTCGCGCGCACCTGCGCCGACCGTTTGTGAATGGCCGGCGCGAGCGTGCTCCCTGATCCCCAGATCGGGGTGCCCCGCGTAAGTGGACCAACACCCAGGATAGTGAAAATCCTGGGTGTTGGTCCACTTTAAGCCAAAAATCACAAATTCATATTTATTGAATATTATTTGATTAAAAAAATCAAATAAAGATACACAAATTCAAAAAACATATATACAACACAGACAATCCATTTTTAGGGGTATCCCAAGTAGGTCCATAGTACATGCAACAAAAACCCCAAATCAACAAGAACTTAAAACACAATTCATCCAACTATAAAGTGCACAAGTGCCAAGATGTACAAATATCTCTATATTAATCCCACACTAAACCACTGAACTAATGTGGCAAAACAAGCAAGGCACTAACCGTGCAAAAACCGCAATAAACACATAATAAAACCAACACATCACCTGAGTGTGGATCCCGGGATGTCCCCTCAAAACAATGGTAAACGCCAGGAGTAGGTCCCCCCAACATATGCAGCAGCGCTGTACAGAGATTCCGGAGCTATTCTCAACATTGTCTGCAACAGAGGAGCTTACACTCTAATGTCCCCTCCACACTCATTATTGTTACAAATGGGAATGGCTCAGTGTTCCCTGTACAGTGCTGTGGCATATGTTGGCGCTGCATAAATGTATAATAATAGTGTGTGAGTGTGGAGGGCATCAGATTGTAAGCTCCTCTGGTGCAGAGACAAGAAATCTCTGTACAGCGCCGTGTTGTATGTTAGCGCTATCTAAATGTATAATAATAGCATGAATGTAAGGGGAGATTAGATTGTAAGCTCCTCTGGTGCTGATGGGAATGGCTCAGTGAACTCTGTACAGCGCTGTGGAATATGTCAGCGCTATATAAATGTATAGTAGTGGCAGGGGGGGGCATTAGAGTATAACCTCCTGATGGGAATGGCTCAGTACTATCTGTACAGCGCTAAGGAATATGTCAGAGCCATATAAATGTATAAGAATAGTGGCGGACATTAGAGTTTAAGCTCCTTTGGTGCAGAGACTGATGGGAATGGGTCAGTGTCTCCTGTACAGTGCTGTGGCATATGTTGGCACTACATAAATGTATAATAATAGTGTGTGAGTATAGAGGGGGCTTTAGAGTGTAAGCTCCTCTGGTGCTGATGAGATTGGCTCAGTGATCTCTGTACAGTGCTGTGGAATATGTCAGCGCTATATAAATGTATAGGAGTAGTGTGGGGGGGGGGGCATTAGAATGTAGGCTGTTCTGGTGCAGGGACTGATGGGAATGGGTCACTGGTCTCTGTACAGTGCTACAGAATATGTCAGCCCTATATAAATGTATAGGCATAGTGTGTAGGGGACTCTAGAGTGTGGGATGGCTAAGTGTTCTCTGCACAGCGCTGCAGAATATGTCAGAGCTATATAAATATATCATAATAGGATGAGTGTTTAGGGGATATCAGAGTGTCAGATCTTGTGGAGCAGGGATTTATGGGGCTGTCTCAGTGTTCTCTGTACAGCACTGCAGAATAGGTCAGAGCTATATAAATATATAATTATAGGATGAGTGTGGAGGGGATATCAGAGTGTCAGCTCTTGTGGTGCAGGGATTTATGGGGATGGCTCAGCATTCTCTGTACAGCGCTGCAGAATAGGTCAGAGCTATATAAATATATAATTATAGGATGAGTGTGGAGGGGATATCAGAGTGTCAGCTCTTGTGGTGCAGGGATTTATGGGGATGGCTCAGCATTCTCTGTACAGCACTGCAGAATAGGTCAGAGCTATATAAATATATTATAGGATGAGTGTGGAGGGAACATTAGAGTGTCATCTCTTGTGGTGCAGGGATTTATGGGGAT
Organism: Gastrophryne carolinensis; assembly: GCA_027917425.1. NCBI lineage: Eukaryota > Metazoa > Chordata > Amphibia > Anura > Microhylidae > Gastrophryne > Gastrophryne carolinensis. The sequence goes on from CM051240.1 coordinate 24,768,589, forward strand.
GGCTCAGCATTCTCTGTACAGCGCTGCAGAATAGGTCAGAGCTATATAAATATATAATAATAGGATGAGTGTGGAGGGGACATGCGGTGGTGCAGGGATTTCTGGAGATGGCTCAGTGATCTTCATACAGCGCTGCAGAATATGTCAGAGCTATATTAATATATAGTAATACTGCATGTATGTGGAGGGGGCATTAGAGTGTTAGTTACTTTTGTGCACACTAACAATGACTTATTGGTCTCTGTACAGCGCTGTGGAATATGTCCATGCATGTATAACAGTGTGTTTGAGGGAAATTAGAGTGTAAGCTCCTCTGCTGCAGATAATGATGAGGAATGGTTCAACTGTACAATACTGTATATAATACAGTACAATAGGTCAGAGCTATATAAGGATTATTAGAGTGTAAGCTCCTCAGGAGCACAGACTGATTGAGAATGGCTTAGTGTTCTTTGTACAGCGCTGCAGAATAGGTCAGAGCTAGATAAATGTATAATAATAGTGCATGCGTGTGGAGGTGACATTAGAGTGTGAGCTCCTCTGGTGCAGACTCATTGTTCTCTGTACAGCGCTGCGGAATATATCAGCACTGTTTACATGTATAATAATAGTGTGTGATTGCAGAGGGGAGATTGGAGTGTAAGCTCTTCTGGTGCGGAGACTGATGGGGGTGGCTCAGTGTTTCCTGTACAGTGCTGTACTATATGTCATAGCTATATAATGTAATAATAAATAATAATAATATTATTTTATTAATAATGTGTGAGTATGCAGGGGATATTAGAGTGTAAGCTCCTCTGGTGCAGAATCTCCTAGGAATGGCTCAGTGATCTCTGTACAGCGCTGTAGCATATGTCGGTGCTGTATAAATGTATAATAAAAGTGTGTGTGTGAGACATTAGAGTGTAAGCTCCTCTGGTGGGGAGACTGATGTGAATGACTTGGTGTTCCCTGTACAGCGCTGTGGAATATGTCAGAGCTATATAAACAAGCTCCTCTGGTTCAGAGATTGATGGGAATAGCTCAATGTTCCCTTTATTCTGCTGTAGTATACGCCATAGCAGTATAACTGTATACTGTAATATTATTATTATTAAAGCGGACCTTCACTCTGAATAAGAGTCTATCTTATATGTTTCCCCCACACTGTACATACAGATTGCTCACATTAAAAATCATCCTACCTGCATCTACTGCATGTTATGAGCCTTTAAACATCCAAGATGGCGGCTTATGGAAGCCGCCATTTTATGAGGCAGCCTGCAAACAGGAAGTGCCTGCAAACAGGAAGTGACTGTGCTGCTCTGCATTCTGGGACTGCTGACCTTTCCCTGACCCCAGCTCTGCTCTGTCTGAGCAAAGCACAGCTATAACCTGCCCCCCTGTACCTTATCCCACTCTCCTCTCCTCAGTAAGTGTGATGCTTCTGAGTCAAGATGGCGGCGCCCGTATCCTAAATTCCTGAACAGAGTTGCAGCCCAGTGGGGGAAAGAATAATAAGTTAGTGACTAAAAATGTAAAATATATTAATTTTAGATGCTGGGGAATCGTTTTTTAAGAGTTTGGGCTTTTCATTAAATCATGCTGAAGGTCCGGTTTAATACTAATTATTATTATTTTAATGCTAGACATTAGAGTGTCAGCTCGTCTGATGGGGCTGTCTCAATGTTCTATGTTCAGTGCTGCAGAAAATGTCAGAGCTATATACCGTATTTTCCGCAATATAAGACGCACCTGTCCATAAGACGCACCTAGGATTTGGGGGAAGAAAATAAGAAAAAAAATATTTTAGACCAAAAACGCACCATTACAGACAGTGTGGCATTCCCCTTTCCCATTCCCCGTATACCCATTGGCTGTGTGGCATCCCCCTCTCCCCCCATTAGTATAGGCTGTGTGGTATCCCTCTCTCCCCATTCCCACAGGCAGTGTGGCATCCCCCTCCCCCCATTAGCATAGGCTGTGTGGCATCCCCCTCCCCCCATTAGTATAGGCTGTGTGGCATCCCCCTCCCCCCATTAGTATAGGCTGTGTGGCATCCCCCTCCCCCCATTAGCATAGGCTGTGTGGCATCCCCCTCCCCCCATTAGCATAGGCTGTGTGGCATCCCCCTCCCCCCATTAGTATAGGCTGTGTGGCATCCCCCTCCCCCCATTAGTATAGGCCGTGTGGCATCCCTCTCTCCCCATTCCCATAGGCTGTGTGGCATCCCCCTCTCCCCATTCCCATAGGCTGTGTGGCATCCCCCTCTCCCCATTCCCATAGGCTGTGTGGCATCCCCCTCTCCCCCCATTAGTATAGGCCGTGTGGCATCCCTCTCTCCCCATTCCCATAGGCTGTGTGGCATCCCCCTCTCCCCATTCCCATAGGCTGTGTGGCATCCCCCTCTCCCCATTCCCATAGGCTGTGTGGCATCCCCCTCTCCCCCCATTAGAATAGGCTGTGTGGCATCCCCTCTCCCCCCATTAGAATAGGCTGTGTGGCATCCCCTCTCCCCCCATTAGAATAGGCTGTGTGGCATCCCCTCTCCCCCCATTAGAATAGGCTGTGTGGCATCCCCCTCCCCCCATTAGAATAGGCTGTGTGTGGACCTTCGTGCTCGTGTGTGCTCTGAGCCCGGAAGAGGCAGCAGATGGAGGAGTGGCAGGGGCTCTGTCTCTGGCCCCGCCGCTGTCATCGCTGCCTGAAAAGACAGCGATCGCAGTGGCAGGACCGGGACAGAGCCCCCGCCGCTTCTCTGGCTTCTCACAGTGTGGCAGACAACGTGGGAGCGCCGGGAACGGGTGAGTTTTTTTTTCATTTTTTTTTTTTTATTATTATTTTTTTTTACATTCGCCCGATAAGGCGCACAGACATTTTTCCCCCACTTTTGGGGAAAAATAAGTGCGTCTTATAGGGCGAAAAATACGGTAAATATATAATAATAAGATGAGTGCAGAGGGGACATTAGAGTGTTAGCTCTTGTGGTGCAGGGATTTCTGGGGATGGCTCAGTCTCTGTACAGCGCTGCAGAATAGGTCAGAGCTATATACATTACTATAAATGTTTAATTAAAGTGTGAGTGTGGAGTAGGCATTATAGTGTCAGCTCTTCTGATGGGAGTGTCTTGGCGATCTCTGTACAGCGCTGCAGAATAGGTCAGAGCTATATAAATGTAAAATAATAGTGTGTGTGGAGGGGGCATTAGAGTGTAAGCTCTTCTGCTGCAGAGATAAGAATGGCTCGGTGTTCTCTGTACACACTAATATATATATTAAATAATCTATTAATAGGGGACATTTGACTGTAAGCTATTGTAGTGTTCACTATTTTTATAATATAGCACAGACATATTCTGTGGCGCTGTTCAAAGAACGCTGAGCTGCTCCCATAAGCATCTGCATCCGAGGAGCTTACATTCTAATGTCCCCTCTTCACTCTCACACTATAATTATACATTTACACGGCTCTGACCTATTAGGAGGCGCTGTACAAAGATCACTGAGCTTTTCAGTCTCTGCCCCAGAGAAGCCTACACGCTATTGTCTCACACACGTTTATTATACATTTATATAGTGCTAACATAGTCCGCAGCGCTGTACACAGCACACTGCGCCATTCCCATCGGTTCCAGGAGCAGAGATGCTAATTGAATTGATCAGGTGACAGTTTGTTGTGTTTATGTTTCAGTGGCTCCTCGCCCGCAGAGCTTGCATTTCATTGTCCAGACTCCAGAGGCGGGCGGTGTCCTCGGCCCCGGATGAGGAGGACGGGCAGCGCTACCATGTGGTGGTGGTCGGTGGAGGCCACGCCGGAACAGAGGCAGCTGCAGCGGCAGCACGGACCGGAGCCAAGACCCTGCTCATCACACACAAGGTGGAAACTATAGGTAAGAGGATGCATCACCCTGCCGCTCTGTGATGTCACCCTGCCGCTCTGTGATGTCACCCTCTGCCTCTCTGTGATGTCACCCTCTGCCGCTCTGTGATGTCACCCTCTGCCGCTCTGTGATGTCACCCTCTGCCTCTCTGTGATGTCACCCTCTGCCTCTCTGTGATGTCACCCTCTGCCTCTCTGTGATGTCACCCTCTGCCGCTCTGTGATGTCACCCTCTGCCGCTCTGTGATGTCACCCTCTGCCTCTCTGTGATGGAACCCAGTAACTGAGCTAAATAGTAAAAATTCAGGAGTAGCAGGACAGCTGGGCACTTGGCATTTTTTGTATAAGGATTTGTAGTACCACTTTTTATGTTTGGTGACTCTCTGTAATGCGGCCCTGCCGCTCTGTGATGTCACTCTTTACCGCTCTGTGATGGTCACTGTGATGTCATCCGGTAACTGAGCTAAATAGTAAAAATTCAGGAGTAGCAGGACAGCTGGGCACTTGGCATTCTTTGTATCAGGATTTGTAGTCCCTCTTTTTATCTTTGGTGACTCTCTGTGATGCGGACCTGCCACTCTATGATGTCACTCTTTACCGCTCTGTGATGGAACTCTGTCACTGTGATGTCACTCTTTACCGCTCGGTGATGGAACTGTGATGTCATCCAGTAACTGAGCTAAATAGTAAAAATTATGACAGATTTAGGACATTAAGACAGAGTAGCAGGACAGCTGGGCACCTGGCATTCTTTGTATCAGGAGTTGTAGTCCCTCTTTATCTTTGGTGACAGGTTCTCTTTAAATCGGGTCCTTGTGACATTGTACACACACACACACACACACACACACACACACACACACACACACACACACACACGTATTCAGAATTAAGATGCCCACTGGCTGGAGGTCTCCTGGAAAGTGGGAAACCAGAAGACATGTCTGAACTACCGCACTTCTCGGGCATCCCCTGTGACCACCTTGCCTGTTCAGGATGTGTACGCTTGCCCTCCCCATTGCAGATAGCCAGAGCCGTTTGCTGAATGACATAGGCACGGCAAACGTCTGTGATTGGACGAGAGCCTACTCATGTGCCTTTGGACCGAGGATCGGTAAGCTGTTACAAGTGAACTGGGGGTTTCAGACAGCGGACAGTGTACATGGAACAAAACCCGGGATAGTCAAAATCCCACATTTTGTTCCCCTTTAGCTCGTGGGACATCCCCAGACACACTAGATCGGGATGCCCTGGGTGAAGGCCAGCAGTATTCCAAAAGATTCCAGGGCCGTTCCTCAAGGGGTTTTGTTCCACTTTAAAGAGGAGCAACTGCCGGCTTAGAGTCTTATAGCAGAGAATCAGCTTGTTTACTTGCTCTTTGTGGTTGTAATTTAGGGGTTTGCAACCCGGCCTATTAATTAATCAGCCAATATAATTTGTTTCTAGAGTCCTTTAGACTTTAGGCCAGTGGTTTTTCCTTTTTATTGCAGAACAAAACCCAGCAGCAGCCGTTCCTGAAACTAAAAGATTCCAGGGCTGGTCGCTGGCTTGCCACACTGTGGCATCCCGAAATGGGATGCCCCGCTGTATGAAACCCCCCTGGTCACCGGTAATCTTTTACCTTTCTCTGGTCCAAGGGCGCGCATGTGCGGGCTCTCGTCCAATCATTTGGCAGGTGGCTCTCATTGTTTTCTATGGGGAGTGCGCCGTGCCGCATCCCCGGCATCGTGCTCATGCTCCCGTCCCCAGCCGTTCAGATAGGTTCCCCATTAAGGTTAATGAGCCGTTGGCCAAACGAGGTAAACAGAGCAAGCTGCTTTCATTGGCTGAGTGTCCACGATTGTGCCATTGGAATGCAGAAAAGGTGAGTTGTTTTTGGGCTTTCTGGGGGTTTCACACAGCGGGGCATCCCCAATCGTGATTCCCCTGGGAAACGTAATAAAACTCAGGAAAGTAAAAATCCCGGGTTTTGTTCCGCTTTAATGCAGACCTATATGGGATGCCCCTGTTTGTGAAACTTACAGTATTGCCAGTTCGCTTACCTTCCCCCCATGCTTCAACAGTGCATGCGCGGTCTCACAGCCAGTCAGAATAGATTGTGATACTTGTTAAAGTGGACCAAAGCCCAAATTGGATGCCCCGCTGTGTGAAACACCCCAGGTCGCCCCATACAGTTACCTTGTTTCTCGGTCCAACAGCGCATGCGCGAGCCGTGGCTGCATCCTCACTATCCCTCTAGCAGGACGTGTGCCCGCACCAAGCATTTGTGAATAGCTGCCGTGGGTACGCTCCTTGTTAGAGGGAAGCTGGGGATGCGGCCGTCAGCACGCTTGGAGCCCCCGGCCTTAGACGCCGTGAGTGTCAGCGGCTCCGAGCAGGGCTGGCGTCAGCACCCGGCAGGCCAAGGCAGCTGCCGAGGGGCCCACCCGCCCCACCCACTGACAGCTGGCACAATGTGGTTAAAGAACTGCACACACTTCCTTTTTTTGGTCTCTCTGCTCCATCCATCCCTGTCTCCTCAGCTTTGACCCATTGGTTGTATGTCACCTCTGCCTCATCCATCCCTATCCCCCGAGCCCTGACCCATCTTTCCCTATCCCCTGAGCCCTGACCCATCTTTCCCTATCCCCTGAGCCCTGACCCATCTTTCCCTATCCCCTGAGCCCTGACCCATCTTTCCCTATCCCCTGAGCCCTGACCCATCTTTCCCTATCCCCTGAGCCCTGACCCATCCATCCCTATCCTTTGAGCCCTGACCCATCTTTCCCTATCTACTCAACCCTGCCTCATCCATCCCTATCCCCTGAGCCCTGACCCATCTTTCCCTATCTACTCAACCCTGACCCATCCATCCCTATCCCCTGAGCCCTGACCCATCTTTCCCTATCTACTCAACCCTGCTTATCCATCCCTATCCCCTGAGCCCTGACCCATCTTTCCCTATCTACTCAACCCTGACCCATCTTTCCCTATCCCCTGAGCCCTGACCCATCTTTCCCTATCTACTCAACCCTGCCCCATCCATCCCTATCCCCTGAGCCCTGACCCATCTTTCCCTATCTACTCAGCCCTGACCCATCTTTCCCTATCCCCTGAGCCCTGACCCATCTTTCCCTATCTACTCAGCCCTGACCCATCTTTCCCTATCCCCTGAGCCCTGACCCATCTTTCCCTATCTACTCAGCCCTGACCCATCTTTCCCTATCCCCTGAGCCCTGACCCATCTATCCTTGTCCTCTTAGCTCTGCCCCATCCATCCCTGTCTCCTCAGCTCAGCCCCATACACACATGCCCCTCGAGTTCTGCCCCATTCACCCCTGTCTCCTCCACTCTGCCCCACAACCCTGTCCCCTCAATTCTGTCCCATCCACCCGTCTACCCTCAGCTCTGCGCCTCTCCATCCCTGTCCTCCCAGCTCTACTTCTCTTCCTTCCAGCTCTGCAAGTCTATCCATCTTTCTTCCAGCTCTGCCCATCTCCCCCCCCCCCACCAGCTCTACCCAGTCATTCCTGTCCTTTTCATTTTGCCCTTCCAGCTATCTCTCCATTCATCTATTCCTGTCCTTCCTGTTTTGTCCATCCCTCTTCCTCCATATTCTGCCCATTTATGTGGGGCCACACTAAAAAACAGCTCCAATAGGAGGAGGTTGGAGGGCAAGCAGCCCTTCTTGGCTTTGGCCATGGAATTTATAGACCCCTGACCCGCGACTCTCTGCCACGGAGACCATGCTGACCGAGGGCCCACATAAACCTGTAGCCGGCCCTGGCTCCAGGCTCGCTGATTGGACGAGCGGCCGCGCATGCACCGTAGGACCGAGAAGAGGTGAGCTATGCTGTCTGCGCATCGGATGGAGGGATGGCGCTGGAAGTCCATGCATGCACTGTTGGAGTGAGGAATTCTGGTTATCATGTGGGTTACATACAGCAGGGTATCCCAAATCGGGAAGCCCCTGGACTTTAGCTTGACCCCAGGGTTTTAGCCTCTCTGGCAGGGGGCTTAGGGTTATGGTCTGTTTTATTTAGGATGCTCGTTAAGTTAAATATCCTCAAGTAGCCAAACTTGGGCACGGAAAACTTATTTCACAGGGGGCAGGGCAGGAAGTAGCAGAACGCTGGAGAGACGCATGGCTCCTATTGGAGAAGGTGCGGCTGACGCACATAGCCGCTACTGCTCCCTGTCCCCTGCCGGAGGGTCCGCAGGAGCACAAAACTCATCTAACCTACCCTTGCCCTGCATTAGAGAGATACTCACCCTCCTGTGCCATCTGATGGGGGGAAGGAAACAGTTGCACACACTCCTTCCAATAGAAGCAATGTGCAGCTGTTCCCTAGTCCCCCATAATACAGAGCTTTCTGAGCAAATGATAAGTATCTCCTACATTTGGTGATCCCAGGCAGAGGCTATAGCAGGGTTTGGGTCAGCATAAGAATCGAGCCACAAGCATTCCCCAGGAGGAGTGCACAGAGTCTCTGGTGGCCAGCGGCTGCCTCTAATGATTGATTTGTCTTCCCCCCGTGTAGGGCAGATGTCGTGTAACCCCTCGTTCGGGGGCATCGGCAAGGGGCACCTGATGCGGGAGGTGGACGCCCTGGATGGCGTCTGCGGGAGGATTTGTGATCAGTCCGGAATCCACTACAAGGTGCTAAACCGCAGCAAGGGGCCGGCCGTGTGGGGGCTGCGGGCCCAGATCGATCGCAAGCTCTACAGGCGCAACATGCAGGTCAGTGACCAAGGATGGAACGGGGAGGGGCTAAATACCTCCGGTGACAGCTCGTCCAATGGCATTCCATTAAAAATATATTTTTTTTAATTTAATTAAAGGGTAACAAAACCCGGAATTTGACTTTCCCATGTTTTTTTCTGTGGGCCCCAGCACATCCCGGATTGGGACGCCCTGAAGAGTGAGACCCCCAAGTTCGCCCACTACAACTCACCTTTCCATAGTCCAACTGAGCTCTCGGCCAATGAGAGCCGCCTGCCGTGACTATGTAATTTGGCGGGTGGCTCCCATAGACTTTAATGGGGAATGCGCGCTGCCTCATCCCTGGCTGCGCGCATGCTCCCTCCCTATCTGAATGGCTGGGGCGGAAATGCGTCTGCATGCGTTCCCCGTTCATAACAATCAGAGCTCTTTGCCAAAAGGAAGTAAACCCAGCAAAGGGCTCTGATTGGACGAGAGCCTGCACATGTGCTGTTGGACGGGGGACAGGTCAGTTTTTATGGGCGTCTTGGTGGATTTCACACTGTGGGGCATCCCAGTTCAGGAAAGCCAGCAGCCAGTCCTGGAATCTTTTAGATTCCAGGCTAGCCGCTAGTGGGTTTTGTTCCACTTTATAGCAGAGCCCATCCCTCGGGGCATCCTATACCAGAATGCCCCTGCTGTGTGAAACCACCAGGGTTGCCGGTAAGCTCACTTTTCCTGGCGGCTCCCATGATTCAGTGAACGCTGATCGCCGCATGCCCTGTTCCCCTCTAGCGGTGCGTGTCCCTGTACGCAGCCCATCTGAATGGCTGGGAGCGGGCGATCCCAGCGAGAAATCCGGGGATGCGGCCAACTGGTGTTTGCAAGTCAACTGGCCCATTAGAGATCAGCCAATCAGCAACCTCAAAAAATACCGGGTGGCCGTGGCCTTGGTGGTGGAAAGCGGGCGGCTGCTCGGGTGGGTTGGGGCATGACTGGATGAGCGGAGCACCCAGAATGGGTTTTGCTCTGCTTTAAAGCGGACCTTCACTCTGAATAAGAGTCTATCTTATATGTTTCCCCCACCCTGTACATACAGATTGCTCACATTAATCCGGACCTTCACCCTGAATAAGAGTCTATCTTATATGTTTCCCACACCCTGTACATACAGATTGCTCACATTAATCCGGACCTTCACTCTGAATAAGAGTCTATCTTATATGTTTCCCACACCCTGTACATACAGATTGTCCACATTAATCCGGACCCTCACCCTGAATAAGCGTCTATTTTATATGTTTCCCACACCCTGTACATACAGATTGTCCACATTAATCCGGACCCTCACCCTGAATAAGAGCCTATCTTATATGTTTCCCACACCCTGTACATACAGATTGTCCACATTAATCCGGACCCTCACCCTGAATAAGAGTCTATCTTATATGTTTCCCACACCCTGTACATACAGATTGTCCACATTAATCCGGACCCTCACCCTGAATAAGAGTCTATCTTATATGTTTCCCACACCCTGTACATACAGATTGCTTACATTAATCCGGACCTTCACCCTGAATAAGAGTCTATCTTATATGTTTCCCACACCCTGTACATACAGATTGCCCACATTAAAAATCATCCTACCTGCATCTACTGCATGTTATGAGCCTTTAAACATCCAAGATGGCGGCTTATGGAAGCCGCCATCTTATCGGGCTGCCTGCAAACAGGAAGTGCCTCCTGACTGTGCTGCTCTGCATTCTGGGACTGCTGACCTTTCCCTGACCCCAGCTCTGCTCTGTCTGAGCAAAGCACAGCTATAACCTCGCCCCCCTGTACTTTAGCCCACTCTCCTCTCCTCAGTATGTGTGATGCTTCTGAGTCAAGATGGCGCCGCCCGTATCCTAAAGTCCTGAACAGTGGGGGGAAGGAATAATAAGTTAGTGACTAAAAACGTAAAATATATTAATTTTAGATGCTGGGAAACCGTTTTTTAAGGGTTTGGGCTTTTCATTAAATCTCGCTGAAGGTCCGGTTTAAGTGTAAAAAAAAAACAAAAAAAAACGTAAAAAAGCCCTGTCGCTGGCTGGTAACAGGAAGTCCATCTCACAGCAAAGCTTTTGGCTTTACTAGGAGGCAATGAGGATTATTTCTAATGACACAGCGGAGGTGATGTGAAAGCAGCTTTAAAAAATATTATATTGCAGAAAGAAATTCTGAACACGCCGGGGCTCACCGTCCGAGAGGGATCTGTGGAGGATCTAATGCTGGAAGAGCCAGATCCATCTTTTCCTGGAAAATTCCGAATCAGCGGAGTGGTTCTGGGTAAGTGGCATCTGTGCAGTGGTGGTAATATTACTGAGAGGTAACCAATGGCGAGGCTTCCCTGCCTAGTGCGTGTGATGTATGAGCTGACCCACACAGGTATTATCAGCCTGCAACCCCGGACCCCATCACACCACCTCATGAATAAGGACCAGGTGGTGTCCGAAACGCGTAGGAGCTGTTCCATTTAGGACTGCTATCGGAGTCTGGTAATGTGCTTTTAAAGTGGACCAACACCCACCGCTGATCGGCCCGGGAATCTATAAGATTCCCGGGCCGATCAGCTTCCTGCCTGCGGGGCACCCCGATCGGAGTGTGAAACCCCCCAGGACGCCCGCAAATCCTACCTGTTCCTCGTTCCAACGGCGCATGCGCGGGCCGCGGCTGCCTCTCGCGCATCCCTCTAGCAGGGCGTTTGTGAATGGCCGGCGCGGGCACGCTCCCTGTAAGAGGGACGCACAAGAGGCGGCGGCGGCGGCGGCGGGTGCTCTCACCTTGTCCGTCGGCGGTGATTGGTGGAGCGAGTCACGTGGGAGCGGGGTCAGGTGAGTTTTTGGTGCTTTCTGGTTCTGGGGGTTTCACACAGCGGGGTGCCCCGCTTTAAACATCCAAGATGGTGGCTCATGGAGCATCAGGTAGCCTGCAAACAGGAAGTGTCTTCTGACTGTGCTGCTCTGCATTCTGGGATTGCTGTCCTTTTCCTGACCCCAGCTCTGCTCTGTCTGAGCAAAGCACAGCTATAACCTGTCCCCTGCACTTTATCCCGCTCTGCTCTCCTCAGTATGTGATGCTTCTGAGTCAAGATATCCTAGAGTCCTGAACAGAGTTGCAGCCCAGTGAGGGAAAGAATAATAAGTAAGTGACTAAGAACTTAAAATATATTAATGTTAGATGCTGGGGAATCGCTTTTTTTAAGGGTTTGGGCTTTTCATTAAATCATGCTGAAGGTCCACTTTAAGACCCTAGGGATGGGTGTATAGGGTTTTGTTTCACTTTAAAGAGGAACCAAACTTAGGATTTCCTCTGTGTAGGAGACCTTAGCCATGTTACAGGAGACTGTTAGACCCTCCTACTTGTGTATGTCCCCCCATCCATGTCTCCAGTATGGCCGCGGCGCTGATTTTGCTCTCTAACCCTGGTAAGGCTGTGTGTGTTGGCTTTAGCCGCCTAAAGGAGCTAAAACTGACTATTTAAAGTGGACCAAAACCCTGGCTTTTGGCTATCCTGGGTTTTGGTCCACTCCCCCGAGGGAATCGTTGGTGCCCCCCCCCCATGGTTGCAGCCAACTCTACTCACCGCGGTCCTACGGCGCATGCGCGGCCGCTCGTCCAATCAGCACGCTCGGAGCTGCTGTGGTATGCGCGTCTAAGCGGCATCTAAGCTCAGCGGCTCTGAGTGCGCTGGCAGCCGCATCCCGCGCTTCCCTCTAATAGGGAGCGTGCCCGCACCGGCCATTCGCCCTGCTAGAGAGAAGCGCGAGATGCGGCCCGCGCATGCGCCCGTGGACCGGGATTCAAGTGCAGCGGGTGTCCTGGGGGGTTTCACACAGCGGGGCACTCGATTTTGGATGCCTCGCGGGGAGGGAATGGATCGGCCCGGGAATCTTATAGATTGGGTTTTGGTCCACTTTTAAAGAGGAACACTACTCAAGAATTTGACGTTCTTGGGTTTTGTTCCTCTGTGTGTATCCCCCGGGATCTCCCATAAACTCACCTTTTCCCATGGGTCGGACCACTCAGCCAATCAGCAGTGCTAATTCCATCCAGATCTCCATTGCCGCTCTGAGCTCAGTGCTGTGGGCGTGCACGCGCAGGTGTGTCCCTAGCTAGAGGTATGCTTGGGATGTAGCCGCACCATGAGTTTGTGGAGAAGGTGAGTGGTTTGGGCGATTCCGGGGGCTTCACACAGTGGGGCATCCCAGTTTGGGATTCCCCATAAAGAGTTGGATAAGTCTTATAGACTCTTGGGGGGTGTTGTTCCACTTTAAATATATTGGCAATGTAATTGTGCTGAGCATGTGGACATCAGCAAGGATCCTGAATACTGAGGGCAAGCCCGAGGCCGGCAGAACCCACCCCTCACTGCCCCATGTGACTGCGCGCAATCTGCCAGACTCTCAGGGCTGGGCCTGTGCAATGCTTTGTGCCCCACTGGGCTGTTGGATGCCCCAGAGCTGTGGAAGAAAACCACCACTGGTTTCTGACTGGAGGTCTGCTTTAAAAGGACAGTCCAGTCTAAATAACTCTTGTGGCTCATGGGAGCAGCCATGATGGGGTTACCTGCGACTGCCACCCCATTGTCTTTTATAATGTCAGATTCCACAGAAGCACTCTTACCAAAAATACCATTTTGTGAATACTCACCTTGTAAAATGGGTATTGTAAGTATGTCACACACCCCGCTTCAAGATAATCATTACATGTGGGTAGTATGGTCTGAAGAGGGCGATTTGCAGAGATGATTGGAGGAAAGAAAGCCCCTCCCAGTCCATAAATACCTGGGACCTCCCACTCATTACCCAGTATAAAGAAAGCAGTAAGGTAAGGGACCAGGAAGAGCCAAATCTTAGTCTTAACAACGCAAGGTTCACAAAACGATGGATCCAGAATACAAAAGGGCGGGTTGAAGCGGGGTGTGTGACATACTTATAATACCCATTTTACAAGGTGAGTATTCACAAAATGGTATTATTCTAAGTATGTCACACACCCCGCTTCAAGATAATCATTACATGTGGGACATCCAAAAGCAGTGTCCATAAAGGGTGGGGATCCAAAACAAGGCATAAAGCACAACTTAAACTACTGCAGCCTGCAGAACTTTGCGGCCAAAAACAGCATCCGCTGAGGCCCAAACATCACCCTTGTAAAAACTTTGAAAAAGTGTGAACAGAAGACCAGGTAGCGGCCTTGCAAACTTGCTCAACAGAGGCCTGGTGCTGAAAAGCCCAGGAAGCCCCAACCGCACGAGTAGAATGAGCTGTAACACGAAGGGGAGGATTTCTCCCCTTAGCAGAAAAGGCCCCGACAATGGCCTGACGAATCCACTTACTGATGGAAGACTTAGCGGGCGCCAAAACCTTTCTTGGGCCCAGAGGGTACCACAAAGAAGGCATCAGTCTTACGAAAGGCAGACGTTACCACCAAATAGTACTTCACAACTCGAACCACATCCAGGGAATGCAGGACCCTCTCCTTTTCGTTACTGGGATTAGGACACAGAGAGGGCAAAACAATGTCTTGGTTTAAGTGAAAAGGCAGAAACCACCTTAGGAAGGAAATCCGGGTTAAAACGGAAAACCACCTTGTCCTGATGTCTTTCAAAATACGGGACCTGAATGGACAGAGCCGCCAACTTAGAAACACGCCGAACAGAAGTGATAGCTACCAAAAAGGCCACCTTCTGAGTAAGGGAAGACAAGGCAATATCATGCAAGGGCTCAAAGGGAGGACCCTGAAGAGCAGAAAGAACCAAATTCAAATCCCAAACCGGAATCAGAGCCTTCCTAGGGGGCCGCCCGTGCGTAACCCCCTGGAAAAAGGTCTTAACCAGCGGATGAAGCGCAAAAGATCTTTGGAAAAACACCGCCAGGGCAGACACCTGCCCCTTCAGAGTATTAAGTTGGAGCCCTAGATCCAAACCATGTTGCAGGAACTCCAGGATTCTAGAAATAGAGAATTCCCTGCAAGGGAAAGCCCTAGTCTCACACCAATCAATATAAGACCTCCAAGTCCTATAGTAAACGGAAGAAGAAAACCTCTTCCTAAAGACCTTCCTCCTTCAAGATGGAGGTTTCCGCAGCCACGCCGTCAAAGCCAGCGTTGGTAAATTGGGGCAACGTAGATGACCCTGTGTGTGCAGATCCGGCAGCAGGGGCAGAACGAACTGATCTTCTGCTAACCTTACCACGTCTGCGAACCAAACCTGTCTTGGCCACCTTGGAGCCGCCAGAATTGCTGACGCTCCTTCCAGAGCCAGCTTGCGCACTACTCTGGCTACCATGGGAAACGGAGGGAACAGATACAGAAACCCCAGATCCCTCCAGTTCAGGGACACGGCGTCCGTCGCGAAGGCTAGCGGATCCTTCGCCAGAGACACAGATGCCAGAAGTTTGTGATTGTGACGGGAGGCAAAGAGGTCCACCATCGGTGAACCCCACCTGAGACAAATTGAACGAAACACCTTGGGACTGAGAGGCCACTCCCCCTTGCGGGCTGACCACCTATTCAGAGAGTCCGCCTCCGAGTTCTCTACTCCCGGAATGTGAACTGCCGAGATGCACGGGACGTGGCTCTCCGCCCAGTCCAGAATCAATGACACTTCCCTGAGGGCACTCCTGCTGCGAGTCCCTCCCTGGTGATTGATGTAGGCAACCGCCGTCCGATTGTCCGACCGAACCTGGACCGGCAAGCCCTGCAGGAGATGAGTCAGACGAAAAAGAACCATTCTGATGGCTCTCAATTCCAGAATGTTGATAGGCTCGTGGGCTTCCAGGGGTCCCCACAACCCCTGAAATTGCAGATCATTCCAGAAGCCCCCCCATCCTGAGAGGCTGGCATCCGTGGTGACCACCTCCCAACGAGGAGTCTGAAAAGACCTGCCCTTCAACAGATTGGTTGAGTTCAGCCACCACCTGAGTGGTCGGCGAGACATCAGAAAGAATTGATCCAGCGACAGAGGAGATCTGTCCCAGACAGACAATAGATGGAGTTGTAGCGTCCTCGTGTGAAACTGGGCAAAGGGGACTGCCTCGAAGGAGGCCACCATCAACCCCACCAGTCTCATTCCTAGTCGAATGGTCGGACAAGGAATGGACATGAGCGACCGAATCAATTCCTGAATCAAAAGAACCTTGGATTGAAGAAGGAACACTCTGGCCTGATCTGTATCCAGAGACATTCCCAGAAAGGATACTATCCTGGACGGGTAAAAGGAGGACTTGGGATAGTTGATCACCCAGCAGAACCTCTCCAGAGTGGATATTACCGTCCTGGTGTCCAATTCCGCTTGGCTGAATGATGATGCCATGATGAGGAGATCGTCCAGATATGGCACTATGCGAATTCCCTGCGCTCTAAGAAGAGCCATCACCCCAGCGAGCACCTTGGTGAAAAACCCTTGGAGCTGTGGTGAGACCAAAAGGAAGAGCTACAAACTGAAAGTGCCGATCTTCCACCACAAACCTGAGGAATCTCTGGTGCGCGGGAAAAAATCGGAACATGGAGGAAAGCGTCCTTGACGTCTATGGACGTCATGAAGTCTCCCTGACGGAGAGCGCGGATAGCTGAACGACGCGATTCCATGCGAAATTTTCGCAGCCTGATAAACCTGTTGAGGATCTTCAGATCCAGGATGGGCCGGATAGAGCCATCCTTTTTGGGGACCGTGAACAGATTTGAGTAAAATCCCCGACCCTGATCTGATAGGGGCACTGGCGAGATGACCTATATCTCCAGAAGACTTGAAAAGCGCCTCCCGAAGCCCCTGTGCGCCAGGTGCGTCCGGGGGCACCCTAGACCTGAAGAAAAGCGGAGGAGGACGGGACTCGAACTCCAACTTGTAGCCGGAAGACACGACTTCCCGGATCCGTTTGTCCGAAACCTCCCGAATCCAGATCAGAGAGAAGTGTCGCAGCTGTCCCCCCACCCGCACGGGTGAGGGCGCCCCCTCATTGCTGAGCAGGCTTGTTCGCAGGTTTTGGGTTATGAACCCCAGTTGTATCCTGAGCGGGCACGTCCTCTGCCCCTATTCCAGGAATCTCCTCTAGTGGAAGGGAAGGCGAAACCTCTTCCTGCTCTGGATCCGCGAAAGGAATGATTGAAAGAAGCCGCCCCGCGAAAGGGACGTCGTTGCTTCTTGCGTTGAGGTAACTTACCCCCCTTAGCTACTGAATCCAATTTTTCTCCAAAAAGCCATAGCCCCACGAATGGGAGAGACGTCAGCGACTTTTTTGGCCCAAAGTCGGCCGCCCACTGGCGCAACCAAACTGAACGCCTTATAGTCACCATCAGAGCAGAAGCTCTCCAAGGCGGCTAACATGAAAGACAAGAATAACTCACAACGTTTAAGTCCCAGAAATTCGTCACTGTCCGGGTGCAAACCGGAAGATGACAACAAGTCTCTGACCACCGACCTGGTAGCCACCACCAGCAGAGATGAAGCGCAAAAAGGGCCGTATGGCTGCCCCAATACTGGCGAAACCATGACAAGCCATCTGGCCAATTCGTTTATCCCCTCCATCTTTAAGAGAAGAGCAATCAGGGTTATTCAAAAACGGCTGAATTGGATAACCCCAGAATTGGTGCATCCACCTCAGGGGGGGACGTCCAGCGCTTAACCGTGTCCGAAGGGAAAGGATATCTTTTATCCCAACTCTGAAGAATGCCTGGGGGCCGAGCCGGCCTCTCCCATTCCTTAGAAATAATCTTATCAAAATGCCTTTGATTAGGGAATTCCAAGCGCGGCTTGGATTCCTCATAAAACTCCCCTTGTTGATGAGGAGCAACCTCTGGAGGAGAAATAGCCAGAACCTCAAACATCTGAGCAAGGACGTTAGGAGTATCCAAAGAACTCCCTGACCCCTTCTCAGAGTCCGCACCAACGAATAGCTGGTCGTCCGAATAATCCGATTCGTCAAATAGCTCCCCTTCCTCCAGAGGGGAGTAATCTGACCAATCCAGGCGATCCTCATCGTCATATTCAAATGTCGGTGGGACCGGTGACAAATGCTTTCTCTTAGCTGGAGCCTTCTTGGCAACCGCAGAAGAAATACATTTTTCAATATTAGTCAATCTAGCACACACATCAGATTGCGACTGCCCACCCGTGACAACGTCACACGGGACACGGGCCAAGACGGGGTGGGAAGGGGATGACGCCGGCGGTGCTGACCCAGACGTCTGGGGTTCTGACTGCCGTGTAATAGTCTGCTGTGCACATAGTATACATAGAAATACGTCATCCCCTGTTAGGGATACCCCACAGCCCATGGACTTCCGGGATTGCCCCGAGGGGAGCCCGGTATCTGGGGATGCCTCCATACGGTGAACTTATATGTAGTCGCAATGACCGAGGGAATTACGCTAGTAAGCAACCCGGGATGCCCTTATAATTGTCCCAAGTGGGAGGATTTTAACATGGAATTTAACCCAGGGACCCAAGGACCGGAAGAAGACCCCTTAAAACCTAAGGCGTTCTACCTGAAAGACTGCCGGATATAAAGGGTTACATATAAGTAAATATAACACACGCAGCTCACAGAGGCAGAGAGGAGCCTGTGGGCGTGGCCAGCGCTGAGCGCGCGATATGCGTAGCTCCGCCCCCTTACAGAGCGGAAAGCGGGCTCCGCAGTGGGTCTGCGCCCCTAATGGCAAAATGTGTGAGGTAAATTACCTCAGAAAAACACTATAGCGCACACATATACCGGCGCCATGGCAAGAACAGCAGCCGCGGCGCCGGTAACCACAAAGACCCCAGGGATGTAATGGGTGCGGGCCGCGGCGAAGCCCACTGTGGCCAGCGCGTGAGGGGAGATCTCCCCTCACAAGATTAATGGAACCGCCAGCGCAAATAACCGCGCCGCGGCCATTGCGGTAGTCACCGCAACAAAAAACAGTAAAGCCAGGGGGACAAGCCAGCGCCAACAGCCGGCCTCACCCCCCAACTACAACTTCTGAGGAGAAAAGTTCTCCTCAGCTCTGGCGCCAGTAGCAGTGAAACAATGCACAATAAATATATCCTAACTCTGAGGTAAAAAAGGTGGCCCCCGACATTTTATCCCCACCACCACAGGAGAAGGGCATCAGGAAAGGGGGGCCAAGGGACAGGGCATCCCAAACCGGGGTCACCAGCCCGGATAACCGCCTACCCTCTGGTACAGGGTCTCACGGTGGAGCATGGCTCCAGAGCACTGAAAGTGCCATTCTACCCTCACCCGGGATACAGCCTAGACTGGGAGGCATGTGTATTGGGACTTATAAAAAACATAACCGGGTGGAAATAGAGAGAAAAGCGGGCCGGGAATAAACCCGGCTACCTGAAATCCCCCTGTGCAAGGAGGAGACATCATCTTCTGACTTGCTCGCCGTCTGCAGAGATGGAAAACTGGGTAATGAGTGGGAGGTCCCAGGTATTTATGGACTGGGAGGGGCTTTCTTTCCTCCAATCATCTCTGCAAATCGCCCTCTTCAGACCATACTACCCACATGTAATGATTATCTTGAAGCGGGGTGTGTGACATACTTAGAATAACAGCGTTGTGGTGGGTACTGTGGCCGGCGGTGGCGCCGCAAACAAACAAGCCGGTGCGCCGCCACTACCCTGCGTGGGAGCTTGCCACGACGCGGGTGTGGCGGTGTGGTGTCAGCATGACTTGGGCGCTATGGGCAGACCTACCCTCCCATTGTTATTGCTCATTTCCGTGTGCAACCTGAACCGAATGGGTTGCCGGGAGGCATTCGTTTGGCTGGTGTTGCTCTGATTGGCTGCATCGGCTCTGATGTCACGTGGGACACGCCCACTGACATCAGGTGGTAATCCCGGGCCCTCTGAGGACATTTAATCCTCAGTGGAGGGGAATCTCTGCTTGCTTGTTGTTGCTCCCTGATGAAGGGGCGCTAGACGCCCGAAACGTTGGATTTTGTTGGATCTTTTTGGTCTTTGCTGTGATATCGACCTGTTGGATTTGAATACAATATCTTTTGGAGTGCTGGCTGATCGTCTTTCTTCTCCATTGTCTTTTATAGAGATTTAAGAGACGAAGCACTCCCCCATCCCTTCTCTTCTTAGTGGTCAATGGGACAGCAGTAATCCCAACATGGCTGCACCCATAAGTTATTTTAGACTGGACTGTCCCTTTAAAGCGGACGAAAACCCAGGATTTTGACTATCCTGGGTTTTGGCCCTTTCCCCCAGGGCACACCCATCGGGGATGCCCCGCTGCGTGAAACCCCACAGATCGCCGTAGTTAAAGCGGACCTTCACCCTGAATAAGAGCATATCTTATATGTTTCCCACACCCTGTACATACAGATTGCCCACATTAATCCAGACCCTCACCCTGAATAAGAGCCTATCTTATATGTTTCCCCCACCCTGTACATACAGATTGCCCACATTAATCCGGACCTTCACCCTGAATAAGAGTCTATCTTGTATGTTTCCCCCACCCTGTACATACAGATTGCTCACATTAATCCGGACCTTCACCCTGATTAAGAGTCTATCTTATATGTTTCCAACACCCTGTACATACAGATTGCTCACATTAATCCAGACCCTCACCCTGAATAAGAGCCTATCTTATATGTTTCCAACACCCTGTACATACAGATTGCCCACATTAATCCAGACCCTCACCCTGAATAAGAGCCTATCTTATATGTTTCCAACACCCTGTACATACAGATTGCCCACATTAATCCGGACCTTCACCCTGAATAAGAGCCTATCTTATATGTTTCCAACACCCTGTACATACAGATTGCCCACATTAATCCGGACCTTCACCCTGAATAAGAGCATATCTTATATGTTTCCCACACCCTGTACATACAGATTGCCCACATTAATCCAGACCCTCACCCTGAATAAGAGCCTATCTTATATGTTTCCCACACCCTGTACATACAGATTGCCCACATTAATCCGGACCTTCACCCTGAATAAGAGCATATCTTATATGTTTCCCCCCTGTACATACAGATTGCTCACATTAATCCGGACCTTCACCCTGAATAAGAGCCTATCTTATATGTTTCCAACACCCTGTACATACAGATTGCTCACATTAATCCGGACCTTCACCCTGAATAAGAGTCTATCTTATATGTTTCCAACACCCTGTACATACTGATTACTCACATTAATCCGGACCTTCACCCTGAATAAGAGTCTATCTTGTATGTTTCCCCCACCCTGTACATACAGATTGCTCACATTAATCCAGACCTTCACCCTGAATAAAAGCCTATCTTATATGTTTCCAACACCCTGTACATACAGATTGCTCACATTAATCCGGACCTTCACCCTGAATAAGAGTCTATCTTATATGTTTCCAACACCCTGTACATACTGATTACTCACATTAATCCGGACCTTCACCCTGAATAAGAGTCTATCTTATATGTTTCCCCCCTGTACATACAGATTGCTCACATTAATCCGGACTTTCACCCTGAATAAGAGTCTATCTTGTATGTTTCCCACACCCTGTACATACAGATTGCCCACATTAATCCAGACCCTCACCCTGAATAAGAGCATATCTTATATGTTTCCCACACCCTGTACATACAGATTGCTCACATTAATCCGGACCTTCACCCTGATTAAGAGTCTATCTTATATGTTTCCAACACCCTGTACATACAGATTGCTCACATTAATCCAGACCCTCACCCTGAATAAGAGCCTATCTTATATGTTTCCAACACCCTGTACATACAGATTGCCCACATTAATCCAGACCCTCACCCTGAATAAGAGCATATCTTGTATGTTTCCCACACCCTGTACATACAGATTGCCCACATTAATCCAGACCCTCACCCTGAATAAGAGTCTATCTTGTATGTTTCCCACACCCTGTACATACAGATTGCCCACATTAATCCAGACCCTCACCCTGAATAAGAGCATATCTTATATGTTTCCCACACCCTGTACATACAGATTGCTCACATTAATCCGGACCTTCACCCTGAATAAGAGCCTATCTTATATGTTTCCAACACCCTGTACATACAGATTGCTCACATTAATCCGGACCTTCACCCTGAATAAGAGTCTATCTTATATGTTTCCAACACCCTGTACATACTGATTACTCACATTAATCCGGACCTTCACCCTGAATAAGAGTCTATCTTATATGTTTCCCCCCTGTACATACAGATTGCTCACATTAATCCGGACCTTCACCCTGAATAAGAGCCTATCTTATATGTTTCCAACACCCTGTACATACAGATTGCTCACATTAATCCGGACCTTCACCCTGAATAAGAGCCTATCTTATATGTTTCCAACACCCTGTACATACAGATTGCTCACATTAATCCGGACCTTCACCCTGAATAAGAGTCTATCTTATATGTTTCCAACACCCTGTACATACTGATTACTCACATTAATCCGGACCTTCACCCTGAATAAGAGTCTATCTTATATGTTTCCCCCCTGTACATACAGATTGCTCACATTAATCCGGACCTTCACCCTGAATAAGAGCCTATCTTATATGTTTCCAACACCCTGTACATACAGATTGCCCACACTAATCCGGACTTTCACCCTGAATAAGAGCCTATCTTATATGTTTCCAACACCCTGTACATACAGATTGCCCACATTAATCCAGACCCTCACCCTGAATAAGAGCCTATCTTATATGTTTCCAACACCCTGTACATACAGATTGCCCACATTAATCCGGACCTTCACCCTGAATAAGAGCCTATCTTATATGTTTCCAACACCCTGTACATACAGATTGCTCACATTAATCCGGACCTTCACCCTGAATAAGAGCATATCTTATATGTTTCCCACACCCTGTACATACAGATTGCCCACATTAATCCAGACCCTCACCCTGAATAAGAGCATATCTTATATGTTTCCCACACCCTGTACATACAGATTGCCCACATTAATCCAGACCCTCACCCTGAATAAGAGCCTATCTTATATGTTTCCAACACCCTGTACATACAGATTGCCCACATTAATCCGGACCTTCACCCTGAATAAGAGCATATCTTATATGTTTCCCCCCTGTACATACAGATTGCTCACATTAATCCGGACCTTCACCCTGAATAAGAGCCTATCTTATATGTTTCCAACACCCTGTACATACAGATTGCTCACATTAATCCGGACCTTCACCCTGAATAAGAGTCTATCTTATATGTTTCCAACACCCTGTACATACTGATTACTCACATTAATCCGGACCTTCACCCTGAATAAAAGCCTATCTTATATGTTTCCCCCCTGTACATACAGATTGCTCACATTAATCCGGACTTTCACCCTGAATAAGAGCCTATCTTATATGTTTCCCCCCCTGTACATACAGATTGCTCACATTAATCCGGACCTTCACCCTGAATAAGAGCCTATCTTATATGTTTCCCACACCCTGTACATACAGATTGCCCACATTAATCCAGACCCTCACCCTGAATAAGAGCCTATCTTATATGTTTCCAACACCCTGTACATACAGATTGCCCACATTAATCCGGACCTTCACCCTGAATAAGAGCATATCTTATATGTTTCCCCCCTGTACATACAGATTGCTCACATTAATCCGGACCTTCACCCTGAATAAGAGCCTATCTTATATGTTTCCAACACCCTGTACATACAGATTGCTCACATTAATCCGGACCTTCACCCTGAATAAGAGTCTATCTTATATGTTTCCAACACCCTGTACATACAGATTGCTCACATTAATCCGGACCTTCACCCTGAATAAAAGCCTATCTTATATGTTTCCCCCCTGTACATACAGATTGCTCACATTAATCCGGACTTTCACCCTGAATAAGAGCCTATCTTATATGTTTCCCCCCCTGTACATACAGATTGCTCACATTAATCCGGACCTTCACCCTGAATAAGAGCCTATCTTATATGTTTCCCACACCCTGTACATACAGATTGCTCACATTAATCCGGACCTTCACCCTGAATAAGAGCCTATCTTATATGTTTCCCACACCCTGTACATACAGATTGCTCGCATTAATCCGGACCTTCACCCTGAATAAGAGCCTATCTTATATGTTTCCCACACCCTGTACATACAGATTCCTCACATTAAAATTACCCTACCTGTATCTACTGCATGTTATGAGCCTTTAAACATCCAAGATGGCTCATGAAGCATGGAACAAACAGGAAGTGTCGCACTGCATTCTGGGATTGCTGTCCTTTCCCTGACCCCAGCTCTGCTCAGTCTGAGCAAAGCACAGCTATAACCAGCCCCCCTGTACTTTATCCCGCTCTCCTCTTCTCAGTATGTGATGCTTCTGAGTCAAGATGGCGGCACCTGTATCCTAGAGTCCTGAACAGAGTTGCAGCCCAGTGGGGGGAAAGAATAATAAGTAAGTGACTAAAAGCTTAAAATATGTTCATTTTAGATGCTGGGAAATAGTTTTTTAAGGGTTTGGGCTTTTCATTGAATCATGCTGAAGGTCCAGTTTAACTCACCTCTTTGTCCTATGGCGCATGAGTGGCCACTCGTCCAATCAGCGAGCTCGGAGCCACTGACGTCACATCCTCTAAGGCCAGCGGCTCTGAGCGCGCTGGCGGCCGCATCCCCTGCTTCCCTTCTAACAGGGAGCGTGCCCACATCGGCCATTCACAAATGCCTGGCACCAGGGAATTCACAAATGCCTGGCGTGGGCCCTGCTAGAGGGATAGCCGGGATGCGTTCGCGGCTCGCGCATGCGCCGTTGGACCGGGAATCAAGGTAAGTGTATGGGGCGACCTGGGGGGTTACACACAGAGGGCATCTCGATTTTGGATGCCCTGGAGGGAATCGATTGGCTCGAGAATCGTATAGATTCCCAGGCTAATCGCGGTGGGTTTTGGTCCACATTAAGTTGAAAAAGCCACCGTAGATGACACCCAGTCCTTGTTTCCCTTCCCAGCCAACGGCAGTAAGATATGGGCGGGCAGCGTGGTGCTGACCAACGGCACGTTCCTCCGCGGGATGGTGCGGATCGGCACGGAGGAGATGCCCGCGGGCCGCTGGGGGGAGGAGCCGGCGGTCGGGCTTGCGCAGACTCTGGAGCGCCTGGGCTTTGCCGTCGGGCGTCTGAAGACCGGAACGCCTCCGCGCATCTCCAAGGACTCGGTGGACTTTAGTGCCTTGATACGGCAAGAGGCCGACAACCCGCCAGTGCCCTTCAGCTTCATGAATGACTGCGTCTGGATCAAGGTGAGAAGCCCCGATGAGGGTTAAAGGGGAGCTCCGCCTTTAAGGGCATGTTTTAGCTGTAGTGAGATTAGCGACTGTTGCTTTATATGATTTTACACCAATTAGGTTGGCCACTAGTGACTAGAGCAAGCTGTAGCCCTGTGCTGCCCCCTGCTGGCATGCTCTATGAAATACTCCAGCCAAAAAAACACTTAAAGCAGACCTAAAGTGGACCAAAACCCAGGATTTTGATTATCCTGGGTTTTGGTCCTTGCCCCCAATCGGGGGTGCCCCGCCGTGTGAAACCCCCCCAGGTCGCTTAAACCAACTCACCTCTTACCGGTCCTACGGCGCATGTGCTTGTCCAACCAGCACGCTCAGATCTGCTGACGTCACTTCGTCTAAGGCGAGCGGCTCCGAGCGCTAGCGACGCCCGCATCCCCCGCTTCCCTCTAACAGGGGGCGTGCCTGCGCCGGCCATTCACAAATGCCTGGTGTGGGCACGTGCCCTGCTAGAGGGATAGCGGGAATGCGCCATTGGACCGGGAAAGAAGGTAAGTGTATGGGCGATCTGGGGGGTTTCACACAGCGGGGCATTTTTATGCCCCAGGGGAGGGAAACGATCACCTTGGGTTTTGGTCCACTTTAAGGGCATGTTTTAGCTGTAGTGAGATTAGCGACTGTTGGCCACTTTGTGGTGTTAGTGACTAGAGCAAGCTGTAGCCCTGTGCTGCCCCCTGCTGGCATGCTCTATGAAATACTGCAGCCAAAAGAACACTTAAAATGGACCTAAACCCATGCCGATCAGCCCAGTAATCTATAAGGTTCCCGGGCCAATCGATTCCCTCCCCCCTGGGCATTCAAAATCGGGATGCCCCGGTGTGTGACCCCCCCCCCAAGTCGCCTCATACACTTACCTTGTTTCCTGGTCCAGCGGCGCATGCGCGCACCACTGCCGCATCCCCACTATCCTTCTAGCATGGCACGTGCCCGCGCTAGGCATTTGTGAACGGCCACCACGGACACTCTCCCTGTTACAGGGTAGCAGGGATGTGGCTGCCGGCGCCTTCGGTTGGACTTGGCTGGAGCCGAGTCCTTAGCTAAGCCTAGGCGAATTCGTGTCAGCGCAGCCAAGTTCACTGATTGGACCGGAGGCTGCGCATACGCTGTATGACTGGGGAAAGGTGAGTTGAAGTGGGTGACCTCGGGCTTTCACACAGTGGGGCATTCCGCCTCGGGGATGAGGACCAAAACCCGGTATAATCAAACGCCTTGGGTTTGGTCCACTTTAAAGAGCAGTCCAGGCTGTAAAAAATGAAATAAAATAAAGGGCACCTACCTGCCAAACAACAGGCTTGATCCAAGTCTGAGTCCAGGGGGGTGACGACCGGCAGCGGGGAGGCTCAGTGAAGAGCACTGTTGGCACTGATGCAGACAATATTGGAACCAGAGGGCTTCAGCCCGCAGGACTCCACAGGATCTAGCCTGCAGGCTTGGCAGGTAAGTGCCCTTTCTCGTATTCTGTGCTGTCTGGAACAAAATCCTGAGCGGCTAGCCCTGGAATCTTTTAGATTCCAAGGTCAGCTGCTGGCCTCTCCCTGGGGAATCCTGTTTTGGGATGCCCCACTGTGTGAAACCCCTCAGATCACCCATAATAGCTCCCTCTTTCTGGTCCAAAGGAGGGGTGGCAGCCACTCAGACCATTTTATAACTAACCTGGGAGGTGCATGTGAGCAGGGCAATTAGGATACAAAAGTCTTAAAGGAGCCACAGCACTCAACCCTGTTAGCTTGCAGACAACCTAAAATCTGTCTCTAAATCTGGTTAGAAACAGAGGACTCGGTCACACACATCTGCAGAAGTAGCTGAAGCTGCACCACCAAGCGCAAGGTGCCTTTGTGAGGTACAGTCCTAACTCTAATCTCTGAGAGCCCCATTTGGGACATACAATGCAATAGATAAATTGGGGGCAGGCTTACCTGAGGTTGCCCTATAACCTCGAGTGCAAGCCATAGGGTGGAAGGGTCGAAGACCCCGCAGTACAGCCTAGACCCCCACACCCATGTGCTTGCACAAATTCAAAAGAAACAAAGGAAAGATGGCAGCCTTCCCGGTCTAACAGTGCATGCGCAGGACCATTCTCGTCCAATCAGAGCTGTTTGCCATTGGTTGTTTTCAATAGCGAGCATAAGCGTCCGCATCCCTCGCGCCTTCAGGCTGTGCACATGCCCCCCATCCATTCAGATCTGGGGCAGGAGCGCATGCACCACTGGGGATACACACGCTTTCACCCACTGAAGCCAATCAGAGCTGTTTGTCGAATGACATAGTCATGTCAAACGGCTTTGATTGGACGAGAGCCCGCGCATACACTGTTGGACCAGGAAGAGGTGAGTTATGGGCAATCTGGGGGGTTTTCAAAAACTGTATTCCCCCAGGGAATGGAACAAGACCCAGTATAGTGAAAATTCTAGGTTTAATCTCTCTTTATTAACTGTTTTAACAGGGGAAACAACACATACACAAGATATCCAATAATATAGCCATATATGGAGATGTGTAATGTATACAGGGAATATGCAAAAAAAAAAGGAAAAATAAGGGGAGTAAGAAAATCCCCAAACCCCTCGCCCATCCCAGCATGCCTACGGGTGTGGTGGTGATGACTCCCCCCCCCCCCCGCCCGCCTCCAACAAGAGGCGCTGACGGGGGCAGAAGCCAAACCCACCAGCCAGATATATTTGCCTCCCGTGCCCCACCGTGCGCAAAAAGTATATGATATGGGCGGATCTATTGCTTATTCACCCATTCCTTTTGTGGAGGGTAATAGCTGAGCACAGAATGCGAGTAGCACGGAGGAAGGAGAGCACGACAATATCCCCTCTTAATACAACAGCACACCGTGCCTCACCCCCCCCCCCCCCGCCATAGGGCGACCAGTTTTGGCCCCGTGGTTCGCTAACCCGCCCAATCAACTCCCACGGGGGCCTGCCAACCCCCCTGGCCCGCAAAGCACTACCAATGGCACTGGGCACACCGGAGGGGAAGGCACGGGGGATGGGGGCCACAGCTAAACCTCTGCACAGAGAGGAGGAGGGGGGAAAGCGAATCGGACGGTCTGTAAGGTGTGGGATAGGGTGAGGTAGGCGGGGGACACGGAGGGAAAAGGAAAAAAAAAAAAAAAGGAAGAGGGGGAGGGACAGAGGAGGGAGGGTATAGAAGGGGAGAAGAAGGGGGGCTCTTATGGGGCAAAGGGGGGCAGGCAAGGAGAAGAAGAGCGGCCCCAGCCCCCCACCCCCGCAAGGCCAGGAGGCGTCATCTCACCCACCCGGTCCCCCAATGGAGAAAATTCAATTTTTTTTTCTACTTTATGGTAAGCAAGATCAAGGAGAGTGTCGGACAGTAAGGCCGGGTGCGGCATCCCTTGCCTCCCCATTCTGGCGTCCAGACTTACAGGGAGGAACAGCTTTAGTAAATAAACTACAGTATAATAATATTAAGTTGCAAGAAATCAGGAAGAGAGGGAATTAAAAGGGACAGTCCAATCCAAATAACTCTTGTGTTTTTTTGAAGGTAGCCATAATGGGCTGCCGGCCCGTTGTCTTTTATTGAAATGTATGAGACTCCCCCCTTCTCTCAGTAAAGGTCAATGGGGCAGCAGCTGCAGTAATCCCATAATGGCTGCCCCCATAAACCACAAGAGTTATTTAGACTGTAAAGTCCCTATAAATAAACATCGATCATTTACCTACCTATAGATCTCCCTTACCATCATTTGTTTTTTAATTAGCCTGAAGATCAGTTGCCGTGTCACCTCACCTTTACCACGCCGGCAGTGGAGCAGATCATTCAGGAGAACTTACATCTGAGTAATCATGTTAAGGAGACCAGTGCAGGCCCCAGGTAAGAGCGCAGCCTATATTCATCACACTGCTGCCCTCCTCCCTTCCTGTGTCCTCATGCTGATTGGCTGATCTTCCTTTCTCCAGGTACTGCCCTTCCATCGAGTCCAAGGTGCTGCGATTCCCCGGCAGGAGGCACCAGGTCTGGCTGGAGCCGGAGGGGGCAGATTCAGACGTCATCTACCCCCAGGGGCTGTCCGTCACCCTGCCGGCCGAGGCTCAGGAGAGGCTTTTAAAGCAGATCCCCGGTCTGGAGAACGTTCACATGCTCCGCCCAGGTCAAGCTTCCATATATAATAACGATAGAAATATTTATGTAGTGCCGACATGTATTTGTGCAGCTAAAGAAGCTGAATGAGAGCTTAGGCACAAATGCAATCGGCACTCCCTGCATTCCTCTTTCGCTGTGCGTGCCCCCCCAGCCATTCAGGTATGGCGCGCTCACATACTTAGTTGACCATTTGCCAGGACAGTCCCTTTATTTGCCTTCAGATGTCTTCAGAGTTTGTCACCCTCTGTTGCCAGGCCATTTTTCAGCATTTTGCGCTATATATGTTTAACCCTTTTAGTGCCAGCTACATGAGTCTCACGTAGCTGCCTCTACCGTTAAAGCGTAACTTCAGTCAAAGTATAACCCCCCCCCCCCGTCCTGCCACCCTACCCTGGCGCTGGGGACGGACGGAGGGGTTACAAAGCAATAACCTTTACCTTCTCAACGCTCCAGTGCTGCTCCTCCCGAGCCCGTGTGGCAACCGAAGGTAAAGAAAAAAAGCCACATCCCCGGGTCTGCATGCGCTCCAGCCGCCTGTTCAATTGAATGGGGATGAGGCTCTGTCTTTTCGTCAAAAATGGCGGCACCTAGGAACCCGTAGCATGGGGCTGGCCATGGAGAAGGCAAGGGTTTTTGCTTTGTAAACCCCCTGTCCTGCCTTAGTGTCAGGGTGGGGAAGGTATGCTTTATGTGCTGACATTTGTCCATATTTTAAAAAGAAATTAAAAAAGATATAAACTTCCGCTCCGATCCATCCCTCGGGGGGGTCTTCTCTACACCCAGGGGGCCTCTGATTCCCCCCCCCCTGCTTCTGCCTCCACTTCCTGCCGCCCCTATCCCTACTTTTAGAGACGAGGCGGATTACGTCCTCCTGCTCCGATGCTGACAGTCCTCAGATGCTGGTAGAGATCGGCGCAGGGCACTCCGATCCTCTGCCCCCCCCCCCCCCCCCCCCCACCAAGCGTTCACTGCATTTTTTTTATTAAAATAAGTTTGAAAATTATAATTATTCTAAGCATACAGCACGTCCTGCTCCAGACATATTCATAACGTATGGGTATACCTCCGCCCTGCGCCGTGCACTGCAGGTCATGAAGAAAACAAGCTCCTCCCGGCCCTACATATACCGGAGGACCTCCCACAATCCCCAGATTTCTCTGCAGTGCTGAAACTGCGAAGACATGAAGTATCACGCTCTCGCAGGCGAGCGGGGCTTGACAGCCCGAGGCCCTGCGTGACTATTCCCACCAGTCCTTTTTTCAAATCACATTGCCTCCCAGCCTGGGCTGCGTGGGTCGGGTGAAGGTAGGCAGCACCTGGTGTGCTTACGGAGCTAGACTCCACCGCAATTCCATAGTCATAGGCTAGGCGGTTTAGGCTGATGGTGAGCCTCCAAGGGATGCCCCTCCCGCATTATTGTCCCGTACCCCGCTTAGTGCTGGTCCCTTTTATCGGGTCGCCATTCTCCTTCTTTTCCCCGTCCACTTAGGGGGAAAAGATAGGGGGGGGGGGAGGGTACGCGTGTGGCGGTCCCTGTGTACCGGTGTGTCACGCTTCTATTCTGCCCTTTATTAGAACAGAGATGTCAGAGCCGCGCTGTTGCTCCTTATTTCGGTTGCCGCTGTGTGTTTTTTACTTGATTGCCACATAATATTGTTGCCGCGGTGCCCGCGCTTTTTGTCGGTGTCCGCTCTCTGGTATGTGTTAGGCCTGCTGGTTGCATCCTTGCCTTATTTTTTACCTCAGAGCTTTGCGCTCTTTAGAATGGGTGGGGCCCTAGTTCTGCGCGCTTCGCGTCACGGCGGAGTATTTAGCCCGCCCTTCAAGCTTCGTCGGGCGCCATTTTGGTTAGCTTCACGCGCACGCGTCGTGGCGGTCTCCTCCACTTGAGCTATAAGTGCCCTTGCGGGCGAATCCCTCTGATTATTGTCTGTCCATCTGCGCATGTTCCTGACATCTCTTTCCCATTGTGTCTTTCAGACGCTGAGTTCCCGGTGGCATCTCCCGGCCTCATATCCATATATATCTATATACCTATTCATATATTTACAATATACGTATACATTGCTATACTCATACGTATAAGGAGCGGGCCTTCCCCAAATCTCCCACATTGATCAGCGGGTAGTTGGGGCATCCAGGGTTGCTTACTGCATAAATCCCTATTGACATCCTATCTTTAAGCAATCACCATATGGAGGCATCTCAGGATTGTGTTTCCGGGGTCCCTCTGGGACAGGACCGGCTGTGTATATCGTGCGGTCTCCCCCATGCTGAGGCGGACGGGGCACGGGTCTGCACGTCATGTTCTGAACAGACGCTGGAATTGCGAGCGACGCTTGCGGTTGTACCTCGCTCCTTCTCTCCCCTTTCCCCTTCCCCAAACCTCGCTCCTGTTGAGTCTTGTACAAGTGACGAGTTACAAATAGATACCTCTCATAGACGGCCCACGCTTGTCCAGATTGTTGAAGGTTTGTCCGGCCGGATGGGTCCAGATAGACAACGGCCTTGGACTCCCGCGGCTTCGGCCTGTGCTTTGGGCTCTGAGGAGTCCTTTTCTACACGTGCTAGCGCCACGTCGGAAGAAGGGGACCTGTTCTCTGACCTAGGTTCCTCTGACAAGAGACCGAGGGGTCAGGATGATGCTGGTCAGGACGACTGGGACCAGCTTGATATTGGCGGGATGTTACTCAGGATTTTTAATGTATTGTCCATTTCGCCTCCCGGTGCAGTCTCCAGGCCGAGAGGGGGGCGCTTTCATACTGCGCCGGCGTGCTTGGAATTTCTCGAGCAGGCTCACTTCCATGCTCTTGTACTTAAAGAGTGGGAATGTCCCGCTGCTCTTCAAAAGCCCCCGGAGGACTGGGTTTGGAAATATCCTTTCCCCCCCCGAGATGGTAGATATTTGGTCCTCGCCCCCTCTAGTGGACGCTCCGATTATTGGGGTTCCTAACCCCCCCTTCCTTACAGCTCCGGCTTACAGCTCCCTGCGGGACGCCGAGGATCGGCGCATTGATAGGCTTGCTTCCCACGCCTTTGCCTGTGCTGGCACGGCGCTGCGCCCTGTCTGTGCC
Organism: Gastrophryne carolinensis; assembly: GCA_027917425.1. Taxonomy (NCBI): domain Eukaryota; kingdom Metazoa; phylum Chordata; class Amphibia; order Anura; family Microhylidae; genus Gastrophryne; species Gastrophryne carolinensis. The sequence continues at coordinate 24,800,648 of CM051240.1, forward strand.
GCGGCAGTGGCCGCTAAGACTCTTATAAGAAAGATGCTGGAGCATCAGCCTGAAGATTTACCCTGGAAGGTGTTTTACACTCTCTCTAGCTGCGATATTTTTGTTAAATGTATCCTTTTGGCTCTGGATGACACCATCAAAATGTGTGCGAGGACTTCTGCCCAAGTGGTAGCTATACGTCGCCTGCTCTGGCTTCGTCAGTGGGGGGCAGACGATGACGCTAAAAGGACCTTGACGGGGCTTCCCTTTAGAGGGCATCGCCTGTTTGGGGCCCGTCTGGACTTATTTGAGAAACAGGACAGTCCACCCAGTCAGAGGCGGCCGTTGCGCCCCCCGCGGAGCAGGGATACCCCTCCTCCTCCATATCATACTGTTAAGCAGGAACCGGGGATGCCCCCTGCAGGGTCTGGTTCGGTATCCTGTCCCAGGAGTGACGTTCAATGCCCGGGGCCCTCCGGTCGGGCTGAGCCCTTTTCCTTCCCTGAAAACCCTCATGCATGATGGGACGCCCTCACCCACCTGGGTGAGGGGATGGCCACAGCACCTTACTCCTATCAGGAGGCATACTGCCTCGTTCTAGTGGCTTTAGGAGATAGTTCCTCCAGATATGGAATAGTGTTTGCTGGGTGGTCCTTCCCTGAATCGGTCAGGAGGACTATGGTTCTATGCCTTTCTTCAGGTATGGGTGCAGGCTTAACTGGGCCTGTCAGGTATGGCTTCCTCGCAGAACGCCATATTATATAGGAACTGGGGCCCCTGAGCAGGTCTGTTCCTTCCTCCCTTCAAGGATGAGGGAGTCTATATGCCTAGCCCCTAGGGGGGCGTGGCATCTGTATCCATAAGCATTCAGCCTGGCGCCCTTGTCAGGGCTGTCTGTGCCCCATGCTCCAGGGGTCCTCTGGCCGCTGGTGGCATGTTCAGATTTTTTTCTAGACTTCAAGGAGTCTTCTGGATATTGAGCCCACTACTGCTGAGTATTGGTGATCACTGACTCCGTTGGAGCTTAGGCGGAGCCCCCTGTTGCGCCCTTGTACGCGCTAGGCTCTAGAAGGTTGTGATGTCTCACACAGCACCAGGGGGCATCTACCAGGGGACCTATCAGGCCCTCCTGTTCCTTCACGAAAGCAGTTGTGGGATGGAACTTGGCAAACCTGGGCTCTACTCTGCACCATCCTCTAGTCCCTGGGTGTGCCTGGATTGGGTTTAACCTAGTGTCTTTCTTCCTTGGCTATAAGAATTTTACCGGTATGAGGCCTCCGGTCCTCCGTCCTGTATAGTTATTTCTCCAGACAGAATTGCTTCTGGTGCGCTAGTTGGCGGATAGTCCTTTGACATCACTTGCCTCTGTGATCTTTGGGCTCTGAGGCGCCTTAGCCATTAGATCTGGATGAGGAGTTTGCACCCTGGGTCTAGGTCTGCTTACCTTACTCCTAGTGGAGGCGGGTATTCTTCTACTGGTTACTCGAGAGTACCGTGGGGGAGCATTCCATACCTTTTTGTTTTTGCCTGTTTGGTTACCATGGTACCTAATCTGGCAGGATGACCAAGGGGGCTTATTCTTCTGAAACCCCTAGGGGTTTCCTAGGCAGGGAACTCGAAGGTTCTGGTTCCTAAGTGAATTTTTGGTCATAATGAGCATTTAGTGGGTCCTAGTTGGGGACTACTCCTTCTTAGTACCTGTCCATTGGCTGACAGTTGATAGGACAGTGATTCTCCTTGTTCCTGTGGAATTCTTGGGCCTGGATCTATTCCAGGGGAACCCTGATTCCTTGGGGGACTTAATATTCCTTGTCCTTCCTGTAGTATCCCTCCAGTGGGAGGTTCTCTGTTGTGCCTCTGTGCTCAGACTGGCAGGGTTCTGTGGGACTCCGTCTCTATCGCAGGGTTCTACCCCTGTTATTGGCCAGATTGGTCTGCCCTGGTTGGGGTTAGTGGTTCTGGCTGGATAGTTTACTTGAAAGTCGTTATCCCCTTGCCCTACCGGGCGTGGGGAGAGCTTGCGCTAGTCTCTGATGGCAAGCAGCACCTTATGCTAGGGGCCTGGGTGGCCCAGTGGGGTGTTGGTTCTCAGGGAGGTCTGCTGAGAACAGTAGGACTGTATGTTCCCTCATGAGGACTATTTTCTTAAGTAGTAAGGTGCCTTTTCTTTAGGCCTACTTTAGCGTTGGCAGGATCTTGTGCTTATCCTGTTGGATATGACAGATCTCGGGGCGTCTTGTTCTTTGGAGGCTCTGGACTTGTTCTTCCTCTTTATTTTCTTCCTTCTGCCATGCTAGGTTAGGTTATGTTGTACCCATGCTTTTTCGCTGGGTCTAAGCTCCTTCCCTTGCGGGACGATATCTGATCCTGGGATTAGGGTCCTATAAGCAGTGTTTGGTATTGGCTCACGACTTGACTCGGTCTAGGGTTGGGGCCTGCCCTGTTCTTTATTGCAAGACCTGATCCAATCTTTTGTTTGCATTCTTCAGGGCCTGCTCAGGTGCATTCCTGGGGGATTCCTAGTTCCCCTTTTTAGGGGATGACTTATTCTGATGCCCTACTAAGGGTTCCCATGGGTCTTAGTCAGGTCCTTGTTTGACCTGCTCCTTCCATCATGTTGCTCTTCTGGGGAGGTTTCTCCAGTCAGAGGTGTGCCATAAGGAACGGCACTATTGGCGGTCCTAGTCATTATATATATTTTTATATATATTTTTATATAATATATATATACCTTGGGTATAGCTGTATACCATGAGGTTAGGGTACCCGCCTTACACCAAGTGGATCCAGGCGATTTTTCGTTCCCTTCTGCCTTGGCCGGATCCTCTGGTCTCTGGGCTATTGTCAAATTACTATGAGATAAAAGGGATCTGTGCCCCTCTACTGGGGTTAGAGATCTGCCGGAACTGTCTTGTCCCTTATAGGGATCTTATCCTTTGGGGCCTACCGGTGTCCCCTTTTTGAAGTGCCGGATTGATTGCTTCCATGGGCTAAGGGCCCTCTGGTTTGGTCCTATTCTGTTGGCCTGTAGTACTCTTTCGGCTTCTGCCGAGTATTGTTGTTAGCACTACTGCTGGTTCCATCTGCGACCTGGACATTTTTGAGTTGCCATGGCTATCCTCTCTTGTAGTAGCATGGTTAGGCAGTTACTTTGGCCTATTCTTTTAGGGAATGATTTCTCCTCCCTATTGCTTTTCGTTCTCTTACTATTAGTGCTTGGCTTGGCCCTTTAGCACTATGTTCTGGTGAACAAGCTGGCTAGTCCGCTGCTTGTGTTCAGTTCTCCCTTTACAAGGTTCAAGGGTTGAGGTTAGAGCATCGCTCTCGTTGTTAATAGCATGGTCAGGGGTGACAGCGCTTTACTGTTGGCTGTGCCTTCTCACGGGGATCCCACCCTATTTATGGACACTGCTATTGGATGTCCCATACGTTATGAATATGTCTGGAGCAGGACGTGCTGTATGCTTAGAATAATACAATTCTGTGAGAATCTCACCTGTAGAATTGGTATTATATGCATACAGCATGTCCTGCTCCACCCCACCCTGGTTTCACTTGTTCTGGATCCCCTGTATGGTGATTGTAATCACTTGGCGTTATTGCCAGATATTCTGAGTGGTTTGTTTCTCCTGGCTTCTCTTCTCACTGCTTTTCAATGCTGGAGATTGTGGGAGGTCCTCCGGTATATGTAGGGCCGGGAGGAGCTTGTTTTCTTCATGATCTGCAGTGCACGGCGCTGAAGGCGGAGGTATACCCATACGTTATGAATATGTCTGGAACAGGACGTGCTGTATGCATATAATACCAATTCTACAGGTGAGATTCTCACAGAATTTTATTTTTTAACATTTTATTCAAAATTAAAATGATAGCATGTAAAAAAAAAATACAAACAAGACATTTCATGTTAAAGTTCTAACTCTGCAGAAAAAAAACATAATATTTTCCTGGAAATCCCTCAAAAGTCCTGAAAAAATCACACTTAAACATCTGAATTGGGATCCCCCCAGGGCAAGAGGAGACCACCAGATGCTGGATCCCGCAAACCAAAATTCACATTCCTGGCACTTAAAGTGGACCAACACCCTGCCTGATCGGCCCGAGGATCTATAAGATCCAATCCCTCCCCGCGGGGCACCCAAAATCGTGATGCCCCGCTGTGTGAAACCCCCCAGGACGCCCGTAAACCTTACCTGAATCCGGTCCAACGGCGCAGGCCGCGGTCTCATCTTGCGCTTCTCTCTAGCAGGGCGCGTGCCCGCGCCGGTGCTCTCTGTTAGAGGGAAGCGCGAGATGTGGCCTCGGGGAAGTGGACCAAAACCCAGGATAGTCAAAGTCCTGGCTGTTGGTCCACTTTAACGGTAGAGAGAGGCAGCCACATGAATTTTACATGCTTGCCATTATTTCAAGGGTTAAAGCGGACCAAAACCCAAGTTTTTAATTCAGTTGAGTTTTTTTAATTGGCATTCGCTTTACAAAATGATACCAGTCTAGTCTGGTTATTGAGTGACCCGGGGCCTAGGCTCACTCTCCTCTCGTCCTATTTGCAGGGTACGGTGTGCAGTATGATTTTATGGACCCCAGGCAACTCCGATCCTCTCTGGAGACATTCATAGTTCAGAGGCTTTTCCTGGCCGGACAGATTAATGGCACAACCGGATATGAGGAGGCTGCTGCTCAGGTAGGCAAGACATCCCCTCCTCCTTTTTTTTCTTTGCTTTTTAAAAGGGCCACTACTTACTGTAAAGGGGGAGTGCAATTTGATTCAGGTTCTCTTGATGATCGGTCCGCCCTCCTTTGCTGCCTACCGCTTTCCTAGTAAAGTACAAGAGCAGAGCACAAGATCATAAATAACCGTGGTCTCCAAATTATATTAAAGTGGACCAACAGTCAAAAATTATTTAAATCAGGCCTTACCTTTTTCTAACGCCTGCTGGGGTACATTTTAAAAACAAGATGGCTGCTCATGGGCTTGCAGGCCTCCTGCAAACAGGAAGTCATGCTGGGCTTCCTGTTACTGTGCATTTCAGTTATGTCAGTTGGAAGAGGAAGCTCCAAAATGGCCGCTACCTTTAATTTCCAACTGTACCACGCTGTTGGTCCGATTTAATGTAGGTGTCGCTAAAATATAATCTAACATCAACTGAAAGAAATAAAGCAAAAGTGTATTAGAGCATTTCAATGACAAAGGATTATAAACACACATAATATAGACCAGGGGTTCTCAAACTTTTTACCCCAGGTACCCCCCTGGAGACAAGAAGTTGTAATGGAGTACCCCCAAGGAGGGCATCAATTATAACCCTTACCAAAATAACCTCTTAGCACTTTTAAAGCAATAAGGAATAATGTTTTACTGTTAAAGTAATATACCAGACCTATCAGAACCCTGCTGTTGGTGCATCTTCAAACATCCGCACGTACCCCCTGGGGTATGCGTGCCCCAGGTTGAAAGCCAGTGATATAGACAACAGGCACCCTCCGCTATCTGGTCATAAATTATGATGCGTGAATGCACTGGATTTTCTCTCCCCTCTGGTGTTCCTCTCTGGCAGGACATCCCAATTTGTTTATCCCCAGTGATCCCACAATGCAGCCTATCAGCACGTGATGGTCCTTTAAAGGGCGGATTAAAACAGGCATGGGGGCATCCAGAATTCTGGACCCCCCCACGCATCTCCCCCCAGAATGCCCATTATTCCTACTTGTCCCTTGATCCTCTGCCGGGAATTTGCCCAGTGATTGGCCGCCAGGCGGTCACATGGGCGGGGCCTTTCGGCATCTGGAACTGACATCTGGGGGGGGGGTGATGCGCAAGACAGGGGCTCCAGCATTCTGGGTGCCTCCCCCATGTGGCGTTTAGTGGACCAACACCCGTTAGCCAGTGAATGGGTGTTGGTCTGCTTTAAGGGCTTAAGTCCTCTTTAAAGTAGACCTTTAAAGTAGACACTTCCTGGGGCATCCTGGTTTGTGAGACCCCACAGATTCACCATAATCTTACCTCGATCACACGGTACATGTGGTCCCCCCATCTGCACACCCTCTTCATTGGACAGACTGAAAGAGGAGCAACACCCCCCTCAAGTCCCCTTGGGGGGGGGGGGTTAATCTTATTATGGGGCATTGCAAATTTGTATGCCCTGCCGTTTGAAATCCCCCAGATCATGAGCCTTCGCGGAATCCCCATTGCACCTCTAGCTAGATGCGCACCCGTGCCAGGCCTCTCTGACTTGCTGGTGGGGCAGGGATGCGGCCGGCGGCACTCACTGCATTCAGATATCCTTTGCCGCTCAGTGAACTCCACTGATTGGCTGAGCATTCTGTGCCCCACCAGAGAGGAGCAATATGCAAGTTCTAATGTTGCTCCTGTTTAAATAGCTGGCAGAGTGGAGAGACTGATGCCGCCAGGTGCTGGAGCTGGAGGGTGAGCTTTCATCCTGTGCTGGTCTGCTTTAAGAAAATATTTTCTTTACTACACTACTACTGAATGTCTTTTTTTTAATTTTTTTTTTACCTCCCAGGGGATCATCGCTGGCATGAACGCCGCCCTCAGAGTGAAAGGTCGTCCGGCATTCACAGTGAGCCGGACGGAGGGGTACATCGGGGTCTTAATTGATGACCTGACCACCCGGGGAACGCGGGAGCCATACCGCATGTTCACCAGCCGGGCAGAGTTCCGCATGTCTCTGCGGCCGGACAACGCCGATACTCGCCTCACTCTTAGAGGTAAGGGCAGCCCTTGTTTTCTGGATGAGGACAGCTTTACTGGTTGTAATGAATGGAGCTGCCATCCCTTTACTGGCTGTGTCACGTGTTACTCACTTTGTAAAGCTCCAACAAAAGGGCCTGGCACAAGCATCAGCTTTGCTGGTGTATTCGGTGAGGTTGACTACTTTCTTGCCATGGCTTGTGACCCCAGTAACCTAAAAAATCAGACCAGGACTTGACAGGCCCTGACTTCCAGCCCATGAGCTCTTAGTCCCGCCCTTGAGGAGCTTCTCAGCCAATTAATGAGTGTGTCTCTCAGCTGATGCTATAGCATTGCAGGAGCAGTTCATGGGCAGGGGTGGATATGTGATGGTGCAGAAGCTTTAGTATTGTAGAGGTAAATACTTTTGCAGGTGGGGTATGGCCCACACAGTCGTGATACTGTGGCTATTGTATTGCTGGGGTGTCTTGGCTGGGGGTTGTGGTATGAGGGAGGGTGCCCTTGGGAACCAGGAAGTAAAAGGTGGTGTGGGCTGTAGTGGGATAGGCTGCACCCAACCCAATTTGCCCTAAAGCAGTGCAGCCCACCAGTGATGCTCCCTATGGCCAATCTGTGGGTTTAAAGTCCCTTTTCAGGCATTAGAAAAAAAAAAGTCTATACCCACCTTTTGTCCCCCGCAGCTCCTCCATACAGTGGTGATATCTTCATACTTACTGATGAGCGAGATCCATTCTTTGTAATGGAAGGTACAGGCTGAACCCGATTCTCCATGCCCCCTCCATTGAAATGGATGGAATTGGTGTGTGGGGCAGAAGCAAGGCCCCACAGATGCCGCTGTGCAAGGCAGCCGGCGCTGGGAGGCTTAATCGCTGGATTCGCCAGTTAGTATAAAGATGCTGGCGCTGGATGAAGAAGCTGTGGGGGAACACTGGCCCCACACAGAGAACACTGCGGGGGACAAAAGGTCAGTATAGGCCTTTTTTGGTTTTAGCCTAGATAATCCTTTGGCTCATTGGCCCTTGGTTTTAGTGAGGGATTATAAGCAGCAGGCAGCATAGTGAAGCTATTCTGACAAACCATCCTATCTTCTGCCAACATGAAGATATGTAAGGTGTCATCTTTGGTCACCCTGACTGCCATTTTTTTTTTTAACTATATGAACTGTGTGACAGCTTCCTCCATTCTGCCATCAGTCCACATAACACCAACATAACACCACATAACTCGGGGGGGCTCACCCAGAAATTCTCTGTCACCATGCTGCTAGCAGTGCCAGGGGCCCGGCGTGGACCTTTCCAACCGCAGGGGGCTTATGGCGAGGCTGCTGAAGACTGAGCGACCTCAGGGCTGCTGAAGAATTCAGCCTGGGACTGAGCGACCTCAGGGCCGACGGTGCTAATACCGGAGGGCAGGACTTGGTGGCATCGAGTCTTTGAGCTACCAGATAAGTTCCATTTATTATTCTAAGTGTGCCATACACTCCACTTCGATCTTCATGACATCTGGGTAATCTCCAGTAGAGGGCGAACTTCTGCAGAGATGAATATGCAAAAAAGAAAGCCCCTCCCGGTCCATATATACCTGGGACCTCCCACCAATTTCCCAGTTCCTTCTCTGCAGGAAAGCCGACAAGACAGAAGATGAAGACTTCTTTTACTTGCAGGTAAGCCGGGCTTGCGCCCGGCCGTTTATTATCCCTATTACTGCCAGGACCCTTTTTAAATTGCCCCTAATTGAGCCTCCCAGCTTAGGCTGTGGGTCCTGGTGAGGGTAGGAGCACCCTATGGGTGCGGAAGGAGCTTTGCTTCACCGTGAGACCTCATTATGGGGTAGGCAGTTATCCAGGTTTTTGGTGATCCTGGTGCAGGATGCCCCGTCTCTACATGCCTAGGGCCTTATAATGGCCGCGTTCCCACTCCTCCTTCCGGGTCCCTTACTTCCCTCTGGGGGGGGGGGGGGGGCTGGCGAGCCGTCATCCTCGGCCTCTCCCTTTTTCATTTGTTAATATTTATATATGAGTGTATGTGTTTTGGTGTTCACTTTACTTTGTGTTCTGTGTGTGTGTGGATCTCCTGGAAGTATCCCTGGATGAATTGGTGCATGGTGCTTTCTAGCCTGTGGTGGTTTTCCTGTTAGCCTGGGGAGCTTCTCTCCCTCAGGCTGTGTTAAGAAAAGGGGGCGGGGCCGGGCGCGCGGCCGCGGTAGCCCCGCCCCCTTCGCTCGGCGCGTTTTGCTGCCCAGATCCACGCTGCTGGGAGGGGGGTGGGGCCGGAAAAGCACGCCTTCGGCGCTGGCCCGCCCCCCTTCTCTTCTCTTCCTGCTTCTCGGCTTCTCCTCAGATCGGGGGCCATTTTTGCTGCCTTGCTGCGGTTGCTGCTGCTGTTCTTGGGGACAGGTAGGGGCCTGTTGGCCACCTTTTGTCACTTGGGGGTCCCTCTCTGGTGGGGGGGGGCCCTGTGGTGCTGGTTTTTGGCAGGTTTTGCCTTTTATCTATTTAATTATTTAATAAAAAAAAATATATATATATATTTGCTGTATAGTAATTGATATGCCTTATTGTGTGTTGCAGATTGCTTCATTATTGTGCATGTTAAGGGGTTCCTCCTGGCCCTGGGGTCCCTAGTGTAAATTTGATCACCTCAAATCCTTCCACCGGGACTTTTAAGGGGCATCCCGGGCTGCTTAGGCGTAAATTCCCTGCGGTCTTACGACTGACCACAAAAATCACCATATGGAGGCTCCGCAAGATACTGGGCTTGGGCTCCCTCTGGGACAATCCGGGCCATGTGTGGGGTGTGGGGTATTCCTTACGGGGGAGAATGTGCTGATCTGTATACCATGTGCACAAAAGGCCATAACGCGGCAGTCCGGTACCCAGCCTTGTGGGTCGGCTCCTCCCGCTTCATCGCCTTCCCCTCCCCGCCTTATCCGTACCCCAAGTGACATTGGTGCCAGCGGGAAGTCGCACTCTGATGTTTGTGCTAGGTTGGCAGCATCGAGAAATGTATTGCTAGCACGGTGGGCAAGAAGGCCCAGGCTAAAAAGAGACATTTGTCGTCGGCCCAGCCCTTGGGGGATGTTGACGACGATTCCGTTGTCAGATTATTCCCCGTTAGGGGAATTGTATGAGGAAACAGAGGCTGACTATGTTCAGTCTGGTGATGCCGATGTCGGGCAGGCGCTGGGGGATGCCGTAGATACGGCCACTGTTTTGTCACATCTATTGGAGGTGTTGGATATTGAACCGCCTGAGGCGCCTCCTCTCAAGAAGGGGGAATTTTTTGGGGTCCGCAAGCCCCGTCTGGAATTCCCTACCCAGGGTCACTTTGATGCGCTGATCCTTAGAGAATGGGAGAGGCCCATTTGGCTTCTGGTGCTCCTCAGGGATGGGATAAGAAGTATCCTTTCCCGGTGGAGGTGGTTAAGCGTTGGTCTTCTCCTCCCGAGGTCGATGCGCCAGTTTTAGGTTTGACCAACTCTTCTGTGCTGAACACCCCTGACGCCACTTCCCTTAAGGATGGCGAGGATAAGCGCCTTGATCAGATGGCGTGCCACGCATTTGCCAGCGTGGACTCGGCCCTGCGGCCTGTTTGTGCATCTGCCCTAGTGTCGCTTGCTACCAGGTCTCTTATCAGGGACTGGCTGAATGACGCTCAGTTTGATCCGGCTAGCGCTGAGTTCGCTACCCTTAAGAGATGTGAATTGTTAATGGATTTTGTCTTGGCTGCTATGGAAGATTCTATTGTCGTGTGTAGTAGGACTTCAGCCTTATTGGTGGCTATGCACAGATCGGTCTGGCTCCGCAAGTGGACGGCGGACTTTGGGGCCAAGAAGTCGCTCACAGCTCTTCCCTTCTTGGGTACGCGACTGTTTGTAGATAAATTGGATGCTGTTGCTAAAGGAGGTAAGTTACCTCAGCGGAAGAAACAGAGCCGTCCCTTTCGGGGGGCTGGCTCGTTCATTCCTTCCTTTGGCCTTTTCGGGTGTCAGGGGCTCGTCCTGGAACAGGGGCAGAGGTCGTGCACGTCCCGTGGCTGCCTGGGGTTCCATCCTGGGGGGACGGCTGCGGCTCTTCTTCCAGGTTTGGGCCCGAGAGGTCACAGACAATTGGATCTTGGAAGTGGTCTCCGGGTACAAACTGGAGTTTGAGTACTGGCCGCCTCCAAGATTCTTAAGGTCTCGGGTGCCCTCGGACCCTCAGGCTGCACAGGGGCTCCTGTTAGCAGTGAAAAACCTTCTGGACATGGGAGTTATATGCCCGGTGCCTCCGTCGGAGAGAGGCAGAGGCAAAAAGGAGGGTTCGGTGAGACCCATTCTAGATCTCAAGGTTCTCAACAGGTTTATCAGAGCCAAAAAGTTCCGCATGGAGACTCTGCGCTCGGCTATCAATTCCCTTCGCCAAGAGGATTTTATGACATCCATAGACATCAAGGATGCGTATCTGCAAGTTCTGATTTTTCTGCCACATCAGAGATTCCTCCGGTTTGCGGTGGAGGATCAACATTTTCAGTTTGTAGCCCTTCCCTTCGGACTGACCTCGGCGCCGAGGGTCTTCACCAAGGTCTTGGCGGGAATAATGGCTCTGCTCAGAGTTCAGGGCATTCGCATTGTGCCTTATCTGGACGACCTGTTGATCTCAGCTTCTTCCCTCCGTCAGGCGGAGCTGGACACCCACCAGGTTGTGTCGACCCTGGAGAGGTTTGGGTGGGTGATCAACCGCCCCAAGTCTTCTCTCTCTCCGTCTCAAGTGATTTCATATCTGGGCATGAATCTGGATACCATTCAGGCCAGAGTGTTTCTGCCCCAGACCAAGGTGCAGGGGATTCAGGGTCTGATCCGCCTTCTTCTGGCCAATCTTTGTCCCTCTATCCGACAGGGGATGAAACTGGTGGGCTTGATGGTATCCTCCTTCGAGGCGGTACCGTTTGCACAGTTTCACAACTTCACCTATTGATGCATTGGGACAGGTGTCCGCAGTCATTGGATCGACCTTTCAGGATGTCTCCAAGGGTTCGGCAGTCCCTTCGGTGGTGGCTGGAATCGAGCAACTTGTTGAAGGGCAGATCCTTTCTGGTCCCTTGTTGGGAGACGGTTACCACGGATGCCAGCCTGTTGGGCTGGGGAGGTTATTGGAAAAGTCATCAGTTCAGCGGGGTGTGGGGTCCTCAGGAGGTTCACACCCCCATCAATGTCTTGGAGCTCAGAGCCATCCGACTGGTTCTGGCTCGGCTGACCTCACATTTACTGGGTCTACCGGTTCAAGTTCGTTCAGACAACCGAACGGCGGTTCAATCACCAAGGAGGGACTCGCAGCAGGAGTGCCCTCGGGGAAGTCTCTCTATTCCTGCACTGGGCGGAGAGCAATGTTCCTTGCATTTCGGCAGTCTACATTCCAGGAGTGGAGAACACGGAGGCAGATTCCCTGAGCAGGGGATCCTCTCGCCAAGGAGAGTGGTCTCTCAACCCCGAGGTTTTTCTGGATCTTTGCCGCAAGTGGGGGACTCCGGAGGTGGATCTCTTTGCCTTGAGGCACAATCACAAACTTCTGGCCTTTGTGTCTCTTTCTCAGGATCCTCTATCTCTGGCAGTGGATGCCTTGTCCCTTGCTTGGAAGGATCTGGGTTTTCTGTACCTGTTTCCGCCCGTCTCCATGCTGGGCAAGGTAGTTCGCAAACTGGTTCTAGAAGGGGCACCAGCGATTCTGGTGGCTCCAAGGTGGCCAAGAAGGGTTTGGTACGCAGACGTTGTAAGGCTGGCGGTAGATCAGTACCGGCTTCCCTTGTTGCCGGATCTGCTATCTCAGGATCAACTACTTTACCCCAATTTACAAATGCTGGCTTTGACGGCTTGGCTGCTGAAACCTTCATTTTGAAGGAGGAAGGTTTGTCTGCGGCTGTTGTTCAGACCTTGATTAGGGCTAGGAAGCGGTCCTCTTCTGGCATTTACTATAGGACTTGGAGGTCCTATATTGATTGGTGTGAGGCTAGGGCCTTGCCTTGCAGGGTGTTTTCAATTCCTAGGATTTTGGAGTTTCTTCAGCATAATGGATCTTGGGTTCCAGCTTAGTACTTTGAAAGGACAGGTTTCTGCTCTGTCGGTTTTCTTCCAGAGGTCTTTTGCCTTACACCCGCTGGCTGACCTTTTTCCAAGGGGTCGCGCATGTGCGGCCCCCTCGGAAGGCTGTGGTTCCTGTTTGGGATTTGAATTTGATTCTTTCGGCTCTCCAGGGTCCTCCTTTTGAGCCGCTGCAGGATATTGCTCTTTCGGTTCTCACTCAGAAGGTTGCTTTCTTGGTGGCTATTACCTCTATTCGGCATGTCTCTGAGTTGGCGGCTCTGTTGATTCAGGCCCCTTACTTTGAGAGACACCAGGATAAGGTGGTTTTTCGTTTTAAGCCAGATTTCCTTCCTAAGGTGGTGTCTGCTTTCCACCTCAATCAGGATATTGTTCTCCCTTCCTTGTGTCCTAAGCCTAACAATGACAAGGAGAGGGTTCTGCACAATTTGGATGTTGTTCACTGTGTGAAGTACTATTTGGTGACTGTAGCTATGTGGAAAGACAGAGATTTGGTTGTACATATCTGCAGATACATGTGGAAGCCACACTGCCCCGGCAAGGCACTCTGTGTTTAGTGTGGTCCCTACTCCTATTTTTGAGTCCTCAAAGTTGGGACATGCAATGCAGCCAGAGCTACTCACCTGGGAAGCTGCCAGCCTCCCTTTAGAACACTCCATAGGGAGAGATCCATGGTGGCTGAATCCCTCCCTGTGTGTGTTCATGGCAATTCAAACTGAGCAAAGGGGGTGGGAGTAGCTCTGGCTGCATTGCATGTCACAACTTTGGGGACTCAAAAATAAGAGTAGGGACCACACTAAACACAGAGTGCCTTGCCGGGGCAATGTGGCTTCCACATGTATCTGCAAATATGTGCAACCAAATCTCTGTCTTTCCACATAGCTAGACATGTTTGGTGCTTAATACTTGGATGATGAGAGGGTTAAACTGGGCGGTAAATTGGTTCCCTAGCCCTGAATAATAATGATGATAATTTTGTATAAATAATAGTGATGGAGCTACTCCCACCCCCTTTGCTCATGGTGAACCATTGATTTTGATTGTTAAGGTTATTCCTGGTCCCCTTACTGCTTTTTTACACTGGGAAATTGGTGGGAGGTCCCAGGTTTATATGGACCGGGAGGGGCTTTCTTTTTTGCATATTCATCTCTGCAGAAGTTCGCCCTCTACTGGAGATTACCCACATGTCATGAAGATCGAAGTGGAGTGTATGGCACACTCATAATACCCGTTTTAAAGTGGACCAACACCCTCCCGTGATCGGCCCGGGAATCTATAAGATTCCCGGACCGATCAGCTCCCTGACTGCGGGGCACCCCCCAGAAACCCCTAAATCCCTACCTGCTCCTCGATCCAGCGGCGCCCGCCGCCGCCTCCCGCGCGTCCCTCTAGCACCCTGTAAGAGTGACGCGCGGGAGTCGGCGGCGGGCGCGCTCTCTTGTTCGTCGCTGCCTCCCGCTTGTCCGTCGGCGGGGATTGGCAGCAGCATTCACGTGGGAGCGGGGAGAGGTGAGTTTTTGGGGCTTTCTGGGGGGTTTCACAAAGCGGGGCACCCCCGATCGGGGTGCCCCGCCGAAGTGGACCAAAACCCAGGATAGTCAAAATCCTGGGTGTTGGTCCACTTTAAAGGTGAGTACTCACAAAACGGTATATTCTAAGTATGTCACACACCCCGCTTCAGATATCCATAACACATGGGTAATACCGACCTGAAGGGGCGTTCCTGCAGAGATGATGCAAAGAGAAAAGCCCCTCCCTGATCCATAAATACCTGGGACCTCCCACTCATTACCCAGTTTTCCATCTCTGCAAGACGGCGAGCAAGTCAGAAGATGATGCCTCCTCCTTGCTCAGGGGGAGTTCAGGTAGCCGGGGTAACCCCCGGCCTATTTGATTATATTTTTCCGCTCGGCCATTCTTTTAACCAAGTGGGTTCCAGTCTTTAGTATTTACATGCCTCCTCAGCTTTGGCTGCGGGCTCGAGCGAGGGTATACGGGCACCCATGGTGCTGAGGAGCTGCGCTCCCCCCCGTGAGACCCTATCAGAGAGGGTAGGCGGCGGTTCCGGGTTGGTGATCCCGGTTTGGGATGCCCCGTCCCTGATTATTGTCCCTGGGGGGGGGGGGGGGAAAGGGGGGGTCCCACCTTAGTTCTTTTTAGGGGGTGGGGGTTCCCTATCTGTTCCCTTCTCCCTTTCCCCTGTGTGTTTGTGTTTTCACTTTGGATGTGTTTTTTTGTTTATTCACTGTGGTCCACCTTAAGACTATTTCTTCACTTTTCTTCAGGCGTGAGGTAATTACCTCACGCCTGTGTGTAAGGGGGGCGATTCCCTTTCCTGGCCTGGTGGGTGTTCTCAGCGGGTGCTCCGCCAGGCGGAGGCACCCGCCTGGAGCCTTTATTACCGGCGCCGCGGCGGCGGCGGCGCTGGTTCACGCTCGGGGAACCTTGCGGTTACCGCTGGCGTCTTCATGGAGGGGGGGGGGGGGGGCGGGGCCGACTTGCGGCGCGTCGCCGCGGTCCCGCCCCTCCTAAACTTTACCTCAGCGCAGTGTGCGCTATGGATGTCTCTGACGTGGGGGAGGGGGGCTGCTGCGTGGTGGCGCTGCGCGCGCTTTTTCTGACCACGCCTACTTTCTTCTCCTCCTCTCTGCCTTCTCCTCAGAGGATCCTTCCCGCGTTTTTTTTCCAGCGGATTCCTGGCTCCAAACTGTGAGTGGCCCAGTGGGCCATGTTTGTTGATTCATATATGTATATATTTGTATGCCTTTACTTGGGTGACATTACTCCAATATGGGTCCCTTGTGTTTTTCAGGCGGAGGACGTCTGGGAAGCCTCATCTTTGTGATTAGAGGGTCTTTCCCGGTCCTAAATTCCTGGGTTCCATTAGAAATTCCTCCCACTCGGGACATTAAAGGGGCATCCCGGGTTGCTTACTGGCGTAATTCCCTGGGTCATAGCGACCACACAAAATCACCTTTATGGAGGCATCCCCTGATACTGGGGCGGGCACCCCTTCGGGGCATCCCAAAAAGTGCATGTTGTGCGGTGTTTCTATTACTGGGGACGATGTACTGCTATGTATTCCCTGTGCACAGCAAACATTTGCGTGGCAGTCCGGATCCCAGGCTACGGGATCAGCACCGCCGGCCGATTCATCTCCACCTCCCACCCTGACGCGTGCTCCGTGTGACGTGGTCATGGGCAGGGATCTACAAGCTGCAATGTGTGCCAGGTTGGCCACCCTTGAAAAGATCGTTTCCAGCTCGGCCGCCCGTTAGGCTCCGGCTAAGAGGAAACATGTGTCTCCGGCTCCGCCGGTGGATGACTGTGATGAATTTTATAATCTTGACTGGTCCGATTATTCTGTTCTGGAGGACGGAGAGGTGTCCGACGGTTCAGAGGTTACTGACGATGAGCATTCTGCGGGCGCTGATGCCGAGTTTAGTGAGCTGGGAAGATCAGCGGACTCCCCTCAAGCCTTGGCCTTGATGTTGGAGGTTCTGAATATCTCTCCTCCTGAGGCGGCATCACAGCAGGATGGTGAGCGGTTTGAGGAATCCAGGCCGCGCTTGGAATTCCTAAGCAGCGGCATTTTGACAAAATCATTGACAAAGAATGGGACAGGCCGGCTCGGCTACCGGGTATCCCTCAGGGGTGGGATAGGAATTATCCCTTTCCTGCTGAGGCGGTCAAGCGCTGGGCATTCCCCCCCGAGGTAGACGCCCCGGTTTTGGGGTTGTCAAATTCCTCGGTTCTAAATAGGCCGGATTGCTCCACCCTCAAGGATGGGGAGGATAAACGTATTGATCAGATGGCTTGTCTTGGTTTTACCAGCGTCGGGTCGGCCATACGGCCGGTCTGTGCCTCTGAGCTTATGGTGTTGGCAGCCTGATCCTTGGTTAGGGACCTGCTGACCTCTTCCGGGCTTCGTCCTGGGAGTAATGAGTTCATTAGTCTCAAACGCTGTGAGCTGTTTTTATCCTTTGTCTTGACAGCCCTGGATGACACCTTAATGATGTGTGGTAGAACGTCGGCTTTACTGGTGACTACTCGACGGTCGGTATGGTTGCGCCAGTGGGCGGCAGACTTTTTGTCCAAAAAGTCTCTGACGGCCCTACCCTTTGTGGGGTTGAGGCTCTTTGGAGAAACCTTGGACTCATTTACTCAGGGCGGTAGGCTACCGCAGCGTAAGAAGCAGCGTCGTTCCTTTCGGGGGGCGACCACTGCTGCCCCTTCCTTTCGTGGGGCCAGACCTGGAAGAGGATCTACATTTCGTTCTTCCAGAGGTGACTCGGGGAGCAGGGGCAGAGGACGTGCCCGCTCTGGATACAATTGGGGTTCCAAGCCCAAGCCGGCTATCATGCCAGCTCAGCAATGAGGGGGCGCCCTCACCCTTGCGGGTGGGGGGACGGCTCAAGCACTTCTCCCAGATTTGGGATCAGAAGTCTTGGACAGGTGGAAGTGGTGTCTTCCGGTTACAAGCTAGAGTTCGAGCTCCGCCCCCCCCTCCAGGTTTCTCAGGTCTCGGTTGCCTTCGGAGCCCCTGGCGGCACAGGGGCTCCTGGTGGCAGTAAAGAGTCTTCTGGACATGGATGTCATTTGCCCCGTGCCTCCATCTGAGCAGGGCAAGGGTTTCTATTCCAATCTGTTCACGGTTCCCAAGAAGGACGGGTCGATCCGTCCTATCTTGGACCTCAAGCTTCTCAACAGGTTTGTCAGGCCGCGCAAATTCCGCATGAAGACCTTGCGCTCGGCCATTCAGTCTCTTCGTCAGGGAGATTTTCTGACGTCCATAGACATCAAAGACGCTTATCTACACATTCCGTTTTTTCCAGCACACCAGAGGTTTCTCAGGTTTGTCGTAGAGGATCGTCACTTTCAGTTTGTGGCTCTTCCTTTCGGTCTCACCTCGGCACCTCGGGTGTTCACCAAGGTGCTGGCGGGGGTGATGGCACTGCTCAGGGTTCAGGGCATTCGCATTGTACCCTATCTGGACGATCTGCTGATTATGGCAGATTCCTTCAGCCAAGCGGAGTCGGACACCGGTGTGGTGGTGTCCACTCTGGAGAGGTTCGGTTGGGTGATCAACCACCCCAAGTCTTCCCTTTGTCCGTCCAGGATTGTGACGTTTCTGGGGATGTCTTTGGGCACCTTGCAGGCCAGGGTTTTTCTGCCCCAGGCCAAGATTCTTTTGATCCAGGAGTTAGTGCGGCTACTCTTGTCAGCTCCTCACCCGTCCATCCGGTTAGGGATGAGGCTGGTGGGATTAATGGTGGCCTCATTCGAGGCGGTTCCCTTTGCGCAATTCCATATGAGGATGCTTCTGCTTCATTTGCTGAAGGTTTGGGACAAGTCGCCACTGTCGTTGGACCAGTATTTCCGGTTGACCCCTCAAGTTCGTCGATCACTACAATGGTGGATGGGGTCTGTCAATCTGTTGAAGGGCAGATCCTTCCTGGCCCCGTGCTGGGAGATGGTCACCACGGATGCCAGTCTATCAGGCTGGGGGGGTGTTTGGAAGGATTGCCAGTTTCAGGGTCTATGGAGTCCGCAGGAGGCTCACGAGTCCATCAACATTCTGGAATTGAGAGCCATCAGGTTGGTTCTGTTTCGCTTGACTCATCAGTTGAGGGGCCGGTCAGTTCAGGTCCGGTCGGACAACAGGACGGCGGTTGCTTACATCAATCACCAGGGGGGGACTCGCAGCAGGAGTGCCCTCAGGGAGGTGTCTTTGATTCTGGACTGGGCGGAGGCCCACGTCCCGTGTATCTCAGCAGTCTACATTCCGGGAGCGGAAAACACGGAGGCGGACTCGCTGAGCAGGGCCTCATCTCGTCAGGGGGAGTGGTCTCTCAGTCCCAAGGTGTTCCGTTTGATTTGTCTCAGGTGGGGGTTCCCTGCGGTGGACCTCTTTGCCTCTCGGCACAATCACAAGCTTCCAGTTTTTGTGTCGATCTCGCAGGATCCTCTGGCTCTGGCGGTGGATGCCATGTCTCTGAACTGGAGGGATCTGGGCTTGCTGTACCTGTTTCCCCCGTTCCCGTTGCTAGCCAGGGTGGTGCGCAAGCTGGCGCTGGAAGGCGCATCAGCGATTCTGGTGGCCCCTAGGTGGCCAAGGCGCGTTTGGTTCGCAGATCTGGTAAGGCTGGCAAAAGACCAGTTCGTGCTGCCTCTGAGTCCGGATCTGCTCACTCAGGGTCGGCTGCGTCATCCCAATTTACAATTGCTGGCTTTGACGGCGTGGCTGCTGAGTCCACTATCTTGAAAGAGGAAGGTCTTTCTGATGCTGTTATTCAGACACTTATCAGTGCCAGGAAACGGTCTTCATCAACCATTTATTATAGGTCATGGAAATCCTATATTGACTGGTGTGAGGGTAGGTCCCTTTCTTGCCGGGAGTTCTCTATTCCCAGGCTCTTGGAGTTTCTCCAACATGGTCTGGATCTGGGGCTCCAGATTAGTACCTTAAAGGGGCAGGTTTCTGCCCTGGCGGTTTTCTTTCAAAGGTCCTTTGCACTTCATCCCTTAGTCAAGACCTTCTTCCAAGGAGTTATGCATATACGGCCTCCTAGGAAGCCTTTTGTTCCGGTTTGGGATTTAAACTTGGTTCTTTCTGCTCTTCAGGGGCCTCCGTTTGAGCCCATGCATGAGGCTGCTTTGTCGTCCCTTACTCAGACGGTGGCCTTTTTGGTGGCTATCACTTCTGTTCGGCGTGTTTCTGAGTTGGCAGCTTTATCCATTAAAGCTCCATACTTTGAAAGGCATCAGGATAAGGTTGTTTTTCGTTTCAAACCAGATTTCCTTCCTAAGGTGGTTTCGGCTTTCCATTTCAATCAGGACATTGTTCTGCCCTCTCTTTGTCCCAATCCTACACCGAGAAGGAGAGGGTGTTGCATTCCTTGGACGTTGTCCGCGCTGTGAAATATTACCTGGTGGCTACGTCTTCCTTTCGTAAGACGGATGCCTTCTTTGTGGTGCCCTCTGGGCCTAGGAAAGGTTTGCCTCCTGCCAAATCTTCTATCAGTAAATGGCTTCGTCAGGCCATTTTTGGGGTCTATTCTGCCAAGGGGAGGAGTCCCCCGTTTCGTGTTACTGCTCATTCTACTCGTGCTCTTGGAGCGTCCTGGGCCTTCCAGCACCAGGCCTCTGTTGAGCAGGTTTGTAAGGCCGCTACTTGGTCTTCTGTTCACACTTTTTCCAAGTTTTACAAGGTTGATGTTCGGGCCTCAGCGGATGCTGGTTTTGGCCGCCTGGTTTTACAAACTGTTGTGGCATAGGTTGTGCCTTGTTACCTTGTTTTGGATTCCCGCCCTTTTATGGACACTGCTGTTGGATGTCCCATGTGTTATGGATATCTGAAGCGGGGTGTGTGACATACTTAGAATAATACCATTTTGTGAAATACTCACCTGTAAAATGGGTATTATAAGTATGTCACACACCCCGCTTCACCCGCCCTTGTTTGGTACTCTGGATACTCTATATTGGGCATTTTGCGTGGTTCTTGGTTTTACTGTTGCCTCTTCCTGGTCCCTTACTTACTGCTTCTGTATACTGGGTAATGAGTGGGAGGTCCCAGGTATTTATGGATCAGGGAGGGGCTTTTCTCTTTGCATCATCTCTGCAGGAACGCCCCTTCAGGTCGGTATTACCCATGTGTTATGGATATCTGAAGCGGGGTGTGTGACATACTTATAATACCCATTTTACAGGTGAGTATTTCACAAAATGGTATTTTTTATTTTTTTGTTGCATCATTTAATTATCACTTGTTTGTAAAAAAAAAATGATGGGACAAGATGGATTTTTATGTCCAGTCATAATATGAATGAGCCAGATAACAGCCCTCCAGTCCTTATTATACACATAGGGAATCTAGAAAGGGTGCTGATATAACATGTGTACAGATTCACACAAAAGTGTTACCTGTAGCAATGACTTGGTTTGTCTCTCAGGATACAAAGAAGCGGGCTGTGTGTCTCAGGAAAGGTACGAGCGGACTCGGGTGACCAAAGAAACGCTGGAGGAGGGGCTGGCCGTACTGCGCTCCATCCAGTACTCACCCCACAAGTGGCAGCAGCTCATCCCAGAGGCGCAAGTCAGCAGCAGCCGTGTCAGCATTCTCAGGTATAGTAAAAGCCTTGCAACAGAAAAGCCATGGGTGTCAACGGGACCAGAGGGGTGTTACTGACCTCTTCTGTGCACACTCGTGGATTTTCTGTTGAATGAACTTTATCTAAAAACGCTTCAATACTGCACAAAAGGAAGAAAATTAACTTTGTTGATGGCTGTCTCTCCAGTGCTCTGGACATGCTCCGGTATCACGGGGTGGAGGTGGAGGCGCTTGCCAGGGTGATCCCAGACCCTCTAAGTAGATTCAGTGAACGACGGGACATAGCTGAGCGCCTGAAGATAGAAGGTAACATTTTGGTTAAGCAGACCTGCACCCCTGAATCAAAAATGTCTCTGCACCCCCCCTTCCACACCTACTTTGGTATGGTGAAAGATAGATGGGCCTAGCAAAGAGGCCTCTACTTGGTACTGTATAAGTGGGCCTATTAAAATTCTCCTACTTTGGTATGGTATAGGATTAGATAGATCTAGTGAAGGGGCTTCTACTTGGCACTGTCTATGTATTGAATGGGATTCTACTTTGGTATGGTATAGGATTAGATAGATCTAGTGAAGGGGCTTCTACTTGGCACTGTCTATGTATTGAAGGGGATTCTAATTTGGTATGGTATAGGATAGATGGAGTCAGCGAAGGGGCTTCTATATGCCACTGTATAAGTAGACCTATTAAGGGGCTCCTACCTTGGTATGGTATATGATAGATGGATCTTGCACGGGGCACCTACTTGGCACTGTATAAGTGGAACTATTAAAGGGGCTTCTGCTTGCCACTGTATACATGGACCTATTAAAGGGCTCCGTCTTTGCTTAGGTATAGGATAGATGGACCTAGCAGAGGGTCTCCTACTTGATTGTTCATTTCTTTGGATCTCCCTCCAGCCATATATGAAGTGCACGTCACTTCCCAGAAGAAAGAAATTGCTGAAGTTCAAAGAGACGAGTCTTTGGCCTTAGCAGAGGATTTGGACTACATGAGCCTCGATGCCGTCTTGTCCCATGAGGTCCGAGAGAAACTGGCTCAGAGTCGTCCGGAGACAGTAAGTCAGGCTTTTTTTCATATTGCATTGCACGGCCTGCTTCAAGAAGTCCTTACGTATGGGATATCCTGCCATAAGATGGCGCAGTGCACTGCAGAAGAGTAGTGGCTCCTCCCGGTAACCTGTAAAAACAGGATCACCAATAGACCTCCCCAGTGTTTCGTCTGCAGTGATACTGTGAAGATAGAAGATGGCTCTTTATATTGCGCAGGTGAGCAGGGCAACCAAGCCTGCGGCCCTGCATGGCTATTTCCACCCTCTTCCGGACCCTCTGTGCCTCCCAGCCTCGGCTGACGGATCGGGTGAAGGACTCAAGGAACCTGTTGGGGGGCAGATCCTTTCTTGCCCCTTCCTGGGAAGTCACCACGGATGCAGTATAGCGCCATCTGGCCGAGTATATCCCAACTGTAAGTATTAGATTTGGAGCAGGACGTACTGTATACTCATAATACCAATTCTACAGGTGAGTAATCACAGAATTGTATTTTTTCGCCACCGTCGGCGCTTTGTACTCCGCTCCGCGGTGGGCAGCGCTATGGCTGTGAGGTGTTTTTGGATTGTGATGGCGCCGGCACGGTCACGTGCGTACCGTTTTTGCGCTCTTCAAGGGGGCGGGGCCGGGGGTTGACGCGTATCGCGTCGTCCCCCCGCGGCCTGTCCCTTGAGGTTCTTGTGCCGGTGCCATTTTGGGCCTGCTGCGTGTCTGGGGCCCCTCCCTGGGCTGCGGCGGTGATCGTTTCCTGTGTCGCTTCCTTCCGTGGTCTGGCGGCTTGGTGATCCTCTGCCTTCGGTCTCCTTGGTCCGTGAGTCCCCTTTGGGGGTTTTGTTTCCTTGGGGCATGGGCTGCGGGATGCTTATGTGCATGTTACTTATGTCTTTCAGGCGGGACAACTGTGGGTTGTGGTTTTTCCCGGTTCTGCTCCTTACCCCCCCCTCCCTCATCTCCCCTTTACTGGCTCTTCTGGGGGCATCCCTTGGGGGGGGCATCCCGGGTGGCTTTTTATTAGCCCTTACCCTGTGCTGGGCTATTGCGCCTGTGTTAATCACCATATGTAGGCTTCTGGGGATGGCATGCCTGGGGGTCCTTCAGGGCAATCCCGGCTGTGTGTCATGTGCGGGGCATCCCCTTTGAGTGGTAGTGGCGCGGAGTGCGTGCCGTGCGCCCAAGGTATCATTGTGGCCCAGGCTGGGTTGAGCGCTTCTCTTCCCAGTTCTGCGCTCCCTTTGGTATCGCCTACCCCCCCGCGCCTGCATTTAGCCCCCAGTGAGGGTGATACTAGCAGGGGGTCACAATCTGATCTGGCACTTTGTGTAGCCAGCATTGAAAAGCAGCTTGCCGGGCCTGTTCCAGGCAAGGCCTCTGGCAAGAAGCGGCACCTGGGTCCCACGCCCTCCCTCTTTGCTGAGGAGGATGAGGGAATTTATGCCCTTGGTGGCCGTTACTCCCTAGAGGAGGGGGAGCTTTTCCAGGACTCTGACTCCTCTGGGGACCAGCAGGAGGGGTACGACAGTGACCCTGGGTCTGCGTCCGGGGAGGATTCATGGCTCCCTGATGACACTGATAGACTGCTGTCTGACATTTTTGAAACCTTGCACATTGCCCCCCCCTGAGGTGGCTAAGAGGAAGCAGGGTGAGCTCCTTTGTCCTGCTAAACAGTGTCTGGAGTTCCCTGAACAGGGCCATTTCTCTAATATAGTGCTCAAGGAGCGGGAACGTCCTAATAGATTGCCCGTGGTGCCCAAAGGGTTGGATAAGAGGTATCCCTTTTCTGCCGACCTGGTCAAGCGATCGTCGTGTCCCCCTGAGGTGGATGCTCCCGTTCTAGGGCTGTCCAACACCTCGGTCTTGCCTTCCCCTGACACTACTACACTGCGGGACAGCGCGGACCGACGTATGGATCAGCTGGCCTGCCAAGCTTTTACATTTGTGGGGGCTAGGCTGCGTCCGGTCTGCGCCGCTGCCATTGCAGCTATTGCCCTTAAGAAAAAGCTCAAGCTTCTCACTGATGGCGCTATGGCTGGTAAGAGGAGGGAGGATTATAGGGCTCTCTTGCTTTTCTCTGATTGTGTTGCCTTTGTCCTTACTGCCATGGATGATGCTGTGAGGCTGAGTGGTAGGGCCTCTTCCCTCTTGGTGGCTATGCGCCGCTCTGTTTGGTTGCATCAGTGGGCAGCTGACACTGCAGCTAAGAAGGCTCTCACTGGGCTCCCTTTTGCAGGGCTACGGCTCTTTGCTTCCTACGCTGAGGTAGCCTACCATCCTTGGCTAGACGCCAAGGACGGTAGGCTACCTCAGCGTAGGAAGCAGCCTCGGCCCTTTCGGGGTACTTCCTCCTCCTCCTCCTTTCGTGCCTTTAGAGGAGGTCATGGCTCCCTCTTCTCGGGTAACCGCAGAGAGTCTTGGGGACGTGGCAGGTCCCGTGGTCGCCCCGGTCTCTCTTGGGGGGCCAAGCCCAAACCCCCTTCCAAGGCCCCTCAGGCATGAGGAGGCGCCCTCACCCATCCGGGTGGGGGAACAGCTTCGGCTCTTTGCTCACGTCTGGGGCTCCGCGGCTCAGACCGGTGGATTCAGGAGGTGGTGTCCTCCGGTTACAAGATAGAGTTTGCAGTCCGCCTCTAGATTCCTCAGATCCCGGATGTCTCAAAATCCTCTGTCAGCTCAGGGTTTGCGCTTTGCAGTTCAACGTCTGTTGGAGTCAGGAGTCATTTGCCTGGTGCCTTCCGAAGAACAGGGTCAGGGGTACTACTCCAATCTTTTCACGGTCCCCAAAAAGGACGGGTCTTTGAGGCCCATCCTGGACTTGAAAGGTCTCAACAAGTTTGTCAGGTTCAAGCACTTTTTCATGGAGACGCTACTCTCAGCTGTCAGTACCCTTCGCCCGGGCGACTTCATGACCACCGTGGACATCAAGGATGCCTATCTTCACGTGCCAATCTTTCCAGGTCATCAAAGATTCCTGAGGTTCGCTCTAGAGGTTCAGCATTACCAGTTTGTGGCTTTACCATTCGGTATCACCTCTGCGCCTCGGGTGTTCACCAAGGTGCTGGCGGGCGTGATGGCTCTGTTGCGGAACCAGGGCATTCGCATTCTCCCTTACCTGGACGACATTCTTATTGCGGCTCAGTCTCTTCATCAGGCCGAGAAGGATACTCAGGTGGTGACCTCCACTCTCGAAACCTTCGGCTGGGTGATCAACTTTCCCAAGTCTTCACTGTCTCTGTCTTTGGTGAGGTCCTTTCTGGGCATGACTCTGGATACCTCTCAGGTCAAGGTGTTCCTGCCTCAGCAGAAAGTGGAGGGCCTTCAGAAGCAGGCACAGGCTCTGCTCTTGTGTCCCCATCCCTCCATCCGGCAAGGGATGCAGTTAGTGGGCCTGATGGTTTCCTGCTTTGAGGCGGTCCCCTTTGCTCAGTTTCACATGAGACCTCTTCAGTTGCACCTCTTGTCAGTTTGGGATCGGGACCCTGTGTCCCTGGATCAGGAATTTGCTCTGTCCCTCCTGGCCAGGCAGTTCCTCTCGTGGTGGCTGGACTCAAGGAACCTTCTAGTGGGCAGGACCTTTCTGCCTCCGTGCTGGGAGACTGTCACCACAGATGCCAGTCTGACCGGTTGGGGGGGCTTTTGGAAGTCTCTGAAGTTCCAGGGTTGGTGGGGCCCCCAGGAGGGCCATGCTCCCATCAATGTCCTGGAACTGAGGGCGATCAGGTTGGTTCTTTCTCAGCTGACCACACACCTTCGGGGTCGGGCTGTTCGGATCCGCTCAGACAACCAGACGGCGGTTGCCTACATCAATCATCAGGCAGGGACTCAGAGCAAGCGAGCCCTCAAAGAAGTGTCCCTGATACTGTCTTGGGTGGAAGAGAATGTCCCTTGCATCTCGGCGGTCTACATTTTGGGGGTGGAGAAACAGGAGACAGACTCCCTGAGCAGGGGGACGTCTCAGCTGGGGGAATGGTCCCTCAGCAACAAGGTATTTCACTCCCTGTGTCACCGCTGGGGTCAGCCGGATGTGGACCTGTTTGCGTCCCGCCACAATCACAAGCTTCCAAGATTTGTCTCCCTGTCTCGGGATCCTTTGGCCCTCGCCACGGATGCACTAGCGATTCCTTGGATGGAGTTTCAGCTCTTCTATGTGTTCCCTCCCTTTCCTCTGCTGGGCAGGGTGCTGCACAAGATAGCCCAGGAAGGGGTACCAGCCATTCCGGTGGCCCTCTGTTGGCCAAGGAGGGTGTGGTTCGCAGACGTCGTGCAGTTGGCAGTAGATTGGTACATTTTGCCCAAGGATCCAGATCTTCTCACTCAGGGACAGCTACGCCATCCCAATTTACAAACGCTGGCTTTAACGGCTTGGCTGCTGAAACCTCCATCTTGACGGATAAGGGGTTGCCGGCCTCTGTTTTTGATACTATGATTCGGGCTAGGAAGAAGTCCTTGTCCTTTTTATCTACTACTGGGTCTGGCATGCTTACATTGCCTGGTGTGAGTCCAAGTCTCTTCCTTGTCAGGTGTTTTCTATCCCCAGGATTCTGGAATTTTTACAACATGGTTTGGATTCGGGCCTTCAACTTAGTACCCTCAAGGGACAGGTGTCAGCTCTGGCAATTTTTTTCCAAAGATCCTTTGCCAATCACCGGCTGGTTAAGACTTTCTTCCAGGGAGTTACTCGTGTGCGTCCGCCACGTAAACCCATGCTGCCGGTTTGGGACTTAAATCTGTGTTGTCTGCTCTGCAAGGTCCTCCCTTTGAGCCTATCTGTGGGGCTGCGTTGCCTATTCTGACTCTTAAGGTTGCCATTTTGGTGGCTATTACTTCGGTCAGGCGAGTTTCTGAGCTTGCGGCGCTTTCCATCAAACCTCCTTATTTTGAGCGGCATCAGGATAAGGTGGTGTTTAGGCTTAAGCCGGATTTCTTGCCCAAGGTTGTGTCTGCTTTTCATCTCAATCAGGACATTGTCTTACCTTCCTTGTGTCCTAACCCTGCTAATTCCAAGGAACGGACCCTGTATTCTCTGGATGTTGTCAGGGCTCTGAAGTTTTATTTGGTTGCTACTGAGTCTTTCAGGAAATTCTTCCTGCGGGACCTAGAAAGGGTTTGCCTCCGGCTAAATCTACAATCGGCAAGTGGATTCGCCAGGCGGTGATACAGGCCTATTCTGCTAAAGGGAAGGTTCCTCCTTTCTGCGTTACTGCTCATGCCACTCGTGCTATTGGTGCTTCTTGGGCTTTTCAGCACCAAGCTTTTGTTGAACAAGTTTGTAAGGCCGCAACTTGGTCTTCTGTTCATACCTTTTCCAAGTTTTACAAGGTTGATGTTAAGGCCTCGGCTGATGCTGCCGTAGGTCGCAAAGTACTTCAGGCGGTGGTGGTGTGAACTGCCTGCTGCTACTTTTTGGGGATCCCACCCTACCTTACGGACACTGCTTTTGGATGTCCCATCCAAGTTAGTTGGGGTTGTTACCTTTTTTACCTTTGTTATCTCCCGGCTTCTTGTACAACTGCTTGTCAACACTGGGGAGGTCTATTGGTGATCCTGTTTTTATATGGTACCGGGAGGAGCCACAACTCTTCTGCAGTACACTGCGCCACCTTGTGGCGGAATATCCCATACGTAAGCAGGCCGTGCCATGCATAGTAAAAACAATTCTACAGGTGAGTACTCACAGAATTGTATTTTTTTAAGCGCCACTGTGGCAACCTTCTGACACTGTGATAGTGTCTGGTAGGAGTGCTCCCCCAGTGGCATCTTGGTTTGGGATGCCCCTGTGCATAAACCCCCTCTGTTTTTTCTGTTATCCTGAACTGGCATTTCCCAGGGTGCATTTGTGGGCCTCCTCTGGCATCCCCTATATCTGAATGGCTGTCGGGGGTTTCATTCAGCTGGAGAGAGCTGCCATTGGGTGGTGCACAGTAATAAAGGTTCATTGCCGTGCATTACAACTGATGATTGTAGGAGCCCTGCTCATGCGCCATGGGATCACTGGTTTACGGGGTATTTCTCACACAGGGGGCATCCCAAATCAGTGCAACTTAAATCTTGCCATCAGAAGACCCCAGTTTGGAGTGTCGTTGAGGCACAAAGCCCCTTTACTTACCTGTATAAGGCTTCTGAGGGCCCACGTGTTTTTACACCAGGTTCTGCAGTTCAGCTTCTGGTCTGTAGGTGGGCGCTTTGTGGATTATGAGGCCAGACCAAGGTGCTTATTATTCTCCATGTGCACCCTGGCCTAGCTTCAAACTGTCGTATACCTCCAGCAAGACTGAAGCCAAAAGTGCAGGACCCAACGGCAGACACCAAGGCTTTCGAAAAGCAATAGACCCGGGAAGCGACGGCAGGTAAGTATGGGAGCCCCGTTACCCCTATGGCAGTCCTGATGTGGGCCTGCCCTACAATTGGCCTGCATTCCTCAGCTAGGACTGAAAGCATGAGCGCTCTCCAGGGCGTAGGTCCACTTTGGACAGTGAAAATGATGTGATATGCTAATCTCTCTTCACAGATTGGAGCAGCATCACGCCTCCCCGGAATGACTCCCGCCGCCGTATTGAATCTACTCCGATATGTCAAGCACAGCAGTCGGCAAGCAAATAAACTCCGGCCTCCCCTGCAAAGAGAACCTGTCCCGGAGACGAGCACCCTGCAGCAACACCACGTATAGCACCCGGACCAGCGGCCTCTGCTTCAAGCACCAGTCCAGTCAACTTAAGCCCCTGATGAGGCTTCCTCCAACACATTTTGAAGTCTCAAGAAGTTTCAAGAAGTCTCCTCTCTGACTGCAATTATCTGACCACAGATAAAGCTTTCCAGTGGCAGCCGCAGCCACAGACTTCTATTGCGATAATAATCCTCCTGCTGTGCTGAGTGATTTCTCCCCCTTCCTTTAGGGAGGTGTTACCCCCTTAAAGACGAACAACACACCCAATTTTGACTCTTTGGGGGGGTGTTCTTCTATGCGGTGGCATGCCGAATTGGGATGCCCTGCTGGGTGTTCCCCCCCCCCAAGGTCGCCCCAAACACTCACCCTCCAGTCGCTCCCACGGACCAAAGTCAGGCGATAGCTGGACAGCTAAGCAGCCGAGTGGGGCAGAAGGAAGCCAAATGTGCCGCCAACCGCATCCCCAGCTCACCTTCTAGTCGTGGCATTCCCGAGCTGAACATTCGGAAAGGGCGGGTGTGCGCATGGCTAAAAGTGAGCGGGGAAGCGGCCGAGATGCGACGAGGGCTGAAGGTGAGTGTATTGGGGCTTCAGGGGGGTTTTACGCAGTGGGGCATCCCAATCTGGGATACCCCAAGGAGTGGACCTAGAACAGCCCTGGAGATTTTGAGACTCCAGGGCTTGCAAAGTTCCTCTAACTCTTTCACAGCTTGAAGAAGGAAAAGGTGGGAAAATCGCCCGGCAGCGTGGCTCTGTTACTGAATGCTGAAGCTTTACAATTTAGATAAAAGTGAATGACGCTGGCAGCCGGAGAGCACCTTCCATATTCATTGCAGACATTGATACATTTATATTATGCACAATGTGTCAGTTGTTGAGGGAACTTTCAAGTCAATTTTGGGCTGGACTTCTACTTTCAGTCTGTTACACAAACATGTATATTGTCCCTCCTCAATTCTGTTCCAAAGGACCCTTAACTGGTTTGGGCAGCTGAGAGAGGGGGTGAATGAGGGATCTAACCCCTGCTGCTTCTTGCTGTAGCCAGTGGCCGGCTTATAAAGCTCTAGAGGGATCATAGAAAAAGATTTTTAGCTGCTGCCTGACCCTTATCCAAACTGCCTTTTTTATGTGTCTTATGCTGATCATACATGTGCCGCCATAAATAAAGGGCCAACATCAATGCTAAAACAGCATTTAGCATTTATAGAGTGCCATCATCTTCCATTGTTTTGTACTATAGAAATTACAGCCAGGGTAAAACAAATACTACACTTAATAATAATGCACATTATATATATTATGGTCGGATGTAACAGAAATGCACAAATACATAGTGATACTAAAAGAGGAGCAACACCCTTGAGTCTATAAGACTCTTGGGGAGTTTGCTTTGATGGAACGAGCGCCGCCGAGTGGCATGAAAAGCAGGGTTAGGTGAGGTTGTGGGCAATCTGCAGGGATACACACAGTAGGGAATCCCCAATCGGGTAGAGCAACAATACCCAAGAGTTATTTTCTTAGGTGGTGTTCTTGAAATACATAGGGAGGACTAAGTCCTGCCCTTGGGGGGCTTACTATAATTATTATTTACACCGCGCCATGATGTTCCATGATGCTGTACAATCAACTTATAATACACAGGATTATGAGCAAGATGTACTCTTATGTAGTGATTGGTTGTGCTGGGTGTTTTGGGGAACTCTGGGGGTACTTGGGCAGGTGCCAGGGCCCTGCACCTTGGAAGGGCCTCCCTTATACCCTCACCTATGCAAGACACAGGGCCGTGCAGTAACCAGGATTAAGGAATGACAGCCAGGGGCAGATTGGCCATTGGGAGAATCTTTCCTTCTGTCAGTCCTTCTATTCTTTGTTTTTTCCTTCCTTCCTTTATTCTTTCTTTCCATCTATTCCAGTTTCTTTCATAATTTCTTTCTGCCATTCCTTTTCTTTTTTCATTCTAATATTTCTGTCAGTCCTTCTATTTTTTGTTTCTTTTCTTCTTTCTAGTCTTTTTCTTCCTTGTATTCATTTTATGCACTTGTTCTTATTTCCTATTTCTTCCCATCTATTCTTACTTTTTTGTTGTTTCTTTTCACTCTTTCCTTTCCTGCTTTTTCCTGTCATTCCTTCTAATCTTTTGTTCTTTACTTCTCTTTCGTT
Organism: Gastrophryne carolinensis; assembly: GCA_027917425.1. Taxonomy (NCBI): domain Eukaryota; kingdom Metazoa; phylum Chordata; class Amphibia; order Anura; family Microhylidae; genus Gastrophryne; species Gastrophryne carolinensis. The sequence goes on from CM051240.1 coordinate 24,831,391, forward strand.
CTGTCCTGTCCTACTATACATTCTATTTTTTTTTCTTTCTATTTTTTTTACAGTATTCACCATACATGCAACTTCATCACCATGTATGGAGTGTCGTACTACGCCACAAGAGGCCCATTGAGACTATTGCCCCAGGGGCTGCATAAACCTGGAGCCGACCCTGCTTGTCATCACAAACGAAATCAGTGATAGGTGGAATTTGCATGTGGCCTAAATCTGAAGCGTAACACTGGTTAAAAACTAAAAGAATGTATTCAGCTTCTCCACGGCAAGACAAAGGGAATGATAACAACATAAAAATATCTCTATATCGATTCAGTTATTTGATGACATCAGCTGCTGACTGAATGATCAGCTCCCCATTGGTAGGGCCCAGCATGGCATCATTGTCTTGGACAGTGGTTCTAATAATAGGTATTAAAATCAATCCCGAATGTTGTGTTGCTTTATTTCATCCTGTCCGATGATAATCTAAGGTGCGCTCTGATAGGTTAAAGGAGGTGTATGGCGAAATTGTGTAAAAATCAATATAAATATCAAGAGGAGGGGTCACTTATACACTCAAACTGAATAAAACTCCCACCAAGCTTGTGGTTTTCTTCTCTATTGACTTCTATGGGGTTCGGGGTCAACCCCATAGAAGCTCAAACTTTCATGGTCCTCCCCTAAGTTTTAATGTTTGACGGTTTGTCTGGTTTTCCTTCAGAGGTGTGGCACTCCTTGTGGGGGGGCTACCCATTTCCCCCTGCCTAACCAATCTATACATGGGTTGGTGAAAGGAGAGCCAATAGGGGACAAACCTCGATATTGTAGAAGATATATAGATGACCTTCTCATATGGACAGGTCCCATGGATATGATTCTGGTGTTTTTATATTATGACAACCAACCTAACTTAGATTTACGGGGTTGTGGCACCATAGTGAAATTATGTTTCTTGATTTGTGGTTGAGGGTAAGGGACAATAAAATACATACAAGGTCCTTTAAGAACCTTGGGAATTCAATAATTTACCCATCCAGAGCTCACCCGGCCCACGCTATACAGGCAATTCCAGTGGGGAAATTGACCTAAACCTAAACATAATTGTCCTACATACCTAGATTACCTGCAGGAATCCAAAGAGATTATACAATGGCTACATGCTAGGGGTACCACAAACAGAGGAGAAGACCAAGAAAATAGTGGCCAACAAAGGGACACACGGCATGCTGTCTGGAGCACGGGTTCCCAACACTTCTTTATCAAGTACCACTTTCCATTTCCTAATGGTCTTCGCCTGCATGGTATGTATGGGTTGTCAGCACCTAAAACCTTGTACAAAAACATAAAATAACCATAAAGGTTGTATGATATGCTCAAAAATGCATATAAATAGTTCTCATTACCTTTAGATTACTACTTACGGAGCAAATCAGGGTTGAATAATCTGGGCAGGTCAGGTTAGCTCAGTCTGCAACCTGGCAGAGTACCACCTGTGGTACTGGTACCCAGTGTCGGACTGGGGTGTCTTGGGCCTACCAGAAAAACTGACTGGGTGCCCATCCCACATTTAGATGCAAATAATACTGGCTTACCTTCATATCCCACGCACAGAAACATTTATGTCAAACTGTATTGTCTTTGTATGTGCACTTGGGATGCCACAAATAAGCTATACATAGTTCAGGGTTGGCGATTCAGGCCTTCAAAGGGACCCCTGGGTTTTTTCCTGGTGACCCTGGGGGCCAGCCCGAGCCTGCTCATACCACTGGTTAGGTATGACTGAGTAATCTAGAGTGTTATTTTTAAGATAATTATTGTGTAATATAGGCTATCACAGAGTAATATAAAGTATTGCTGAAAAGTTATCTAGAATACAAGTAATGTAAAATATTATTGCAAGCAAAATTGAAGGTCCCACACCTTCAGAAATCCCTCTACAAACGTGGCACCACTACCAGTAATGTAGCAAAAAATATCAATGTTTATTAATAGCTATAAAAACATGATTACATACATATAAGACTCTTTAAAAAACATAAACACAGACAATACAGGTAAGGAAGGGCAGAATCTTTTAACCAGGGGACATGGGGCTGGTGTCTAATAATCCTGATTATAATACAAATGATACAAATAGCCCAGCTACTCTTATATCAAAGTGCTACAGTGCAAAAAAAGTGTAACTTAAACCGGAACTTCACCATGATTTAATGAAAAGCCCAAACTCTTAAAAAACGATTCCCCAGCATCTAAAATTAATATATTTAACATTTTTGGTCACTAACTTATTATTCTTTCCCCCACTGGGCTGCAACTGTGTTCAGGAACTTAGGATACGGGCGCCGCCATCTTGACTCAGAAGCATCACACTTACTGAGGAGAGGAGAGTGGGATAAGGTACAGGGGGGCAGGTTATAGCTGTGCTTTGCTCAGACAGAGCAGAGCTGGGGTCAGGGAAAGGTCAGCAGTCCCAGACTGCAGAGCAGCACAGTCACTTCCTGTTTGCAGGCACTTCCTGTTTGCAGGCTGCCTGATAAAATGGCGGCTTCCATAAGCCGCCATCTTGGATGTTTAAAGGCTCATAACATGCAGTAGATGCAGGTAGGATGATTTTTAATGTGGACAATCTGTATGTACAGGGTGGGGGAAACATATAAGATAGACTCTTATTCAGAGTGAAGGTCCGCTTTAACTACTATAACTCATATCCAATTGGATACTATTCCTACCTAAATATATCCTAACCTATAATACATATATATATATAAACACATGTGGTGCTATTTAAATTGAGGACAAGCCGGGAAAAGCAAAGAAGAAACTGTGATCCAAATACAAGAAAATACCTTAAAGTGGACCAACACCCAGGGGTGATCGGCCCGGAAATCTATAAGATTATGAAACCCCCCAGAAACCCCAAAAAGATCTTACCTGATCCGCCGCCGCTTCCGCCGCCTCCCGCGCGCCCCTCCAGACGTGCCCGCGCCGGCCCTCTGTGAATGGCCGGCGGGGGCGCGCGCACGGCGAGAGTGACGCGCGGGAGGCGGCGGAAGAGGCTTGTACGTTCCTGTCCCCCGCCTAGACGTTGGCGGGGATTGGCTGCGGCGTTCACGTGGGAGCGGGGAGAGGTGAGTTTTTTTGGGTTTCACACAGCGGGGCACCCCCGATCGTCAAAATAGTCAAAATCCTGGGTGTTGGTCCACTTTAAGAGTAAACACGACTACCAGCCCACTGCCCCTGCGTCTACGCGTTGCGTGACGTCACAAGCGTCACTTCCTCAGGACATATTATTGCATAATCTATCATATCACTGAGTAATTTAGATAAGGGGCTCCTAAACTTTTTGGGGGAAAAGTGCCACTTTCGGTTTTCTGATTATATCAAGTGCTACCTTTAAACAGTTATTTAAAATAAATGAATAGCAAAAAAGACAGTTATTTAGTTATGGTGCAAATCAGTCCTGGGTGTAGTATAGATGGCAGAAAATCAGGTTGGGGTACAGGTAAGCCTGCTGCCTTGTCGAGTACCACCTGAGCAGATCTCGAGTACCACCAGTGATTTTAGTACTACCTGTTGGGAACACCTGGTCTAGAGAAAACCTGGGTAAGTGTAAAAACCAAAAAGGGACATTTTTGCACCAACATACAATTCAGATTTTTCACTTATCAATAAGATCATACAGAAAAATGTCCCAATATTACAATGTGATCTGAAATTGGCAGATTTTGTGAGGAAAGGGATAAAAACAGCTTCTCCTAGTGCTCCAACAGGGATCCTTTCTCTCACTCTTCAAAGTAAACTAACCTTTTGACTATGGGGGTTATTTAAGAAGGTATAGCGCCTCGTAGCGGCAGGCAGCGTCTGGTGAACGCCGGGCGCTGTACACAAAACCACATTTAAGAAATCTGGTGAGCGACTCTAACAGCGCCATGTAGCGTCACATGTATTAATCCAGGCGGCTCAGTGTATAGCTCCAGCGCTCTAGGTTCCAGTGCGCCATCTAGTACCTGTTCATGAAGCTGTAGTGGCAGGCAGCGTCTACTGAACGCTGGGCGCTGTACGCAATACCACATTTATGAAAGCGATTCCGTACAGCGACTGGAAGAGGGCCATGTAGCGTACGATTCATCATTACAGACGGCTCAGCGTATAGCGCCGACGCTCTAGGTATCGTTCGCTCTCCCATATATTTCAATGGACGTTCCTTCTAATCCCTTTCCTGATTCCATTTTTTTTAATACTTTTTTTTACTCTCAAATAATTATTAGATCACTCCTGGGCTGGAATTATATATTTTTGAAAATATTTAGATTTTTATACAGTTTTAGGCAGAATTGATCTTACAGGTCTGGCACTAAAGTGTTAATGTCACAGTGTTCAAACAATGTCATTCCATGTTTTTTCGCATTGTTAGTGGTGGAAATGTGTCCAAAAAATCACTTTAATCACACAGTGTCTGCCGCTCTATGCTACAGCGAACCAAATTTGAGCGCTGACGCTGTGTGAATTTGTTTTTTTGTTGAATATGGTGTGAGTTGCGGAGAGTTAGTCGCAATGAGCTGGTGCTGCCTTTCGCTCCCTGCAATGCCATACTGGTGTTAGAACGCCCAACATACATCTCATTTATCAATGCCGGCGAGGTTACTACAGCGACTGAGGACCTCTGTTACAGCGCCCGATAGCCGATCACAGGGTATACTAGCAGTCGCTCTTAGCGCCTCTGTACAGATGCTCATCTGCCAATAGCTGGCGCTAGTAATCAATGAGCCTGCCCGTTACTGGTGTATATGTGTTCTAAAACAGACTTTAATTACACAGCGGCTGGCGCTCTATTCTATAGCGGTGCTGTTTGTTTGTCCTTTTTTGATAAGTATGGTGTGGAGCGCTGAGAGTCTGTCGCATTGAGCTGTCACTTTCTGCAGCGCTGTACTGGTGTTAGAGCACCCAACATACCTCACATTCATCAATGCTGGCCAGGTTACTACAGCTACTGAGGCGCTATGTTACAGCATTCGATACCCGCTTACAGCATCTACTAGTGGTCGCTCTAAGTACCGCTATACAGACGCTCATCTGCCGATATCTGGCGTTAGTAATGAATCAGCCTCTCACTTATTTTCAAAGTATACTAACCTTTTCACTATGTACCCTTGGGGTGTTTAAATGCAGTCGCACGTGTTGCAAATATATGAGACCGTGAAAGTATTCTGACTCCTTTGTCTACAGAAAACTATATGAAATCCTCACATTGATTTATTGCAACAGAAAATTGTTAGTTTGTCTGATATCATGTGTTCCATGTCCAATCCAATATGCCGATTGTACTACAAGAAAATGAGTTTGGGATCAATTGAGAGGACTGAATTATGAATGGTCACAGGGATCTCCAATATCTCCCAACACCGTAAGCTCATACATGCAAGTTGTACACAGTAGCGTGCTTAACCACCATGCATACCATGCAAATGCATGGGGCCCCCACTTGCCAGGGGGCACCCAGAGGCAGGGTCAGATCAGTGGCAACTTCTTGTTTAAAAATTAAATAAATAACGGCACTCGGCCGGTGGCAAGCCTATGTTGAGTGAGGGGCCGTTTAACACAGAGTGTGCAGCAGATAGGAAGCCACTGTACACTTACATACCTTCCAGCTTTTCAGGTTGGGAAAGAGGGACAATTGTAAAATGAAGCCACGCCAGCCACGAGGGATCGACAGGAGATAGGGTGTAACAGTTACAACAATATAAACAGTTTAAATAGGCGAATGAATAATTTATTGCTGCAGATCTGCATGTGACACCTCAAAGAGGGACAAATGAGAACAACCAGGGACAGGGAGACATGGAATTTATAAAGGGGGCGAATGCACTCTGTATATGGCAAATACCGTGGGTGGGATGACCTGGGTTTTTCCTTACCCACATCCAATGGAAAGAGAGAAGAAGGGTCCGCACTCCTAAAATATAGCTTTTATTGCTGTCCTTTAAAAATATCCCAGAAGAAAACCAGCGGTAAAGAACATCGAAGCAGTCCTAGCAGAGGGACAGTCCCTGCAAATCAGGGACGCCTGAGAGGTATGCACTTACGTGAGCCAGCTGCTGCAGAATCCGTACGCTCAGCTCCATTCAGTTATGCAGAACGCTGTGACATCACAGTAGAATTTGGACGGCCATAAGGGCAAGTTCTCAGACAATTCCCTATGCTATGGACAGACAAAGCCAGGATGCCCCTCTGGGTTCGCTCGCACTCCCACAGAGCATGAGCAGGCCGCGGCCACATTCTCAACAAGGTGCGTTAATATTGTATTTTTCTATATAAAATTTGTCTTTGACACAACTTTACATGGGGCCCCAGAAATGATTAAGCCGCCCCTGGCTGTACAGATTCCCTACAGGTCCAAGCAATTGATAGTTTCAAATCAGGACTAAGAGGAGGGGACATTCTGAAACTACTCCAAGATGCATTTTGCCACTGTTTCTCAACCTGCAGTACACATACCCCAGGGGATACTCGGCAATATTCAAGGGTGCACCAACAATGGGGGTCTAACAGGTCTGGTATATTATATTAACAGTAAAACATTATTCTTTCTTGCTTGAAATAGTGCTACAAGGCTCATGTACTTATTTTGGTAACATTAGTAATTTAATTCCTTGGGGGTATTTCTGCGATTCTGCTGCTGCTGGCCATCAGGGCAATGTACGCCCCTGGAAGAGAGCATGACACCCCTTTCTTCTGATCAAACCAACCGTGCACCCCCAGTAGCTCCAATTGACATCGAGCTGGCAGGTGGCCGGGTGCACACCCCAAAGGCCGGCCCTGGACACACATGTGCTATTTGTGTGTTATTTGTGCCTAGAGATGCCTGTGTGGACTCTTCCCAAGCTCACCTCTGCTTACCTCTCCTCACCTTTTCTGTGCTCACCTCACCTCTGTTCACCTTGTCCCATCTTACCTCTGCTCATCTTACCTCACCTGTCTACATCTATCCATCTTTCATCATTTTGCCCCACCCCTTCCCACCTCACTTACGTCCAGGACACCTCTTCCTGCCTCATGTCTGCACACCTAACCTCACCTCTACCTACCTCTGCCCTCCTTTGCCCATCTCACCTCACATCTGTCCACCTCTGCTCTCCTCTTACCACCTCACCTCTACCTACCTCTGCCCTCCTTTGCCCATCTCACCTCACATCTGCTCTCCTCTTACCACCTCACTTCTACCCACCTCACCTCTCCTCACCTCTGCCCACTTTTGTTCATCTCACCTCTGCCCACCTCTACCAATCTCACCTCTACCCATCTCTGCTTACTTCCACCCACCTCACCTTGCCTCTGTCCACCTCTGCTTCTCTCACCTCTTCCCGCTTCTGTTCCCCCCACTTCTTCCTGCTTCACATCTTTTCACATCTGCATATACATAAAAGCATATGCAAAACTGTTCTGCAGTAAACTGTGTTTTTTGGCGTTACATTGTATTGTGTCCCCTTGACATGGAACACTAAACAATGTGGTCCTTAGACTGAAAAAGGTTGTGCACCCCTCTCCTAAAGGAAAGCTGAAAGGTGTCCTCCCAGCTCTCCCTTACAGATGGCTTGGGATGGTGCCCTGTGTGATGGAACAGTAGACACACCCCAAAGGCTGGCCATGTATGGGACTTGGTTAGTTGTATCCTGGAAAAAGAGTATAAAAAGGCACTGCTCAGGTGTGGGATGCATGCGCATATCCTCCTGGTCCAGATTGAGTTTGGGCTACTGTATGCCTCCAGTCCATAGAAATACGATGACTTTTATCAGGTAACACCCCCCCCTTTCAATTCTCTGTACTGTAAAAGAGAGGCCTGTCCCCATGGGCATGGCTATTCCCAGGTATAGGTGTGCCCATGAGCATCAGATCCTCAGTACGCCCCTTTATGGGCTGAATGCAATCAAATCCTCATACCTGAAAAACAAATATAAGCTGACCATCAAATTGCCCCTCACTTTTTTTAAGAAGTTCCAACATACCATCCATGGTCCAACTGCTCAACAGCCACTGGCCTGCTGCTACATACCCACCACCCTCATAACATATAATGTCCCAACGTTCATGGGTTAACCACCACTCTCCCACATACCTCCTAGGGCCCGAAAATCCATACCCATCCCCTCCCATACTCCCTGAGGCCCTAATACTGTTCAAGGCTCCCACATAGCATCCTAGGGCCCACTACTCCATACCCACCCCCTCCCATACCCTAATACCATTCATCACATAGTATCCTAGGGCCCACTACTCCATACCCACCCCCTCCCATACCCTAATACCATTCATCACATAGTATCCTAGGGCCCACTACTCCAGATCTGCATGTTACACTTCAAAGGAGGGCAAAGGAGAACAACGAGGGACAGGGGGACATGAGCTCAGAAGAGGGACAGTCCCTCCAAATCAGGGACACTTGGGAGGTGTGCGCCAGGGATACGGGAAATGCTCTGCGTTGATGCCAATCAGATCCCATTGCTGAAAAGGAAGTAAACATGACAAAAGGCTCTGATTGGATGAGAGCCCACGCATGTGCCATTAGACCACAGAGAGGTGAGTTTTACTGGGCAAACCGGGTTTCATACACCTCAATGGGATGCCCTGGGGGCATGGAACAAAGCCCAGGAAAGTCAAATTCACAGGTTTTGTTCCGCTTTAAAGCAGTCCTTCACCCTGAATAAGAGCCTATCTTATATGTCCCCCCCCCCTGTACATACAGATTGCTAACATTAATCCGGACCTTCACCCTGAATAAGAGCATATTTTATATGCCCCCCCCCCCCCCCCTACATACAGATTGCTCACATTAAAAATCATCCTACCTGCATCTACTGCATGTTATCAGCCTTTAAACATCCAAGATGGCGGCTCATGGGGCATCAGGCTGCCTGCAAACAGGAAGTGTCTGTCACTCTGCATTCTGGGATTGCTGTCCTTTCCCTGACCCCTGCTCTGCTCTGTCTGTGCAAAGCACAGCTATAACCCCACCCCCTGTACTTTATCCCGCTCTCCTCTTCTCAGTATGTGATGTTTCTGAGGCAAGATGGTGGCGCCTGTATCCTAGAGTCCTGAACAGAGTTGCAGGAAAGAATAATAAGTGACATGTAATGTTGCTCAGAGCTCTCCATACAATAACCAGCATCACCAGGGAATATTTTCCTTTATAAGAAGTCAGGAAATAGACAATTTTACCATTTTATTGCAAAAAAGAAACCAGCTTTAGCATCCCGCTACAAGATGCCTCAGCCAATAGGGCTTCGAATTACTTCACGACAGCCGAGCCCTCATTCACAAAACTCTGTCTCCCTTCCCGCCTATTATTTCCGCCAATCAGCTACGGCTGGACAGCCGTCTGTCCAATCAGCGAGTCGTGCCTTTGGCTTCACCCAGTGCAACGGATAGGGCTGTCCCGGAGTTTGAATGCCTTCCTCACTGGCCAATGAGGTGCGGGCTCCGTCGGGTGACGCAGACTCGCTGCGGCCTCATGAGCGGGAGTGTGAGAGGTGGGGGTTGAAGGAGGGTTGCGTGCGCGTAGTGACGTCACTAGCCGGCGGAGAGAACGAGGACCGGCTTGCACGTGACCGATTTACCTCAGAGAGCCGCCCGCGGAGGAAGCATGGGAGACGCAGAGAAGCTTAACATCGACTCCATTATTCAGCGCCTGCTAGAGGGTGAGTGCAGGGCTATAGGGGAGTCTATAGGCGGCTCCTCGCTGTGCGGCGGCCCTGTTTAGGGCGAGACCCGCCTCGTTCCCTATAGGGAGGCGTCATGGCGGACTCCTTCTCCTTCCGCCGCTCTCTGTAGGAGGCAGCCATAGCCGGGAGGGTTCCTTCCGCCCTCTCTTCGCCCATTATAGCCTGGCCTGTGATTGCTGGGCTGCTATAGGCGGAGGCCTACTGCATATAACCATTACTACACGGGCTCCTCCTATACTGCTTACATCTCTGTTCTGCGCTATTCCTTATATTTGTCTATGGGGGCGCACAGGCCCATGGGACCATGTAGAGCTATATAATTTATATAGGGTGTATATACAGTTTGAGGAAGTGAGCGGGGCTAGAGGATATATATCTATAGGATTTATATATGTATATATAAACGTGGGGCATGAGGGTGCACACAGGACTATGGGGCTTATAGATCTATATGGGGTATATACATTTGGGGAATATGGGGCTTTATAGATAGGATATAAATCTGGGGAATAAAGGGTGCACATGATGTATATCTGGGGAAGAGGACAATGGTATAGTATACAGGACTATGGGAACATATAGCTCTATACTAGATATGGGGTTTATAAGGGGATATATGCACCTGGGGGGGAAGGGGGTTCTATATATTAGAATATATAGGTTTGATTAGTGTATATATACATCTGGGGAAGAGGGCACACAAAACTATGGGGTCATATAGATCTATAGGGAGTTTATAAGGGTATATACAGGGGGTCTATAGATGTATAGGGATATATATATATATATAACTTTGGGGGTTGTATAGATCCTATATGAGCTTGTGTATATATCATTTTATACATGGGGTATATACACATCTGGGGGCACATGGGACTGGTTGTATTTAGATCTATATGGTATATAAGGCTTATGTGGATTTATATTATCTTTTTTACATCAGAATGGACCTATGGATGTACAGGGCCTATATGACAATTTTTGACTGGTGGAAGAGGGTGCACACAGTACTATGGTATATATATAGATATATCTCTCAAATTCTGTTAGGTAGGGGGCATATATTGTCCCTATATATCCACATAGCTGTGTTCCCCCTTCCCTGTAAGTAATACAATTATATTAATTTATATGCAAGATATATATTTTCTCTATCCTTATAGATCTATAGCTTTATATATTTTTTACACCCGAGGGAAGAGGTGGCACACAGGGCTATGGGAGGGGGATGGGGGGAAGAGGGGTGCATTAAAGGAATATTTCCTATTGTTAGGTTTTTGCTGTATTTATCCTCTTTTGGAATGTATAATGTGTTGGTATTGTGACCCTGTGATTTTGATAGAGCTGTTAGAACATGTCACAGAAAGCTACAGTTTAGAAACTAACGGCTCTAGTTTATTATTGGTCTGTAGTTTGTATCCAACGTATTGTCCAAAATAGTCCATATAACAAAACTCAGCCAGAAGTAATCAAAACATCTTGGTGTAGTTGTATCAGAAGGATTGTCATTTACAAGCTATTAGTATAGCCTACCAAACAGAACAGACGTCACAGAAAGCTACAGTTTAGAAACTGTTTGGTAGGCTGTACGTGTATATCAGGGGTCATAGGTGTAACAGGTGTGCCCTTCATATAACCAGATTTCTCATGTCGAAGATAAGTAGTTGTTGCTGGGTGCCCCTTTCTGTTGTGTTTTGTGCTTTTCCTTTGACGCTATAAAGGCTGCATCTGTCTTGTTAGTGGGAGGCCACATTTTTCCCCTGTGACTCAGTGATGCAGTCACATCCTGCATGCATTCATCTGTGTCCCCCCAGCTGTGGGGCTTGAATGTGTCCATATAGGTGTTCACTGTTGCCTCACTTCTGTATATGGAAGAGGGAGTACAGTCTTTTGACTTAGCTTAACTAGTATTTTCATATGTTGCAAATGTTTTTATGAAAACCGTTTTCAGTGGGCTGGTGAAAATCCTGGGTTTTGGGCTCCCTCGCTTCAATAGGCCATATCAGCAGTGTTTGGTGTGTTCACTTCTCTCTGCTTGGTGTACAGTTGCCAATGGATACAGATTGGTGGTAGTGATAACAACTTTGATAATACACTTGCGACATGCGAAATAAAAATTAGTACTTTGAGGACATCGTTTTTTATGCTCCAAAAATGCCATTAAAGTGTTTTCTTTTTGTTTCCTGTTCAGGCACTAACAGTGCATTCCCTCCTTCCCACCCCAACATAATGTTTAGGGAGAAGGGAGTGATTTCATCCTTCATTGCTGGGTAGACATGGTGATGTTGCATAGCAATGAAGGAAGTGTGCCGGCGGAGCATACTATACCAGCCTTGACATACCCCTCCTTTGAAGTGAATGGAGTAGGCTTGTGGGGGCTTAAACAAGGCTTCACAGATGCCACCATGAGGCTCCTGACTCGTATGCAGGCATCAAAACCTGGGTTGGTGAAAATCCATGTTTTGGTCCCCTTGAAATTCCTATAAGTTTCAGGGACTGCAACAGGAGCCTGCGTTTTGCCACCCTCAACTGTAAACAGATTGCCGCATATTCGGGCTGTGAGCATTTCACGACTCGTACTTCCGATAGCTGAGCTCTGCATGTAAACGGAGTTGTTGCCGAGCTTTACATATGCATGGCAAATGGCTGATTGGACGAGAGCGTGTGCCGTAGGACCATATTTGTGGGCATTTTGAGGGGGGTTTCCAGCGGGGCACGAAACAAAACTTGGAATAGTTTATCCTGGGTCTTGTTCTGCTTTAACTGTAGTGGGATCTGACATGGATGGTCTGTGCTTTGACAGGCATTTACATTTCAGTCAGTAGCCTGGGAAGTGTCATTACACAGCACTGTAGTGGGCAATTATTGGTCTATTGTCCGCTTGCTAGATTTGCCTGGAACACTTTACTGCTCCCTATGGATTGCCTCTAGCATAAAGTCTCCAGAGCATCCGGTGTCTGCAGCCAAATGGCCAGTCATCAGCTGTAATCCACAAGGGAACTTTTTTCCGACAAACTTCTGTAACGCATTTTCTTGGTACGATTTAAATATGGCTCTCTGGGATATTGGAAAGTTCTATGGAAAAACAGTCATTATGTCTTCAGGGCCTGCCCTATAATTTGTGCTGTAGTCTTAGTAATCTTATGCGGAAGGCCTCTAATTAGCACCTCTGTCACACAATAGCAGTAATGCAACTGAAGGTCTTGCAGCTAGGGATTTTACTGCTAATATTAGAATGGCATGTGTTCCTGTGCCATTATGCCCCTACTAGAAAATCAAACTGCTTAGATGGAAGACAAAATTAAAATTGCTTCTTAATACTTGCCCTTCACATAGGGGTAACACATTTACTGCCCCCACGCTAAATATCTATTTGGTTGAGCAGGCCCTACTGTAATGTATGTGATGGATTTTGGAATGGTGCTAAATAGAGGGGCAGTTATGGCCTAGATGTAGGGCAGCAGGTTTGATTCACAGCCATGGGACATGACTGAAGTGCCCCTTGAGCTCCAATTGCTGCCCAGGTGCTGAGTTTAGGGCTACACACGGCTCTGGCACTTGTGCATTAGCACACAATGACCACTATTTGCATAATTTATTTAATTGCCTCTATCGGTGGGTGCAGCATTCTGGTGCATGACATGCACGTGCGTGCTCTGACGGGTCCACACCTTTGTGATTGCAGATCAACAATGGTGCTGTCCTCATTGCCTGAATAATGCCTAGTGCTCCGTGTTGAGTGATGGGTCTTTTGCTTTTAGCAAACCTTGCAGAAAGTGACTTCTTATGCAGGAGCCTTTACTTACATGTCTGAAATGCCTGTCATTCTGATGTAATAAGACTGTACTGACACAGGGATGGGTCATAGATTTCACAATAGCTGGGTGGCTAAGAAAAATGTGACGTTAGGCCTGTTAGCACCTGGTGAAACAAGATCAGTGTCGTCCCTCTTTCTTGAAGCAACCAACAGGCCAGGTTTTATAGATCTCCTCCCAGATGCACAGGTGAGGTGAATAGTGCTCACACAATGCTATAGAGCAGCTATGTGGAGAGCTACAAAACCTGGACAGTTTGCTCTCAAGGAGTGTGTTGGAAAACTGTAGGGGAGAAGAGGAGTGAATCAGGGTTATGACTTTCCTGGGTTGTTCCTTGCCCTGGGGCATCCTGATTTGGGATACCATGCTGTTATACAGATCATGATGCCCCAGGGAGAGGAACAGAACCATGATGCCCCAGGGAGAGGAACAGAACCAGAGTAGTAAAAATCTACTTTTTGACCCACTTCATGCTGCAGCCAGGAGCTGGGTAGTTCTCACAAGCCAGGTATTTAACCTGGCTGCTCTTGGCACTTCCCCAGGCTCGTCTGCACTGTCTCTCCCCAGTACCAGACAGTGGAGGACTGGACAGTTCCTGCTTCATCCTGTAGACGCCAGCAGCCGTATTTGAACGGTCTCCCATGAACCCCTTCCTACCTATGTTGTGGTTGCCATTCTGTACAGCTCTCACATATCAAGAGAGATAGAGATATCTATCTCTATTTCTGTTCTCCCTCTGTGTCCACTCTGACGCAGAACTTTAGACCACCAGCTTAGCCTTATTGGTGGTCTGTGGCAAAGGAATTCAGGGGGCTGACCTCTCGCCATTATAAAAGGCCCCTCCCTGTGTTGGAGTGAGATGAGAGAAGCCATGTGCGGTGGATGTGAAAATGCCCTTCAGGCCCTGCCCATAAGATGGACCAAAAGAGGTCCTGGAGACTATAAACTGCTATACCTTTTTAGCAGGGCCCGAGTCAGGCATTTGTGAATTTCACGGTTGGCTCTTCTCGACTAGACTTTATCCTTAGCGAGTCCTAGCCGATTTTGACGAGGGCATGCGCTGTGGGACCAGGGAAAGGGAGTTGAATGGGGGTATTCCCCGGGGATAAGGACCACAACCCTGGCCTTTTGGTCAACTTAATCAGACTATAGCATGTTATAATGGCTCTAGTTGAGATTTTTAAGATTAAATCTGTTGGTTTGTCTCTAAATTGCTTGTGCCTTTCTACATGCATGCAACATAATGGCTGGAAATATTATTTATTTATATAGCGCCATCAACTTCCGTAGCGCTTTACAAGGTATAAATATGTTGCTTTATAAAGGATACAAAGCAAGCAGTCCAAGCTTATGATTTACTGAGCTTACTGCAGCAAGCCAGCGAGTGGTTACATCAGCGGATGTGTAATGCACAACAATCACCTGTGTGTTCCCCATGAATTCCCAGCAGAGCAGCGGCTTCCTTATCTTGCAGCTATGCACTCCCTCACCCCCTCCCTTATACACGCCTGGAAATCTCACTCCATTATCTGCGATCTGTTTAAGTTTTGCAAGGCTTCTGTTGTGATGTTGCCTGGGATATGAGGCCTGCCCTACTATTAGCTGCTGTGCTATTTATCATGGCCATGTGGTCATAGCTGCTGGAGACAGTTTGTCCCAGAGTTAACAAAAAACCACATCAAAGGACCTGCTTCTCTGCAGGCTGGCCTGTTGGAAGAGACATGTAAAGGCAAATAAGGAGGCCGTTGTTTCATAATGGATGAGCAAGCTGGGACCTGACACCCTCTTGGCTGAGGCCTGTTGGTCATGGTGTTTGCCTCTCCTTGGTAGCTGTGGTCATTAAAATGGTAGAGGTGTGACCATCTTACCTTCGAATACAGTACATATTGGCTTGTGCGCTGCACTGGTTTCTAGAGGATCAAAAGCAAGATTTTCATTCTGGGCTTTAAGATTTGTGCCCTGCCAGGATCTTCTACCAGATTGTCAACTTTTTTTTATTTATCATGGTGCTTTTGAGTGTTATATGCCTTCCCTTAAAGTGGACCAACACCCAGGATTTTGACTATCCTGGGTCTTGGTCCACTTCAGTGGGGCACCCCCGATCGGGGTGCCCCGCTGTGTGAAACCCCCCCCCCCCCCCCCCGAACTCACCTCTCCCCGCGCCAACGGACAAGCGGCTCCTCCGCCGCCTCCCGCGCGTCCCTGCGCCGGCCATTCACAGACGGCGGGCGCGCGCACGTCTAGAGGGGCGCGAGGGAGGCGGCGGCCGGCCGCCGCCGAAACTAAGGTAAGGAGTTTGGAGAGTTTGGGGGGGTTTCACCCCGCAGGACATCCCGATCTCGGATGTC
This sequence comes from Gastrophryne carolinensis, assembly GCA_027917425.1. Classification (NCBI taxonomy): domain Eukaryota; kingdom Metazoa; phylum Chordata; class Amphibia; order Anura; family Microhylidae; genus Gastrophryne; species Gastrophryne carolinensis. The sequence continues at coordinate 24,847,255 of CM051240.1, forward strand.
CCGCGGGGAGGGAGGTGATCGGCCCGGGAATCTTATAGATTCCCGGGCCGATCACCGGTGGGCGTTGGTCCACTTTAATACATAGTATACAGCTGTTTGGAAACGTAGCTCTGGCATAAAGTGGTGCGGCCACATCTCTGGTCTACCTGTGGTCTGGCACACTCTCTGCCTATCTGGGGCATGCCTTAGCCGTGAGATTCGGATATGCAGCAGCATGTGCCATGGGACATCCAAGGTGGCGGGGTGATAATGGTTAGCCCTAGAATCTCAGCTCACTGGCTAGTAAAGCTGGAGTGCACTGCTGACTGCACCCTGAAACCCCCTTCTCAACATTTATCCATGGGCAGGATACCCTATGCCCAACAGACTACCGGCCCTTGTTTGTTCCTCTTTAAAGTGGACCAAAACCCAGTATAGTCAATAGTTTTGACTATCCTGGGTTTTGGTCCTTTACCCAGGGGGAACCCCACTGTGTGAAACCCCCAGATCGCCCATCTCACCCCTTCCTCGTCCCATGGCACATCTAAAAGCAGCAGCTCTGATGGCCGCATCCTCCCTCTCCCACAGGATAGTAAAAATTCTGGGTTTTGGTCCACTTTAAACCTTAAGTCATAATGATTAAGGTCTATACTCTGGGTATATGATTTGATAAATTTTACACAGTTGACAATGTATGAACTAATGTTTAGGATTAGTATGAGTATTAACACCAATTGTTCGTTTCAGTTAAAGGATGCCGTCCAGGAAAGAATGTCCAGTTGACTGAGAATGAGATCAGAGGGTTGTGTCTGAAGTCTCGTGAGATCTTTTTGAGTCAGCCCATCCTTCTCGAGCTGGAGGCACCACTAAAAATCTGTGGTGAGTATTGGAGCTCTGCTTATTTAACATGTTCAAAGTTAATGCGTCCTAGGGACACCTTGGTACTAGAATACACTACACTTCAGGTTAATTTTATACTTTAGGGCATCCTGCTTTGGGATGAATCATGTTTAAAATGCCATGGCAAGCACAGAATCCAGTAGTCATGGTCATTGTGGGTTTGTGGCTTGTACCCTCTTGGAGAAGTCCGCAGGATATGCAGATTGTCCTTCTGCTGCCTCTCATTTGTGAAGCAAGGAGCTGCTCTTCTGGGATTTTGTGGGTGATAACTGGTTACCACTGTTCTCCCTAAAAACTCACTGCACAAAAGTGATATACAGAGGCCCCCCGACTGTTTTCAATGAGAGCCAGGCATACACATGCCATGGTCAAACGAAACCCCAAAGCGCTGCTCCCTGCTTCACAACTGGGGCTGTGGAAAAAGCAGGTCGGGTGTAAAGTGAGGCTGCTGCACTACCTCTGGGACTACCACCGTCTAAAGTTTTTAGAAAGGTACAAAAAGAGGACTACTCTAAAATGGATCCACTCCCCATTAGGCCCCCCCCCCCCCCCAGAGTATGGGTCGTCATGATTTGGCATGCCTTGCTGTAAGACCTTTAGATCGCCCTGCCTCCACTCCTTTTCTGGGACGTAGTGCACCGCCAGCTGCTGTCTCATTCCCAACACCCTTGTAGCAGAGACGCGCACGCAGTCATTCAGATGGTCTGGGTGGCGAAAGCACACCACAGGGAAACTGGGGATGCCGCAGTTCCCTTGTTTTGGGCTCTATCTAAATAGGGCTGTATGCTGAACATCATTATGCACAATCTATGGCGCTGATTGGAGCATCCTGCATTAGACCAAGACCCGGATAGTAAATACTAGGTTTTGGACAACTTTAAATGAACAAACCTCAAACTGCCAAAGCCCCAAAAAACACGATGGAACTGTATAGATGCTTGCTTATCTATAGTCGCCTTTTTGATGGCTTTCCCCAAAAGAGATGTCTTCAAGGTGCTGAGCTTCTGGTTATCCTTTAATATTTTTTATTGGAAGCAATCTGTTGCTTTTGCCAACTGTAAACCATGGTGTACAGAAAGTGAGCCTTGCTCACATGCTGCTGCCATGGCCGCTACTGAGGGGGGAGGAGCTTGCTCAACCTTAGACATGACCAGCAGCATTCTCTGTATGGGGCTTGCTTCTCTTGGTGTATGGTTGCCGGTAGCAGCAGATGGCAAGTGTTTCTGAAGGCAAACATGAGGGAAGAAAAGTACGTTAGATCATCGCTTTTAAGCACCTAACTTTGGCACACAAATATACATTAAATGCCATTGACAATATTGGGAGGCTGGTGCTTCTGTATCTCAGGCCTCTATGTAAGCAAACCTCTCTCCCTCTTGCCAGGTGACGTCCATGGTCAGTATTACGATCTCTTAAGACTATTTGAATACGGTGGCTTCCCTCCAGAGAGTAACTACTTGTTCCTGGGGGACTACGTGGACCGTGGCAAGCAGTCCTTGGAAACGATCTGTCTGTTACTGGCATACAAGATCAAATACCCAGAAAATTTCTTCTTATTGCGTGGGAACCACGAGTGCGCCAGCATCAACAGAATTTACGGGTTCTATGATGAATGTAAGTTCAATTTGGAAAGTAACATTTTTCTGTGATCCATGAAATTTGTGCTGAATCAAACCCTAGGAGTATGGAGATTGATTATAGATTGGATCTAATCTTGTGATTCTCCAATGTATACAATTAAACAGTTTACATTCCAGATTCTTTTATGGATGTTTGGTCTGTTACAGTGATTCTGTCTTCGTGTTGCAGGTAAAAGGAGGTATAATATCAAGCTGTGGAAGACCTTTACAGATTGCTTTAACTGCTTACCTGTTGCTGCTATTGTTGATGAGAAGATCTTCTGCTGTCATGGAGGTCAGTTGCTTTGACTTTGGGACTCCCTGTTCAGCAACTTATTTGGCACAAATGTCTTGTTGGACTTGACACCAAGACACTTTAACAGCTTGCTTGAGTTGCTGGACAGATTTAAAGCATGGTCGTCCTCTTAATACATTTGACCGCCAAATGACACTGCTGCTTCTAATACACGCTTAAAATAAGCTGACAAGGTCAGAATGCTCTGATCTACAGTTGGAAATATAAATGTCAATTTAGGATACCCCATCCCTTAAAACCAAAGACTAAGTAATTGGAGCTGTAGAGCTAGCTATGTGGGAATACAAAAAACATGGTGTTTGAGGAGGACTTGGGCTTGATGCTGGGCGCTGTTGCTGTATGATTTGGATGGATTACATATAGAACTGGCTGTGCATGCGGGTGGCACTGGAGGGCCTTATGATGTTCTGACAGTGTTTTTATATATATATATATATATATATATATATATATATATATATATATATATATATATATATATATATATATATATATATATATATATATATATATATATATATATATATATATATATATATATATATATATATATATATATATATATATATATATATATATATATATATATATATATATATATATATATATATATATATTTATTTTTTTTTTTTTTTTTTTTTTTTTTCCTCTAGGCCTGTCTCCTGATCTTCAGTCTATGGAGCAAGTGAGGAGGATATTGCGTCCTACCGATGTCCCTGACCAAGGTCTCCTGTGTGATCTTTTATGGTCGGATCCTGACAAGGATGTGCTTGGCTGGGGAGAGAATGACAGGGGGGTCTCATTTACTTTTGGTGCAGACGTTGTTGCAAAATTCCTTCACAAACATGACCTGGATCTGATCTGCCGGGCGCATCAGGTGAGGAGGGTATTTGCTGTGCCCTTGGCTTCCTAGTTCTGCTGTGTTGTCGGCAGTTATAAGTAACTGGGTGCCCTCTTATATTGCAGGTGGTGGAAGACGGTTATGAGTTCTTTGCAAAGCGACAGCTGGTCACCCTCTTCTCTGCTCCCAATTACTGTGGTGAATTTGACAACGCGGGGGCCATGATGAGTGTTGATGAAACTCTTATGTGCTCCTTCCAGGTCAGTCCATTGCATTGTTTAATATGAACACATAAAGCCATGACCTGATTTCGGGATTGCAGAGTGATTTTTACTTGATCGGATCAAAATTTAGCATGGTTCATGGAAGAATGGAGAACCTGTTGGTAAAGTTTGTTGAAATCTAATCTTTTTCAGAGTTCCAGCATTAGTTCTTGCCATTGGTTCACAAAAGGGCCGGCATGCGTGGGATGTTATTGGGCGAGTTGCTGGAGTAGGGACAATTGGCTGCAGGGGGGACAAAGGGAGTAGCCTGTGTCCTCATCCCATACCCATACCTTCTTTAAAAAGAACCTATTCTTAGTATGTCACACACCCCGCTTCAAGAATCCATAACATGTGGGTAATATCGTCCTGAAGAGGCGTTCCTGCAGAGATGATAGCAAAAAGCCCCTCCCTGATCCATAAATACCTGGGACCTCCCACTCACTACCCAGTTTTCCATCTCTGCAGACGGCGAGCAAGTCAGAAGATGATGGCTCCTCCTTGCACAGGGGGATTTCAGGTAGCCGGGGTAACCCCCGGCCTCTTATTTGGTTTATTTCCGCTCGGACCCCTGTTTGTCCCAAAATTTACCTCAGATTACATGCCTCCACAGTCTTGGCTGCTGGCCCGAGCGAGGGTACATTGGCACCTCTGGTGCTCAGGAGCAGAGCTCCACCGTGAGACCCTAAAAGAGAGGGTAGGCGGTCATACCGGGTAGGTGAACCCGGTTTGGGATGCCCTGTCCCTCAATATTTTTTTCCCTGGTTGGCCCTTCACTTTTCCCTCCTAACTTAGTGGGGTCTGGGGGTCCTTACCTAGGGTTAGGTTTATTCCACCTTATTTTGCCATTGTTTTCACAGACAGCATACTTTTGTTTCCTTTTTAAGGATGTGTAGTGTGTGTTTTTTACTTAGCCGGCGCCCCGGCCGCCATTGCAGGCCATCGCCGGTTTTTACCTCAGATAATTGTGAGGGGAAGTTCTTTTCCCCTCATACTTGGGGGCGGGGCCGGCCTTCGGCGCGCTGCCGCGGCCGGCCCTCCTTAACTCGTACCCCCCTCAGGGTTCGAGAGTGGGGCTGGTGCTTTGCCGCTTTATGCGGCTTTCACCCGCTCTGTATTACCGGCGCCGCGGGGCTTCAGCGGCGCCGGTCTCTTATCTGACAGGAGGGAGCTCTTTCCCTCCCACATCTGCGTCGGGGAGGGGGCGGGGCCGGGCTTTCGGCGCGTCGCCTCGGCCCGCCCCCTCTTCACTGGGCGCCGCTGCGGAGCTTGTCGCTCCGTGCTGGATGCTGGAAGGGGGCGGGACGGCGGTCTCGCGCTGTCCGCACTGGCCACGCCCCTTCCTTGCTCTTCCTTTTACCTCACGATCGTTGTGAGGTAACTTCGTTCCCGCTCCTTAAGGATATGTGAGTGGCCCTGTGGGCCTTTATTTATTTATTTCATTTATTTCATCTGTTCTTTAATCATGTTGATTAGGGATTGTTTTCTGTTTTTCAGACTTTGGATTGTCAGTGGATCTGCATTAGTATTAGAGGGTCTCTCCTAGTCCTGGGTCCATTTTTTATTGTCCAAAATCCTCCCACTCGGGACATTAAAGGGGCATCCCGGGTTGTCTAACTGGCGTAATTCCCTGGGTCATAGCGACCACTCAAAATTCACCTTATGGAGGCATCCCCGGATACTGGGACTGGGACCCCTTCGGGGCATCCCAAAAAGTGTATGTTGTGTGGGGTTTCCATTACTGGGGATGATGTTTTACTGTGTATACCATGCGCACAGCAAACTATTACGCGGCAGTCCGAACCCCTAGCGGCGGGGTCAGCACAGCCGGCTACCTCAACTCCCCCTCCCGCCTTGACTCGTGCCCCGTGTGACGTGGTCATGGGCAGGGATCTGCAATCCGAGATGTGTGCCAGATTGGCTAGCCTTGAGAAAATGCTCTCTAGCTCGGTCGCCCGTAAGGCTCCGTCTAAGAGAAAGCATTTGTCGCCGGCTCCGCCGGTGGATGATCTTGATGACAGAGACAATCTGGATTGGTCTGATTATCCTCAGCTAGAGGAGGGGGAAGTTGATGAGGATTCAGAATTTTCGGATGATGAGCAGTCTGCTGGCGCTGATGCCGAGCTTTCTGATTTAGGGAGATCCTTGGACTCTCCTCACGCTCTGTCTCTCATGCTGGAAGTTCTGAATATTTCCCCTCCTGAGGAGGCGTCACAGCAGAAAGGTGAATTGTTTGAGGAATCCAGGCCGTGCCTGGTGTTTCCTACGCAACGCCATTTTGATAGAATCATTGACAAGGAATGGGATAGGCCGGCTCGGCTCCCTGGCATCCCTCAGGGGTGGGATAGGAAATATCCCTTTCCTTCTGAGGCGATCAAGCGCTGGGCATCTCCCCCCGAGGTGGATGCACCGGTTTTGGGGTTGTCTAACTCCTCGGTGTTAAACAGACCTGATTGTTCCACTCTCAAAGATGGAGAGGATAAACGTATTGATCAGATGGCTTGTCATGGCTTTACTAGCATTGGGTCGGCCATCCGGCCTGTGTGCGCTTCGGAGCTAATGGTGTTGGCCACCAGGTCTGTGGTCAGGGACCTGTTGACTTCTTCCGGGCTTCGTCCTGGTAGTAACGAGTTCCTTAGCCTGAAACGGTGTGAGTTGTTTCTATCCTTTGTGTTGACCGCTTTGGATGATACTTTGATGATGTGTGGTAGGACTTCGGCTCTGCTTGTGGCTATTCGGCGCTCAGTGTGGCTGCGCCAGTGGGCGGCCGATTTCATGTCCAAAAAATCACTGACGGCCTTACCCTTTGTTGGTCTACGGCTCTTTGGAGAGACATTGGACTCTGTCACCAAGGGTGGTAGGTTACCTCAACGTAAGAAACAACGCCGCCCCTTTCGGGGGGCGCCTGCCTTTAACCCCTCCTTTCGGGGGGCCAGATCTGGCAGGGGTTCTGCATTTCCCTCTTCCAGAGGAGATTTCGGAAACAGGGGCAGAGGACGTGCCCGTTCTGGCTACAGTTGGGGCTCTAAGCCCAAACCGGCTGCTAAGCCGGCCCAGCAATGAGGGGGCGCCCTCACCCATGCGGGTGGGGGGACGGCTGCAGCACTTCTCTCTGATCTGGGATCAGGAGGTCTCGGACAGATGGATCCGGGAAGTGGTGTCTTCCGGCTACAAGCTGGAGTTCGAGCTCCGCCCCCCTTCCAGATTTGTCAGGTCTCGGATGCCGTCGGAGCCTCTGGCGGCGCAGGGGCTCCTGGTGGCAGTGGAGAATCTTCTGGACATGGCTGTCATTTGCCCAGTGCCCCCTTCAGATCGGGGCAGGGGCTTTTATTCCAATCTGTTCACGGTTCCCAAGAAGGACGGGTTCGTCCGACCCATCTTGGATCTGAAGTTTCTCAACCGGTTCATCCGGCCGAGGAAATTCCGCATGGAAACGCTGCGTTCGGCCATTCACTCTCTTTGTCAGGGAGACTTTCTGACGTCCATAGACATCAAGGATGCTTATCTACACGTTCCGGTTTTTCCAGCACACCAGAGGTTTCTCAGGTTCGTGGTGGAGGATCGGCACTTTCAGTTTGTGGCACTTCCTTTCGGTCTCACTTCAGCGCCTCGGGTGTTCACCAAGGTGCTAGCGGGGGTGATGGCTCTGCTCAGAGGTCAGGGTATCCGCATCGTGCCCTATTTGGACGATCTACTGATCATGGCCTCTTCCTTCAATCAAGCGGAGTTGGACACCAAAGCGGTGGTGTCCACTCTGGAGAGGTTCGGTTGGGTGATCAATCACCCCAAGTCTTCTCTTTCTCCGTCCAGAATTCTGACCTTTCTGGGAATGTCTCTGGACACTTCACAGGCCAGGGTGTTTCTACCCCAGGCCAAGATTCTTTTGATTCAGGAGTTAGTTTGGCTTCTTTTGTCAACCTCTCATCCGACCATCCGGTTAGGGATGAGGCTGGTGGGGTTAATGGTGGCCTCTTTCGAGGCTGTTCCCTTTGCGCAGTTTCACACAAGGACGCTTCAGCTTCATCTGTTGAAGGTTTGGGACAAGTCTCCTCTATCGTTGGATCAGTCCTTCCTGATGACTCCCCGAGTTCGTCGATCCCTGCAATGGTGGCTGGGGTCGGTCAATCTGTTGAAGGGCAGATCTTTTCTGGCTCCGCGTTGGGAAACAGTCACCACGGATGCCAGTCTGTCAGGTTGGGGGGGTGTTTGGAAGGACCTCCAGTTTCAGGGTCTGTGGGGCCCGCAGGAGGCTCACGAGCCCATCAACGTTCTGGAGTTGAGAGCCATCAGGTTGGTTCTGTTTCGCTTGACTCATCAGTTGAGAGGCCTGCCAGTTCAGGTCCGGTCGGACAACAGAACGGCGGTTGCTTACATCAATCACCAAGGAGGGACTCGCAGCAGGAGTGCCCTCAGGGAAGTGTCTTTGATTCTGGACTGGGCAGAGACCCACGTCCCGTGTATCTCAGCAGTCTACATTCCGGGGGTGGAGAACACGGAGGCGGACTTGCTGAGCAGGGCCTCCTCTCGTCAGGGGGAGTGGTCTCTCAGTCCCAAGGTTTTTCATTCGATATGTCTCAGGTGGGGGGTCCCAGCGGTGGACCTCTTTGCCTCTCGTCACAATCACAAGCTTCCAGTCTTTGTGTCTCTCTCGCAGGATCCTCTGGCTCTGACAGTGGATGCCATGTCTTTAAACTGGAGGGATCTGGGGTTCCTTTACCTGTTTCCTCCGTTCCCAATGCTAGCCAGAGTGCTGCGCAAACTGGCCTTGGATGGTGCGTCGGCGATTCTGGTGGCCCCAAAGTGGCCAAGGCGAGTTTGGTTCGCAGATCTTGTAAGGCTGGCAGAGGATCAGTTCGCCCTGCCTCTGCTGCCGGACCTGCTCACACAGGGTCGGCTGCGCTATCCCAATTTACCATCGCTGGCTTTGACGGCATGGCTGCTGAAACCGCCATCTTGAAGGAAGAAGGTCTTTCTGACGCGGTGATTCAGACTCTTATCTGTGCCAGGAAGCGCTCTTCCTCTTCTATTTACTACAGGACTTGGAGGGCCTATATTGATTGGTGTGAAAATAGGTCTTTCTCTTGTCGAGAGTTCTCCATTCCTAGAATTTTAGAGTTTCTCCAGCATGGTCTAGATCTGGGGCTCCAGCTTAGTACATTGAAAGGGCAGGTTTCTGCCCTGGTGGTGTTCTTCCAAAGGTCTTTTGCACTTCATCCCTTAGTCAAGACCTTTTTCCAAGGTGTTACACATGTTCGGCCTCCTAGGAAGCCTTTTGTTCCAGCTTGGGATTTGAACCTGGTTCTTTCTGCTCTCCAGGGCCCTCCGTTTGAGCCCTTGAATGAGATAGCTTTGTCTTCTCTTACGCAAAAGGTGGCCTTTTTGGTAGCTATCACTTCGGTTAAGCGTGTTTCTGAGTTGGCAGCTTTATCCATTACAGCTCCGTACTTCGAGAAACATCAGGACAAGGTTGTCTTTCGTTTCAAGCAGGATTTTCTTCCCAAAGTGGTCTCGGAGTTTCATTTGAATCAGGACATTGTTTTGCCCTCTCTATGCCCTAATCCCAGCAACGACAGGGAGAGGGCATTGCATTCCTTGGATGTAGTTCGTGTTGTGGAACATTATCTGGAGGTTACGTCTTCCTTTCGTAAGACTGATGCTTTCTTTGTGGTGCCCTGCGGGCCTAGGAAAGGTTTGGCTCCTGCCAAATCTTCCATTAGTAAATGGATTCGTCAGGCCATCATTGGGGCCTATTCTGCCAAGGGGAGGAGTCCCCCTCTTCGTGTTACTGCTCATTCTACTCGTGCAGTTGGTGCGTCCTGGGCTTTTCACCACCAGGCTTCTGTTGAGCAAGTTTGTAAGGCCGCCACCTGGTCTTCTGTTCACACCTTTTCCAAGTTTTACAAGGTTGATGTTCGGGCATCAGCGGATGCTGTTTTTGGCCGCAAGGTTTTGCAAGCTGTTGTGGTTTAAGGTTATGCATTGTTGCCTAGTTTTGGATCCCCGCCCTTGTTATGGACACTGCTGTTGGATGTCCCACATGTTATGGATTCTTGAAGCGGGGTGTGTGACATACTAAGAATAATACCATTTTGTGAATACTCACCTTGTAAAATGGGTATTATGAGTGTCACACACCCCGCTTCAACCCGCCCTTTTGTATTTAGGATCCTCTTTATTGCGAACTTTGCGTGGTTGTGTTTATATTTGCCTCTTCCTGGTCCCTTACCTTACTGCTTCTGTATACTGGGTAGTGAGTGGGAGGTCCCAGGTATTTATGGATCAGGGAGGGGCTTTCTTTTGCTATCATCTCTGCAGGAACGCCTCTTCAGGACGATATTACCCACATGTTATGGATTCTTGAAGCGGGGTGTGTGACATACTCATAATACCCATTTTACAAGGTGAGTATTCACAAAATGGTATTTTTCAAACATAAAAAAACTGCTCACCTTTTCTCCCATGCAGACTGTTGCTCCTAGTCTAGGGTTGCAGCGCTTACCTGAAAGGCTTCATCCTGGTCCCTCGCTGCAGAGCTCTCATTGGGCTTCTCTCCTGTCTCCCTATGATGTGGCGATGTCCAGGGTGGATTGATTTAAATCTAACTGATTTAAATCACTAGTCAGTAAGGCTTGATTTAAATCAGTGATTTAAATCAAAGTTTCTACCTAAACTAGTTTAACATGCAAGTGGATGAAGATTTTTAGAATCCCTTTTTATATTACTTTTTTCTCCCCAGTTTAATGGGTTAATCATTCATAGTTGGACACCACTGTTCTGTTGTACTTAGGAAGGAGAAAAATAATCCTGACCTTAACAATTTAAATAGATTTATTCAACTGAAACAATAACATTACAGCATAAGTTATTTTCTTAAACAAACATCCATGTTTTGTTAAGTAATTTGGCTAAACAAAATATATATATATATATATATATTTTAAGAAACTTAGACTGTCAGCCCAGCCGACACATGAAAAACTTAAATCCTACTGTCCCTGCTGTCCTCTGTAGCTCACTAGTCATAGGTTTGTAGAACATTAGGATTAAGGTCTTTTTCTCAACTCTGTTCATGTTGTAACATTTTTGCTGTGAAGAAGAGGCTGGGACCTCTGCGGAGTCAGATTCAGTTTTGAGAACTGCGTAAGTAAAGCGAGCGTCTGTGATAATATAGGAGAGAAACTGCCCACTAATCCTACAGAAACCTCTGGAAGAGCATGGCATTGTGAATGTTACACATATACAGCCTTTATTCTACTGAGTTAAACAACTCGGCTTTATCTCATGATGGAAGAACCTTTGGATGGTAAAATATTTTCCTCAAAAAGCAGTTTATTGAAAGAAAATCCGTTTTTTTTTTTTTTTTTATTTAAAAAAAACATTGATTTTTATCCACCCTGGCGATGTCAGTCGGTGAGCTGTCGCGCCCTAAATTGGAGTAAATTGAGGGGGTGTGGTAGCTCGATGACAGCAGGGGCGTCACCGTGTCAGAGGGAGACAGAAGCCAGAAATGGCGCTGTGCCGGTGCAGTGAGGGACCTGAATATAGCCTTTCAGGTAAATGCAACAGTCAATTTTCAGGCAATAAAATTATGCTCGCCTCTCCCATGCAGACGGTTTTCTTTGTGTTGCTCTTTTCAGGGTGGACATAGAGCTTCTTGTAAAATCTTATTAAATCAGTTGGCCATTAACTGGCTAGAGTGGTAAATCTTTCCTGCCTGTCTGCACACCTTGTTGAATAGCTGCATGCGTTGGCTTTAAGGGCAACCACTGGCCCAGAGGCTAGAAGACGCAAGCCAGTGGTCTCCCACTTTATCCTGGTTTGGCATGGCCCTCTACCCAGAGATCTCCAGTATCTTCAAATCGCCTCTGAGGTGCAGGGATACAGCCCAGTGACACTCTTTTTTTTTTTTTTTTTTTTTTTTCCCACCCTGAGCTCTGTGCGGTGTAATAAAAGCTAAACGGAACAAAAGCTGGTGATTGCTTAGCTGCCTTCACTGTGGGAATTCTGGAAAGGTGAGTTAATGAGGGATGCTTCAACAGCAAGAAACCAAAGCTGAATAGTCAAAATTCTGGGTTTTGTTCTGCTTAATGTAGCTTGGTTGGGTAAACAGGAATACTAAAACATGAGGGCATACTGAATCAACCACGACATGTGCTCAGCTACATGCCCATAAATTGGCCTAAACAGACAGCCCAGATCACGTGCCATCGTGCTAAGTATATATTGCTTGTGACTTACCTCTGTCTCCACCCCTTATGCTTTAGATTGTAGGCCCTCTTCTAGTGTATTCTGTATGCCTGGGTATTTGTGCTTTTCTGTCACATATTAATACTAATGCTCATGTAGTGTAAAGTTTACCCTGTCGGTAATTCCACATTGTACAGTGCCATGAAAGATGGAGCTTTATCAACAGTAATGTACAGGGTAAGGCTATACTACAATGGGGGGTCCTTCAACTTGTCTCCTACTTGGCCATAATCTAATACTTGGCACAAGGGCATCCTTTTAAACTTATTATAATTGTAATTATCTGACTAAAACTGCTTCTCCCTCCTTCAGATCCTAAAGCCTGCTGATAAGAAACTGTTTGCCTATGGAGGTGTAAACCAATCCCGCCCAGTGACGCCACCAAGAAACTCTGCGAAGAACAAGCAAAAGAAATGACCCTACTGGCTGCTGTTCAGTTCCCTTCCCCGATATCCCCGACACACGGACACAGACTTCCTGACTCGACATCCACTCCTCTCTCCTCCTGCAGATAGAGGTGCTCTGACGCTTCATATTACCTCAGTTACAGAAGGGGAAGGGACAAAGCCCCTGTAACAGGAGCCTCTTCTCTGCCTTAACCATTTAGATGTGGCCAGCATGGAACTTTTTGGGGGGTCCTGCTCAGAAGCTGCTTGGTGAGGTGCAAACATCAAGCTGGTGCCTTACTGCAGCCGAATGACTGCTACAGATGTGATCTCAGGGTTATAAGTCACCCCCGCAAATGCCCTCCCCTGCATTTCATCTAGTCTCTGAATCCATCCTGGTTGGTGCAGACCTTCTCGATCCTCTTGGTCTGGCATTGTGTACCCCCTCCCCCACCCTGTCTGCAGACCTGGCGCACTTGGTGTATGTGGTATCCTGATTTAATGCTTTGTTTTTAATGTTTCTTTATTGTACGGTCCCCCCAGCATACAGGCGCTGCATTGCCAGCCTTGTGGCATCCTGGGGCTTTTTAGCTTCTTTCTGGCAGCCATGTTTTGTGGTCTAGTCTCGTGAGACTTGCCTTTTAGCTATGGCTACTGTTTGAAGGTAGGTGTCATTAGTTCTAGGTTTGCTGATCCACTTATGTTGGCATAATTTTTTTTTTTTTTTACTTTACTAGTCCAGAGTGCAGCAAACATTAGTTTTTTTTTTTTTGGGTTGTAAATAAACGATGCAGCCTGCTGAATCCTGTTACATTGAAATAAACTGCTGTAAGGTCAATCGTCCGTTACCCTCCTGATCATTCCCTAAACGTTGCACGCCACCTTGGCTGGGACCTAAATTTTATGTGCAGCTTAAGTGACCACTGTGGGTGCTGACTGTCCCTCTTGGGCTGTTGTAGAATACTCAGGTGGAGGGGAAGCACCACTAATGTTGGAATACCTCTACTACTGGACAGATTAGGTTCTTCTGAGGCATAGGCCTATCCGTTCGCAATGTCTGAGGTAATAGAAGATGTTCGCTCTGTGGGTTTTGTGTATGATTTGTGCCTTTTTCTGCTAGCCTTAAAGCAAATCTTTATCCAGGCTGCCCTCTGCTTAGGGTGGGCACACAACCCAGCTGACTTTTAAAAAGCTACACTGTATTTTAAGGTTTTGTTTGTCTGCAGTGCCACTGCTTAGATCCTTTGTATTCCTGGAGCTTTGTCATTTCAGCACCCAACCCCCCTCTGGTTTCCCTAGTGCACGATTGGGAGCAGAAAGTAAGACCGCAGTATGCTGTGGCCTCATGCTGCCCATTTCTGCAACAAATGGATCAGGGCATTTGCTGATGCTCCACATACAAATCACAAGGGAGCAACATCATGATTTATTGAAAAGGCCAAACCCTTATTTGATTCCCCAGCATCTAAAATTATTATATTCTAAGTATGTCACACACCCCACTTCAAACATTAATAATTACACTAGGGTTAACGCACCGCTAGGTGGCAGCATTGCAGAGAACTCTCCAAAAACTTCAACAGGCCCCTCCTGGTCTATACATACCTGGTACCTCCCAAGAACCTCCCAGTGTTCTTTCTTCTGTCTTGTCGCCACCTTGCAGAGAAGTCTCCTGCTTGCAGGTAGCCGAGGTATCCCCCCGGCCCCCCCCTGTGGTCTATTTCTGCCCGGCTCTTGTTTGAGAGTTTACTATTTAATGGCAGCCTCCCAGCTTAGGCTGTAGGCCGGGCAAATAGGTAGCCGGCACCATTGGTGCCTAGGAGATTAGCTCCTCCGCTCGACCCTTCATTGCGGGGCATAGCGGGATTCCCGGAGTGGTGATCCGGATGTGGGATGCCCCATTTAATAGGAGGTTAGCGGTCAGGATGTGCCTAGCCCTGGGATATGGTTATGTCACTTTCCGGGGTGTGGGGCGCGCTTGGGACGGTGACATGCTGTGCCGGTGACATGCTGTGTGAGTGTGGCTGCTGCGCTCTACATTGTGAGGCCTTTCGTGATTTTTACTTGACTAACTTTATTGTAAGTTTTGCCTGCCTCTGTCCCCCCTGTCTTGTGTCTGTTCTCTCCCCTCAGGAGCCCGGGGGGCGGGGCCTCGCAGCGCGCTGCGCCGCGGTCCCGCCTGTGGCTGAGCGCCGTGTCCGGCGCTTGCAGCCTGCTTGTCCGGTCTGCTCTGGGGGGGGGGGGGAACTGGTTATCAGTGTGTGGGTCTGTGTTGCGCACTGGGAACCGGCGGGTTGCTCCGCCGGTCCCGTCCTTGAGGTCTGAGCGCGATCCCCGCCGGCAGACGCTGACGCTGCCAGGGGGTGGGGTCGCGCGCGCGGGCCACGCACGGATTGGATGTCCCGGAGGGGCGGGGCCTGCTCGGCTCCCGTGCTCCCGGAGCTTGTCTCTTCCTCCCTCACAGCGCTGTGTGCGGGCCGCCATCTTCTGCGGTGCCTGGCTGCGCGGTTTTCTCTCTCCCTCTCAGGTAGGCGTTTTTAGTTTCTTGTGATGGCCCCTCGGATTGCGTCCTCTCCTCCTCCTTCCACCTCGCTCCGGCGCTTCCTTATGGTGCTGGTTGGTATTAACCATTTCCTTGTCTCTGGTTAATGAGGGGGGGGGGGGGTGGTGTAAGGGGGGTTTTTTGTATGTTATGTGGATTTTGGATATGGTGCTGGATTGACGCCTGTCCCTCTCCCTTTGTGTCTTTCAGATCCTGGGATCCCGTCTGGCAGGGCTCTCCCGGTCATATATATATACCTGGCTCGTGGGGGATGTTTTTTCATTGAGATATATATATATATATTTTTTTTTATAAGGGTCTTATGCTATTCCCCTGGGTCAGGATCTTGTGACTATCCTTAGACAAGTGTTAGGTTATTAAGGGGCATCCCGGGTCGCGTACTGCATAAATCCCTGGGTTCTGCGAATACCATAAATTTCACCACATGGAGGCTGCCACAGATACCGGGAATGGTTCTTCGGGACAATCCAAGGTGTGCGGGGGTTGTGGGACTCCGCTCCAGGGAGATGATGTCATTTTGTGTATCCCTTGTGCACAGCAGAACATTGCACGGCAGTCCAGTACTCCGGTGCCTAGCACTTCTTCGGCCGCGCCATCTCCCTCTCCCCCTCGCTTATTCCGGACCCCGTGTGACGTTGTCCTGGGCGGGGATTCGCAGTCTGATGTATGTGCCCGCTTGTCCAGCCTTGAGAAGCGGTTTTCTGCTATAGCCACTCAGAAGGTTTCAGCTAAGCGGAAGCATCTGTCTCCGCCCCCGCCGGATTCAGATGAGGAAGTGGTGGGAGATCTGGATTGGTCGGATCGTCCCCGTGAAGAAGGTGAGCTCATTGAGGAAGAAGATTCTGATGTTCAGCAGTTGCTGGGTTCTGAGGGGGATGGCCTCCCTCTCGATTCCTCTACCATTCTGAGCCAGATGTTTGAGGTTTTGGATTTGGAGCCTCCGGTTGTTGCTCCTAGGCCTAAGGGTCAGCTTTTTGGGGTGTCCAAGCAGCGTTTGGAGTTTCCCAGCCAACAGCATTTTGAAGAAATTGTTTTCAAGCAATGGGAGCAACCTACGCATCTTGTTGGTGTGCCGTCTAGCTGGGATAGGAAGTATCCCTTTCCGGCGGAATTGTTGAAGCGTTGGTCTGTTCCCCCTGAGGTAGATACTCCGGTCCTGGGACTGTCCAACACGGCGGTCGTGCATTCCCCTGACACGACTTCGCTCAGGGACGGCGAGGATCGCAGGGTTGATCAGCTTGCCCGTCATGGTTTTGTATGTGCGGGTTCGGTGTTAAGGCCTGTCTGTGCCTCGGCTCTTTTGACTTTTGCTGTCAGGTCTATTGTCAGGGACTTGGGGGTGGATCTCGAGCCCGCCAGTGATGAGTCCCTTGGGCTTAAGCGCTGCGATGCTTTCTTGTCCTTTATCCTGGCCGCTCAGGAGGATGCCATGTTGATGTGTGGCAGGGCTACTGCCTTGCTGGTGGCTATTCGGCGCTGTGTGTGGTTGAGACAGTGGACGGCCGATTTTAATTCAAAAAGATCGCTCACGGCTCTGCCCTTTTTGGGTTTGAGGCTTTTTGGTGAGAGGCTGGATTCTGTTGCCAAGGGAGGTAAATTACCTCAGCGCAAGAAATTTCGCCGTTCCTTTCGGGGGATGGTCTCGTTCAATCCGTCCTTTCGGGGAGTCGGCGCCGGTAGAGGTGCGGGCTCCTCGGCCCCCAGGGGCGCCAGTTGGAATAGGGGCAGAGGCCGTGGCCGCCCCACTCGCGTCTGGGGTCCCAAGCCGGCTGCCAAGCCCACCCAGCAATGAGGGGGCGCCCTCACCCGTTCGGGTGGGGGGATGGTTGCAACTTTTCTCCCGGGTGTGGGACCAGGAGGTCCCGGACAGATGGATCCGGGAGGTGGTTTCGGCCGGTTACAAGTTGGAGTTCGAGTCCCGTCCTCCTCCAAGGTTCTTCAGGTCTCGGGTGTCTTTGGATCCTTTGGCCGCGCAGGGGCTCCTGGCGGCAGTAAGGAATCTTCTAGATTTAGCTGTCATTTGCCCGGTTCCTCCTTCAGAGGTGGGGCGCGGGTTTTACTCCAATCTCTTCACGGTCCCCAAAAAGGACGGGTCCTTCTGTCCTATTCTGGATTTGAAGTTTCTCAACAGGTTTATTCGTCCTCGGAAGTTTCGCATGGAAACCCTGCGGTCTGCGATCGGTTCGCTTCGGCAGGGGGACTTCATGACGTCCATAGACATCAAGGATGCGTACCTGCACGTGCCGATCTTTCCTGCTCATCAGCGGTTCCTCCGTTTTGTGGTGGGGGATCGGCATTTTCAGTTTGTGGCTCTTCCATTCGGTCTCACCTCTGCTCCGAGAGTGTTCACCAAGGTGTTGGCGGGGGTGATGGCCCTGCTCAGAGCTCAGGGGATTCGCATTGTGCCTTACCTGGACGATCTTCTCATCATGGCACCTTCCTTCAGTCAAGCAGAGGGGGACACCAGCACGGTGGTGTCTATGTTGGAGAGGTTCGGCTGGGTGATCAATTACTGGGGATGAGACTGGTGGGGTTGATGGTGGCCTCGTTCGAGGCAGTTCCCTTTGCTCAGTTTCATACGAGGACTCTTCAACTTCATCTTTTGGCGTCTTGGAACCGGTGTCCGGGGTCGTTGGATCGGTCCTTCCGGTTGTCCCCGCGGGTTCGGCAGTCCCTTCTGTGGTGATTGGTCTCGGACAACCTTCTGAAGGGCAGGTCGTTTCTGACTCCTCTTTGGGAAACTGTCACCACGGATGCCAGTTTGTCAGGCTGGGGAGGTTATTGGAAGGATCTTCGGTTTCAGGGGCAGTGGGACCCTCAGGAGGCCCACTTGCCCATCAATGTTCTGGAATTGCAAGCCATCAGGTTGGTTCTGTCTCACTTGACGCATCATTTACAAGGTCTGCCGGTTCAGGTTCGCTCAGACAATCAGACGGCGGTTGCTTACATCAATCACCAAGGAGGGACTCGCAGTCTGGGTGCCCACAGGGAGGTGTCTCTGATTTTGGTCTGGGCGGAGACTCATGTCCCTTGCATCTCGGCAGTTTACATTCCGGGTGTGGAAAACACAGAGGCGGACTTTCTGAGCCGGTGTGCGTCCCGTCGGGGGGAGTGGTCTCTCCATCCCCAGGTGTTTCGGTTACTTTGTCTCCGGTGGGGGACGCCGGAGGTGGATCTGTTTGCCTCTCGTCACAATCACAAGCTTCCGTCCTTTGTGTCCCTGTCCCGGGACCCTTTGGCTCTGGCGGTGGATGCCATGACCCTGAGCTGGAGGGCCCTGGGGTTTCTTTATCTGTTTCCTCCGATTCCCATGCTAGGCAGGGTTCTGCGAAAGTTGGTTCTGGAGGGGGTTCCCGCCATTCTCGTGGCTCCAAGGTGGCCAAGGCGGGTGTGGTTCGCGGACATCGTTCGTCTGGCCGTAGATCAGTTCGATCTGCCGCTTCAGCCAGATCTTCTCACTCAGGGTCAACTTTGTTACCCCAGTTTACAAACGCTGGCTTTGACGGCTTGGCTGCTGAAACCTCCATCTTAAAGGAGGAGGGTCTTTCGGATGCGGTCATTCTGACTCTTATTAGTGCCAGGAAGAGATCTTCTTCTTCCATCTATTACAGGTATTGGAGATCTTATATTGATTGGTGTGAGGCTAGGTCTTTGCCTTGCCGGGTCTTTTCTGTGTCTAGGATTTTGGAGTTTCTTCAATCAGGGCTGGACTCTGGTCTTCAGCTGAGTACCTTGAAGGGGCAGGTTTCTGCTTTGTCTATTTTTTTTTCCAGAAATCTTTTGCTAGTCATTCCTTGGTCAAGCCTTTTTTTTTTCAGGGGGTTTCGCATGTGCGGCCTCCCAGGAAGCCTTTGCTCCCAGTGTGGGATTTGAATTTGGTTCTTTCTGCTCTTAAGGCTCCTCCTTTTGAGCCTTTGCGGGATATTGCTTTGTCCATTCTTACTCAGAAGGTTGCCTTTCTGGTTGCCATCACTTCGGTTCGGCGTGTTTCAGAGTTGGCAGCCTTGTCTATTCAGGCTCCTTATTTTGAGGATCATCAGGACAAAGTGGTTTTTCGTTACAAGTCAGATTTTCTCCCTAAAGTGGTCTCTGCGTTTCATCTTAACCAGGACATTGTTCTTCCTTTGTGTCCTAAGCCTCAGAATGCCAAGGAGAGTGCTTTGCACTGCTTGGATGTTGTTTGTTGTGTCAGGTACTATCTACGTGCTACGTCTTCTTTTCGTAAGACTGATGCCCTTTTCGTTGTGCCCTGTGGGCCTAGGAAGGGTTTGGCTCCGGCCAAGTCCTCCATCAGCAAATGGATTCGTCAGGCCATTGTTGGTGCTTATTCGGCTAAGGGGAAGGCTCCTCCTTTCCGAGTTACTGCTCATTCTACTCGTGCGGTTGGTGCGTCCTGGGCTTTTCAGCACCAGGCTTCGGTTGAACAAGTATGTAAGGCTGCAACTTGGTCTTCTGTTCATACTTTTTCTAAGTTCTATAAGGTTGATGTGCGGGCCTCAGCGGATGCTGTTTTTGGCCGCAAGGTTTTGCAGGCTGCAGTGGTCTGAGTTTTTTCTGCGTTATTGCCTGATTTGGATACCCACCCTTTTCTGGACACTGCTGTTGGATGTCCCTAGTGTAATTATTAATGTTTGAAGTGGGGTGTGTGACATACTTAGAATAATACCATTTTGTGAATACTCACCTGTAAAATGGGTATTATAAGTATGTCACACACCCCACTTCACCCGCCCTTTTCGGTATCCTGGCTCTCTATTTGGTGAAGTTTGGCTCTTTACGTTGAGGGTTACATTGTTTGGTTCTGGTACCTTGTCTTACTGCTGTTCTAATACTGGGAGGTTCTTGGGAGGTACCAGGTATGTATAGACCGGGAGGGGCCTGTTGAAGTTTTTGGAGAGTTCTCTGCAATGCTGCCACCTAGTGGTGCGTTAACCCTAGTGTAATTATTAATGTTTGAAGTGGGGTGTGTGACATACTTATAATACCCATTTTACAGGTGAGTATTCACAAAATGGTATTATTGCGTTTTTAGTCACTTATTCTTTCCCCCACTGGGCTGCAACTCTGTTCAGGACTTTAGGATATGGGCGCTGCCATCTTGACTCAGAAGCATCACACATACTGAGGAGAGTGGGATAAAGTACAGGGGGCGGGTTATAGCTGTGCTTTGCTCGGAGCAGAGCTGGGGTCAGGAAAAAACGGCAATTCCAGAATGCAGAGCAGCAGTCAGAAGGCACTTCCTGTTTGCAGGCTGCCTGATGTTCCATGAGCCACCATCTTGGATGTTTAAAGGCTCATAACATGCAGTAGATGCAGGTAGGATATTTAATGTGAGACAACTGTATGTACAGGGTGTGGGAAACATATAAGACTCTTATTCAGAGTGAAGGACCGCTTTAAAGTGGACCAACACCCACCGGTGATCGGCCCGGGAATCTATAAGATTCCCGGGCCGATCACCTCCCTCCCCGCGGGACATCCGAGATCGGGATGTCCCGCGGGGGTGAAACCCCCCCCCCCAAACTCCTTACCTTATCCCTCGTGCCCCTCTAGACGTGCACGCGCGCGTCAAGAGGGACGCGCGGGGAGAGGTGAGTTCGGGGGGGGTTTCACACAGGGGGGCACCCCGATCGAGGGTGCCCCACCAAAGTGGACCAAGACCCAGGATAGTCAAAATCCTGGGTGTTGGTCCACTTTAAAGCAGACATTCAGCATCATTTAATGAAAAGGCCAAACGCTTAACAATATTTCAATTTTTAGATGCTGGAGAATAGTTTACTTTATGCCAGTCAAGCTGTAAGGGGGCTGCAAGGGATCAATCCTGCAGGGGGTAAGGTAAGTACTGTCTATTCCGTTTTGTGGCCTTTCACAAGGTGAGAAGGATCAGGCAGAGGGCGACACACATGCAGATTTTAGACAACCTACCCTGTCGTGGGGGGGAGGGGGGTTACAAAGAAATAAAAGCCTGAACTCCTCCATGGGCAAGCACCCCCCCTCTCCTCCTTCACTCTGGGTCCTTTGCACCACCATCTTGGATAAAAGGCATGATCCTGGTGATACGGCTTTGTCTTTTCCGGTGTGCAGGCTTGGGGGGAGTGGTGTGGGCCCCAGGATGAGGTAAGGGTTTTATTTGTATCCGTGCCGGGGCAGTATTACTTGACTGAAGTTCTGCTTTAAGGATAGTTGAGCCATGTCACGAGAGGGTGTGAAAATGTTCTGTGGTATCATGCAACATAATGCAGGGAGGGAATGTATGTTGGCCTGTGGGTGAGGTAAGTAGCTTAGTTGCATCTCCTGGCTTTCTATCTGATCATGTCTTGTGACTCTATAGGGCTGCTGAGGCTCCACGTGTTTGGAGAGCCACAAATCACCAGTTGCTGTGACCTGAGGACGGGGGTTGGAAAACATTGTAAGGTTTTTATTGCTGAAGCTGTAATGCATGGTTTCCATGGTAATGTGGATCAGATGATGGACCAGTTCCCCAAATCCTGAAGGAAAGCGGCAGAAACCTGCCCTGCGTGGTCTACCAAGTAACAGATGCACTTTATTCTTGGAGGTGGTGAACTGACCTCTGGCGGAGGACTGGCTGTCAGATGCCAGGCCCGCCATGGATGGGTTGTGTCTGGAGAATGACTGGAGATCTTGGTTGGCCTGAGCCACGCTGATACGGCTGTCTCCTGCTAAAACGCCTGCCCCTTAATGTAGCCGCATTGTGGACCGCTGGGAAGAAGTGTGGGAGGAGTGTGTCCTTTTCCCCTGTATGAAAAGCAGTCGTGGCTTTTGAGATTTTTATGTGACATTAAATGAATGTAGAAATAAGCCTGAGTCTCGAATCTTTACTGGGGAATGGGTTAGGCTTGTGTAATGTTGGGTGCACTACACGCTGTGGCCCTGTTCTCTGGCAGTAGGGGGATGTTAGGGACCATTAGTGTCCAACTGCTCAGTGTGAGATTTTGACCATACAAGGTATTGGTCCATGTTCTGGGGGCATCAGTTTGGAATGCCCTGCTGTGACCCCCTTCCCAGGAGCTGATTGAAGAATTTGTTGGTGCTCTAAAGACTGTCGTGTATAATCGCCGCTGGCAATTTTCCAGCACAAGTGCAGGCTCTCGCCAGTGTTCTAGGCCTGCATATAATGCACTGCATGAGGAGCATGCAGCATCCCTGGTTTCCCTTTCATGTAATGCACCTTACCACCCCCAGCCTGCTGCCTGAAGGAGGAACAACCAATTGGTCTGGCACTGGAGTCTAAGACTTTGAACCCACTCTGCCTTTGCAATTGCCCCACAAACTCGCCTTTCTGGTGATCCCATACCAGGTCCCTGACTTCCCTGAGGCACGCACAGCATGGAGGGGGTGTCTCATTGAGGCCAGGGATACAGCTGGAGCTTAGGTTTTTATGCTGGTTATTAAGATGCACAAGATACAGTGCAGATTGGACGAGCCTCTGCATGTGCTATCAGGCCAGCAAGCGGGTAAGGTTTTTAGGGCAGTCAATGGGGCCTTCACGGTAGGGCTTCCCTAATTGTGATGCCCAAGTGACATGTATCTACTTGATAGTCAAAATCCTGGCTTTTGGTCCACTTAAATGTCTTTTAAGAGGAATAAAAGTCACTGCTGCATGACAGAGTAGGAGTTTTTTTGTAAGTGAGCTGTGAGGGCTGGAGGTGTTCCATGTCAGGATAGTCATTGACATAATAGTTTGACTGTCCCCATAGTATTTGACCCTTTATCTATTTGGTACATCATGCTGGAGTGGAGGTGGCTGTAAGCTGCTGTGGTAGCTGCTAGTTACAGGTGGCTGATGGGAAGGTTGACTCACAGGTGTTAAACTTCTCCCAAGAACCAGCAACAGGTTGTCTTGTGGATTTCCACATAGCTGGTTCTGTCTGAGCACTAATTACTGCTAAACCTGACCTGTTGCTGGCCCATCAGGAGGGAGTTTGAGACTGAGACCTGTAGTCTGCTGTAGATTGATTTCCCCATAAGCCATAATCAAACACTGAGCCTGCAGCAGATGATTTTTAGTAGCCCTTGACCTGGGGTGGCACTAGGGCCCTTTGAGATTTTAAATCTACTCACATGTCTTGAGCAGCCCATGGCATTTGTAGGCATTCCCCCACCTATGCATACAATGGTCATATTTGCTTCTATTCTGCTCTGGCAGCACCACTATCTGGTGCTTACTGAGTTGGGTGACAAGGTGATTTTCAGAATTGCAGCTTTGCTTTGTGTCATGTTGCCCTCATGTAGTTTACTACATGATTTTCTTCCGTTGGGGTGGATAAAGGACTACAGCTGAGAACCAAGAAGGGGTGGTTTCTGATCTTCCTTCTGTTTAGTGCCCTTTGACAAATAGGATAGGATTTTTATGCAGGGCCCATGCGCAACCTACCTTTGGGTATTTGAATTTGGCGCTTTTGATGTTGAAGGGCGTTGATCCTCTGTTAGTGTCAGAATTGTCTGTAGTTTTAGTCTCAACCACAGAGGACTTGCTAGACTTTTTTGCTGAAGAGTAGAAAAGGTAAATTTATTTTCTTATCCTCTGTTACTAGTGGTGCCCCAGAATGGAAAAGCGTGGGTTAATGTCAGCCATAGGTGGGTACTACAATAGAGATAAAAATGCCTCCTGGCCTATATAGGCCGGGCTGTGACCTCTCCTCAGTTAATTAAAAAGCAGTACAGCCACAGCCTGTGGAGGGCAGAACACTAACCTGTACACAATTAAACAGTGCAACAATGTAGAAGGCAACAGTAGGGTGGGGTGTGGTTTCCCAGGATGGAAAAGGATTAAAGAAATTTACTGGGCATTACACAAATTTCCCTTTTATCATCTCTTCCATTTTTGGGGCACCACCTGTCCCAAAGCAGTAACTTCAATAAGGGTGAGATGGTTTGACCTAACCAAGAGCAAATGGCACCGACACCAAGCTTAGATTCCCCTGGAGAAGGTTACACCACAGTCTGCAACAACTTACTCCTCAGAGTTGCATTGGCAGGTGCCCTGACGAGTCTGTAAAACTTGAAGGTGTGGAGAGACTACCAGGTTGCCGCCTTGCAGACCTGTGTGTTGGAAAGCCCAAGATGCTGCAATCATCCTTGGGTGAGTGGTGTACCCCTTCACATTGCAGGCATAGGCTTGTATGACTGATCATTTGCAAATGGGGGACTTGGCTGCCACCAGGCCCTTCAGGATCATGTAACTCTCAAGTAGTGGCCAATGCCCTGACTGCAGGAGTTGCGCCTTAAGGTGAGTGGGGTGTGGGCACAAGGAGGTTAGTACTCTCCCAATTAAGAGGGAGGGACCATCTTGGGCAAAAAAAATTCCTGCTGCACATGAAATGCCTTTGTATCGAAAGCGCTGCCAACTCTGAAACCTGCCGGATAGAGGTGATCGCCACGAGAAAGGCAACCTTCAATGTGAGCGTTGTCGGCAAAAAGCCTCTGTCATGGCTCAAAGAGGAGCCCCTGGAGCGCTGATAGTCTCGTCCTGGGATCTTAATCTGGCCAACCGACTTGCAGAGCGCTCGCACGAAAGTGCAATTAACCTATGCACTAATCTGCTGGAAAAAGACAATGCTGTGAGCTGGCTGTTAAGGGTGCTGGGCCGTAGCAACTCCAATTTTGGGTATCGATAACCTGATAAAGTGGCCCTTGGATTTGCACCGAGACATAAAGACCCTCTAAGTCCTGTAGTGAATTTGAAATACCACGGTGGACAAACACCTCTCTTCCAATATGCTGGTCCCAACAGCCAAGCCGCTAAAGCCAGTGCTGGAGAATTGGGGTGCCACAGAAGATTTGGGGAGTCACCACAGGGGCTCCACAGCCAGATGTGTGAACCACACCCTTCTGGGCCAGTGTGGGGTGGTTGGGATGATAGGAATCTGCTTGCTGTTGGCCACCTTTAACACGCAACGCGTAGAGCAGGCTGTACCCTGACCAGGAAATGGCCAGCATGTCGACTGCCACAGTCAGGGGGTTTCGCACCCTAGACACAAACCTCTGGACCTTCCAATTGTGCTGAGGTGCAAAGAGGACCACCTCTGGCATTCCCCACTGGTTGCAGACAGCTTGAAACACGTCCTGGTGAAGGGACCATTCCCCCTGGGTCCACAGTCTCCCTGCTCAAATTATGTGTGCTGATTCTCCACCCCTGGAATGCGAACTGCCGAGATGCACAGAACGTCAAGTCCCACCTCATGATGCGTCTTACTTCCTTGAACGTCTGCCAGCTCCAGGTACTGCCCTGATGGTTTATGTAGGCCACAGACATGGAATTGTCCAACTGTACCTTAACAGGACTGCCCAGAGTTGGGCAGTCCAATGCCTAAGGACCAGCAGAATCTCCCTCCGTTCCAACACGTTGATTGTAAGACTGTGCTCCCACTGGTCCCAGAGACCCTGAACAGTCTGGTTGTCCATAACACTATCCCAACCCGTCAGACTAATGACCCACTGGACTGGCAGGAAAGATTGACCCATTGCCAGCGAATGCTGTTCCAGCCACCAATTTAGGGAGCGCTGGCATTGCCTGTCAATATGAAGGGAAGGTCCAACATCTGCACCGTCCTGCTCCATTTTTATAGGAACAGCATTTGTAGAGGTCTGGAGTGGAACTGGGCATACAGAACTGCCTTGATGGTGGACATCATCAGGTCAAGGCTATGCATGCCCTGCCTGATCATGGAATGTTTGTCAGCAGCGACTTCCCTGCACCCTGAAGAGTTGTGCACCTCTGCACCAGAAGGACCCGTGCCCGTCGAGTATCCAATGTCACACCTAGATAGGTCGCCACCTGCGACTTGGGTAATTGATCACCCACCCGAAAAATTCCAACGTGGACAGGACCGTCTGAACATCTCGCAGTGCTTCTGCCAGAGATGGCGCTCGGATGAGCAAGTGCCTCTACAGGACTGCCATCACCACCGCCAAGACTTTTGTGAACACTCGTGGGGTAGTGGACAGTCTGAACCGCAATGCCACAAATTGGAAATGTTGGGCACCCACCGCAAAGCACAGGTATACTTGGTGACCCGAAAAGATCGGGACATGTATATAAGCATCCTTTGTCAACCGTGGCCAGAAAATCCCCCTATTGCAGCAACGTCACAACCGTTCTTAGAGGTTCCATGCGGAACTTCTACACCTGAACGTAACTGTTCAGATTTCCAGGATTGGGCGAACAGACCTGTTCTTGGGAATGATGAATAGTATGGAGTAGAAGCCACAACTCCCCTGTCCAGCAAGAGCTCAATCCCGTGGTCGCAAGCTGATGTTCTTTTCGCGACGTGGGAAGGCCTGGTTCAGAAATTGATCTTGTATCCAGAAGAAACAACCTCCCGGACCCAGGCATCGGATATCTGTTCTCTCCACTCCACTAGTGCAAAAGCCGCCCCCCACCCAATCGGGTGGGGGCACCCCAGAAAGCAAACTCCCTGCAGCTGAGATCAACCAACCAGACTAGGATGCAGCAGCTTCTGGACCCCCACCCTGCAACAACATGAACAATATCAGATTCAAAAAGAATCTGTAAAAGTCAAAAGGGCTCTACCTGACTATGGAAAACTGGGCGGCAGCCTTGCTGGAGTCGATCCTTGGCTCAGGAGAACCAGGAAGCAGTGCAGGAGCTGCTAGACGATGATCTGGAGATGCAGCAGAGACCTCCGGACACTACACAAGATAATGGTGCCTCGTGCTGCCAGTGAGAAGTGGGGAGGAGCTGTGGATGATGCAAATGCGGTTGCCCCATCGCCTCCTCCTGTCCTCCACTGTAAGGCCCAAGTGAGTCGAAGCCATGCCCCTGCCAGCATTGCAGGCAGTAGGTCCGTCCCCTTTCAAAATTAGCCAATTGGCAGGCCCCGTGACCATGCTCCCCTCACAGCAAGGGTGTCTGCCCCCCCCCCCCCCCCCCCAAAACGCTGGCAGTCCAGCTCTAAATGCTCTAACCAGCAGGGCTGCCCAGTAGTAAGCACCAAACACTCTATCGGGCTCAGACCTCTTACAGGATGTCATGGGGGCAGAGGGAACAGGCTCAGTGCCAGGCACACAGCAGGGCCATCATCCAAGGCTCAGAGATCAGGTCCCCTGCTTCAGGGGTTCAGCCCCAGCCGGATGAGCTCTGGCGTACTTACCTGGACCCATGCACGCGCTACCCTCACTCTGCAATATCAAACACGATCAGCTTAGGAACAGACTTCAGAAGAACTGAGGAGATCCTGCCACAGTCTGCCCTAGATAGAAAAAAAACTAGCTCCTCCCAGCCTATCTTGCAGTCCCTGCCTATGGCTGAGATTAACCTACGCGTTGCTACTAGTGGTGTCCCAGAATGGAAGTGATGAGAAATACTCCTTCTGGCAACTTGGAGTATTTTTGGTCACTGAGGAGGATGCGGGAAGTAAAATTACCAATATAGGAGGTATAGATGGTGTAAGGCGCGGGCTATTTAATGCGAGGAAATCTTTCGAGAGGACCTAGCAATGTCTCTGTGCATACAAGCCCTTCTGTGATTAGCAGTTGAAAAGCAGTTATACAAGAAGCCGGGAGAAAAACCATGAGAAAAAATATACAGCCTCACAAAAAAATAACTTTTGAACAAATCACCATCAAGAGGCAACCAAAAAAAGATAAAAAGGGAGGGATGAAACAGGCCTTGCTGTACAAAGTAAAATCAATTCCACTGGTGAGTAATCACAGAATTGTATTTTTCCTTGTGTACAGTACGGCCTGTTTCATTTCAATCATTACATCTGGGACATCCAATAGCAGTGTCCATAAAAGTAGGGTGGGATCCCCAAAGAGCAACGGCAGGCAGTTCAAGTCACTACCACCTGAAGCACCTTGCGGGCAAAAACAGCATCAGCTGAGGCCCTAACGTCAACCTTGTAAAACTTAGAAAAAGTATGAACGGAAGACCAAGTAGCGGCCTTACAAACCTGTTCAACAGAAGCCTGGTGCTGAAAAGCCCAAGAAGCACCAATAGCCCTAGTAGAGTGAGCAGTAACACGGAAGGGAGGTTCCTTCCCTTTGGCAGAATAAGCCCGCACCACCGCCTGTCTAATCCACTTGCTGATGGTGGATTTGGCTGGAGGCAAGCCCTTCCTAGGTCCGGAAGGAAGAACAAAAAGAGAATCAGACTTCTGAATGGGCTCAGTGGCGACCAAATAATACTTGAGCGCCCTGACCACATCCAGAGAATGAAGGTTCTGTTCCTTGGAATTAGCAGGGGCAGGACAATAGGAAGGTAAGACAATGTCCTCAATGAGATGAAAGGCAGATACAACCTTGGGCAAAAATTCCGGGTTAAGACGGAACACCACCCTATCCTGATGCCGCTCAAAATAGGGAGGTTTCATGGAAAGCGCTGCCAGCTCAGAGACTCGACGCACCGAAGTAATAGCGACCAGAAAGGCTACCTTAAGAGTCAGAATGGACAGAGTGGCCTTACACAAAGGCTCAAAGGGAGGATCCGGTAGAGCAGAAAGCACAAAGTTTAAATCCCAAACCGGTAACAGAGGTTTACGCGGTGGACGTACATGAGTAACTCCTTGGAAAAAAGTCTTGACAAGCCTATGATTGGCAAAAGATCTTTGAAAAAAGATTGCCAGAGCCGAAACCTGTCCCTTGAGGGTACTAAGTTGTAGACCCGAATCCAGACCGTGCTGTAAAAACTCCAGAATCCTGGGAATGGAGAATTCACGACAAGATAGAGACTTGGACTCACACCAAGCAATATAAGCATGCCAGACCCTATAGTAAATCATAGACGAAGATTTCTTCCAAACCTGAATCAAAGTATCGACAACCAAAGCCGGCAACCCCTTGCCCATCAAGAAGGAGGTTTCAACAGCCAAGCCGTTAAAGCCAGTGTTTGTAAATTGGGATAAAGCAGCTGTCCTTGAGTGAGAAGCCCTGGATTATCGGGCAAGACGTACTAATCCACTGCCATCTGGACGACGTCCGCGAACCATACCCTCCTCGGCCAGTGGGGGGGCCACTAGAATGGACGGGACCCCCTCCTGGGCTATCTTGAGCAGCACACGACCCAACAGAGGAAATGGAAGAAAAACATAGAGAGCCGAAACTCTGTCCAGGGAATTGCGAGCGCGTCCGTGGCGAAAGCCAGAGGTTCCTTTGACAGTGAGACGAATCTTGGAAGCTTGTGATTGTGACGAGACGCAAACAGGTCCACATCCGGCAGACCCCATCGGCAACACAGGGCGAGAAATACCTTGTTGCTGAGAGACCATTTCCCCCAAGACGAGACACCCCCTGCTCAGGGAGTCTGCCTCCTGGTTCTCCACCCCCAGAATGTATACCGCCGAGATGCAGGGAACAGTCTCCTCCGCCCAAGATAAGATCAGGGACACTTCTTTGAGGGCTCGCTTGCTCCGAGTCCCTCCCTGATGATTGATGTAGGCAACCGCCGTCTGTCCAAGCGGACCTGCACAGCACGACCCCGAAGGTGGGAAGTCAACTGGAAGAGAACCAACCTTATCGCTCTCAACTCTAGAATGTTGATGGGCGCATGGGCCTCCTGAGGACCCCACTGACCCTGGAACTTCAGAGACTGCCAAACTCCCCCCCCAACCGGTCAGACTGGCATCCGTGGTGACAATCTCCCAGCGCGGAGGCAGAAAGGACCTGCCCACTAGGAGATTCCTCGAATCCAGCCACCACGAAAGGGACTGCCTGGCCAGAGGAGACAGAGCAAATTCCTGGTCCAGGGACTCCTGATTCCGATCCCAAACCGACAAAAGATGTAACTGAAGAGGTCTTATCTGGAACTGAGCAAAGGGAACCGCCTTGAAAAAAGACACCATAAGGCCTACCAACTGCATCCCCAAACGAATGGAAGGATAACGACACAGCAGCAGCGCCCGCTCTCCACCTGGAATGCTCTCCACCTACTGCTGAGGGAGAAATACCTTGACCTGAGAAGTATCCAGCGTCATGCCCAGGAAGGACCTCGCCAAAGACTAAGATAGTGACGACTTGGAATAGTTGATCATCCAGCCGAAGGACTCGAGTGGACGTCACCACCTGAGTATCCTTCTCGGCCTGATGAAGAGACTGAGCCACAATCAGAATGTCGTCCAGGTAAGGGAGGATGCGAATGCCCTGGTTTCTCAGTAGAGCCATGACACCCGCCAGCACCTTGGTGAAGACCCGAGGGGCCGATGTGATACCAAACGGCAAGGCCACAAACTGGTAGTGTTGGTCCCCCAGAGCGCACCTCAAGAACCTCTGGTGACCTGGAAAGATCGGAAAGTGAAGGTATGCATCCTTGATGTCCACCGTGGTCATGAAGTCGCCCGGCCGAATTGAACTCACAGGTCTCCATGCAGAAATGCTTGAATCTGTCAAATTTGTTGAGACCCTTTAAATCCAGGATGGGTCTCAGGGAGCTGTCCTTTTTGGGGATCATGAACAGGTTGGAGTAGTACCCCCGACCCTGTTCCTGACGAGGTACTGCGCAAATCACTCCGGAATCTAGAAAACGCTGTACGGCCAACCGCAGGCCCTGAGCCGCCACAGGATTTAGAGACATCCGGGACCGGAGGAATCTTGGGGGCGTCCAGGCTGCAAACTCTATCTTGTAACCGGAGGAAACCACCTCCTGAATCCACCGGTCTGAGACGCGCAGTCTCCAGACGTGAGCAAAAAGCCGAAGCCGTCCCTCCACCCGGCCGGGTGAGGGCACCTCATGCCTGAGGGGCCTTGGGGGAGGGCTGGGGCTTGGTTCCCCAGGAGAGACCGGGGCGACCGCGGGATCTGCCTCGACCCCAAGAGCCTCCGCGACCACCTAAGGAGGACCCACGACCTCTTGAGGGGCGAAAGGAAGAGGATCCCCGAAAGGGCCGAGCCTGCTTCCTACCCTGGGGGAGCCTACCATCCTTGGTCAGAGCATCAAGACGCTCACCGAAGAGACGAAGTCCAGTGAAGGGAAGCCCAGTGAGAGACTTCTTAGCGGCAGTGTCGGCCGCCCACTGACG
Organism: Gastrophryne carolinensis; assembly: GCA_027917425.1. NCBI lineage: Eukaryota > Metazoa > Chordata > Amphibia > Anura > Microhylidae > Gastrophryne > Gastrophryne carolinensis. The sequence continues at coordinate 24,878,364 of CM051240.1, forward strand.
CAACCAGACGGACCTACACATAGCAACCAACAGGGCCAGGCCCTACCACCAAGCCTGACGGCGTCATCCATGGCAGGTAGCACAAAGGCAATAAAGTCAGCACAAAGCAAAAGCTCCTAATAATCCTCCGTCTTCTTGCGAGACTGGGCGGCCTCGGCCAGGCGCCTGACCTTCTTTTTAATAGCGAAGGCCACAATAGCCGTGGCGCAAACCGGCCCCAACAAAGGTGAAGGCATGACAAGCCAGCTGATCCATACGCCGGTCAGCGTTATCACGCAAGGTTGTGGTGTCAGGAGACGACAGGACCGAAGTGTTGGACAGCCCCAGGACAGGAGCATCCACCTCAGAGGGACACGACCAGCGGCGAACCAAATCAGCCGAGAAGGGATACCTTCTATCCAACCCCTTAGGCACGAGGGTAACCTGTTGGGGGGTTTCCACTCCTTGAGAAGCATATTGGAAAAATGGCCCTGCTCCGGGAACTCCAAGTGTTGCTTGTCAGGGCAGAAGAGCTCACCCTGCTTCTTCTTTGCCACCTTGGGGGGAGCAATGTGAAGAGTATCAAAAACAGCCGACAAGAGCCTGTCGGTGTTATCCGGGAGCCAAGTATCCTCGCCTGAGGAAGACCCTAGATCACTATCATACTCGCCATGACAATCCCCAAAAGGAATCCGAGTCACGGAACAACTCCCCCTCCTCCGGGGAGTCACGGCCACCATAGAAGTCAAGGCCTTTGCCCTCATCGGCAAAGAGGGACAATTCCGCGTCTAGGTGCCTCTTTTTGCTAGAGGCCTTGCCCGCAGCCAGCTGGGCCAGTTGTCTCTCAATGGTAGCCACGCGCAGCGCCAGATCCGACAGCGATCCCCTGCTGGCTTCCCCCTCACTGGGAGCTGAATGCAGGCGCGGGGGAGTAGGAGATACTGTCGGGAGGACAGGACTGTTAAGAGAGGCGCTCAGCCCAGCCTGGTCCGCGATAATACTTTGGGCGCACGGGACACAAACCGTGCCGCCTCCACTCAAAGGGGATGCCCCGCACATGACACACAGCCGAGCCTGCCCCAAGGGGCCCCCAAGCTCACTATCCCCAGAAGCCTCCATATGGTGATTATCAAAAAAGGCACAGTCAGCCAACACGGTGTAAAGGCTAAATCAGAGCCCACCCGAGATGCCCCACAGAGAAGGGGGAGGGGGGTATGGGACCGGGAGAAACCACAATACTGCAATTCCGTCTGTAAAACATAAGCATGAAAGCATAATGAGCATCCCACAGCACATGCACCAGAAAAATAAGCCCCGCAGGAAGACTCACGGACCAGCTGCAATGGCGGCCGCAGCGCGTGCAGAGGACACAGGCGATGTCACAGACCAAAGCAGACAGCGTCCTTAGGGAAACCACAGCCAGCCAGCAAGACGCGGAGCAGGTAAGAAGCACCTCGAGAGGCGGGGAGATGACGCGGTACGCCACATCCCACAGTGCCGCCCCCAGCGAAAAGGCGCGAAGACGCCGGCACCAGGCCTGTGAATGGCGCCAGAGGAAGGGAGACGGGCCCCCGGAGCTCCTCGCGGAGCGCAGTGCGCTCGTGCCGGCGGCGGGGAAAGGAGGCCGCAGGCCGACACCCGACCCCCACCCCCCCCCAACAACGGACTCGATGGGGAGAGGAGAAAGGTGAAGAAGAGGGGGGGCGGCGACAGCGGATCAGGGGTACAGGGGAGGGGGGGGGGGAGAAGAGGGAAAGAAGTGAAGGGCAGCAATAAAGAGACAACCCCCACAATAAACAACCCACCCCAGTAAATGCACACCAGGGAGACACACAGCAGCAGTGGTTTCTCCAATCCCCCTATAGGCTCACCATAAGCCTAGGGCCAGCTACACCTTCAGGTACAGGGTCTGCGGCCTGGAGCAAAGCTCACCAAACACCCGACCCCAGGTGTTCCCCTACCGTCACCCGATCCATTCAGCCTAGGCTGGGAGGCAGGAGGGTCCAGAAAACGGGTGGAAATAGGCTTATAGGGCTGCAGGCTTGGTCGCCCCGCTCGCCTGCGAAACCATAGAGAGACATCTTCTGATCTTCGCAGTCATGACTGCAGAGAAACACTGGGGGTCTATGGGTGATTCCTGGCTTTTTATAGGGCCGGGAGGAGCCACAAATCTTCTGCAGTCAACTGCACCCCTGTTGTAGAGGGGCCACTCTCCCTGACGAGAGGTCCCCCTGCTCAGAGAGTCTGCCAGTAGACTCTCTGCCCCCGGGGATGTACACAGGTAAAATGCATGGAACATTGGCCTCCGCCATGTCAGAATCCGCGACACCTCCTGGAGGGCCCCCCTGCTCCGGGTCCCTCCCTGATGGCTGATGTATGCAACCGCCGTCCTGTTGTCTGAGCGCACCTGCACAGACAGACCCCTCAGGTGATTGGTCAACTGACCCAGAACCAATCTGATCGCCCGTAGTTCCAAAATGTTGATAAATAAGTGGGCGTCCTGAGGCCCCCACCTCCCCTGGCACCGCAGGGACTACCAGAATCCCCCCCCCCCCCTGACAGACTGGCAACCGTGGTGACCGTCTCCCAGGAGGGGGCCAGAAGGACCTGCCCCCCAGCAAGTTCCTGGAGTCCAGCCACCACGAAAGAGACCGCCTGACCAAGGGAGAGGGAGCACACAGACCTCGTCCAAAGACGTTGGGTCCATGTCCCAAACTGACAGAAGGTGAAGATGTAGAGGCCTCAAATGGAACTGAGCCTCGAAGCACGCCACCATCAGGCCCACCAACTGCATTCCCTGCCTGAGGGAGGGATGGAGACATGACAGCAGAAGCCTCACCTGCGCAGTTAGAGCTTCCACCTTCTGTTGAGGAAGGAATATCCTTGACTGAACCGTATCCAGAATCATTCCCAGGAACGGGGTCACAGAGGAAGTGGCCAGAGAAGACTTGGGGTGATTGATCACCCAGCCGAAGAACTCCAGGGTGGCCACCACCAGCTGAGTGTTCAACTCTGCCTGCTGTAGAGACACAGCACGCCGATGCCCCTTGACCTCATCAGAGACCCCCGCCAGCACCTTGGTGAGCACTCTGGGAGCTGAAGAGAGGCCAAATGGCAAGGCAACAAAACGGCAATGTTGATCTTCCAACTAGAATCTGAGGAACCTTGTTGTCCTGAAAACACAGGGATGTGAAGGTAAGCGTCTTTGATGTCCACAGACGTCATGAAACCTGAGCTGAGACAGGGTCCTGGAGGATCCGGGACCTGATGAATCTTGAGGGAGGCCGCACAGCAAACTCTATCTTGTAGCCGGAGGACACTACCTCCTGAATCCACCGGTCTCAGGCGTGATGCCTCCAGACTTGAGCAAAGTGCCGCAGCCGTCCCCCCACCCTGACGGGCGAGGGCGTCCCATCATGCCGGAGGGGGCTTGGGAGAGGATTTGGGCTTAGCCCCCCAGGAGGAGCCAGGACGTTGTCTTCTGCTCCTGTGCCAGGAATCTGCACAAGCCCCCGTGAAGGACACCCCTTCTTCTTGTTTAGCACCCTGGTAGGGGGCTGAAGGAGAGCCCTGGCCCCCGAAGGGGCCGAGACTGCCGTCTGCGCAGGGGGACCCTTACCTCTTTTAGCAAAAAGGTCTAGACGGGCCCCAAACAGGCGTAGCCCCTTAAAAGGAAGCCCAGTGAGGGCCTTCTTTGCAGCATTGTCAGCACCCCACTGTCGCAGCCAAACCAAGCGGCGTATAGCCACCACGAGGGCAGAACATTCTGATGGTGTCATCCAATGCTAATAGGACAAAATTTACAAAAACATCACAACTGGAGAGTGCATTAAACACCTCACAAGGGAGATCATCAGGGGCACTATCAAGCATATTTCTGATAAGGGTTCTAGTGGCCACAGCAGTAATAGCAGAGGCACAGACCGGGCGCAGCGCCGTCCCCGCACATGCAAAGGCGTGGGAGGCCAGCTGGTCAATGCGCCGGTCCTCAGCATCCCGCAGGGTAGTAGAATCAGGGGAATGCATCACAGGGGTGTTAGATAGCCCTAGGATCGAGACATCCACCTCGGGGGGGGGGGGGGATGACCAACATTTAACCACCTCAGGGGGAAAGGGATACTTCCTATCCCAACTCCTTGGAATGCCGGGAAGTTTACTGGGGCACTCCCATTCCTTGAGCACAAGGTTATGGAAATGTGCCTGCTCTAGAAATTCCAAACGTGATGTTGCTGTATGGAAAAGCTCCCCTTTTGGCCTGGGAGCCGCACCAGGGAGAGAGATAGACAGAACCTCAAAGATCTGGGTCAATAATCTGTCAGTGTCATCCGAGGCCCAGGGGTCAGAGCCAGAATCGTCATGACCCCTTGGTCTCTCATCAGATGAGCCTGAATCAGAAAAGAGTTCTCCTTCATCAGATGGGGTATAGCCACACAGATTCATAAACTCCTGAGATCCCATAGGGAAAACAGTAACATTAGGCGTCAAGTGCCGCTTCTTACCAGGGCTCTTACGCGCTAAAGACCTCGCAATAATCTGTTCAGCAGTAGGCAGTCTAGAAGACACATCAGGCTGAGAATCCCCACAAGTATGCAACTCAACAGGAGTGAGATTTAAGCTGGGGGGAGTAGGTGAAGTGAAACGAGGTGCAGCCACTCAGGATGCCAGCCTCTCAGGATGGGGGGGCTTCTGGAAGTATCTACAGTTTCAGGGTTTGTGGGGATCCCTGGAAGCCCACGAGCCTATCAATGTTCTGGAATTGAGAGCCATCAGGATGGTTCTTTGTCATTTGACTCATCAACTGCGGGGCTTGCCGGTTCAGGTCCGGTCGGACAATCGGACGGCGGTTGCCTACATCAATCACCAGGGAGGGACTTGCAGCAGGAGTGCCCTCAGGGAAGTGTCTCTGATTCTGGACTGGGCGGAGAGCCTCGTCCCGTGCATCTCGGCGGTCTACATCCCGGGAGTGGAGAATACGGAGGCGGACTCTCTGAGCAGGTTGTCAGCCCGCAAAGGGGAGTGGTCTCTCAATCCCAAGGTCTTTCACACAACCTGTCGCAGGTGGGGGTCACCAGTGGTGGACCTCTTTGCCTCCCGTCACAATCACAAACTTCCGTCATTCGTGTCTCTGGCAACGGATGCCATGTCTCTGAACTGGAGGGATCTGGGTTTTCTGTACCTGTTCCCTCCGTTTCCCATGGTGGCCAGAGTAGTGCGCAAGCTGGCTCTGGACGGAGCGTCAGCAATTCTGGTGGCCCCAAGGTGGCCAAGACAGGTTTGGTTCGCAGACGTGGTAAGGCTAGCAGAAGATCAGTTCGCTCTGCCCCTGCTGCCAGATCTACTCACACAGGGTCATCTTCGTTACCCCAATTTACCAACGCTGGCTTTGACGGCGTGGCTGCTGAAACCTCCATCTTGAAGGAGGAAGGTCTTTCGGATGCTGTGATTCGGACTCTTTTTAGCGCTAGGAAGAGGTCTTCTTCATCCGTGTACTATAGGACGGCCTGTTTGTGCCTCATCGCTGTTAGTGGTGGCTACTAGAAAGGTGGTCAGGGACTTGTTATCCTCTTCCGGTTTGAATCCGGACAGTGACGAGTTTCTTGGACTAAAACGATGTGAGGTGTTTTTGTCCTTCATGTTAGCCGCTTTGGATGATTCCTTGATGATGAGTAGCAGAGCCTCTGCTCTAATGGTAACTAATCAGGCGTTCAATTTGGTTGCGCCAGTGGGCGGCTGATTTTGGGTCAAAAAAGTCACTGACGTCTCTTCCCTTCGTTGGGTTACGGCTTTTTGGAGACAAATTGGACTCCGTAGCCAAAGGTGGTAAACTACCTCAACGCAAGAAGCAACGACGCCCCTTTCGAGGAGCGGCTTCCTTCACTCCTTCCTTTCGGGGTTCCAGAGCTGGAAGAGGTTTTGCCTTTCCTTCCACTAGAGGAGAGTCCTGGAATAGGGGCAGGGGTCGTGCCCGTTCAGAATACAATTGGGGCTCTAAACCCAAACCCGCGGCCAAGCCCGCTCAACAATGAGGGGGCGCCCTCACCCGTGCGGGTGGGGGGACGGCTGCGACACTTCTCCCAGGTCTGGATTCTGGAGATCTCGGACAAATGAATCCGGGAAGTGGTGTCTTCCGGCTACAAGCTGGAGTTCGAGTCCCGCCCCCCCCCCCGCGTTTCTTCAGGTCTCGGGTGTCCCCGGATGCACTGGATGCGCAGCAGCTCCGGGCGGCAGTATCGAGTCTTCTGGAAATGGCAGTCATTTGCCCAGTGCCCCCATTAGACCGGGGTTGGGGCTTTTATTCAAATCTGTTCACGGTCCCCAAGAAGGATGGCTCCGTCCGGCCCATCCTGGACCTAAAGATACTCAACAGGTTTGTCAGGCTGCGAAAGTTTCGCATGGAAACGTTGCGTTCTGCTATCCACTCTCTTCGTCAGGGGGACTTCATGACGTCCATAGACATCCAGGACGCTTACCTCCATGTTCCCATTTTTCCCGCGCACCAGAGGTTTCTAAGGTTCGCGGTGGAGGATCGGCACTTTCAGTTTGTAGCTCTTCCCTTCGGTCTCACCACAGCTCCAAGGGTTTTCACCAAGGTGCTTGCTGGGGTAATGGCTCTCCTCAGAGCGCAGGGGATTCGCATAGTGCCATATCTGGACGATCTCCTCATCATGGCATCGTCATTCAGCCAAGCGGAATTGGACACCAGAACGGTAATATCCACTCCGGAGAGGTTCGGCTGGGTGATCAACTACCCCAAGTCCTTCCTCTACCCGTCCAGGATAATATCCTTTCTGGGAATGTCTCTGGATACAGATCAGGCCAGAGTGTTCCTGCCTCAGTCCAAGGTTCTTCTGATTCAGGAGTTGATTCGGTTGCTCATGTCCATTCCGCGGCCGTCCATCCGGCTAGGGATGAGACTGGTGGGGTTGATGGTGGCCTCCTTCGAGGCAGTCCCCTTTGCTCAGTTTCACACAAGGACGCTACAGCTCCATCTGTTGTCGGTCTGGGACAGGTCTCCTCAGTCGCTGGATCAATTTTTTCTGATGTCTCCCCGAGTTCGCCGCTCGCTTCGGTGGTGGCTGAACTCAGCCAACCTGCGGAAGGGCAGATCCTTTCAGACTCCTCATTGGGAGGTGGTCACCACGGATGCCAGCCTCTCAGGATGGGGGGGCTTCTGGAAGGATCTACAGTTTCAGGGTTTGTGGGGATCCCTGGAAGCCCACGAGCCTATCAATGTTCTGGAATTGAGAGCCATCAGGATGGTTCTTTGTCATTTGACTCATCAACTGCGGGGCTTGCCGGTTCAGGTCCGGTCGGACAATCGGACGGCGGTTGCCTACATCAATCACCAGGGAGGGACTTGCAGCAGGAGTGCCCTCAGGGAAGTGTCTCTGATTCTGGACTGGGCGGAGAGCCTCGTCCCGTGCATCTCGGCGGTCTACATCCCGGGAGTGGAGAATACGGAGGCGGACTCTGAGCAGGTTGTCAGCCCGCAAAGGGGAGTGGTCTCTCAATCCCAAGGTCTTTCACACAACCTGTCGCAGGTGGGGGTCACCAGTGGTGGACCTCTTTGCCTCCCGTCACAATCACAAACTTCCGTCATTCGTGTCTCTGGCAACGGATGCCATGTCTCTGAACTGGAGGGATCTGGGTTTTCTGTACCTGTTCCCTCCGTTTCCCATGGTGGCCAGAGTAGTGCGCAAGCTGGCTCTGGACGGAGCGTCAGCAATTCTGGTGGCCCCAAGGTGGCCAAGACAGGTTTGGTTCGCAGACGTGGTAAGGCTAGCAGAAGATCAGTTCGCTCTGCCCCTGCTGCCAGATCTACTCACACAGGGTCATCTTCGTTACCCCAATTTACCAACGCTGGCTTTGACGGCGTGGCTGCTGAAACCTCCATCTTGAAGGAGGAAGGTCTTTCGGATGCTGTGATTCGGACTCTTTTTAGCGCTAGGAAGAGGTCTTCTTCATCCGTGTACTATAGGACTTGGAGGTCTTATATTGATTGGTGTGAGACTAGGGCCTTCCCTTGTAGGGAATTCTCTATTTCTAGAATCTTGGAGTTCATTGTCATTGTTTGGATCTGGGACTCCAGCTCAGTACTCTGAAGGGGCAGGTGTCTGCCCTGGCGGTGTTTTTCCAAAGATCTTTTGCGCTTCATCCGTTGGTTAAGACTTTTTTCCAGGGGGTTACGCATGTGCGGCCTCCTAGGAAGCCTCTGATTCCGGTTTGGGATTTGAATTTGGTTCTTTCTGCTCTTCAGGGTCCCCCTTTTGAGCCTTTGCATGATATTGCCTTGTCTTCCCTTACACAGAAGGTGGCCTTTTTGGTAGCTATCACTTCTGTTCGGCGTGTTTCTGAGTTGGCTGCTCTGTCTATTCAAGCTCCAGATTTTGAAAGACATCAGGACAAGGTGGTGTTCCGTTTCAAGACGGATTTCCTTCCTAAGGTTGTTTCTTCCTTTCATCTAAATCAGGATATTGTTCTGCCCTCTCTGTGTCCTAATCCCAGCAATGACAAGGAGAGGGCCCTGCATTCCTTGGATGTGGTTCGCGTTGTGAAGTACTATTTGGTGGTAACGTCTTCCTTTCGCAAGACTGACGCTTTCTTTGTGGTGCCATCTGGGCCCAAGAAGGGTTTGGCGCCCGCCAAGTCTTCCATCAGTAGGTGGATTCGTCAGGCCATTGTTGGGGCCTATTCTGCTAAGGGGAGGAATCCTCCTTTTCGTGTTACAGCTCATTCTACTCGTGCGGTTAGGGCTTCCTGGGCTTTTCAGCACCAGGCCTCTGTTGAGCAAGTTTGTAAGGCCGCAACCTGGTCTTCGGTTCACACTTTTTCCAAGTTTTACAAGGTTGATGTTCGGGCCTCAGCGGACGCTGTTTTTGGCCGCAAAGTTCTGCAAGCCGCAGTGGTTTAAGTAGTTTTATTCTAAGTATGTCACACACCCCGCTTCAAGATAACCATAACACGTGGGTAATACCGACCTGAAGGGGCGTTCCTGCAGAGATGATAGCAAAAAAGAAAGCCCCTCCCTGATCCATAAATACCTGGGACCTCCCACTCATCACCCAGTTTTCCATCTCTGCAGACGGCGAGCAAGTCAGAAGATGATGGCTCCTCCTTGCACAGGGGGATTTCAGGTAGCCGGGATGACTCCCGGCCCGCTATTTATTTATTTCCGTTTGGACCCTTTTTTCCCCAGAAATCCATATGCCTCCCAGCCTCGGCTGAGGGTCCAGGCGAGGGTATTTCAGCACCTTAGGTGCTCAGGAGCTATGCTCTCCCGTGAGACCCTATATGAGAGGGTAGGAGGTATTACCGGGTTGGTGACCCCGGTTTGGGATGCCCTGTCCCTTACTTTCATACTATGTCCCTCCCAGGATCCCCTTCCATAGGTGGGGTGGGGGAGTGTTCGTCATTTTATTAATTTATTAATTTATTAGTTTATTTATTTTTCAGGACAGCATACATGAGTGTGTGTGTGTGTTATCACTTTAAATAGAAAGCGCTGCAGCCTGTGCGGTGCTGGCTGCCTTCTTCCCCCCTTCCTCCCTTCATCTCTGTTAATGGCGGAGGTATTCACCTCACGCCATGTTGCTGTGCTTCAGGGGGGGGGGGGGGGGCGGCGGGTGCCGGACCGTTGGCGGGGCCGGGACTTGTCCCTCCCGTTTTTCCCCTTGTGTGTGTGTGAGTGTTTTTTACTTTGGCCGGGCCGGCGACCGCTTCTTACTATTGCGGCGCCGGCCGGCTCTGAGCACATTTTTCTGAGGTGATTTTCAGTTGCATGTCTCCCCTCACGCAGACTGGGGGGGGCGGGGCCGGGGTGACGACGCGTCACCGCTCCCCGCCTCCTGCCCTCGCTGGTGCCACTGCGGAGCTCTTGGAGGGGAGAGGGGGGGCGTGGCCTGGCCTCGCGCGCGTCCCGCGCTGGCCACGCCCCCTTCTCCCTCTCTGACTGCAGCCCTGCCTGTTGCTGTGGAGCGTCTGGATCTTCCCTCACGGTCGCCATTTTGGTCGATGGATCTGTAAGTGGCCTCTGGCCATTCTTCCTTTCCTGTTTGCTTGATGTTTTTTTCATTTGCCTTATCTAAAACAGTCCCTCTGTTCTGTTTTTCAGATGGTTGTTCAGGAGGTTCGCCAGTAGCATTTAGGGGGTCCCTCCTGATCCTTATCACTGGGTTAATTGTTTGCCATAAATACTCCCACTCGGGACATTAAAGGGGCATCCCGTGTTGTCTAACGGCGTAATTCCCTGGGTCATAGCGACTATTCCTAAACAAAGTTCACCTTATGGAGGCATCCCCGGATACTGGGTTCGGGGCCCCTTCGGGGCATCCCCGAAAGTGTATGTTATGTGGGGTATCCATTTCGGGGGACGATGTACTTCTGTGTATACCATGTGCACAGCAGACTATCGCGCGGCAGTCCGAACCACAGGCGTCTGGGTCAGCACCGCCGGTCGCTTCATCTCCACCTCCCGCTTTGACACGCGCCCCGTGCGACGTCGTCATGGGCAGGGAGCTGCAATCTGAGATGTGCGCCAGATTGGCTAACCTTGAAAAAATTATCTCTGGCTCGGTTGCCCGTAAGGCTCCGACGGCTCCGCTGGCGGAGGACCTGGAGGATGTTAATAATCTGGATTGGTCTGACTATTCCCAGCTAGAAGAAGGGGAAGTTTATGAGGATTCTGATTTTTCGGACGATGAGCAGTCCTTTGGCACTGATGCCGAGCTGGGGGATTTGGGGAGATCCTCTGATACTCCCCACACTCTGGCTCTGATGTTGGAGGTGTTGAATATTTCCCCTCCTGAGGAGGTGTCACAGCAGAAGGGTGAATTGTTTGAGGAATCCAAGCCGCGCTTGGAATTCCCTACACAAAGGCATTTTGACAAAATTATTGCCAAAGAATGGGACAGGCCGGCTCGGCTCCCTGGCATCCCTCAGGGATGGGATAGGAAATATCCCTTCCCTTCGGAGGCAGTTAAGCGCTGGGCATCTCCCCCCGAGGTGGATGCGCCGGTTTTGGGGTTGTCCAATTCCTCGGTTTTAAATAGACCTGATTGTTCTATTCTCAAGGATGGAGAGGATAAACGTATTGACCAGATGGCTTGTCATGGTTTTGCTAGCGTTGGGTCAGCCATGCGGCCTGTTTGCGCATCGGCGCTGATGGTGTTGGCTGCCAGGTCCGTGGTTAGGGACCTGTTGACCTCTTCCGGGCTGCGTCCCGGTAGTGCTGAGTTCCTTAGCCTCAAGCGGTGTGAGCTGTTTTTATCTTTTGTGTTGACAGCCTTGGATGACACTTTGATGATGTGTGGTAGAACGTCGGCGCTGCTGGTCACTATTAGGCGTTCGGTGTGGCTGCGCCAGTGGGCAGCAGATTTTAAGTCCAAAAAGTCACTAACGGCTCTACCCTTTGTTGGGTTACGGCTTTTTGGAGAGACATTGGACTCTGTCACCAAGGGTGGTAGGTTACCACAACGTAAGAAACAACGCCGCCCCTTTCGGGGGGCCCCTTCCTTTACCCCCTCCTTTCGTGGGGCCAGATCTGCCAGGGGATTTGCATTCCCTTCTTCCAGAGGAGATTCTGGGAGCAGAATCTGTTCACGGTACCCAAGAAGGACGGATCGGTCCGACCCATCTTGGATCTGAAGTTTCTCAACAGGTTCATCCGGCCACGGAAATTCCGCATGGAAACACTACGTTCGGCCATTCACTCTCTTCGCCAGGGAGACTTTCTGACGTCCATAGACATCAAGGATGCTTATCTACACGTTCCAATTTTTCCAGCACACCAGAGGTTTCTCAGGTTCGTGGTGGAGGATCTGCATTTTCAGTTTGTAGCACTCCCTTTCGGCCTCACCTCGGCCCCTCGGGTGTTCACCAAGGTGCTAGCGGGGGTGATGGCTCTGCTAAGGGTTCAGGGCATCCGCATTGTGCCCTATTTGGACGATCTTCTGATCATGGCCTCCTCCTTCAACCAAGCGGAGTTGGACACCAGAATGGTGGTGTCCACCCTGGAGAGGTTTGGTTGGGTGGTCAACCACCCCAAGTCTTCTTTCTCTCCGTCCAGAGTAGTGACCTTTCTGGGAATGTCTCTGGACACTTCGCAGGCCAGGGTGTTTCTGCCACAGGCCAAGATTCTTTTGATTCAGGATTTAGCTCGGCTTCTATTGTCGGCCCCTCGTCCGTCCATCCGGCTAGGGATGAGGCTGGTGGGGTTAATGGTGGCCTCATTCGAGGCAGTTCCCTTTGCGCAGTTTCATACAAGGACGCTTCAGCTTCATCTGTTGAAGGTTTGGGACAAGTCTCCTCTATCGTTGGATCAGTCCTTCCTGATGACTCCCCGAGTTCGTCGATCCCTGCAATGGTGGCTGGGGTCGGCCAATCTGTCGCAGGGCAGATCTTTTCTGGCCCCGTGCTGGGAAACAGTCACCACGGATGCCAGTCTGTCAGGTTGGGGGGGTGTTTGGAAGGACCTCCAATTTCAGGGTCTGTGGAGTCCGCAGGAGGCTCACGAGCCCATCAATGTTCTGGAGTTGAGAGCCATCAGGTTGGTTCTGTTTCGCTTGACTCATCAGTTGAGAGGCCTGCCAGTTCAGGTCCGGTCGGACAACAGAACGGCGGTTGCTTACATCAATCACCAAGGGGGGACTCGCAGCAGGAGTGCCCTCAGGGAAGTGTCTTTGATTCTGGACTGGGCGGAGAGTCACGTTCCGTGTATCTCGGCAGTCTACATTCCGGGAGTGGAAAACACGGAGGTGGACTTGCTGAGCAGAGCCTCCTCTCGTCAGGGGGAGTGGTCTCTCAGTCCCACGGTGTTTCGTTCGATATGTCTCAGGTGGGGGTTCCCAGCGGTGGACTTCTTTGCTTCTCGTCACAATCACAAGCTTCCAGTCTTTGTGTCTCTCTCGCAGGATCCTCTGGCTCTGGCAGTGGATGCCATGTCTCTGAACTGGAGGGATCTGGGGTTCCTTTACCTGTTCCCTCCGTTTCCAATGGTAGCCAGAGTGGTGCGCAAGCTGACTCTGGAAGGCGTGTCAGCGATTCTAGTGGCACCAAGGTGGCCAAGGCAGGTTTGGTTCGCAGACCTGGTAAGACTGGCAGAGGATTAGTTCGTTCTGCCTCTTCTGCCGGACCTGCTAACCCAGGGTCGGCTGCGCTATCCCAATTTACCTTCGCTGGCTTTGACGGCGTGGCTGCTGAAACCGCCATCTTAAAGGAAGAAGGTCTTTCTGACGCGGTGGTTCAGACTCTCATTAGCGCCAGGAAGCGCTCTTCCTCTACTATTTACTATAGGACTTGGAAGTCCTATATTGACTGGTGTGAAAGTAGGTCTTTTTCTTGTCGGGAGTTTTCCATTTCCAGAGTCCTGGAGTTTCTTCAACATGGTCTGGATTTGGGGCTTCAACTTAGTACCTTGAAGGGGCAGGTTTCTGCCCTGGCGGTGTTTTTTCAAAGGTCATTTGCTCTTCATCCCTTAGTCAAGACCTTTTTCCAAGGAGTTTCGCATGTACGGCCTCCTAGGAAGCCTTTTGTTCCAGTTTGGGATTTGAACCTGGTGCTTTCTGCTCTTCAGGGTCCCCCGTTTGAGCCCTTGAATGAGATTGCTTTGTCTTCACTTACTCAAAAGGTGGCCTTTTTGGTGGCCATCACTTCGGTTCGGCGTGTTTCTGAGTTGGCAGCTTTATCCATTAAAGCTCCGTACTTCGAAAGGCATCAGGACAAGGTTGTCTTTCGTTTCAAGCCGGATTTTCTTCCTAAGGTGGTCTCTGCCTTTCATCTGAATCAGGACATTGTTCTGCCTTCTCTATGTCCTCATCCCAGCAACGACAAGGAAAGGGCGCTGCATTCCTTGGATGTAGTCCGTGTTGTGAAATATTATCTGGTGGTTACGTCTTCTTTTCGTAAGACTGATGTTTTTTTTGTGGTGCCCTTTGGGCCTAGGAAAGGTTTGGCTCCTGCCAAATCTTCCATTAGTAAATGGATTCGTCAGGCCATCATTGGGGCCTATTCTGCCAAGGGGAGGAGTCCCCCTTTTCGTGTTACTGCTCATTCTACTCGTGCGGTTGGAGCGTCCTGGGCTTTCCAGCACCAGGCCTCTGTTGAGCAAGTTTGTAAGGCCGCTACTTGGTCCTCTGTTCACACTTTTTCCAAGTTTTACAAGGTTGATGTTCGGGCCTCAGCGGATGCTGTTTTTGGCCGCAAAGTTCTGCAAGCTGTTGTGGTTTAAGTTGTGCATTGTTGCCTTGTTTTGGATCCCCGCCCTTTTTATGGACACTGCTATTGGATGTCCCACGTGTTATGGTTATCTTGAAGCGGGGTGTGTGACATACTTAGAATAATACCATTTTGTGAAATACTCACCTGTAAAATGGGTATTATACGTATGTCACACACCCCGCTTCACCCGCCCTTCTTGTATTCGGGATCCTTTATATTGTGAACTTTGCGTTATGTTGATTTATATTTGCCTCTTCCTGGTCCCTTACCTTACTGCTTCTATATACTGGGTGATGAGTGGGAGGTCCCAGGTATTTATGGATCAGGGAGGGGCTTTCTTTTTTGCTATCATCTCTGCAGGAACGCCCCTTCAGGTCGGTATTACCCACGTGTTATGGTTATCTTGAAGCGGGGTGTGTGACATACTTATAATACCCATTTTACAGGTGAGTATTTCACAAAATGGTATTTTTTTTATACCTTGTTTTGGATCCCCACCCCTTATGGACACTGCTATTGGATGTCCCACAGGTTATGAATATCTTGAAGCGGGGTGTGTGACATACTTAGAATAATACCATTTTGTGAATACTCACCTTGTAAAATGGGTATTATAAGTATGTCACACACCCCGCTTCAACCCGCCCTTTTGTATTCTGGATCCTTCATATTGTGAACTTTGCGTTGTTTTGACTTATATTTGGCTCTTCCTGGTCCCTTACCTTACTGCTTTCTTTATACTGGGTAATGAGTGGGAGGTCCCAGGTACTTATGGACTGGGAGGGGCTTCCTTTCCTCCAATCATCTCTGCAGATCGCCCTCTACAGGTCAGTATACCCACAGGTTATGAATATCTTGAAGCGGGGTGTGTGACATACTTATAATACCCATTTTACAAGGTGAGTATTCACAAAATGGTATTTTCCCTCCTGAAGGCTACAGGGAGAATGAAGGAGGATGGCGGCCCTCTGTACAGGACCCACCGCTACACGGGGCAATAATGCGGGAGGGGCATCCCATGAAGGCTCACCATCAGCCTATACCGCCTACCCTCTGGTGGGGGATTGCGGTGGAGCAGGGCTCCTTAAGCACACATGGTGCTGCCTACCTTCACCTGACCAGCGCAGCCCAGCCTGGGAGGCACATCACACGAAGGACGGGTGGGAATAGTCCAACAGGGCCGCAGGCTAATAGCCCCGCTCACCTGCGAGAGAGTGATAATTTCATGTCTTCGCAGTCAGCACTGCAGAGAAATCTGGGGATTTGTGGGAGGTCCCCGGGTATTTGAGGGTCCGGAAGGAGCCTGTTTTACATGTCTCTGCAGTGCAGCGCCATCTGGCGGAGGATAACCCAAGTGTAAGTACTATATTTGGAGCAGGACGTACTGTATACTAAGAATAATGCATCGGCAGCACTGAATTGTTTAAAATGGACCTATCACCAGGGTTTTGACTATCCTGGTGTTTGGTCCTTGTCCCAGAGGCAATCTGAATTGGAATGCCCTGCTTTATGAAACCGCTCTTCTATATCTGCCCACTCAACTTTCCGCCATTCCCATGGGTAGTAGATCCCAATAGCAGCAGGAGGAAGTGTAGGGGCAGTGGTCCTGTAGCATCTGCGGGTTGGCTTTTCAGAGTTGGGGCATTGTGCACATGGGAAGCGAGTGGCCTGATCCCCGCAGGCCATGCTCGCTGCCAGCATCTGAGCAGCATTAAAATGGACCAAAACCCACGGCGATCCGGGAATCTAGTAAGATTCCCAGGCCAATCGATTCCACTCCCCTATGAGACATCACTTACCTTGTTTCCCAGTCCAACGGTGCATGCATGAGCTGCATTCCCGCTATCCCTTCATCAGAGCGTGTGCCTGCACCAGGCATTTGTGAATGTCCGGCTCGGGCACGCTCCCTGTTCGAGGGAAGCAGGGGATGCGGCTGGCAGCGTGCTCAAAGCCGCTGGCCTTAGACGACATGCCGTCAGAGGCTTCAAGCAAACTGATTGAACGAGTGGCCATGCATGTGCTGAAGGACTGGGGAGAGGTGAGTTGGCATCAGCGATCTGGGAGGTTTCACACAGCGGGGCACCCCCGATCAGACAGTCAAAATCCTGGGTTTTGGTCCACTTTAATGTCACTAGCCATGGCAGAAGCAGGCTGTCTCGCACCTTGTCTGGACGGTAGCTGTAAACATCATGGCCGGCTGGGCAGCATCTTGCATCTGTCTTGGTCAAATCAAGTACCTTCCTGCTGCTCTGGGGTGGGGCCCATCACCATAACTCCCAACTGTCTCTGATTTGTAGAGACTGCCCCTCCTTTGAGCCCATGTCCCTGTGTCCCTCATTGTTCTTCTCTATCCTTTTTTGAGGTTTAATATGCAGATCTGCATCAATAAATGCCTATTCAAAGTGTTTATAGTGTTGTAACTGTTACATCCTATCTACTATCCATCCCTCAATGAGGGGGTGTGTCCTAATTTAACAATTGTCCCTCTTTTCATCTCTGAAAAATTGGTAGGTATGCATAATTTTTTAGAAGATGGATGGAACCCACGCTGCCTGTCCCTGAGGTTGCGCAATCACGGCAAGCGGCAGGCAGTACCAATGTGCATGTTCCTGCAGGACAGTGATGCAGGGCACGGTGGGAAGGTTTTGAAGAGCGCAACTGCAAGTGGCACGCTCTATTGTCCCATGAGTAGCCAAACGCACTTGACAATGAAATATGCCGTCATGCAAGCTCTGTACACAAGGATGTATTTGGCTGCTGCGTCTAATATTGCATCCATTCAGAGATGACCTTTTATTTGATCAAAATAAAAACTCAAAGGTGCCCACTTTTTTTTTTTTTTTTTTTTAATTATAAAAATAGCATTCAGTACAAAAATACTCAGGGGGAGTTTACTCTACCTTCTCATTGGTGGCAGATGACCAGGTAGAAGGCCTAGAGCAGGGGTACTCAACCACTTCTTGTAAAGGTCCATTTAAATGCATCCGGTGAGAGGTGAAGGTCTGGGTGGAGGGCTTTTGCAGGGGGTGGATAGTTAGAAATCAGCACAGAGGAATGGATGGAGCTGAGCTGGGGGGACAAAATGGTGGGAAAGGGATAGATATGGCTAAGCTGGGGCCTAGAGACTGAAAAACATAGGGCCTTATTCATGAAGGGATAGCGACAAGTAGTGCCTGTTAAGCGACAGGTATCGGCATGAGAACGCCGGACACGGCACGCAATTCCACATTATGAAGCCGAATCTGGTAAGCAACTGGAACAACGCGATGTAGCGTACGATTCATCATTATCCCAGCCTCAGCGTACAGCACCGCTGTTCAGCCTTGCAGAGCGCCACGTCTTACCTAACGCTACCTGGCGCTCTCCCATACATTTCTATGGACGTTCTTTTTACTTCTCTTTAAACAGGGGGTTTTTATTTTTTTTTTTTTTATTCTCAAATAATGTTGTGACCTCTCCTAACCTAGAAAAAGCCATTTTCGAAAACTTTTTTCATTTTCTTTATATTTATGCAGAATGGACATTACAGGTCTGGCATTAATGTGTTCATGTCACAATGTTATAACAATGTAATTCCATATTTTCACTATATCCAGTCCAGGTCGTCCCAGAAGTAATGACATATGGGTATTCAGCCCCAAAGGGGCGTCGACTGCAAGATCAAAAGCTGTCACTCCTCCCGGCCCCCTATAAAAGCAGGTGTCTCACTATGATTTCCCAGTGTTCATCTTGCAGTCTGGCTGCTGAAGATCATTGGATACTCTCTCCTGGATATTGCAGCTGAGCGGGGCCTCCTAGCACGTCGGGTGAAGGTAGGGAGAACGCCTGGGTCAGGCGTTGGCAGAGCTGGGCTTTGAGCCGCAGACCCTGTTTAATGGGTAGCCGGCCATAGGCTGATGTTGAGCCTATGGGGGGGGGGGGGGGGGAACCACTTATGCCCACGGGTTTCATACCCTCCCTGCCCCACAAGCTTTATTACTGTGTGGTATTTTTTTGTGGATCTTCACTTTATTTTGCGCCGACGTCGTGGTGGCTCTTGCTGTGGTCCCTTGGTGAATGGCTTATGCGCTGTGTTCTTTGCATTTCCCCCCTCGCTCCCTCGAGTTATCCATGCTCCTCTCTCCCCTCCATCTTGCCTGCTGCGCTGTGAGGGGGGGGGGGGGCGCCGCTCAGTGGAGGAGGCTTTTTGTCTGCTGAGGCCGCGGCTTCTGTGCGGAGGTGCGGCCGCGTGCACATGCCGCACGGGCTGGTACCGGGGCTCCTCCGTGGGCTGTCCTGTGTCTTGCTACTGCCTTGGCGTTGCTCTCCATTTTGGGGGTGGGCGCTCCTTTTGCGCCGTCGGGGGGAGGCGGGGCCGCACGATGACGCTTTGTGCGTCACATGTTCCATGTTGATTTGGCATACTGGGGGGCCAGCCTTGAGAGACAGATCTCTTGCACGGCTCCTATGAAGGCCACGAGTAAGAAGCAGCACATCGAGCCGTTTTCTCAGATAATGATGATGATGACCTTTTTGGAGGTCTGGCCTCCATGGAGGAAGCAAAGTTCCATCGTGGATTATTCTGCCGGCTATGACAGCGGGCCTGGCTCTTCCTCGGGCGACGACATGTGGCTCCCTGATGATACGGAGAAGTTGCTGGCTTCTGTTTTTAAGACGTTGCATATTGTCCCTCCTAAAGCGGCTAAGAGGAAGCAGGGTGATTTGTTTCGGCCTGAGACACAGAGACTTGTCTTTCCTGAGCAGGCCCATTTTTCTAATATGATCTTCAAGGAGTGGGAAAGGCCTAACAAGCTACCGTCGGTGCCTAAGGGCCTGGACAGACCGTATCCCTTTCCCGAGGAGCTGGTCCGCCTATGGTCCCGTCCCCCCGAAGTGGATTCCCCTGTGTCGGTGTTCTCCAACACTACGGTTATGCCGTCACCCGATACTGCTTCCTTGCGTGATCCTGCTGACAGGCGCATGGATCAGTTTATCATGTCTTCACCTTTGCTGGTGCATGGTTTTGCCCTGTGCGTGCCACGGCTATTGTCTCCTTGTCCATCAGAAAGAAGGTGAGACGTCTTGTGGATAATGCTAAGTCTCGCAAGCAAAGCGGGCGGAGGAGTATAAAGACCTCAACGCTGACGAGGATTTTGTTGCCTTTGTTGGTGTCCGGCTCGGTGCCAGGGTTTCGGCCCTGCTTGTTGCGCTCCATCACTCGCTCTGGTTGCGGCAATAGTCGGCTGATGCCGCGGCCAAGAAGTCGCTCACTAGTATTCCCTTCGTGGGGCACAGGTTGTTCGAGGAGCATCTGGACCTCCTGATTAAGGATGGTAGACTTCCTCAGAGACGGAAGCCTGCGCAGCCCTTTCGGGGTTCCTCTGCCTATCGCTCCTTTCGTGGAGGAAGAGGCGCTTCTTTTTCAGGTTGCCGCAGAGATTCCTGGGGACGAGGTAGGTCCCACGGCCGATCCAATCCCTCCTGGGGATCCAAATCCAAGCCCCCTGCCAAGGCCCCTCAGGCATGAGGAGTCGGCCTCACCCATCCGGGTGGGGGGACAGCTTCTGTTATCTGCTCAGATCTGGAGACCGCGCGTCTCGGATCGGTGGATTCAGGAGGTGGTATCCTCCGGTTACAAAATAGAGCTGGCAGTCAGGCCGCCCTCAAGTTTTCTTCAGTCTCGCATATCCCAGAACCCAGTGACGGCACAGGGCCGGAGAATGGCCGTGCAGCACCTCCTGCGGTTAGGTGTGATTTGCCCTGTACCTTGTCAGGAGCAGGGTCGTTTTTACTCCAGTCTGTTCACGGTTCCCAAGAAGGACAGAACGTTAAGACCTATCCTGGACCTTAAGGGTCTCAACAGGTTTGCAAGAGTCAGGCACTTCAGCATGGAAACCTTACGGTCAGCGGTGAGCTCGCTTCGTGCCCGGTGACTTCATGACCACGGTGGACATCAGGGATTTGCACATCCCGATATTCCACATCAGAGGTTCCTGAGATATGCGCTGGGGGACCAGCATTTCCAGTTTGTGGCTCTGCCATTGGGGATATCCTCAGCCCCCTGGGTTTTCACCAAGGTGCTGGCGGGCAATATGGCTGTTCTGAAGAATCATGGCATTCGTGTGTGCTGCCTTATCTGGACAATTTACTGATTGCGGCTCAGTCCCTTCAGCAGGTCAAGAGCGACACCTGGACGATGTTATCCTCTCTAGAGGGTTTCGGGTGGGTAATCAATTACCCTAAGTCTTCAATCACTCCCTCAATGGTGAGGTCCTTCCTGGGCATGACGTTGGACACCTCTCAGGCCAAGGTTTTTCTGCCACAGCAGAAGGTGTTGGGTCTTCAGACGCAGGTGCAGACCTTGCTGTCTTGTCAGCGGCCATCAATCCGTCTGGGGATGAGGCTGGTGGGCCTAATGGTGTCATGTTTCGAGGCAGTGCCCTTCGCCCAATTCCACATGAGACCTCTTCAATTGAACCTGTTGACTGGCTGGGACCGGATGCAGGAGTCGCTGGAACAGGAATTTTCTGTCCCCCCTGACCAGGCAGTCCCTATTGTGGTGGCTGGACACCAGAAACCTGTTGGTGGGCAAGTCCTTTCTGACTCCCCGGTGGGAGATAGTAACCACGGATGCCAGTCTGCCTGGCTGGGGAGGCGTTTGGCAGACGCAGAAGATGGCTGTCGCCTACATCAATCACCAGGGTGGGACTCGCAGCAAGCGAGCCCTCAAGGAGGTGACCCAGATTCTGACTTGGGCAGAGGAGAATGTTCCCTGCATCTCAACGGTTTACATCCCCGGGGTAGAAAACCAGGAGGCAGACTCCCTGAGCAGGGGGGCCTCTCGTCTGGGGGAATGGTCTCTCAGCAACAAGATCTTTCACGCTCTGTGTCTCCGTTGGGGTCAGCCGCATGTGGACCTGTTTGCGTCCAGACACAATCACAAGCTCCCAAGGTTTGTCTCCCTGTCAAGAGATCCTCTGGCCTTTGCCACAGGCGCTCTGGCAATTCCTTGGACGGAGTTCAGGCTCCTTTATGCATTTCCTCTAGGAAGGGCTTGCCACCAGCCAAGTCCACTCTCAGTAAGTGATCAGACAGACGGTGGTGGAAGCATATTCTGCCAAGGTGAAGGAACCCCCTTTTCGGATCACAGCTCATTCTACCAGAGCTATTGGTGCCTCTTGGGCTTTTCAGCACCAGGCCTCTGTTGAACAAGTTTGTAAGGCCGCCACTTGATCTTCAGTTCATACCTTTACTAAGTTTTATAAGGTTGATGTTAGGGCCTCAGCTGATGCTGTGTTTGGCCGAAAGGTGCTTCAGGCGCTAGTGAATGAACTACATGCTGTTCCGCACTAGGGATCCCGCCCTATATGGACACTGCTTTTGGATGTCCCATATGTCATTACTTCTGGGACGACCTAGACTGGATATAGGGGGAAAATAAAATTCTGTGAAACTCACCTGTAGAATTGTTTTTGAATATATCCAGTCCAGGTCGTCCCACCCCGCCCTTGTTTTCATTATCTCTGGTTTGCCTGTTATGGTGATTATTTGTTACTGGTGGATAAATGTTCAAAAACAGCCTTTAATCACACAGCCTCCGGCGCTCTGGGCTACAGCAAAGCATTTTTGAGCGCCGGCGTGGTGTGAGGCTGTTTTTTTGATGAATATGGTGTGAGTCGGTCGCACTGACCAGTCACTACCATTCGCTCCCATACAGCGCTGTACTGCTCATATAGCGACTCCCCACAACGTATTCATCAATGCTGCACAGCGACTGAGGCGCTCTGAACTAGCGAACCACAGCGACTACTAGCTGGCACTCTGAAATGCCTGCTACAGACGCTCATCTGTCGCTACCTGGCGTTAGTAATGAATAAGCCTGAAAGCTTGTGTGTCCCTTGCAATGCTATTTCCCACCCATGCAGCACTTCAAATTGCAATGCTAGACGCCAGGCAGCCATGACACTGGCAGGGAGACTAAGCACTACATAACCAATCAATGGGGCAGCTCTGAGCATGGCAACACAGAAGCAACTGAGGGCAGGGCTGTCATGGCAGGGGTCCGGAAATCTGGCGCCGAGGTCCGCAAGTTGAGTATCGCTGGCCTAGAGGACATTGGCCGGGGCAAACCTACTGGCAGATCTCCATCCAAACACACACAACTGTAGTGAATACTCTGACAGTAAGAAGGGCCAATTCAGCACCATCAACACTGTATTTCTGCCACATACTTACTGTAGGTTGACCTCAGGTGCCCAACCCTCTCTTCAAGGCCCACCATGGTTTAGGGGGTTGCTTTACAGCAACCCATTCAGGGTATAGCACTGGTACCACAGTTTTTGGCCTTAGCCCAGCCAATCATCTTCCATCCTTGCGCTCTGGCTGGAAGGATGTATGAGGCTGCGGCCAGAGGCAGGGAGAACATATTTGTACACATTATTACAAAACAACTATTATTGTAATGTGGTCAAAGCCGAGGGGTGATACCCCCTTCATATGATAAAACCTGAACCAGTAAAGATTTTGAGGAAGCGTGTGACTTGGAATCATGGCTGCTGTCTGCAGACGAGCAATGCGTTCTAGAGCTTGAATGCTGGAGGAAGTGACATCACTGGATGATGATCTCCGAGCTCCCACAGGCCAGCAGCAGCAGACACAGGAGCAGGCTCCCGGCTTTGGTGACGGCAGCGTTGCTCTTGAAGGGAAAGAAGAAATCCACAGGATCCCGGCCTGTGATTCCGGGGCTGGAGCGAGGAGCCGGGCCCCTGCGGGTGAGGTCCGTAAAGGAAACCAGTGTCTGGAGAACGGTGGTGTCCTGACACTAAGAAACAAGAGAGAGAAACAGGATTGCATTTGTTATTATTGTTACCTTGTATCCTTACATTACAATTAACTTGTACAAGGAATTTCCTCTGCCAAGAGTTCAGCCAGTATTGATGATTCTTAGACTTGATTTGGGATGCCCCATATCTAGAATAACTACTGATCTGCATTTGAATACAGCAGTGAACTGCAGCTTGGGAAAGGCAGGGGTTCAGTATCCTGATTTAGATTATGGGGGTTATTTAAGAAGGGAAAGCGCCAGGTAGCGTCTGGTGAACGCTGGGTGCTGTTCGCAAAACCACATTTATGAAAGCGAATCTGGTGAGCGCCTCTAACAGCGCCATGTAGCTTCACATGTATTATTACAGGCAGCTCAGTGCATAGCGCCGGCGCTCTAGGCTCAGCAGCACCATGTAGTTCCTGTCGCTACCTGTCACTCTCCCACACATTTCAATGGGGCTTCATTGGTTGTGTATAAACAGCGTGTTTGGATTTCTATTAGCTTTTTTCCCTCCAATCATTGTGTGACGTCTCGTGGCTGCAAACAAACACTTTTATACATGTTTTGACTTTTTATATATTTATGCAGAATTGTCATTACAGGTCTGGCACTAAAGTGTTAATGTCACAATATTATAACAATGTCATTCCATGTGTTTTCGCTTTGTTACTGGTGGATATGTGTTCAAATAAAGCAATTCTGTGAGTACTCACCTGTAGAATTGTTTTTGTTCTTGCATGGCACAGCCTGCTTCGGTATTCATAACAGTTGGGTTATTCCACCACAAGGCGGCACAGCGGTACTGCAGAAAGCTGTGGCATCTCCTGGCCCCCTACAAAAAGGGGGATCAACCACAGAGTTCCCAGCGTAGACAAGCAGTGAGACAAGAAGCCGGGAGAGAATAAAAGTAAAAAGTGTAAAAAAGGTAAAAAACCCCAATTAACTTGGAACAATCACCATAAAGAAGCAACCAAGAATAACGATAACAAGGGTGGGGTGAAGCAGGCCGTGCCATGCAAGAACAAAAACAATTCTACAGGTTAGTACTCACAGAATTGCTTTTTTCTTTATTGCATTGCGCGGCCTGCTTCGGTATTCATAACAGTTGGGCCCATCCAAAAGCAGTGTCCAAAAGTAGGGTGGGATCCCCAATGAGTAACGGCCAGCAGTTCAAGTCACTACCGCCTGAAGCACTTTGCGGCAAAAGCAGCATCCGCTGAGGCCTTAACATCAACCTTGTAAAACTTGGAAAAGGTATGAACAGAAGACCAAGTAGCAGCCTTGCAAACTTGTTCAACAGAAGCCTGGTGCTGAACAAAAAGAGCATCAGACTTCCTGAAAGTCTCTGTAGTGACCAAATAAAACTTCAGAGCCTTGACCACATCCAGAGAATGCAGTGTCCGCTCCTTGGAATTAGCAGGATTAGGACACAACGAAGGCAAAACAATGTCCTGATTGAGATGAAAGCCAGACACCACCTTAGGCAAGAAATCTGGCTTAAGCCGGAACACCACCTTATCCTGATGCCGCTCAAAATAAGGAGGTTTGATGGAAAGCGCTGCCAGCTCAGAAACTCGCCTTACAGAAGTGATAGCCACCAAAGGCTACCTTAAGAGTCAGAATGGGCAAGGCAGCCTCACGGATAGGCTCAAAGGGAGGCCCTTGCAGAGCAGACAACACCAGATTCAAATCCCAGACTGGTAGCAAAGGCTTACGGGGTGGACGCACATGGGAAACACCCTGGAAAAAAGTTTTACCCAACCGGTGATTGGCAAAGGATCTTTGGAAAAAAATTGCCAGAGCTGTAACATGGCCTTTTAGGGTACAAAGTTGAAGGCCTAGATCCAAACCATGTTGCAAGAATTCCAGAATCCTGGGAACAGAAAAAAAAACCCGACAGGGAAGAAACTTAGACTCACACCAGGCAATGTAAGCATGCCAGACCCTGTAATAAATAAAGGACGAAGACTTCTTCCTATGAGATCAACAACAGAAGCAAGCAACCACTTTTCCATCAAGATGGAGGCTTCAGCAGCCAAGCCGTTAAAGCCAGCGTTTGTAAATTGGGATGGCGTAGCTGCCCCTGAGTGAGAAGATCTGGATCCTGAGATAGAGAGACAAATCTGGGAAGTTTGTGATTGTGACGGGACGCAAACAAGTCCTTGTAGACCGCTGAGATGCAAAGAACATGCCGTTCCGCCCAAGACAGAATCAGGGACACGTCCTTGAAGGCTCGCTTGCTCCGAGTCCCTCCCTGATGATTGATGTAGGCAACCGCCGTCTGGTTTTCTGAGCGGATCTGAACAGCCCGACCCTGAAGGTGAGTGGTTAGGCGAGAAAGAACCAACTTGATCGCCCTCAGTTCCAGGACGTTGATGGAAGCATGGGCCTCTTGTGGGCCCCACCGACCCTGGAACTTCAGAGACTTCCAGAAGCCTCCCCAAACGGTCAGACTGGCATCTGTGGTGACCGTCTCCCAGCACGGGGGCAGGAAGGCCCTGCCCCCCAGAAGGTTCCTTGAATCCAGCCACCACGAGAGGGACTGTCTGGCCAGAGGAGACAGAGCAAATTCCTGATTCAGGGACACAGGGTCCCGATCCCAAACTGACAAGAGGTGCAATTGAAGAGGTCTCATGTGAAACTGGGGACTGCCTCGAAGCAGGACACCATCAGGCCCACCAACTGCATCCGCTGACGGATGGAGGGATGAGGACACGATAGCAGAGCCCGATCTTGCATCTGAAGACCCCCCACCTTCTGCTGAGGAAGCAACACCTTGACCTGAGAGGTATCCAGAGTCATGCCCAGAAAGGACCTCACCAAGGACGGGGACAGAGAAGACTTGGGATAGTTGATCTCCAGCCGAAGGACTCTAGAGTGGATGTCAACATCTGAGTGTCCTCCTCGGCCTGAGGAAAGGACTTGGCCACAATCAGGATGTCGTCCAGGTAAGGAATGATGTGTATGCCCTGGTTCCTCAGCAGAGCCATCACCCCCGCCAGTACCTTGGTGAACACCCGAGGTGCCGAGGTAATACTGAAGGGTAGAGCCGCAAACTGGTAATGCTGATCCTACAGCTCGAGCCTTCCCCCCACCTGGATGGGTGAGGGCGCTCCTTCATGCCTGAGGGGGCTTGGGAGAGGGTTTGGGCTTGGAACACCAGGACAGACCGGGATGACCACGGGATCTGCCACGGCCCCAAGAATCTCTGCGGCCACTAGAGAGTAGGGAGCCACGGCCTTCTTTGGGAGCACGAAAGGAAGGGAGGGGGACGGAGGACCCCCGAATGGCTGAGACTGCCTCCTACGCTGAGGCAGCCTGCCACCCTTGGCTAGAACATCAAGACGCTTGCCAAATAGTCGCAGCCCCGCAAAGGGGAGACCAGTGAGAGCCTTCTTAGCAGCAGCGTCAGCTGCCCACTGAAGCAACCAAACAGAGTGGCGCATAGCCACCAAGAGCGCAGAGGCCCTACCGCTCAGCCGCACAGCATAATCCATAGCAGTAAGGATAAAGGCCACAAAATCAGAGCAAACCAAGAGAGTCCTATACTCCTCCCCCCCCCCCCGCTATGATCTGTAGCGCCATCAAGGAGACGCTTGAGCAGTTTCTTAAGGGCAATAGCTGTAATGGCAGCCACACAGGTGGGCGCAATCCAGCCCCCAAACAGGTGAAGGCATAGCAGGCCAACTGATCCATGCGCTGGTCCTCACAAAAAAAGCTTCAGGTTATAGCGCCAACTGCCGCGGAGCGCAGTACAAAGTGCGCGGAGGCTGAAAAACGCCAAAAAACACACAATAAACGCCAAAACACCACATAGAATACCACTCGCTGATGCCATCCCGCCCCCCCCCCCCCCGGAACAAAGTGGGGGGGGAGAGAGACGAGAGGCCAGCGGCGAGTATCCAGGTCAGGGAGGGGGGGACCCCTGAAGGAAAAGAAGGAGACACAGTCCCCAAAACACTCCCCCCCTCAGAAGCCAGAACATGAACTCTGCATCCCTATCAGGCTCACCATAAAGCCTGTGGCCGGCTCCCCTTTGTGGAACAGGGTCTGCGGCTTGGAGCTGCGCTCCAGGAGCACTTGACCCCAGTGCTCTTCTACCCTCACCCGATCTGTCAGCCGAGGCTGGGAGGCAGAGAGGGTCCAGAAACGGATGGAAATAGACTTGCAGGGCCGCAGGCTTGGTTGCCCCGCTCACCTGTGCAAGAGAGAGAGCCATCTTCTAACTTCGCAGTTTCACTGCAGAGGAAACACTGGGAACTTTATGGTTGATCCCCCTTTTTGAAGGGGGCCGGGAGATGCCGCGGCTTTCTGCAGTGCCGCTGCGCCACCTTGTGGCGGAATAACCCAACTGTTATGAATACCGAAGCAGGCCGTGCCATGCAATAAAGAAAACAGACTTTCATTACACAGCGTCTGGCGCTCTATGCTACAGCGCAAAGCTTTAGAGCGCTGTGTGTGTCTAGATTGTTGTTGAGTATGATGTGGAGCGCCGAGTGCTGAACGCACGGAGCTGGCGCTACCCTTCGCTCCCTGCAGCACTGTACTGAAATTACAGCGCCCAACACACATCACATTCATCAATGTCGGGCAGGTTACTAGAGCGACTGAGATGCTCTGTTACAGCGCCCGATACCCGCTTACAGCATCTACTAGTGGTCGCTCTAAGCGCCGCTATACAGACGCTCATCTGCCGATACCTGGCGCTAGTAGTGAATCAGCCTCCACATCTATCTCTCATATTTCTCTCTCTCTCTCTATCTAACTCCATCTCTCTATCTATCTACACACACTATCTATCTCTCTCTCTATCTATCTATATCTATATATCCCCCTCTGCCATAGACAATAATCTAAACATTTCTGGGTGATGAGACAGGTGTCCTCGGCTTCCCTCTGGTCTGAAGTGCACGCCCACCCCCAGCTTATCAAAGGCTGGCACTGGCACACGCCTCAGCTAAAGCAAAACCTGGGTTGCCTTGGGAAAAGTAAGTGTTTTGAGCAATCCCAGGGGTTTCACACAGCAGGGCATCCCAAATTAAGAATCCCCAGAGGGATAGAACTTAACATGCCAGGGCCAGGCCATGAGGGTTTTGGTCTGCTTTAGATAAGAGCAATCACTGGCCTAAAGTCTATAAGACTTTAGGTCCAGTGGTCTCCCTCGTTTTGGGGCATCCCAATTTGTAAATCCCTAGGATCGCTATTAAAGCGGACCAAAATCCACGCCGATCGGCCTGGGAATCTATAAGATTCCCGGGCCGATCGGTTCCCTCCCCCCGGGGCATCCAAAATCAGGATGCCCCGCTGTGTGAAACCCCCCAGGTTGCCCCTTCACTTACCTTGTTTCCCAGTCCAATGGTGCATGTGCAAGCTGTGGCCATATCCCCGCTTTCCCACTAGCAGGGCGCGTGCCCGCATCAGGCATTTGTGAATGGCTGGCATGGACACGTTCCCTGTTACAGGGAAGCGGGAGATGCGACCACCAGCGCATTCAGAGTTGCTGACCTTAAACGACGTGACGTCAGCGGCTCGCAGCACGCTGATTGGTTGAGCGGACGCGCATGCTCCATAGGACTGGGAAGAGGTGAGTTGCACTTGGCGATCTGGGGAGTTTCGCACAGCGGGGCACCTCGGTGGGAAAGGACCAAAGCCCAGGATAGTCAAAATCTATCCTTTCGGAAATGTCATTGATCAATGTCACTGATTATCTGATCTGGATGGCCGGCACAGCCGGAGGGAAGCACCTGCAGCTCCCCCTCTATTCAGCTTTCAATATGGAAAGCCGATTAGATAAGAGCCTGCACATGCTCAGTGGGACTGCAAGGCAAGTATAGGTTTTTTTTTCCCCGGGAGTTTCGCACAGGACATCCCAAACCTGGGTGACCCCAGGAAGAGGAACAGAACTGGGGAGAGTGAAAATCCATGGTCTTGCTCCTGTTTAAAGAGGAACTAAACCCCCCCCCCCCTCCCAAGACTTTATCAGGTGTTTTTCCCCTTTGGATGCCCTGCTGTTTGTTTGTATGCCCATGGAGTGCCAGAAAACTCACCTCTTCCTGGATTCCCACGTGACCCGCTCAGCCAATCAGTTGTGCTCGTTCCATACAGATTTCCTTTGCCCCACCAAACAAAATCTGCATGGAGCGAGCAACGCCGCTGTGCACATGCCCAGTAAGAGAGGCCTGGCGCAGGGGGTACATGTAGCTGGAGGTAGGTTGCCCGCAATGTAATTAAACGCAAGTGCTAAAATTACAGACCAGCAAATTTTGGAGTACCACCAAGCCTGCAGCACCCCTTAAAGTGGACCAAAACGCAGGATTTTGACTATTCTGGGTTTTGATCTTTTCCCACGGTGCACCCCGCTGTGTGAAACCCCCCAGATAGCCGGAGCCAACTCAGCTCCTCCCGGTCATATGGAGCATGCGCGGTCGCTCGTCCAATCAGCACGCTCGGAGCAGCAGACGGTCACGTCGTCTAAGGCCAGTGGCTCCGAGTGCGCTGGCGACCGCATCCCCCACTTCCCTCTAACAGGAAACGTGCCCGCGACGGCCATTCAATAATGCCTGGGACAGGCATGCGCCCTGCTAGAGGGGATGCAGCCGCGGGAAACAAGGTAAGTGAACGTGGCGTCCTGGGGGGTTTCACACAGCGGGGCATCCTGATTTTGGATGCCCCGGGTGGAGGGAATCGATCAGCCTGGGAATCTTGTAGGTTCTCGAGCCGGTGGGTTTTGGTCCACTTTAAACCTTTTGACTGGAGACCATGGGGTTTATGATAAAAGCCATTCTAGAAGAAAAGGGGCAAAGGTCAGCTAAGCAGCCATCTTTCCTATCACAGGAAGATGGAGGTACACCCCGAGTATTAAAGGGACAGTCCAGTCATCTAAATAACTTATGCTTCATAGGAGCAGCCATGATAGGATTCCTGCAGCTGCCGCCCTATTGCCTTCTATAAAGAGGAGAAGGAAGGGCTTTGTCTCATACATCTCAATAGGAGACAATGGGGCTGCAGTAATCCCATCATGGCTGCTCCCGTGAACCACAAGAGGTATTTAGACCGGACTGTCCCTTTAAAGCAGAACGAAACCTGGTATTTTGACTTTCCGGGTCTTGTTCCATGCCCCAGGGGCATCCTGAATGGGGTGCACCCCCCGGATACAAGTACAACTTGCCTCTTCCCGGTCCAACAGCATATGAGCGGGCCCTCATCCTCTCGTCATTAGCCGTTCTGATAATAATGGGAAGCGGGAGTGGCGCATCCCCAGATCCAGCCTGCCAGAATGGCGGGAGCGTGTGCACAGCCTGAGGATGCAGGGGATGCGGGCGCTCGTGCTCCCCATTGTGAACAATCAGAGCCGTCTGCCTAATTAAATAGCCACAGCAAACTCCTGCGATTGGACACATGTGTTGATGGCCTGGGCAAAGGTGAGTGAATCCTGGTGACCTGGGGGTTATCACACAAGCAGATTGGGATGCCCCAAGGGAAGACCAGCAATTAAAGTGGATCAAAACCCATGCAATCGATTACCTCCCCCCGGGCCATCCCAAATCAGGATCCCCCGCTGTGTGAAATTCCCCCCAGGTCGCCCCATACACTTACCTTGTTTCCAGCTCCAACGGCGCATGCGTTTGCCGCGGCCGCATCCCCTCTAGCGCTCGGAGACGCTGGCCTTAGATGCTGGCTTAGATGATGTGACGTCAGCAGCTCCAAGCCCGATCGGGGGGCCCCGGGGGGAAAGGACCAAAACCCAGGATAAGTCAAACTGCTGGGGTTTGTCCACTTTAAAGATGAACAAAACCCTGCATCGTCTGTCCTGGGTTTTGTTCCGCTTTAGTTGTCCAACCTGAGGTGTACCTGCATCCTCCTGTGATAGGAAACAGGAGCGACCTCGGCTGCTTTCTTCTATAATGGCTTTTATTACTATTGAGAGGAAGTGAACATGTGGGGAAGGAAATGAGTCACTGATATATGTACATCTAAAGTGGACCTAAACTGCGGATTCTGCCTATCCCGGGTTTTGGCCCTTGCCCCCGGGGCACCCCGATGCATGATGCCCTGTTGTGTGAAACGTGAACCAGAACAAGGCCAGAGACCGCACTCACCAATCTATATGAGGAGTGTGCACAAACCAGGGGTGGAGGCACATATGTGCACTACTATATCCCACACAGAGCAGAGAGTCCCAAACTCCCCAAGTCCAACCCTATAGTGAATGGCACCAAATTAATTATCAATTTATGTTACTTTATTTGGATAAATTTGCTATGTACATACATTATGTTAAAATACATATATTTACACACCATCCCCTACACATAGGGGGAAAACCACAAGGGAGAACAAGAATATGTAGAGGGGAAGGGGGGGGGGGCACTCTAACCAGAGTGTCCTGATGGCATAAGCCCCTGTGGCTAAATGATTAATTAATATCCTTTAATATAGTACTGCTCTAAACCACTCTAAGGCTGTTTATTCAAAAGTGTCCCGTGTATAATCCATTACATTCATATATAAACCATGTGCATAACAAAAAAATTAATATATCTGTCCCTATAAAGTGCCAAGTGCCATAAATTTAAACCTAACTATTTACAACTAATCCAAGGACAGCCGTAGGGGGGAACAAGCAAACATACATATAACTCATCACAATACCTTAGATCCTCAAATGACCGGCCACATGCACCCCTCCTCACCCAAGACCGACGCGTTGCGTGACTTCTCGCGTCACTTCTCCAGGGCCAGACAAGGCTGTTGTGTGAAACCCCGCCAAAACTCACCTTTCCCTGGTCCTACAGCGCATGTGCGGACTTAGTCCAATTGGAGTGCTCAACTGCGCTTCCATTAAATCGACTTAGACTCAGTTTAGGCGCGTGCGCTAGTGGCCACATCCCACTAAAAGGGTGAGTGCCTGCGCCGGCCATTCCCAAAAACCTGGCGCGCCCTGCTATAGGCATAGCGGCAAAAGGGATCGTGCTAGCGCATTTGGAACGGGTAGAAGGGGGGTTTACTGTGCGACCTGGGGGTTTGTACACTCTAGAGAGAGTAAGCCTGCCCTGGAGTCTTGAGTTTTGGTCCAGTTTAAGGGTTAGATCTGAAAGGGGGACATGTGAGGAATGCTGAGGAGCAGTAAGTGTCTGTGGGGCACCTCTGTGGACGGCTCCTCGTCTCTTGTGACATTGCTGCTGATGACCCGGCTCTATTTACACAGCTAGAGGGAACATTCCAAGGATGGGGGGAGGTGAGTATAAGCTGCTATCTGATAAGTATGGAGGGATTCTTCTACTAACCACCATGAGCCGGATGAGATCAGAATTCCTGAGACGAGAGCTTACACGAGGATCTCCACTTTCCCGGCATCTCACTCCTCTCCCTAACACGACAATCTCTGTTAGTTTTACAATAACTAACGGAATTTCTCCCAGAATCCCTTGCAGTAGGCGGACCCATGCAAATGATCCCTAAAGGGGCGCTGGGAGAGAGAGCACTTGCTAGGAGGAGGGAGGGTTTTAACGAGGGCTTGAATGGCAGCTCTTCATGCTATCAATACAGAGGGAGGCGTGGTCTGGACTAGCTCCTCGGCATAGTATTGGTGGCCCACATGGGCAGGGCGGGGCTGAAGGGGCAGATGCATATTTCCTCATTCTGGGTGCCAAGCTGGGGAAGGCTCGGCAAGGTAAGATGATGTTTAATTTTTTTTTAACCTTCTGCATGAAAAATCCCTTTAGCCTCGGCGGCCCATAATGCCCCAGAATTCCGTTTCCAGCCAGGAGAGCTTTTTTGGCTGAATATACACACTGCCACCGATAACCCCCTTTGCCCAGCACCATGATGTGTGAGCACTAAAGTATTCTAGCTGGAGATTATACCATGTTTCCCCAAAAATAAGACAGGGCTTATATTCATTTCTGCTCCAAAAATAGGTGCTAGGGCTTATTTTCAAGGGATGTCTTCTAGCCATCTGGCAGCAGGGAGATGCAGGCGTGCGGCCAGCAAGTGGCAGCAGTCCTGCAAAGTGAGGATGTGGCGGGAGTACAGCTGCTCCTGTACCTCTGCACCAAGCTCTAATGAGGCAGGGGTGGCCGCGGTACAGCCGAAGGGCTTCCTCCGCCAGGTGTGCTGAGCCAGCTGGCAGCGGGAGATGTGTCCTCACCCTCCTTTACAGCCGCGATGAGTCATCACCCTCCTTTACAGCCGCTGTGGGTCCTCGCCCTCCTTTACAGCCGCTGTGGGTCCTCGCCCTCCTTTACAGCCGCTGTGGGTCCTCGCCCTCCTTTACAGCCGCTGTGGGTCCTCGCCCTCCTTTACAGCCGCTGTGGGTCCTCGCCCTCCTTTACAGCCGCTGTGGGTCCTCGCCCTCCTTTACAGCCGCTGTGGGTCCTCGCCCTCCTTTACAGCCGCTGTGGGTCCTCGCCCTCCTTTACAGCCGCTGTGGGTCCTCGCCCTCCTTTACAGCCGCTGTGGGTCCTCGCCCTCCTTTACAGCCGCTGTGGGTCCTCGCCCTCCTTTACAGCCGCTGTGGGTCCTCGCCCTCCTTTACAGCCGCTGTGGGTCCTCGCCCTCCTTTACAGCCGCTGTGGGTCCTCGTCCTACTTTACAGCCGCAGTGTGTCCTCACCCTCCTTTACAGCCGCAATGTGTCCACGCCCTACTTTACAGCCGCAATGTGTCCACGCCCTACTTTACAGCCGCAATGTGTCCACGCCCTACTTTACAGCCGCAATGTGTCCTCACCCTACTTTACAGCTGCAATGTGTCCACGTCCTATTTTACAGCCGCAATGTGTCCTCGCCCTCCTTTACAGCCGCAATGTGTCCTCGCCCTCCTTTACAGCCGCAATGTGTCCTCGCCCTCCTTTACAGCCGCAATGTGTCCTCGCCCTACTCTACAGCCACGATGTGTCCTCCCCCTCCTCTACAGCCACGATGTGTCCTCACCCTCCTCTACAGCCACGATGTGTCCTCCCCCTCCTCTACAGCCACGATGTGTCCTCACCCTCCTCTACAGCCACGATGTGTCCTCACCCTCCTTTACAGCCTTGATGTGTCCTCACCCTCCTTTACAGCCTTGATGTGTCCTCACCCTCCTTTACAGCCACTCCTGGCCCTCTGCTGACGCCTAGCAGCTGGATTTTAAAGTGTAACTAGGTCTTATTTTCAGGAAGACATGGTACAAATAAGGGACCCAGTGGTGCTAATAGGCAATCATAGTAATAATCTAATAATGACTGGAATACATGGAATAGCGTTGCGTAACAGGAACTCTCTAAAGTGACGGCTTCAGCGCACTCACCCTGACCGGACGGCACTTGGAAAGGAATAGGGCGCGCAGCAGTTGAGCCTGAGGGTTGGAGAGAGGCCCCACATTGGCCCACATGATCTGCATATCCAGGATAACGGGGATGGGGCAGCCCGTGGAGCAGTCGCCCTAAAGGAGAAAAGGATGGTTTATAACAGCAGAAGACACTCAAGACCCTGATAGGTGATTTGTTTCTGGTCCCCCATCGGATGGAGCTCTGCTAGGGAAAGAGACGATTATGCTCATGGTTGGTGAGATGGGGTAGAAATTAGTACCCCCTGGAAAGAGATACTGCAAATGAGGGTTTAGGTCTACTTTAAAGCAGAACGAAACCCACCCAAGGCCACCCTGGAATCTTTATCTCTGGCCGCTGGCTTTCCATGGGGCATCCCGAAATAGGATGCCCCGCTGTGTGAAACCCTTCAGCGCTCTGGTAATCGCTTACCTTTGCCAGGTCCAACGGCGCATTTGTGGGGGGGCTCTCGTCCAATGAGAGCTGTCTGTCATGACTATTCCATTTGGCAAATGGCTCATTGCTTTCATTTAGATAGGCCGGGAGGGAAGTCCATGAGAGCTGTCTGCCGAATGACATATTGACTACAGACTTCTCTGGACGAGAGCCCGCGCATGTGCTGCTGGACTGGGGATAGGTAAGTGATTACAGGCTTTCAGTAGGATTTCAGAACCCCGAATTGGGATGCCCCAATGGAGTGGAACAAAACCCGAGAAAGTCAAATTCCTGCTTTAATGTGAAAGATGGAGGGTCAGAAACAAGCACCACTGCACTCTCACGCTGGCGCCCTCTGCAGGGCCAGGTTTGGTTGCATCACCCTCTGCAGGCATAGGTTTGGTTGCATCGCCCTCTGCAGGCATAGGTCTGGTTGCATCGTCCTCTGCAGGCATAGGTTTGGTTGCATCGCCCTCTGCAGGCATAGGTTTGGTTGCATCGCCCTCTGCAGGCATAGGTTTGGTTGCATCGCCCTCTGCAGGCATAGGTCTGGTTGCATCGGTTGGAAGTAAAACAGCAGGGGGCGCCAGTGGCAACATGAACAGACAGGGAGGATCAGGTGACAGCTATCTGCCCCCTCACCTCGTCTCACTTAGGTGGAGCCCTACTTTAAATCAGACCTAAACCCTCCTTTGAATCTCTGCACCTGGGAGGGTCCTGGTCCACAGGGACACCTAAAGAGGAACATCGGACCCAAAATAAAAAGGGTCCGAGATCCCCGTCATCGCCCCCTACTTACCTTTTGGGTGTTGCCGTTGCTGCCTGCTGTGGTGACATCCGGCTGCTTCAGAGCTCGATCCTCACCCCGCTGTCCGCTGTATGTAGTGACGGTGTGGCTTTAGCCATACTTGTCAATGTCCCGCGCCGCAAGACAGGCTGGGGTGGGAGCGCGCACGAAGTCAGGGATGCGACAGCTTGCGCTCCCCATTCATTTCAAACACAGCCTTTTGCCAAATAACGTAGCCAAGGCAAAGGGCTCTGGTTGGAGGAGAGCCATTGGAGTGAGGAGAGGTGAGGGGGGGTCCTGGGGGGTTTCACACAGCGGGGCACCCAATTCGGGATCCCCCAGGGACACAACCCAGGAAAGTCAAATTCCCAGGTTTTGTTCAGCTTTAAAACAGTTTAGATCCCTTGATAAGGTAAATGTTCCGATAAGGTCGTCCCGTTTCACTCACCTTCTTTCCGCTCCCACGGCGCAAACTTGGGCGAGAGCGACTGCTTGGCTGAGTGGCACATTCAGGAAGTTTGGGCTCGCGCACAGCTAGAGGTGAGCGGGGATGCGGCCAGAATGCACACACGTGGCGAGGGCTCCGGGAGAGGGTGAATGTTCCGGGGGTGTTTCACACAGCGGGGTATCCCGAATTGGGACTGGGACTCGGGATCCAGGGCCTTCAAAGTTCCTCTTTTACTTTACTTTACTTTATATAGGAAGTCTATATATATATAAATATATGTAAAAATATTCAGCCCCCCACTTAGGTTCATTCAAAGAGGACCTAAAAATAACTATAGTCCACACTACTTATATCATCCCTCAGGGCATCCCATTGGCATTACAGTTAGTAGTGGCCTATAGTAATTACTATAAAAAAAACTATAGGTCCACTTTAAATAGCTATTTCTCCCTGTAGCCTGTGGTTATGACCCTGTCGGCCGTCATTGGGAATGCAGGAAGTGAAAGTAAAATTCCCAGGTTTTGTTCAGCTTTAAAACAGAGTTCAGAGCAGTTGCTAAGGTAACTGTTTCATTCCAATCTGAAAAATGTGGGCGGGGTCAGTAACCCTGCATTCTCATTGGAGGAGTGACCCGTGGTGCTCCAGTACTAATGAAGCGGGTGATGCTTGCACGGAACGCGTGGCTCCTGGTGGGGAGACTTCACACATTTCATGATACCTTGGCTTTATTTCTGGTGATGTTTTTTGTGATAGATTTGTGATTTAATTTCTGGATTGGTATTGTGATATCCATCAGTGGTTCCCCTTTGGGATGCCTAATATATACAGGTGATTATATTTTCATATTATTATTTAATTGGTGAATAGAGTAGATTGATATGTTTATGAGTTGTTATGGTTGGGAATATTAATTCTTAATTGATTGTTTGACTGGTAGCACTTGCACTTTATATATAAATTATAGTGATCCGGATCATAGGCAGGATTTGCACATGCTCAGTTGCACTGTTGGAACACTATGTTGAATGATTTAGCACATATATATATTTAGGCATTTGATATCAATTAGTGTGGGGAGACTCTCCCCATCGCCTGCACACCTTTATGTTGGTTTGTCCTGTGTGTTATTGTTTGATTTATGTGTTTTTTAAGGGATTTTAATATGTTGAGTGTATTGTATGTAGTGATTATAAATATATCATTAATAAAATAAGTCATTAATAAAAATGTATATTCTAAGTATGTCACACACCCCGCTTCAAGATATTCATTACATGTGGGTAGTATGGTCTGAAGATGGCGATTTGCAGAGATCATTGGAGGAAAGAAAGCCCCTCCCAGTCCATAAATACCTGGGACCTCCCACTCATTACCCAGTTTTCCATCTCTGCAGACGGCGAGCAAGTCAGAAGATGATGTCTCCTCCTTGCACAGGGGGATTTCAGGTAGCCGGGTTTATTCCCGGCCCGCTTTTCTCTCTATTTCCACCCGGTTATGTTTTTTATAAGTCCCAATACACATGCCTCCCAGTCTAGGCTGTATCCCGGGTGAGGGTAGAATGGCACTTTTAGTGCTCTGGAGCCATGCTCCACCGTGAGACCCTGTACCAGAGGGTAGGCGGTTATCCGGGCTGGTGACCCCGGTTTGGGATGCCCTGTCCCTTGGCCCCCCTTTCCTGATGCCCTTCTCCTGTGGTGGTGGGGATAAAATGTCGGGGGCCACCTTTTTTACCTCAGAGTTAGGATTTATTTATTGTGCATTGTTTCACTGCTACTGGCGCCAGAGCCGAGGAGAACTTTTCTCCTCAGAAGTTGTAGTTGGGGGGTGGGGCCGGCTGTTGGCGCTGGCTTGTCCCCCTGGCTTTACTGTTTTTTGTTGCGGTGACTACCGCAATGGCCGCGGCGCGGTTATTTGCGCTGGCGGTTCCATTAATCTTGTGAGGGGAGATCTCCCCTCACGCGCTGGCCACAGTGGGCGGGGCCGGGCGATTGCGCGTCGCCGCGGCCCGCACCCATTACATCCCTGGGGTCTTTGTGGTTACCGGCGCCGCGGCTGCTGTTCTTGCCATGGCGCCGGTATATGTGTGCGCTATAGTGTTTTTCTGAGGTAATTTACCTCACACATTTTGCCATTAGGGGCGCAGACCCACTGCGGAGCCCGCTTTCCGCTCTGTAAGGGGGCGGAGCTACGCATATCGCGCGCTCAGCGCTGGCCACGCCCACAGGCTCCTCTCTGCCTCTGTGAGCTGCATGTGTGGTGGACGCCATTTACCTCACGCAGGAAGGCACAGTGAGTGGCCCTATGGGCCCTATATATTTCTATATATATATATATATATTTACTTATATGTAACCCTTTATATCCGGCAGTCTTTCAGGTAGAACGCCTTAGGTTTTAAGGGGTCTTCTTCTGGTCCTTGGGTCCCTGGGTTAAATTCCATGTTAAAATCCTCCCACTTGGGACAATTATAAGGGCATCCCGGGTTGCTTACTAGCGTAATTCCCTCTGTCATTGCGACTACATATAAGTTCACCGTATGGAGGCATCCCCAGATACCGGGCTCCCCTCGGGGCAATCCCGGAAGTCCATGGGCTGTGGGGTATCCCTAACAGGGGATGAAGTATTTCTATGTATACTATGTGCACAGCAGACTATTACACGGCAGTCAGAACCCCAGACGTCTGGGTCAGCACCGCCGGCATCATCCCCTTCCCACCCCGTCTTGGCCCGTGTCCCGTGTGACGTTGTCACGGGTGGGCAGTCACAATCTGATGTGTGTGCTAGATTGACTAATATTGAAAAATGTATTTCTTCTGTGGTTGCCAAGAAGGCTCCAGCTAAGAGAAAGCATTTGTCACCGGTCCCACCGACATTTGAATATGACGATGAGGATCGCCTGGATTGGTCAGATTACTCCCCTCTGGAGGAAGGGGAGCTATTTGACAAATCGGATTATTCGGACGACCAGCTATTCGTTGGTGCGGACTCTGAGAAGGGGTCAGGGAGTTCTTTGGATACTCCTAACGTCCTTGCTCAGATGTTTGAGGTTCTGGCTATTTCTCCTCCAGAGGTTGCTCCTCATCAACAAGGGGAGTTTTATGAGGAATCCAAGCCGCGCTTGGAATTCCCTAATCAAAGGCATTTTGATAAGATTATTTCTAAGGAATGGGAGAGGCCGGCTCAGCTCCCAGGCATTCTTCAGAGTTGGGATAAAAGATATCCTTTCCCTTCGGACACGGTTAAGCGCTGGACGTCCCCCCCTGAGGTGGATGCACCAATTCTGGGGTTATCCAATTCAGCCGTTTTTGAATAACCCTGATTGCTCTTCTCTTAAAGATGGAGGGGATAAACGAATTGGCCAGATGGCTTGTCATGGGTTCGCCAGTATTGGGGCAGCCATACGGCCCTTTTTGCGCTTCATCTCTGCTGGTGGTGGCTACCAGGTCGGTGGTCAGAGACTTGTTGTCATCTTCTGGTTTGCACCCGGACAGTGACGAATTTCTGGGACTTAAACGTTGTGAGTTATTCTTGTCTTTCATGTTAGCCGCCTTGGAGAGCTTCTGCTCTGATGGTGACTATAAGGCGTTCAGTTTGGTTGCGCCAGTGGGCGGCCGACTTTGGGCCAAAAAAGTCGCTGACGTCTCTCCCATTCGTGGGGCTATGGCTTTTTGGAGAAAAATTGGATTCAGTAGCTAAGGGGGCGGGGCGGCTTCTTTCAATCATTCCTTTCGCGGATCCAGAGCAGGAAGAGGTTTCGCCTTCCCTTCCACTAGAGGAGATTCCTGGAATAGGGGCAGAGGACGTGCCCGCTCAGGATACAACTGGGGTTCATAACCCAAAACCTGCGAACAAGCCTGCTCAGCAATGAGGGGGCGCCCTCACCCGTGCGGGTGGGGGGACAGCTGCGACACTTCTCTCTGATCTGGATTCGGGAGGTTTCGGACAAACGGATCCGGGAAGTCGTGTCTTCCGGCTACAAGTTGGAGTTCGAGTCCCGTCCTCCTCCGCTTTTCTTCAGGTCTAGGGTGCCCCCGGACGCACCT
This sequence comes from Gastrophryne carolinensis, assembly GCA_027917425.1. Taxonomy (NCBI): domain Eukaryota; kingdom Metazoa; phylum Chordata; class Amphibia; order Anura; family Microhylidae; genus Gastrophryne; species Gastrophryne carolinensis. Next base: position 24,918,380 of record CM051240.1, read on the forward strand.
GGCGCACAGGGGCTTCGGGAGGCGCTTTTCAAGTCTTCTGGAGATATAGGTCATCTCGCCAGTGCCCCTATCAGATCAGGGTCGGGGATTTTACTCAAATCTGTTCACGGTCCCCAAAAAGGATGGCTCTATCCGGCCCATCCTGGATCTGAAGATCCTCAACAGGTTTATCAGGCTGCGAAAATTTCGCATGGAATCGCGTCGTTCACCTATCCGCGCTCTCCGTCAGGGGGACTTCATGACGTCCATAGACGTCAAGGACGCTTTCCTCCATGTTCCGATTTTTTCCCGCGCACCAGAGATTCCTCAGGTTTGTGGTGGAAGATCGGCACTTTCAGTTTGTAGCTCTTCCTTTTGGTCTCACCGCAGCTCCAAGGGTTTTTCACCAAGGTGCTCGCTGGGGTGATGGCTCTTCTTAGAGCGCAGGGAATTCGCATAGTGCCATATCTGGACGATCTCCTCATCATGGCATCATCATTCAGCCAAGCGGAATTGGACACCAGGACGGTAATATCCACTCTGGAGAGGTTCTGCTGGGTGATCAACTATCCCAAGTCCTCCTTTTACCCGTCCAGGATAGTATCCTTTCTGGGAATGTCTCTGGATACAGATCAGGCCAGAGTGTTCCTTCTTCAATCCAAGGTTCTTTTGATTCAGGAATTGATTCGGTCGCTCATGTCCATTCCTTGTCCGACCATTCGACTAGGAATGAGACTGGTGGGGTTGATGGTGGCCTCCTTCGGGGCAGTCTCCTTTGCCCAGTTTCACACGAGGACGCTACAACTCCATCTATTGTCTGTCTGGGACAGATCTCCTCTGTCGCTGGATCAATTCTTTCTGATGTCTCGCCGACCACTCAGGTGGTGGCTGAACTCAACCAATCTGTTGAAGGGCAGGTCTTTTCAGACTCCTCGTTGGGAGGTGGTCACCACAGATGCCAGCCTCTCAGGATGGGGGGGGGCTTCTGGAATGATCTGCAATTTCAGGGGTTGTGGGGACCCCTGGAAGCCCCCGAGCCTATCAACATTCTGGAATTGAGAGCCATCAGAATGGTTCTTTTTCGTCTGACTCATCTCCTGCAGGGCTTGCCGGTCCAGGTTCGGTCGGACAATCGGACGGCGGTTGCCTACATCAATCACCAGGGAGGGACTCGCAGCAGGAGTGCCCTCAGGGAAGTGTCAATGATTCTGGACTGGGCGGAGAGCCACGTCCCGTGCATCTCGGCAGTTCACATTCCGGGAGTAGAGAACTCGGAGGCGGACTCTCTGAATAGGTGGTCAGCCCGCAAGGGGGAGTGGCCTCTCAGTCCCAAGGTGTTTCGTTCAATTTGTCTCAGGTGGGGTTCACCGATGGTGGACCTCTTTGCCTCCCGTCACAATCACAAACTTCTGGCATCTGTGTCTCTGGTGAAGGATCCGCTAGCCTTCGCGACGGACGCCGTGTCCCTGAACTGGAGGGATCTGGGGTTTCTGTATCTGTTCCCTCCGTTTCCCATGGTAGCCAGAGTAGTGCGCAAGCTGGCTCTGGAAGGAGCGTCAGCAATTCTGGCGGCTCCAAGGTGGCCAAGACAGGTTTGGTTCGCAGACGTGGTAAGGTTAGCAGAAGATCAGTTCGTTCTGCCCCTGCTGCCGGATCTGCACACACAGGGTCATCTACGTTGCCCCAATTTACCAACGCTGGCTTTGACGGCGTGGCTGCGGAAACCTCCATCTTGAAGGAGGAAGGTCTTTAGGAAGAGGTTTTCTTCTTCCGTTTACTATAGGACTTGGAAGTCTTATATTGATTGGTGTGAGACTAGGGCTTTCCCTTGCAGGGAATTCTCTATTTCTAGAATCCTGGAGTTCCTGCAACATGGTTTGGATCTAGGGCTCCAACTTAATACTCTGAAGGGGCAGGTGTCTGCCCTGGCGGTGTTTTTCCAAAGATCTTTTGCGCTTCATCCGCTGGTTAAGACCTTTTTCCAGGGGGTTACGCACGTGCGGCCCCCTAGGAAGGCTCTGATTCCGGTTTGGGATTTGAATTTGGTTCTTTCTGCTCTTCAGGGTCCTCCCTTTGAGCCCTTGCATGATATTGCCTTGTCTTCCCTTACTCAGAAGGTGGCCTTTTTGGTAGCTATCACTTCTGTTCGGCGTGTTTCTAAGTTGGCGGCTCTGTCCATTCAGGTCCCGTATTTTGAAAGACATCAGGACAAGGTGGTGTTCCCGGATTTCCTTCCTAAGGTGGTTTCTGCCTTTTCACTTAAACCAAGACATTGTTTTGCCCTCTCTGTGTCCTAATCCCAGTAACGAAAAGGAGAGGGTCCTGCATTCCCTGGATGTGGTTCGAGTTGTGAAGTACTATTTGGTGGTAATGTCTGCCTTTCGTAAGACTGATGCCTTCTTTGTGGTACCATCTGGGCCCAAGAAAGGTTTTGGCGCCCGCTAAGTCTTCCATCAGTAAGTGGATTCGTCAGGCCATTGTCGGGGCCTTTTCTGCTAAGGGGAGAAATCCTCCCCTTCGTGTTACAGCTCATTCTACTCGTGCGGTTGGGGCCTCCTGGGCTTTTCAGCACCAGGCCTCTGTTGAGCAAGTTTGCAAGGCCGCTACCTGGTCTTCTGTTCACACTTTTTCAAAGTTTTTACAAGGGTGATGTTTGGGCCTCAGCGGATGCTGTTTTTGGCCGCAAAGTTCTGCAGGCTGCAGTAGTTTAAGTTGTGCTTTATGCCTTGTTTTGGATCCCCACCCTTTATGGACACTGCTTTTGGATGTCCCACATGTAATGAATATCTTGAAGCGGGGTGTGTGACATACTTAGAATAATACCATTTTGTGAATACTCACCTTGTAAAATGGGTATTATAAGTGTGTCATACACCCCGCTTCAACCCGCCCTTTTGTATTCTGGATCCATCGTTTTGTGAACCTTGCTTTGTTATGACTAATATTTGGCTCTTCCTGGTCCCTTACCTTACTGCTTTCTTTATACTGGGTAATGAGTGGGAGGTCCCAGGTATTTATGGACTGGGAGGGGCTTTCTTTCCTCCAATCATCTCTGCAAATCGCCCTCTTCAGACCATACTACCCACATGTAATGAATATCTTGAAGCGGGGTGTGTGACATACTTATAATACCCATTTTACAAGGTGAGTATTCACAAAATGGTATTTTTTTGATCAATTTAGAGTTGAGAGTTGCCTCCCTACATACTACTTTTTTTGCTCCAGCACTGATGTAGCTGCTGTCCGGTCTCACCTGGCCGCTGCAGTTGCGATAGATGATGGGGGTCCAGTGCCCGCTCTGGGTGGTTGTGGCGTTGCCGAACATAGCCAGGCTCTGTGGGGCGCCCCCCGGCAGCAGCACTTGGTACACCCGGCCCTGGAAATCGCTGCAAGAATCCTGGGCTGTTCCACTGCAGAGGAAAAGGAAGGGGGGGGGGGGGTGGGAGATAGTTAGAGGAGACACAGTGGCACGCCCCTGCAATGGCGGAGGGAAGCCGAAGCGCAAAGCGTTACCGGATGGCGCAGCCGCTCAGCGAGTTGATTCCGAACTGGACTGGAGATTGCGAGCAGGACTCTCCCCCCAGAGAGCGCGGCACAGAGAGCTGGTAGGTGGTCAAGGAGAATAAGCAGAACGCCCCCTCCTGCCTCAAAAACATCATCCCAGACACCCTGGTTTCCCTATACAATCACCTGGACCCTACATCCCACAGCACCAGCACAAGTCCCACAGCACATGCACAAGTCCCTCCACTCTGGGTACTTGCCACGCCCCACACAATGATCCATTACCCACAGAGGAGGTTGATATCACCACCTTCTACCCCCAGCCCAGGGTCCCAAAACGGCCTATGTTTCTTTTATTTATTTACTAAAGCCTTTGCCCAATATTCATAAAAAACACTAACAGGAAGCAGTATGATGTCCAAATGGTTGCCGCATGGCTCCCTGGCCATGCAACAGCAGCGCCCCCTGGTGCTCTCCAGCAACAATTCATTCAGTTACAGCTCAGGTTAGATGTATCAGTTATAAGAAATCTGAAAGTACTAGAAGCTAAACTGCCACATCCACCCCATGTGACAGTTTAGATTCTAACCGAATGTACCATCGCTGGAGAACACCGGGGGACGCTGCTGCACAGTCAGGAAGCCATACAGCCGCAATTAGCACATCATATGGCTTCCTGTTAATGTTTTTAGGATTTTTTATGGACCAAACCCCAGGATTTTGGCTTGGGTGGGGGCAGGTGCCAGGGCTTGCGCCGGGGGCACATGACCGGGCTCGCGCCCGGGGGCACATGACCGGGCACATGACTGGGCTCGGGCGGGGGGCACATGACTGGGCTCGGGCGGGGGGCACATGACTGGGCTCGGGCGGGGGGCACATGACTGGGCTCGGGCCGGAGGCACATGACTGGGCTCGGGCCGGAGGCACATGACTGGGCTCGGGCCGGAGGCACATGACTGGGCTCGGGCCGGAGGCACATGACTGGGCTCGGGCCGGGGGCACATGACTGGACTCGGGCCGGGGGCACATGTCTGGACTCGGGCCGGGGGCACATGTCTGGACTCGGGCCGGGGGCACATGTCTGGACTCGGGCCGGGGGCACATGTCTGGACTCGGGCCGGGGGCACATGTCTGGACTCGGGCCGGGGGCACATGTCTGGACTCGGGCCGGGGGCACATGTCTGGACTCGGGCCGGGGGCACATGTCTGGACTCGGGCCGGGGGCACATGTCTGGACTCGGGCCGGGGGCACATGTCTGGACTCGGGCCGGGGGCACATGACTGGGCGCGCGCCGGGGGCACATGACTGGGCGCGCGCCGGGGGCACATGACTGGGCTCGCGCCGGGGGCACATGACTGGGCTCGCGCCGGGGGCACATGACTGGGCTCGCGCCGGGGGCACATGACTGGGCTCGCGCCGGGGGCACATGACTGGGCTCGCGCCGGGGGCACATGACTGGGCTCGCGCCGGGGGCACATGACTGGGCTCGCGCCGGGGGCACATGACTGGGCTCGCGCCGGGGGCACATGACTGGGCTCGCGCCGGGGGCACATGACTGGGCTCGCGCCGGGGGCACATGACTGGGCTCGCGCCGGGGGCACATGACTGGGCTCGCGCCGGGGGCACATGACTGGGCCCGCGCCGGGGGCACATGACTGGGCTCGCGCCGGGGGCACATGACTGGGCTCGCGCCGGGGGCACATGACTGGGCTCGCGCCGGGGGCACATGACTGGGCTCGCGCCGGGGGCACATGACTGGGCTCGCGCCGGGGGCACATGTCTGGACTCGGGCCGGGGGCACATGTCTGGACTCGGGCCTGGGGCACATGTCTGGACTCGGGCCGGGGGCACATGACTGGGCTCGCGCCGGGGGCACATGACTGGGCTCGCGCCGGGGGCACATGACTGGGCTCGCGCCGGGGGCACATGACTGGGCTCGCGCCGGGGGCACATGACTGGGCTCGCGCCGGGGGCACATGACTGGGCTCGCGCCGGGGGCACATGACTGGGCTCGCGCCGGGGGCACATGACTGGGCTCGCGCCGGGGGCACATGACTGGGCTCGGGCCGGGGGCACATGACTGGGCTCGGGCCGGGGGCACATGACTGGGCTCGCGCCGGGGGCACATGACTGGGCTCGCGCCGGGGGCACATGACTGGGCTCGCGCCGGGGGCACATGACTGGGCTCGCGCCGGGGGCACATGACTGGGCTCGCGCCGGGGGCACATGACTGGGCTCGCGCCGGGGGCACATGACTGGGCTCGCGCCGGGGGCACATGACTGGGCTCGCGCCGGGGGCACATGACTGGGCTCGCGCCGGGGGCACATGACTGGGCTCGCGCCGGGGGCACATGACTGGGCTCGCGCCGGGGGCACATGACTGGGCTCGCGCCGGGGGCACATGACTGGGCTCGCGCCGGGGGCACATGACTGGGCGCGCGCCGGGGGCACATGACTGGGCGCGCGCCGGGGGCACATGACTGGGCGCGCGCCGGGGGCACATGACTGGGCTCGGGCCAGTCTTTTAGACTACAGAACCGGCCAACCAGGGTTTTGTTCCGCTTTAAACTGTGGCTGGGAAGCATGTGCGGCTCTAGCAGGTAAGTAGTGTGGAAGGCTGATGGCTCTCCCCCTGTTAGGCGAGTAATGGCAGCTCCCCCTATAGGTTCCCTCTGGGACTACACCATGGAGAATAAGCCCTGAACCAAAGATGTGAGAGGAAGGATACGGCGCCGATGTCGCTGAGCACAGGATATCCAGCGAGGTATCCGGGGTTCCCGCTGCGAGTCTGCACAGGGCCGCCACCAGTGGCTGTGACAGGCTGAAAGAGTGACATCATCATCAGAGGCAAGTGACATCACAAACAATATAAAGGGTCACTTATCATTCAAACACTAAGCTGCACAGAGGCTGTGATGTCACACAGGATAGATGATGATGTCACACAGGTACCTCATAGAGGACGGTGAAGGTCTGCTTCAGGCTGGTGCCAGACACGTTCTGCAGAATGAAGTTGGCGCTCACACTCGCGATGCCCAGGGTACCGTTATAGCGCACGGTGTAGATCACCTGACGAGGAGAGGATTTGTGATGTCATAGTCACACCAATGGATTTTGTATTCTAGGGGAAGAGAAGGGGGGAGGGGCACTTAAAGAGGGCCTTCAGTCTTTCTTGGCTGGAGGTCTGCTTTAAAACAGAAAAAAAAACGGGATTTTGACTATCATGGGCTTGGCTCCATCACGAATTGGGATGCCCCACTGTGTGAGACCCCCAGAAATAACTCACCTCTTCCCATCCAATCAGAGCCGTTAGCTGTGACTATGTCATTCAGCAACTGGCTCTGATTGGCTGCAATGGGGAATGGAATCGGCTGCATCTCCAGTGGAGTTTGCCTATCTGAATGGTTGGGGCGGGAGTGTGCGCACAGCCCGAGGATGCAGGGGATGCCGCCGCCGCTCTCACTCCCCATTGTAAACAATCAGTCGTTTGCCGAATTACATAGGCACAGCAAATGACTCTGATTGGACGAGAGCCCGCGCATGCGCCATTGGACCGGGAAGAGGTGATGAATAGCGAGGAACTTGGGGTGTTTCACACACAGAGGCTTCCCAATTTGGGATGCCCCAGGGGAAAGGCCAGGGGGAATCTTTCAGCTTCCAGGGCTGGCCGCCCGGGGTTTTGTTCCGCTTTAAGTAGCATACTCATTTGCAGATTGCACATGGATGCAGGCGCTGTCAGTAGAGGGCGCTGTGTCACTTCCTGCATTCCCAATGATGGCCGGCAGGGTCATAACCACAGGCTACAAGGAGCAATAGCTATTTAAAGCGGACCTAGAGTTAAAAATAACTATAGGCCACTACTAACTGTAATCCCAATGGGATGCCCTGAGGGCTGCTATTAGTAGTGTGGCCTATAGATATTTTTAGGTCCTCTTTGAATGAAGCTAAGCGGAGGGACTGAATATTTTTACATATTTATATATTTTAATATTTGCCTCCAGACTTCCTTTAAAGAGGAAGTAAAGTTGAAGAGGAACTTCCCCTCCCGAGTTCCAGTCCCAATTTGGGACGTCCCGCTGTGTAAAACCCCTCGGAACACTCTCCACGTGTGTGCGTTCCGGCCTCATCCCTGCTCACCCTTAGCCGCGCGTGCCCTTGCGCCCGACCTTCCTGAATGTGCCGCTCAGCCAATCAGCGCACTCGCTCTCGCCCGAGTCTGCACTGTGAGAGCGGAAAGAAGGGGAGTGAAACGGGACGACCTGGGCCGAGGGTACACACAGCGGGGCATCCCAATTTGGGATGCCGTCGCAGAGAGGAACAACACACAGGAAAGTCAAATTCATGTGTGTCATTCCTCTTTAAGTCACCACTTATTCATTTGTATGGCTGCAAATCATGTGACTGCCGGCGACCATTCAGGCGTGGTGTGCAAGCCAAGTGATTGGCAGCCATACAATGCATTGGGAAGTGATGAGCATTGGCTGCCTTGGCTTTAGTTCCTCTTTCAAGTGGACCAATCCCCAGGATTCTTATTCTCCTGTTAATAAGTCCTTGTCCCTGGGGCATCCCGAAAAGGTGAGCTATTAAGGCAATCAGCGGGGCATCCCGGGCCGGAGTCTATTAGACTCCAAAGCTGCCCAGCAGGGTGATAGGTCCACTTTAAGGCTGACCTGAGACATTATACACACACTGCAGTGAGCACATCATACCGACGCCCACACTGTCATGGTGTTGGGTAACCATGGTGACGTCTGCACGACCCCCCGATATTCTGCACTCACCTCGGACACCGCATTGTGGCACTGATCTCCCTGCAGGAGGGGCCGGGTGGTCACCGAGCTGCTCACCGGGACCTGCAAACAAGACATGGCATTATACCAACCCCCCAACATATACCCACCCCCCTCCTCATTACTCTATAGGGGCGAGTACAGGAGAAAGGCGGGGAGACTTCACATGTTATTTTCATGATACCTTGGCTTTATTTCTGGTGATAGATTTGTGATTTAATTTCCGGATTGGTATTGTGATATCCATCAGTGGTTCCCCTTTGGGATGCCTAATAATATATACAGGTGATTATATCTTCATATTATTATTTAACTGGTGATTAGAATAGATTGATATGTTTATGAGTTGTTATGGTTGGGAATATTAATTCTTAATTGATTGCTTGACTAGTAGCACTTGCACTTTATAAATGATAATCATAGATTTTATAGTGATCCGGATCATAGGCAGGATTTGCTCATGTTTAGTACGTTATAAATATATATATTTTATAGTGATCCGGATCATAGGCAGGATTTGCACGTTTAGTACTTTATAAATATATAGATTTTATAGTGATCTGGATCATAGGCAGGATTTGCACATGTTTAGTATTTTATAAATATATAGATTTTATAGTGATCTGGATCATAGGCAGGATTTGCACATGTTTAGTACTTTATAAATATATAGATTTTATAGTGATCCGGATCATAGGCAGGATTTGCATATGTTTAGTATTTTCTAAATATATAGATATTCTTAGTATGTCACACACCCCGCTTCAAGAATCCATAACATGTGGGTAATATCGTCCTGAAGAGGCGTTCCTGCAGAGATGATAGCAAAAGAAAGCCCCTCCCTGATCCATAAATACCTGGGACCTCCCACTCATCACCCAGTTTTCCATCTCTGCAGACGGCGAGCAAGTCAGAAGATGATGGCTCCTCCTTGCACAGGGGGATTTCAGGTAGCCGGGGTAACTCCCGGCCTCTTATTTTGATTATTTCCGCTCGGACCCCTGTTTGTCCCAAAATTTACCTCATATTACATGCCTCCACAGTCTTGGCTGCTGGCCCGAGCGAGGGTACATTGGCACCTCTGGTGCTGAGGAGCAGAGCTCCACCGTGAGACCCTAAAAGAGAGGGTAGGCGGTCATACCGGGTAGGTGATCCCGGTTTGGGATGCCCCGTCCCTTGACTTTTCCCCTGGGGGGGGGCCCTTCCCTTTTACCAACTATGGGGGCTGGGGGTTCCTCTCATAGGGGTTAGCTTTATTCACTATCTCTTTATTGATGTGGTGTATCTGGGAGTAATTCCTCAATGAGTTTATTCTGTTTGTTACTATGTTGCGGCACCGCGGCTGTCATTGCAGCCTGGCGCCGGGGTCTTTCAGTCTGGTGAGGAGATATTTTACCTCACGCGCTTTGGGGGGGCGGGGCTGGCACTCGGCGCTCTGCCGCGGCCAGCCCCCGTTCTCTCCTTCATTCCTGCCGCAGCGAGCGGGGCGGGTGCTCCGCTAGTAACAGCGGACGCACCCGTTGTCACGGCAGCCGGCGCCGCGGTTGTCGGCGGCGCCGGTCTCTGGGGCTGGTGTGTGAGGGACTTCTTCCCTCACGCTTCATTCACACTAGAGGGGGGTGGAGCCGGGCTATCGGCGCGTCGCCGCGGCTCTGCCCTCCTCTGTACTGGCGCCGCTGCGGAGCTGAGCTCCCTGTTACTAGGCAGCTAAGGGGGCACAGCTCAGTTTTGCGCGGGCTGCGCAGACCACGCCCCTGGCACGGCCGTTCTTCTTCTTCACTTCACCTCAGCAAGGTCGCCATTGTTCTGAGGCGGATCGTTCATCGCAGCGTCTGTGAGTGACCCTGTGGGCCTCATTTATTTCTTCTTTTCTTTTTCTGTTAAGTCTTATTGTAGGGACTTATGGGTCTCTCTCTGTCTTTTAGGTGAAGGTTATTCAGGAGGATCTTCTGTAGTATTGGAAGGTCTCTCCTGATCCTGGGTCCCTGGGTCCATTTTAGCATCACAAATCCTCCCACTCGGGACATTAAAGGGGCATCCCGGGTTGTCTAACTGGCGTAATTCCCTGGGTCATAGCGACCACTCAAAATTCACCTTATGGAGGCATCCCCGGATACTGGGACTGGGACCCCTTCGGGGCATCCCAAAAAGTGTATGTTGTGTGGGATTTCCATTACTGGGGATGATGTGTTACTGTGTATACCATGTGCACAGCAAACTATTACGCGGCAGTCCGAACCCCAAGCATCGGGGTCAGCACAGCCGGCCACCTCAACTCCCCCTCCCGCCTTGACTCGTGCCCCGTGTGACGTGGTCATGGGCAGGGATCTGCAATCCGAGATGTGTGCCAGATTGGCTAGCCTTGAGAAAATGCTCTCTAGCTCGGTCGCCCGTAAGGCTCCGTCTAAGAGAAAGCATTTGTCGCCGGCTCCGCCGGTGGATGATCTTGATGACAGAGATAATCTGGATTGGTCTGATTATCCCCAGCTAGAGGAAGGGGAGGTTGATGAGGGTTCAGAATTTTCGGATGATGAGCAGTCTGCTGGCGCTGATGCCGAGCTTTCTGATTTAGGGAGATCCTTGGACTCTCCTCACGCTCTGTCTCTCATGCTGGAAGTTCTGAATATTTCCCCTCCCGAGGAGGCGTCACAGCAGAAAGGTGAATTGTTTGAGGAATCCAGGCCGCGCCTGGAGTTTCCTACGCAACGCCATTTTGATAGAATCATTGACAAGGAATGGGATAGGCCGGCTCGGCTCCCTGGCATCCCTCAGGGGTGGGATAGGAAATATCCCTTTCCTTCTGAGGTGGTCAAGCGCTGGGCATCTCCCCCCGAGGTGGATGCACCGGTTTTGGGGTTGTCTAACTCCTCGGTTTTAAACAGACCTGATTGTTCCACTCTCAAAGATGGAGAGGATAAACGTATTGATCAGATGGCTTTTCATGGCTTTACTAGCATTGGGTCGGCCATCCGGCCTGTGTGCGCTTCGGAGCTAATGGTGTTGGCTACCAGGTCTGTGGTCAGGGACCTGTTGACTTCTTCCGGGCTTCGTCCTGGTAGTAACGAGTTCCTTAGCCTTAAACGGTGTGAGTTGTTTCTATCCTTTGTGTTGACTGCCTTGGATGACACTTTGATGATGTGTGGTAGGACGTCGGCTCTGCTTGTGGCTATTCGGCGGTCGGTGTGGCTGCGCCAGTGGGCGGCCGATTTTATGTCCAAAAAATCACTGACGGCTTTACCCTTTGTTGGTCTACGGCTCTTTGGAGAGACATTGGACTCTGTCACCAAGGGTGGTAGGTTACCTCAACGTAAGAAACAACGCCGCTCCTTTCGGGGGGCGCCTGCCTTTACCCCCTCCTTTCGGGGGGCCAGATCTGGCAGGGGTTCTGCATTTCCCTCTTCCAGAGGAGATTCCGGAAACAGGGGCAGAGGACGTGCCCGTTCTGGATACAGTTGGGGCTCTAAGCCCAAACCGGCTGCTAAGCCGGCTCAGCAATGAGGGGGCGCCCTCACCCATGCGGGTGGGGGGGACGGCTGCAGCACTTCTCTCAGATCTGGGATCAAGAGGTCTCGGACAGATGGATCCGGGAAGTGGTGTCTTCCGGCTACAAGCTGGAGTTCGAGCTCCGCCCCCCTTCCAGATTTGTCAGGTCTCGGATGCCGTCGGAGCCTCTAGCGGCGCAGGGGCTCCTGGTGGCAGTGGAGAATCTTCTGGACATGGCTGTCATTTGCCCAGTGCCCCCTTCAGATCGGGGCAGGGGTTTTTATTCCAATCTGTTCATGGTACCCAAGAAGGACGGGTTGGTCCGACCCATCTTGGATTTGAAGCTTCTCAACAGGTTCATCCGGCCGAGGAAATTCCGCATGGAAACGCTGCGTTCGGCCATTCACTCTCTTCGTCAGGGAGACTTTCTGACGTCCATAGACATCAAGGATGCATATTTACACGTTCCGGTTTTTCCAGCTCACCAGAGGTTTCTCAGGTTCGTGGTGGAGGATCGGCACTTTCAGTTTGTGGCACTTCCTTTCGGTCTCACCTCAGCTCCTCGGGTGTTCACCAAGGTGCTAGCGGGAGTGATGGCTCTGCTAAGGGTTCAGGGTATCCGCATCGTGCCCTATTTGGACGATCTACTGATCATGGCCTCTTCCTTCAGCCAAGCGGAGTTGGACACCAGAGCGGTGGTGTCCACTCTGGAAAGGTTCGGTTGGGTGATCAACCACCCCAAGTCTTCTCTATCTCCGTCCAGAATTCTGACCTTTCTGGGAATGTCTCTGGACACTTCACGGGCCAGGGTGTTTCTGCCCCAGGCCAAAATTATTTTGATTCAGGAGTTAGTTCGGCTTCTCTTGTCAACCCTTCATCCGACCATCCGGCTAGGGATGAGGCTGGTGGGGTTAATGGTGGCCTCATTCGAGGCAGTCCCCTTTGCGCAGTTTCACACAAGGACGCTTCAGCTTCATCTATTGAAGGCTTGGGACAAGTCTCCTCTTTCGTTGGATCAGTCTTTCCTGATGACTCCCCGTGTTCGTCGATCCCTGCAATGGTGGCTGGGGTCTGTCAATCTGTTGAAGGGCAGATCTTTTCTGGCTCCGTGTTGGGAAACAGTCACCACGGATGCCAGTCTGTCAGGTTGGGGGGGTGTTTGGAAGGACCTCCAGTTTCAGGGTCTGTGGGGCCCGCAGGAGGCTCACGAACCCATCAATGTTCTGGAGTTGAGAGCCATCAGGCTGGTTCTGTTTCGCTTGACTCATCAGTTGAGAGGCCTGCCAGTGCAGGTCTGGTCGGACAACAGGACGGCGGTTGCTTACATCAATCACCAAGGAGGGACTCGCAGCAGGAGTGCCCTCAGGGAAGTTTCTTTGATTCTGGACTGGGCAGAGACCCACGTCCCGTGTATCTCAGCAGTCTACATTCCGGGGGTGGAGAACACGGAGGCGGACTTGCTGAGCAGGGCCTCCTCTCGTCAGGGGGAGTGGTCTCTCAGTCCCAAGGTGTTTCGTTCGATATGTCTCAGGTGGGGGGTCCCAGCGGTGGACCTCTTTGCTTCTCGTCACAATCACAAGCTTCCAGTCTTTGTGTCTCTCTCGCAGGATCCTCTGGCTCTGGCAGTGGATGCCATGTCTCTGAACTGGAGGGATCTGGGGTTCCTTTACCTGTTTCCTCCGTTCCCAATGCTAGCCAGAGTGGTGCGCAAACTGGCCTTGGACGGTGCGTCGGCAATTCTGGTGGCCCCAAGGTGGCCAAGGCGAGTTTGGTTCGCAGACCTTGTAAGACTGGCAGAGGATCAGTTTGCCCTGCCTCTGCTGCCGGATCTGCTCACCCAGGGTCAGCTACGCTATCCCAATTTACCATCGCTGGCTTTGACGGCATGGCTGCTGAAACCGCCATCTTGAAGGAAGAAGGTCTTTCTGACGCGGTGATTCAGACTCTTATCTGTGCCAGAAAGCGCTCTTCCTCTTCTATTTACTACAGGACTTGGAGGGCCTATATTGATTGGTGTGAAAGTAGGTCTTTCTCTTGTCGAGAGTTCTCCATTCCTAGAATTTTAGAGTTTCTCCAACATGGTCTAGATCTGGGGCTCCAGCTTAGTACATTGAAAGGGCAGGTTTCTGCCCTGGCGGTGTTCTTCCAAAGGTCATTTGCACTTCATCCCTTAGTCAAGACCTTTTTCCAAGGTGTTACACATGTTCGGCCTCCTAGGAAGCCTTTTGTTCCAGTTTGGGATTTGAACCTGGTTCTTTCTGCTCTCCAGGGCCCTCCGTTTGAGCACTTGAATGAGATAGCTTTGTCTTCTCTTACGCAAAAGGTGGCCTTTTTGGTGGCTATCACTTCGGTTAGGCGTGTTTCTGAGTTGGCAGCTTTATCCATTAAAGCTCCGTACTTCGAGAAACATCAGGACAAGGTTGTCTTTCGGTTCAAGCAGGATTTTCTTCCTAAAGTGGTCTCGGAGTTTCATCTGAATCAGGACATTGTTTTGCCCTCTCTATGCCCAAATCCCAGCGACGACAAGGAAAGGGCATTGCATTCCTTGGATGTAGTTCGTGTTGTGGAACATTATCTGGAGGTTACGTCTTCCTTTCGTAAGACTGATGCTTTCTTTGTGGTGCCCTGCGGGCCTAGGAAAGGTTTGGCTCCTGCCAAATCTTCCATTAGTAAATGGATTCGTCAGGCCATCATTGGGGCCTATTCTGCCAAGGGGAGGAGTCCCCCTTTTCGTGTTACTGCTCATTCTACTCGTGCAGTTGGTGCGTCCTGGGCTTTTCAGCACCAGGCCTCTGTTGAGCAAGTTTGTAAGGCCGCTACTTGGTCCTCTGTTCACACCTTTTCCAAGTTTTACAAGGTTGATGTTCGGGCATCAGCGGATGCTGTTTTGGCCACAAAGTTTTGCAAGCTGTTGTGGTTTAAGGTTGTGCATTGTTGCCTAGTTTTGGATCCCCGCCCTTGTTATGGACACTGCTGTTGGATGTCCCACATGTTATGGATTCTTGAAGCGGGGTGTGTGACATACTAAGAATAATACCATTTTGTGAATACTCACCTTGTAAAATGGGTATTATGAGTATGTCACACACCCCGCTTCAACCCGCCCTTTTGTATTCAGGATCCTCTTTATTGCGAACTTTGCGTGGTTGTGGTTTATATTTGCCTCTTCCTGGTCCCTTACCTTACTGCTTCTGTATACTGGGTGATGAGTGGGAGGTCCCAGGTATTTATGGATCAGGGAGGGGCTTTCTTTTGCTATCATCTCTGCAGGAACGCCCTCTTCAGGACGATATTACCCACATGTTATGGATTCTTGAAGCGGGGTGTGTGACATACTCATAATACCCATTTTACAAGGTGAGTATTCACAAAATGGTATTTTTATAGTGATCGGATCATAGGCAGGATTTGCACATGCTCAGTTGCACTGTTGGAAAACTATGTTGAATGATTTAGCACATATATATATATTTAGGCATTTGATATCAATTTTAATATGTTGAGTGTATTGTATGTAGTGAATATAAATATGTAATTAATAAAAATGTATTTTTTGATTTGAGAGCTGCCTTCCTACATGCTTTTTTTTTGTTACGGGAGAAAGGTAAGCCGTCCTCCCTTGTAAAAATGGAACCCAAACCTCCAGATATTTATCCAGCGGGTTTCTATAGATTTCTGCTACTAGACAATTCCGTGGTGAGGCTCCTTTAAGGTGGACGTTAAACACAAACGTGGGGGAGACCTTAACCAGTCTCCTATTGGTTCACCACCGACTCCATCACTTACCAGATTGGCTGCTGGATCGGACACGCCCACCGGAACCTTTAGAAAACAGGAAGAATTACTGATTTAAAGAAATCCCCGGCCATCATGTGATTTGTCCTTTTATAAAGAGGGTGTGGCCGGGTTACCCATAGCAACTGATCAGTTTGGTTGCTATGGGTTACGCCACCACTTTTCACGATATTCAGTTCAGGGAATTTGGAGAGGAAAACACCCAGGGGGTGTAACCATAGCAACGGGAGTGACTGGTCATCACTGTACACACAGGTAATCTAGGAGAGGCAACGCCCATCCTGGAGGTGTAACCAAAGAGGTGGGAGGGGACAGTCATCACTGTACACACAGGGAATCAAGGAGAGGCAACGCCCATCCTGGAGGTGTGACCATAGAGGTGGGAGGGGACAGTCATCACTGTACAGACAGGGAATCAAGGAGAGGCAACGCCCATCCTGGAGGTGTAACCCTAGAGGTGGGAGGGGACAATCATCACTGTACACACTGGGAATCAAGGAGAGGCAACGCCCATCCTGGAGGTGTAACCATAGAGGTGGGAGTGACCAGTCATCACTGTACACACAGGAAATCTAGGAGAGGCAACGCCCATCCTGGAGGTGTAACCATAGAGGTGGGAGTGACCGGTCATCTCTGTACACACAGGGAATCTAGGAAAGGCAACGCCCATCCTGGCGGGGTAACAATAGCAGCGGGAGGGACAGGTCATAACTGTACACACATGGAATCTGGAACATGCCTCGCCCATCCTGGAGGTGTAACAACAGCTCTTACCCGCAGCACAGCGACACCCTGGTAGTAATGGGCGGAGTCCAGCGCTGGGTTGGTCTCGCAGCTGTCAGTCAAGTTACTGAACACTCGCAGGCATGACGTGCTGCCGCCCTGCAGGAATTCTGGGAGATCAATCAATAGACAGTGGTCAGCGTGTGAACAGTGATTAGGAGAATACATATATGAGAGCAGAGTGAGCGCTCCTTAAAGTGGACTTACAGGCAGAAAGCAGCCCCCCCCTTGGCAGAGGTTGCCCGGTCACATGGTGGAAGGAGGGCACAAACAACCCCACCTCTCAATGGATCCTCCTTTATCACATGTGCCAGAAAAGCTGCTGCACGGATTGGCTGGCTGAGCTGTCACTCACACTCAGCAGCGGAAGTGGCGCTGCACAGGCTGAGCTTCCACCAGTGCAGGCGAGTGTCAAGAAGGGTTCTGGTTTAAAGTGGACCAAAACCCAGGATTTGGACTATTTTGGTCTTTGCTTGAGCCGCTTTGTTCAGGAGCTCGTCTAAGGCGAGCGGATCGGAGCGCGCTGGCAGCCACATCCCCCGCTACCCAGGGAGCGTGCGCGCGCCGCACCGACCATTCACAATGTCTTCTTTAAAGTAGACCAAAACCCACACTGATCATCCAAATTCGGGGTGCCCCGCTGTGTGGAAACCCCCCAGGTCGCCGAAACAAACTCACCTCTTCCCGGTCTTAGGGCGCATGTGTGGCCGCTCACCCAATCAGCGCGCTCATATCCGACCCTTCGTCTAAGGTGAGCGGTTCTTAACGCGCTGACGGCCGCATCCCCCGCTTCCCTCTAACAGGGAGCGTGCCCGCGTCAGCCATTCACAAATGCCTGGCAAGTGCCCCGCCAGAGGGATAGCGGTCACAGAGGCGGCCGGAATCCCACAGTCGGAGTGAGGGATGGTGGATGTAGGTAAGTATACCTACCCAGTTTTGGGCTCCAATTGGCATCATGTGCAGCAGTTTAAAGTGGACCGACACCCAGGATTTTGACTATCCTGGGTCTTGGTCCACTTTCACGCCCCCCCCCCCCCTATGTGAAACCGCCCAGATCGCGTGTAAAAACTCACCCTCACCCAGAGCATGCACGGCGCGCTCTGAGCGTCAATGAGACGTCTTACCACAGTGGCTCAGAGCACGCTGGCGGCCGCATCCTCCGCTTCCCTCTAACAGGGAATGAATGGCCGGCGCGGGCACGCGCCCTGCTAGAGAGAAGCGAGAGATGCGGCCTGCGCATGCGCCGTTGGATCGGGATGCAGGTAAGGTTTCTGGGCGTCCTGGGGGGTTTCACATATCCTGATATTGGATGCCCCGCGGGGAGGGATTGGATTGGTCCGGGGCCGATCCGCCTCGGTGTTGGTCCACTTTAACCAAAAAAAGGATTTGGTTGAAGCACACCAAAAGAAATGATAGGATGGAGCCAGATATATAAGGGTGGTGTTCAGTCTTCCTCTCCTGTGTTCTACCACACAGAAAACCATGATGCAATAACAAAATCAAAGAAAGGCGAACGACTCACATCTGAGACGCAAAAATTGCCAGCGCCCAATGAGCACATACAATATAATGTGGGGCATGAAATCAGGAGCAACAATTATAAGCGACACAGCGTGATACCGCTCCCTCTTGAGAAAGGCCGTCGCAGCCGAAACGTCGAGGGTTTACTTCCACCTGGTGCTGCTTGTAAGATTTTTCTGGTCTTTTCGGAACTGCTATTATGATTTGAAATGCCGGATTGATAGCACTTGGGGAATAGGGGCGCATACGCATTTCCTGTATACGACTTATCACGCTGTGTCGCTTATAATTGCTGCTCCTCATTTCATGCCCCACATTATATTGTATGTGCTCAATGGGTGCTGGCAACAAATCAAGCGCCATCTAGCGGTCATTACACCTTACTGCATTATGTATCCCACACTGTTATGTACATTTGCACTGTATTATATGTATTGAGCACTCGTGTGTATTGTCCCCTATTAAAATCCCTACACTATTTTTGCATCTCAGATCTGGGTTGTTCGCCTTTCTTTGGTTTTGTTATGGCATCATGTGCCATTGTGATGCCTCCTCGCTGCCTATTGGTCCTGACCTAGGATAGGCAATGGAATGCCATGTTAAAGTGGACCAACACCCAGGGGGGGATCGGCCCGGGAATCTATAAGATTCCCGGGCTGATCAGATCCCTCCCCGCGGGGCATCCGAAATCGGGATGTCCCGCAGGGTGAAACCCCCCAGGAAGCCCACAAGCCTTACCTTCTCCCCGCCTCCCGCGCGTCCCTCTAGCAGGGCGCGCACCCACGCTGGCCGTTTGTGAATGGCCGGCGCAGGCGCGCTCCCTGTAAGAGTGACGCGCGGGAGGCGGTGGCGCTCGCTTGTCCGTCGGTGGTGATTCGCTGGAGCAGTCACGTGGGAGCGGGGTCAGGTGAGTTTTCGGGGCTTTCTGGGGGGTTTCACACAGCGGGATCGGGGTGCCCCACCGAAGTGGACCAAAACCCAGGATAGTCAAAATCCTGGGTGTTGGTCCACTTTAAACCTACATCTATACCACTGCCCCCCAAAGGCCAGTACTGGTACTGCAGCCACTTACTTGCAGGATTGTTGTCTGAGCAGATATTCTGAAGCCCGACTGGTGCCGGCTGTCTCAGCACCCCGACCGCACCGGAGGGAGAGACCGCGAGGACGGGATCCCCGGCCTACAGAGAAGAGCGACCAATCAGAAGTGAGGATTATAGATTTACCCCTGTCGCTCAGCACCTGCTAACCCCTCTCACCCTATAAAAGCTGGAGAAGCCCGGGACGCTCTGAGAGGCGGGAGAGAAGGACGGGCCTCTGTGCGGATCACTGATGGAGGTGAAGTTTGCTGCGCCCACCTTCTGAGGGGTGACGAAGTAGTTCAACGAGGCTGCAGAGACAAAGAGAATAAGAGAGGGTCCCTTTAATAGATTCCCTGTGTGTACAGTGGGGACTGGCCATCAAAGTACACACAGGGAATCTATTAAAGGAGACGCCCGTATCTAGAGATACAGGCATCTGTGACCATGGACAGAGGTGCCCACAGCCTGACTCCTATGGCCACCTATAGGGTGCAAGGTGCCCACAGCCTGACTCCTATGGCCACCTATAGGGTGCAAGGTGCCCACAGCCTGACTCCTATGGCCACCTACAGGGTGCAAGGTGCCCACAGCCTGACTCCTATGGCCACCTACAGGGTGCAAGGTGCCCACAGCCTGACTCCTATGGCCACCTATAGGGTGCAAGGTGCCCACAGCCTGACTTCTATGGCCACCTATAGGGTGCAAGGTTCCCACAGACTAACTCCTATGGCCACCTGTAGGGTGCAAGGTGCCCACAGCCTGACTCCTATGGCCACCTACAGGGTGCAAGGATCCTACAGCCTGACTCCTATGGCCACCTACAGGGTACAAGGTGCCCACAGCCTGACTTCTATGGCCACCTATAGGGTGCAAGGTGCCCACAGACTGACTCCTATGGCCACCTATAGGGTGCAAGGTGCCCACAGACTGACTCCTATGGCCACCTATAGGGTGCAAGGTGCCCACACACTGACTCCTATGGCCACCTACAGGGTACAAGGTGCCCACAGATCAACTTCTATGGCCACCTACAGGGTGCAAGGTGCCCACAGATGGACTCCTATGGCCACCTACAGGGTGCAAGGTGCCCACAGCCTGACTCCTATGGCCACCTACAGGGTGCAAGGTGCCCACAGCCTGACTCCTATGGCCACCTACAGGGTGCAAGGTGCCCACAGCCTGACTCCTATGGCCACCTACAGGGTGCAAGGTGCTCACAGCCTGACTCCTATGGCCACCTACAGGGTGCAAGGTGCCCACAGCCTGACTCCTATGGCCACCTACAGGGTGCAAGGTGCTCACAGCCTGACTCCTATGGCCACCTACAGGGTGCAAGGTGCTCACAGCCTGACTCCTATGGCCACCTACAGGGTGCAAGGTGCCCACAGCCTGACTCCTATGGCCACCTACAGGGTGCAAGGTGCCCACAGCCTGACTCCTATGGCCACCTACAGGGTGCAAGGTGCCCACAGCCTGACTCCTATGGCCACCTACAGGGTGCAAGGTGCCCACAGCCTGACTCCTATGGCCACCTACAGGGTGCAAGGTGCCCACAGCCTGACTCCTATGGCCACCTACAGGGTGCAAGGTGCCCACAGCCTGACTCCTATGGCCACCTACAGGGTGCAAGGTGCCCACAGCCTGACTCCTATGGCCACCTACAGGGTAAAAGGTGCCCACAGCCTGACTCCCATGGCCACCTATAGGGCGAGACACTTACCATCAGCCGAGAGGACACAGAAGAGTTGGGTGGGCGGTGAGCCGACAAGCGCGGTGGTGTAGGGAGTGTTATTCCGAAATATCAGCCAGCTGCACAGACAAGCCCAGCTCTCCGCCCTGAGAGACACACAACAAAAAATTCAGATAGAAGCCGACCACAGACAAACACACAGGAGGGGCGCGTATGGAGGGATTTGTTTGGCTCTATCCCTTTAAGACAGGGGTGCGCAACCTTTCGATAAGCGCGGGCCACTTAAATGATTTGGAATCTTGTCGCAGGCCATGTAACAATCCTCACATGTCAGCAGTACGCATGCTGATTGGCTGACCTCTCTGAATATATGGGTCACTTATTTATTGCCCTCCCACATCTTAAAGTGGACCAAAACCAGGGCCATCGGCGACAGAATCTATAAGATTCCAGGGCTGCTAGATTTCTCCCCCCCCCCCCGGGGCATCCAGAATCGGGATGCCCCACTGTGTGAAACCCCCCCAGGTCGCCCGGTATACTCACCTTCTCCCACGGTGCACGAGTGACCAGCAGCGGCACCCCTACTATCCCTTTAGCTATCCCTTTAGCAGGGCACGTGCCCGCGCCAGGCATTTGTGAATGGCCGGCACGGGCACACTTCCTGTTAGAGGGTAGCAGGGATGCAGCAGCCCGAGCGCTTGGCTAGACTCGACCCCTTAGACAAGCCTAGACTAGCTTGCGTCAGCACGCTGATTGGACGGGAGGCTGCGCATGTGCCGTAGGAATGGGGATAGGCGAGTTGGAGTGGGGGATCTGAGGGGGGGGGGGGGGTTTCACACAGCGGCGCCCCGGGGCAAGGACCAAAACCTGGGATGGTCAAAATGTACCGGTAACCACTTTAAAGTGGACCAACACCCTAAATAAGAGCATACCTTTATGTTTCCCACACCCTGTACATACAGATTGCCCACATTAATCCGGACCTTCACCCTGAATAAGAGTCTATCTTATATGTTTCCCCCTCTATACATACAGATTGCTCACATTAAAAATCATCCTACCTGCATCTACTGCATGTTATGAGCTTTTAAACATCCAAGATGGCGGCTCATGGAGCATCAGGCAGCCTGCAAACAGGAAGTGTCATCTGACTCGCTCTGCATTCTGGGATTGCTGTCCTTTCCCTGACCCCAGCTCTGCTCTGTCAAAGCACAGCTATAACCAGCCCCCTGCGCCCGTATCCTAAAGTCCTGAACAGAGTTGCAGCCCAGTGGGGGAAACAATAATAAGTGACTAAAAACTTGAAATATATTAATTTTAGATGCTGGGGAATATTATTATTGTTTATTTATATAGCACCATCATCTTCCGTAGCGTTTTACAAAGTAGTAATTACAGACAGGGTAGAATAGGGGAATAGTTTTTTATTTCATTAAATCCTGCTGAAGGTCCAGTTTAACCATGTTCCCAATACTGCACCCATCTAAGCTCCTACCAATGCTAAGCATACAATTATTGTAGACAAACTATTTTACCGAATGACTGTGCCAAAGATTTTACTCAGGTGCAATGTTATACAATCAATGTCACTGTGTTACTCCGAGCCCCCGCTGCCTCCTCTATTTGCCAGTGTACCTCTCCTATCTCACTCTCCGTGCAATCGTACTGGACCCCTATTTAAAGTGGATCAATCACCAGAACCTTGGTAAACACCCGGGGGGCTGAGGAAATCCCAAATGGCAAGTCGTCCAGGTAAGGAAGAACACGGATGCCCTGACTCCTCAGAAGGGCCATAATGCCCGCCAGAACCTTGGTGAACACCCGGGGGGCTGAGGAAATTCCAAATGGCAACGCCACAAACTGGTAGTGCTGATCCTCCAGCACGAACCTCAGAAACTTCTGATGTCCCTGGAAAATAGGGATGTGCATGTAAGCATCCCTGATGTCCACCGTGGTCATAAAGTCGCCTGGCCGAAGCGAGTTCACTGCGGACCGTAAGGTCTCCATGCGAAAGTGCCTGAATCTGACAAACTTGTTGAGACCCTTCAGGTCCAGGATAGGCCTCAGAGTACCGTCCTTCTTGGGTACCGTGAAAAGATTGGAACAGAACCCTCGACCTTGCTCCGGGTGCGGTACCGGACAAATCACCCCGGACAGCAGAAGGCGTTGAACAGCCATTCTTAGACCCTGCGCCGTCAATGGGTTCTGGGATATCCGCGACTGAAGAAATCTTGGGGGCGGCCAAGCTGCCAGCTCTATTTTGTAACCGGAGGACACCACCTCCTGAATCCACCGATCCGAGACGTGCAGTCTCCAGACATGAGCAAATAGCAGAAGCCGCCCCCCCACCCGAATGGGTGAGGGTGCCTCCTCATGCCTGAGGGGTCTTGGACTTGGATCCCCAAGAGGGATTGGGTCGGCCACGGGATCTACTTCGTCCCCAGGAATCTCTGCGGCCACCTGGAAAGGAAGAGCCTCTTCTTCCTCGAAAGGAGCGAAAAGTAGACAAGCCCCGAAAGGGCCGCACAGGCTTCCATCGCTGAGGGAGTCTCCCATTCTTAGTCAGGAGATCCAGACGCTCCCCGAATAACCGAAGCCCCAAAAAAGGGGTTCCAGTGAGCGATTTCTTGGCCGCGGCGTCGGCCGCCCACTGCCGCAGCCAGATAGAGCGATGGAGCGGAACCAGCAGAGCCGAAGCCCTGCTGCCAAGCTGGACGCTATCGTCCATGGCTGAGGCTATAAAAGCAATAAAGTCTGCGCAGGCTAGGAGATCCTTATACTCCTAGGCCTGCTTGCGCGATCTGGCGATATCAACAAGACGTTTCACCTTCTTCTTATTGGCTAGGGAAACAATGGCCGCGGCACAAACTGGGCAAAGGCCAGTACCCACAAAGGTGAAGGCGTGACAAGCCAGCTGATCCATGCGCCGGTCAGCAGGGTCGCGCAAGGAAGCAGTATCGGGGGCCGGCATAACCGTGGTATTGGAGAGCCCCAGAACAGGAGCATCCACCTTCGGGGGATGGGACCAAAGGCAAATCAACTCCTCAGAGAATGGATACCGTCTGTCCAGACCCTTAGGCACCGACGGCAATTTATTAGGCCTCTCTCATTCCTTCAAAACCATCTTGGAGAAGTGGCCTTGCTCAGGAAAAACAAGACGCTGTTTCTCATGCCGAAATAGATCCCCCTGCTTCTTTTTGGCCGCCTTCGGGGGTACAATGTGCAAGGCTTCAAATACCGCAGACAACAACTTCTCCGTGTCATCGGGGAGCCACTTGTCCTCGTCCAAGGAAAACCCAGGGTGACTGTTAAAGCCACCCGGTCAGTCCCCTGAGGAGTCGTAGTCATGAAACAACGCATCCTCCTCCATGGAGCCTCGGCCACCAAAAGCTTCATAATCATCATTATCAGCAGCAGCAAAAAGTGAATAACCCGGCTCAATATGCAGCTTCTTGCACGCGGCCTTGCCGGCGGCCGAGCGCAATAATTGTTGCTCTATGCTGGCCACTCGGCGTGCCAAATCTGTTTGAGACCCCCTACTGGCTTCCCCCTCACTGGGAGCTAAATGCAGGCGCGGGGGTGTCGGCGAGGCCATAGGTAAAATAGGGGTAGGGACAGCAGCGCTCGCCCCATCCTTTTCCAAAAGAACGCTTTGGGCGCAAGGTACACAAACGGTGCTGCGACCGCTCAGAGGGCATGTACCACACATGAGACAGAGCTTAACCCGCCCAGAGATGGCCCCAAGCTCGCTATCTCCAGAAGCCTCCATGGTGATTACACTTCACAAAAAAGTTATGCGTGACCCTTTTTGATCCTAATCTCACTTAACTCCCTTGTGGGATGTTGGTTCATGGACATGCTCTTGAACTACACTTTAAGATCCGGATTTAGGCCATTCCGGTATTCCCTAATGAGCATTTGACCAAGACCACACAATACTATAGTACTACTAGTATTGTGTGGTCTTGGTCAAATGCTCATTAGGGAATACCGGAATGGCCTAAATCCGGATCTTAAAGTGTACTCCATGGTGATTAGCAGCAAAATAAACGGGTTACAAGACACTGACGGCCCAAACCCGGACAATCCCCAATAAATCCCTCTAATAAATCCCTTTAACAAGAGACTGTAGGGAGCGGGGGGGGGGGGGCTGGATGAAACCGTGAGGAACCACAACACTGAGGATAATATGGGACCCGTCTGGAAGACACAAGGGGAAAAAAACCCATGAGCATCCCACAGCGCATGCACAGAAAGACAAACAGAAAAACTGGACTCACGGACCACAATAGAACAGCGGAGCAGCGTGCAGCGTAGGACCCAGGCAGTACAGCGCAGGAACCCGATAGAAGCTCAGATGCGGCAGTAGAGGTAGGATCAGCGCGCCCCTTCAAGCGCAGGCAGGCCGCGCAGCGATGACGTGGAGCGCGTCATCCCCCCCCCCCCCCCCCCAAGTGCGCGAACTCCAGCTGCCAGAGGAAGGAGAAAATGGCGCCCGGAGGAAGAAGGAGGCAGTCTGAGAGGGCCCCTCCCCGCCGCAGAGCGCAGTGCGTGCCCGCACAGTGCGACAGGTACCAGTCCGCCTGTCAGCCTGATGGCGCTCTCTGGGCCAGACGGCCCCCCTCACAGAGACGAACTGGAGGAGAAGCGAGGAGGAGCAGGAGCGAGGGAGGTGAGTACAGAAAAAGACAGAAACAGTCAAAAAACATACACCAGACCAATAAAGCAAAAGTCAAAAACATACACCAGACCAATAAAGCTTGTGGGCTGCATGAGGGAGACAAGGGGTCCCTAGGTGATCCCCCCCCCCCCCAATAGGCTCACCATTGCCTATGGCCGGCTACCCTTTGGGAGAGGGTCTACTGCCCAGAGCCTAGCTCTGTGAATGCCTGACCCCCGGCGTTCTCCTACCGTCACCAGTTCCATAGCCAAGGCTGGGAGGCAGGAAGGAATAGGTCTGCAGTGGCCGACAGGCTTGGGATGCCCTGCTCGCCTGCGATATCCAGAGAGAGAGAGAGAGATAGCACTATCTTCGCAGTCAGACTGCAAGAAGAATTCTGGGGATTTTTGGGGAGACAGGTGCCTTTATATGGCCCGGGAGGAGCCACGATTTTCATCTTGCAGTCACTGCACCACCTTGTGGTGGATTACCCACTTGTCAGAAATGGAGCAACCTGAACAGGACACCAGGAAAAGTAAGGTAAGGAAACTGCGAGCTACCTAGGTGCCCCGAACCCCATGAGGCACTTAGTCTGCTGGCCCTAGAATCTTTTAGACTCCAAGGCCAGCAATAGCAGTGATTGGTCCACTTTAACACACATCATTTCTATTTACTCCTCCCACTATTCCCGGGTTGTAGGTTGAGCACATGTGCTATAAAGCGGGTGGAAACCTATTTTTTCACCTCCGCCGCGACCCAGTACCTCGGGGCGCTGCTGTTGACTTGCCATTGGCCCGGTTTTCAAATAAAACCAGGCTTTTCCACCGCTGAAGCCACGCCCAGCAGCACTTTTGAGATCGCTGATTGGCTGATCTCAGCCTGTGCCCGGTGATGTGGCACAGGCTGGTAAGAGAGATTACTGGCGGGGCATGCCACTATAGGATGCAGACTAGTAGCCATCCCTGGAATCAACTCCTGGTACCTAACACAAGCTTTCGATGTGACTGCTAAGGGCTTTATACTTATATTATATTGTAAGTGCACCAAGGTTAGGAAAGCATTTGGGGGTAGGGCGAGAAATACATGGGGATGTGAAGTCATCAGACCAGAGCTCTCATTTTCAGACACCTGATGGATAAATTACGGTCTGTGAAATGGAGAGATCTGGTTGGTTGGCTCTGAGCAGAGGTGTCAGAAACCGCTTACCTGGGCCCCGTTCCAGCGCCGTCTCCGGGCGGCCAGCCGCAGCAGCTAATGCTCGGCGGCCACGCCGAGCGGCGGCTCGTGCGGCCTCGAGCACGGCCGCCCTTCTTCCTCGTCCCCGCGCCTCCTCCACTGATCGTGCTCGCGCGAGCACGTCCCGCATATGCCCTCCGCCGGCGCTGCTGTCAGCGCGGCCGCCGTAGGAAGATTCAGTAGAGCCTACGGGCTCAGCTAGGGGGAACTCCCCCCTCTCAGTTAAAGGGCCAATGAGCCCAGAGTTCAGGGCTGGGCCAATGAGCCCTAAGGATAGAATGAAAGGGCCTATTAGCCCAAGGGACTTGTGGGCTATACACCCTGGCCAATCACACGCTGCATCCTATGTGCACCAATCATGCTCCCATCCCCAATCTGTCTGTCCCTATAAAGCTTTCTTCCGTCAGTTGCTCGGCGCCTGTGATAGCGCCTTGTCTTGTGATATTACCATGATTGATCTCCGTTGCCGACCCCTGCCTGAACCGACCTTTCTCTATCTGATCTCCGTTGCCGACCTCTGCCTTGTACCCTGACCTCGAGCTGCCTCATCTCTCTGTACCGCTGCGATCTCTGACTTCCCCGTGTCAACCTCTGGCCTGTCTCTGGACTTCCGCTACACTCGCTCTTAGCCATTGGTTCTTCAGACCTCTATACCTATAAGCTCTCATCCTTTGAGCCATTGAAGTCCTGGGGGCAACCGATCCCGGGCAGGTGTATTCTGTGTCCCGGCAAGCAGGGGCTCCTACAGGTGAAGCTGGCTGCGGAGATTGGGGGTCGAGGGCTTACCTCGAGGGCTGGAGTTACCAGAGCGTGACAAGAGGCTCTAGCTGAAATAAATCTGCCTCCGGGGATCACAGAGAGACAAGAAAGTAGGATTTGAGTAAAGATGGTCGTACTTAGTGCTCCCGGGAAGGCAGGAGGAGAAGATGCTGGAGGAGGAGCTGAGGGTGCAGTCGGGGTCACAGCAACAGTCCAGGTCACAGTTGCCAGGCGACAGGTCACATGGGCAGATTGTCACACCTGAGAAAAAAAACAAATTCGGAGAGTCAGGTTAATTTCTTAAACCGGACCTTCATCCTAAATAAGAGCCCATCTTATATGTTTCGCTCCCTGTACATACAGATTGCCCACATTAATCCGGACCCTAACCCTGAATAAGAGTCTATCTTATATGTTCCCCCCCCCCCCTATACATACAGATTGCCCACATTAAATATCATCCTACCTGCATCTACTGCATGTTATTAGCCTTTAAACATCCAAGATGGTGGCTTATGAAGCATCAGGCAGCCTGCAAACAGGAAGTGTCTTCTGACTATGTCGCTCTGCATTCTGGGATTGCTATCCTTTCCCTGACCCCAGCTCTGCTCTGTCTGTGCAAAGCACAGCTATAACCCCACCCCCTGCACTTTATTCTGCTCTCCTCTCCTCAGTATGTGATGCTTCTGAGGCAAGATGGCAGCGCCCGTATCCTAGAGTCCTGAACAGAGTTGCAGCCCAGTGGGGGAAAGAATAACAAGTAGGTGACTAAAAACTTAAAAATAAAAAATATATTATTTTAGATGCTGGGGAATCGTTTTTTAAGGGTTTGGGCTTTTCATTAAGTCATCCTGAAGGTCCGGTTTAACACTAAATCTTCAGCTCTGACCAAAGGCTTTTCAAAGAGCATGGAAGGGTTAAAGTCATGGTAATAGTCTTTCTGCAGATGGTTGCCCCATTGTAAAGATCCAGACTCACTTCCGCGGACAAGAAGTTCATGTAAAAAAAAAAAAAACCCCACGGGTGTTACCAGAACCAGAAGAAGTGACCAGTACCATAATTAGAGATGAGCGAACTTTTGAAAAATTCGATTCGACTGATTCGCCGAATTTTCCGACAAAAATCGTTTCGACCCGAATAAATTCGCGACGAATCGCTATTAAAAACGGCTATTTCTGAGCCTCCTAGAGCCTCAATAGGGTTGTAAACCATTCAGCCTTGCTGTAACACGCACAGGATGCTGGGTTAGTTAAATAATACTTTGAAGAAATATCACATGCAGATCAGAGGCATCGCTAATAGAATCGCAGAGCGGCACAATTGCAGAGAGTTGAAGTGGCATCACTATGAGGGGCAGAAGGAGCCCAAATATACACTGGAGTTGGCCTCAGGAGCCCAAAAATTGGATGAATCACACCCTGGAGTTGGCAGAAGTTGGCAGCAGCAGCAGCAGGAGCCCAAATATACACTGGAGTTGGCTTCAGGAGCCCAAAAATTGGATGAATCACACCCTGGAGTTGGCAGAAGTTGGCAGCAGCAGCAGCAGGAGCCCAAATATACACTGGAGTTGGCTTCAGGAGCCCAAAAATTGGATGAATCACACCCTGGAGTTGGCAGAAGTTGGCAGCAGCAGCAGCAGGAGCCCAAATATACACTGGAGTTGGCTTCAGGAGCCCAAAAATTGGATGAATCACACCCTGGAGTTGGCAGAAGTTGGCAGCAGCAGCAGCAGGAGCCCAAATATACACTGGAGTTGGCTTCAGGAGCCCAAAAATTGGATGAATCACACCCTGGAGTTGGCAGGAGTTGACAGTAGCAGCAGCAGGAGCCCAAATATACACTGGAGTTGGCTTCAGGAGCCCAAAATTTGGATGAATCACACCCTGGAGTTGGCAGAAGTTGGCAGCAGCAGCAGCAGGAGCCCAAAAATTGGATGAATCACACCCTGGAGTTGGCAGGAGTTGGCAGCAGCAGCAGCAGGAGCCCAAATATATACTGGAGTTGGCTTCAGGAGCCCAAAAATTGGATGAATCACACCCTGGAGTTGGCAGAAGTTGGCAGCAGCAGCAGCAGGAGCCCAAATATACACTGGAGTTGGCTTCAGGAGCCCAAAAATTGGATGAATCACACCCTGGAGTTGGCAGAAGTTGGCAGCAGCAGCAGCAGGAGCCCAAATATACACTGGAGTTGGCCTCAGGAGCCCAAAAATTGGATGAATCACACCCTGGAGTTGGCAGAAGTTGGCAGCAGCAGCAGCAGGAGCCCAAATATACACTGGAGTTGGCTTCAGAAGCCCAAAAATTGGATGAATCACACCCTGGAGTTGGCAGAAGTTGGCAGCAGCAGCAGCAGGAGCCCAAATATACACTGGAGTTGGCCTCAGGAGCCCAAAAATTGGATGAATCACACCCTGGAGTTGGCAGAAGTTGGCAGCAGCAGCAGCAGGAGCCCAAATATACACTGGAGTTGGCTTCAGGAGCCCAAAAATTGGATGAATCACACCCTGGAGTTGGCAGGAGTTGACAGTAGCAGCAGCAGGAGCCCAAATATACACTGGAGTTGGCTTCAGGAGCCCAAAAATTGGATGAATCACACCCTGGAGTTGGCAGAAGTTGGCAGCAGCAGCGGCAGGAGCCCAAATATACACTGGAGTTGGCTTCAGGAGCCCAAAAATTGGATGAATCACACCCTGGAGTTGGCAGGAGTTGACAGTAGCAGCAGCCCAAATATACACTGGAGTTGGCTTCAGGAGCCCAAAAATTGGATGAATCACACCCTGGAGTTGGCAGAAGTTGGCAGCAGCAGCAGCAGGAGCCCAAATATACACTGGAGTTGGCCTCAGGAGCCCAAAAATTGGATGAATCACACCCTGGAGTTGGCAGGAGTTGACAGTAGCAGCAGCAGGAGCCCAAATATACACTGGAGTTGGCTTCAGGAGCCCAAAAATTGGATGAATCACACCCTGGAGTTGGCAGAAGTTGGCAGCAGCAGCAGCAGGAGCCCAAATATACACTGGAGTTGGCTTCAGGAGCCCAAAAATTGGATGAATCACACCCTGGAGTTGGCAGAAGTTGGCAGCAGCAGCAGCAGGAGCCCAAATATACACTGGAGTTGGCTTCAGGAGCCCAAAAATTGGATGAATCACACCCTGGAGTTGGCAGAAGTTGGCAGCAGCAGCAGCAGGAGCCCAAAAATTGGATGAATCACACCCTGGAGTTGGCAGAAGTTGGCAGCAGCAGCAGCAGGAGCCCAAATATATACTGGAGTTGGCTTCAGGAGCCCAAAAATTGGATGAATCACACCCTGGAGTTGGCAGGAGTTGACAGTAGCAGCAGCAGGAGCCCAAATATACACTGGAGTTGGCTTCAGGAGCCCAAAAATTGGATGAATCACACCCTGGAGTTGGCAGAAGTTGGCAGCAGCAGCAGCAGGAGCCCAAATATACACTGGAGTTGGCTTCAGGAGCCCAAAAATTGGATGAATCACACCCTGGAGTTGGCAGGAGTTGACAGTAGCAGCGGCAGGAGCCCAAATATACACTGGAGTTGGCTTCAGGAGCCCAAAAATTGGATGAATCACACCCTGGAGTTGGCAGAAGTTGGCAGCAGCAGCAGCAGGAGCCCAAATATACACTGGAGTTGGCCTCAGGAGCCCAAAAATTGGATGAATCACACCCTGGAGTTGGCAGGAGTTGACAGTAGCAGCAGCAGGAGCCCAAATATACACTGGAGTTGGCTTCAGGAGCCCAAAAATTGGATGAATCACACCCTGGAGTTGGCAGAAGTTGGCAGCAGCAGCAGCAGGAGCCCAAATATACACTGGAGTTGGCTTCAGGAGCCCAAAAATTGGATGAATCACACCCTGGAGTTGGCAGGAGTTGACAGTAGCAGCAGCAGGAGCCCAAATATACACTGGAGTTGGCTTCAGGAGCCCAAAAATTGGATGAATCACACCCTGGAGTTGGCAGGAGTTGACAGTAGCAGCAGCAGGAGCCCAAATATACACTGGAGTTGGCTTCAGGAGCCCAAAAATTGGATGAATCACACCCTGGAGTTGGCAGAAGTTGGCAGCAGCAGCAGCAGGAGCCCAAATATACACTGGAGTTGGCTTCAGGAGCCCAAAAATTGGATGAATCACACCCTGGAGTTGGCAGGAGTTGACAGTAGCAGCAGCAGGAGCCCAAATATACACTGGAGTTGGCTTCAGGAGCCCAAAAATTGGATGAATCACACCCTGGAGTTGGCAGGAGTTGGCAGCAGCAGCAGCAGGAGCCCAAATATATACTGGAGTTGGCTTCAGGAGCCCAAAAATTGGATGAATCACACCCTGGAGTTGGCAGAAGTTGGCAGCAGCAGCAGCAGGAGCCCAAAAATTGGATGAATCACACCCTGGAGTTGGCAGGAGTTGGCAGCAGCAGCAGCAGGAGCCCAAATATATACTGGAGTTGGCTTCAGGAGCCCAAAAATTGGATGAATCACACCCTGGAGTTGGCAGAAGTTGGCAGCAGCAGCAGCAGGAGCCCAAATATACACTGGAGTTGGCTTCAGGAGCCCAAAAATTGGATGAATCACACCCTGGAGTTGGCAGAAGTTGGCAGCAGCAGCAGCCCAAATATACACTGGAGTTGGCCTCAGGAGCCCAAAAATTGGATGAATCACACCCTGGAGTTGGCAGAAGTTGGCAGCAGCAGCAGCAGGAGCCCAAATATACACTGGAGTTGGCTTCAGGAGCCCAAAAATTGGATGAATCACACCCTGGAGTTGGCAGGAGTTGACAGTAGCAGCAGCAGGAGCCCAAATATACACTGGAGTTGGCTTCAGGAGCCCAAAAATTGGATGAATCACACCCTGGAGTTGGCAGGAGTTGACAGTAGCAGCAGCAGGAGCCCAAATATACACTGGAGTTGGCTTCAGGAGCCCAAAAATTGGATGAATCACACCCTGGAGTTGGCAGAAGTTGGCAGCAGCAGCAGCAGGAGCCCAAATATACACTGGAGTTGGCCTCAGGAGCCCAAAAATTGGATGAATCACACCCTGGAGTTGGCAGGAGTTGACAGTAGCAGCAGCAGGAGCCCAAATATACACTGGAGTTGGCTTCAGGAGCCCAAAAATTGGATGAATCACACCCTGGAGTTGGCAGAAGTTGGCAGCAGCAGCAGCAGGAGCCCAAATATACACTGGAGTTGGCCTCAGGAGCCCAAAAATTGGATGAATCACACCCTGGAGTTGGCAGGAGTTGACAGTAGCAGCAGCAGGAGCCCAAAAAATGGCCTAAAGACATAAATATGTTTTGCACCATTTGGAAAGTGTAAAACGTGGCACCATGCTGAATCTAGTCGCATGCATCAGGCATTGGTGGGTGGAAATCCTGGCTGATCCATCCCTGATTCATTTTGACAAAGGTGAGTCTCTCCACATTTTTAGTTGACAGACGAGTTCTCCTCGCCGTAACTATGGCCCCCGCCGCACTAAACACCCGCTCAGATGGCACGCTACTTGCCGGGCAGGACAGCTTTTCCAGGGCAAACTCTGCTAGTTGCGGCCACAAATCAAGTTTGGCTGCCCAGAAGTCCAGCGGATCCTCAAGGTGTGTTGGCATGGTCATGTCAAAGTATGACATGACCTGCTGGTTCAGGTCCTGCTCCAGGTCTTCCTGCTGCTCATGAGTAGCCTCACTATGCGGGTGTAGAAAGCTACTCATTAGCGACTGAAGACTGAGGCTGCTGCTGCTGATGGAGCTTCTGCTGCTGCTGCTGCCAACCCCCCAGCGGCCATGGCAGTGGAAGGTGAGCGCAGAGGTCCCCTCGAGTCAGACCTGCGAGAGTATGGACCATGGCGCAGATAGGCATCGGCCAACTGCCTACGTAGAATGTCTTTGTAGTAGTTGAGTTTGTCCTCCCTCTCGGTGGGTTTAAAAAATGCCCCCATTTTGTGCCGGAAGCGAGGGTCCAATAAGGTGGACAGCCAGAAGTCATCCCGCCGACAGATGGAAACAATTCTGGGGTCACTACGCAAGCATGTGAGCATGCTTCGTGCCATTTGCGCAAGTGACTCGGATGGACTACCTGTCTCCATCTCCACTGCATACTGCCACGGTGTGCCCGGGTCCTCTGTCTCTCCTTCCTCAAAAACCTCTAGCTCCTCTGGCTGCTCCTGCTCCTCCTCTCCTGTCCACTGACTAGATAAACCAGCCATTTCGCCAAGCCTAAACTGTGTTTCGCTGGGCAACTCCTCCTCCTCCTCTTCCTCCTCCTCCTCCTCCAGTTCAGCTCCAACGGGGTTCATGTGGCCGTAAGATGTAAACGCCATGTCTCCAGTGCCCTGACCAGCCATGGTTTCCAACATGTGCTGTAGTACATGAAGCAGTGGAATCACGTCGTTCATCCCGTAATCCTGCCGACTGACAAATAAAGTGGCTTCCTCAAAGGGCCTGAGCAAACGGCAGGTGTCACGTATGAGCTGCCACTGGTTGACATTGAAGTTACACAGGGGAGTCCCCCTATCTGCTTGGATCATCAGGAAATCCGTGATGGCTTTTCTCTGTTCATATAATCGGTCCAACATGTGAAGGGTGGAATTCCAACGGGTGGAAACATCGCAAATCAGACTATGTTGGGGGATACCATTCTGACGCTGTAGCTCAAGAAGGGTGTGTTTGGCGGTGTAGGAGTGGCTGAAGTGCATGCAAAGTTTCCGTGAAGTTGTTAGGATGTCCTGCAGATGGGGGGAACACTTCAGAAACCGCTTGACAACCAGATTGAAGACGTGAGCCATGCAGGGGGCATGGGTCAGGCTTCCTTGGCGCAGCGCAGACAAAATGTTCTTCCCATTGTCGGTAACCATGATTCCCATTTTAAGTTTTCTCGGAGTAAGCCATGTTTGGATTTCCTGATGAATACATTTAAGCAGTTCCTCCCCTGTGTGACTCCGTTCGCCAAGACAAACCATGTGAAGCACTGCGTGACACCTCCGTGCCCTGCACACATGGTAGACTGGAGGGGCACTGAGACTTGAGCCTACAGTGGAGGGTGAGGAGATGGCGGAGGATGAGGAGGCCGAGTCGCACGGTGTCACAGGCCCAATGGGCAGACAGCGCGGAGGCCGAAGCGGCGTGACCTGTCCAAGTTGCTGCTGCAAAGGGACCACATTCACCCAGTGGGCCGTAAACGACATGTACTGCCCCTGACCGTAGTTACAGCTCCAGATGTCGGCGCTGCCATGTATTTTGCTACACACCGACAGGCTCAAGGACTGGCCCACCTTCTGTTCAACAAAAGTGTGCAGCGCTGGTACTGCCTTCTTGGCAAAGAAATGACGGCTTGGGACTCTCCACCTCGGCTCGGCACAAGCCATCAGTTCTCTGAAAGGTGCAGATTCCACCACCTGAAAAGGGAGCGACTGCAGCACCAGCAACTTGGACAGGAGCACATTCAGCTTCTGCGCCGTAGGATGAGTGGGCGCATACTGCTGTCTCTTGGACATGGCTTCGCTGATGGATTGCTGGCGGGATGCATGACTTGGAGGAGGAGGAGGAGGAGCAGGAGCGACAGAGGATGGGTATGACGCACAGCTGCCTTCGGCTGAGGTGCTGGAGCCTTGGCTGGCAGAAATTGGGAGCTCACTTGGTGAGGAAGCAGACTGGACCACCCCTTGGGAGCCTCGGTTCTCCCAGGTCGTTTTATGGTGACGCATCATATGTTGACGCAGGGCCGTGGTGCCAACATTTGGACCCTGGCCACGCTTCACCTTTTGCCTACATATCTTGCATGTGGCCATGTTACCCTCCTGCGGATGCCTCAGGAAAAACTGCCACACTGCCGAGTAGCTACTTTTCCCACCCCCTGGCCTCACTGATTCACTGCTGCTGTTGCCAACTCCAGGAACCCCTGCTCCACTACCTCCCGATAAGGTAGACTGCCGCACAGCAGGTGCTCTACCCCGGCCCCGGCCCCGGCCGGCTCCAGCCTTTGGAATTGTGCCCCCATGCTGACTGCTACCACCTTGCTGCCTCAGCTGCTGACTCCGGGGCAACCTGCGCCCCTCTTCTCCTGATGATGACGATGAAGCCCCTTCATCACCCGGCTCCCAAGTGCGATCGGCTTCATCGTCATCATCATCATCACCGAGTTGTGGCTGTACGTCACTGATGTTCGTGGATTCGTCAACAGTGTCTGGCGCAGGAGCTGGAACGCTCGCAGCACCCACGACACTGTCCACATCACTATCTGTCTGCCTAGCTAGAGAAGCCACCTCCATTTCTTGGCTGGGCAGTAGCTGCTGACTGTCCTCTATCTGATGGTCCTCCTCACTAAAGAGTGGAGCTGAACCCAAAGCATAGGATACGTCGCTGGGGGAGGGAACGGCGTAGGACAGAGGCAATGGGAGGACAGGGACTGCTCTCGGGGCATGCCAACTCAGGGTTGTGTCAGAGGAACCTACCGACCCTAGACTGGGGGTCTCAGACGTAAGTTGTGATGATGTTGTTGATGAGCGCGTCAACCAATCTACCACGGCAGATGCGTTACTGGTGGAGACCCGACCGCTAGCAGATACTGGCAGATTAGGTCTCTCAGCGTGACTCCTGCTGCTACTGGCCCCCAGTCTGATGCGAGCTCTGCCTGCGGAATCTTGGCCTCTGCCACTCCTCTTTTCACTTCCAGGCACTTGTCTGCCCGACATAGTCTAACTGGCGTGGGAGTAGGTGATATTTTAAGATCCCCCGGGCAGCGGTGGGTCTATATGAAACAGAATATAATGCACACCAAAAGTGAGCAGTAACACTCAGCCTCCAACAGGCCTGCTTAGTGTAAATAAGAGAGCTGCTTAGTGTAAATAAAGAGGGGTATGCTATGTTACAGAATGGGATGCCTCAACAGAAGTGCACCTGGCAGGCAGCAGTAAGCCTATGCCCAGCAAAAGTGTCTTATAATATAAATATAATAAGAGCAAATGCTTATATGGTCTTAAACAGAGGCTGCTTTAGTCACAGAATGGGATGCCCCCAAAAAAGATCCAGTAGTACTATGCCCAGCAAAAGTGTCTTTATCAGGCTAATTTCAAATATGATAAGAGCAAATGCTTATATGGTCTTAAACAGAGGCTGCTTTAGTCACAGAATGGGATGCCCTGGCAGGGACAAGTAGTGCTATGCCCAGCAAAAGTGTCTTTATCAGGCTAATTTCAAATATGATAAGAGCAAATGCTTATACGGTCTTAAACAGAGGCTGCTTTAGTCACAGAATGGGATGCCCCAAATAGGAGTGCACCTGGCAGGGTCCAGTAGTGCTTTGCCCAGCAAAAGTGTCTTTATCAGGCCTAATTTCAAATATGATAAGAGCAAATGCTTATATGGTCTTAAACAGAGGCTGCTGTAGTCACAGAATGGGATGCCCCAAATAGGAGTGCACCTGGCAGGGTCCAGTAGTGCTTTGCCCAGCAAAAGTGTCTTTATCAGGCCTAATTTCAAATATGATAAGAGCAAATGCTTATATGGTCTTAAACAGAGGCTGCTTTAGTCACAGAATGGGATGCCCCAAATAGGAGTGCACCTGGCAGGGTCCAGTAGTGCTATGCCCAGCAAAAGTGTCTTTATCAGGCCTAATTTCAAATATGATAAGAGCAAATGCTTATATGGTCTTAAACAGAGGCTGCTTTAGTCACAGAATGGGATGCCCCAAATAGGAGTGCACCTGGCAGGGTCCAGTAGTGCTATGCCCAGCAAAAGTGTCTTTATCAGGCCTAATTTCAAATATGATAAGAGCAAATGCTTATATGGTCTTAAACAGAGGCTGCTGTAGTCACAGAATGGGATGCCCCAAATAGGAGTGCACCTGGCAGGGTCCAGTAGTGCTTTGCCCAGCAAAAGTGTCTTTATCAGGCCTAATTTCAAATATGATAAGAGCAAATGCTTATATGGTCTTAAACAGAGGCTGCTGTAGTCACAGAATGGGATGCCCCAAATAGGAGTGCACCTGGCAGGGTCCAGTAGTGCTTTGCCCAGCAAAAGTGTCTTTATCAGGCCTAATTTCAAATATGATAAGAGCAAATGCTTATATGGTCTTAAACAGAGGCTGCTGTAGTCACAGAATGGGATGCCCCAAATAGGAGTGCACCTGGCAGGGTCCAGTAGTGCTTTGCCCAGCAAAAGTGTCTTTATCAGGCCTAATTTCAAATATGATAAGAGCAAATGCTTATATGGTCTTAAACAGAGGCTGCTGTAGTCACAGAATGGGATGCCCCAAATAGGAGTGCACCTGGCAGGGTCCAGTAGTGCTATGCCCAGCAAAAGTGTCTTTATCAGGCCTAATTTCAAATATGATAAGAGCAAATGCTTATATGGTCTTAAACAGAGGCTGCTGTAGTCACAGAATGGGATGCCCCAAATAGGAGTGCACCTGGCAGGGTCCAGTAGTGCTTTGCCCAGCAAAAGTGTCTTTATCAGGCCTAATTTCAAATATGATAAGAGCAAATGCTTATATGGTCTTAAACAGAGGCTGCTGTAGTCACAGAATGGGATGCCCCAAATAGGAGTGCACCTGGCAGGGTCCAGTAGTGCTTTGCCCAGCAAAAGTGTCTTTATCAGGCCTAATTTCAAATATGATAAGAGCAAATGCTTATATGGTCTTAAACAGAGGCTGCTGTAGTCACAGAATGGGATGCCCCAAATAGGAGTGCACCTGGCAGGGTCCAGTAGTGCTTTGCCCAGCAAAAGTGTCTTTATCAGGCCTAATTTCAAATATGATAAGAGCAAATGCTTATATGGTCTTAAACAGAGGCTGCTGTAGTCACAGAATGGGATGCCCCAAATAGGAGTGCACCTGGCAGGGTCCAGTAGTGCTTTGCCCAGCAAAAGTGTCTTTATCAGGCCTAATTTCAAATATGATAAGAGCAAATGCTTATATGGTCTTAAACAGAGGCTGCTGTAGTCACAGAATGGGATGCCCCAAATAGGAGTGCACCTGGCAGGGTCCAGTAGTGCTTTGCCCAGCAAAAGTGTCTTTATCAGGCCTAATTTCAAATATGATAAGAGCAAATGCTTATATGGTCTTAAACAGAGGCTGCTGTAGTCACAGAATGGGATGCCCCAAATAGGAGTGCACCTGGCAGGGTCCAGTAGTGCTTTGCCCAGCAAAAGTGTCTTTATCAGGCCTAATTTCAAATATGATAAGAGCAAATGCTTATATGGTCTTAAACAGAGGCTGCTGTAGTCACAGAATGGGATGCCCCAAATAGGAGTGCACCTGGCAGGGTCCAGTAGTGCTATGCCCAGCAAAAGTGTCTTTATCAGGCCTAATTTCAAATATGATAAGAGCAAATGCTTATATGGTCTTAAACAGAGGCTGCTGTAGTCACAGAATGGGATGCCCCAAATAGGAGTGCACCTGGCAGGGTCCAGTAGTGCTATGCCCAGCAAAAGTGTCTTTATCAGGCCTAATTTCAAATATGATAAGAGCAAATGCTTATATGGTCTTAAACAGAGGCTGCTGTAGTCACAGAATGGGATGCCCCAAATAGGAGTGCACCTGGCAGGGTCCAGTAGTGCTTTGCCCAGCAAAAGTGTCTTTATCAGGCCTAATTTCAAATATGATAAGAGCAAATGCTTATATGGTCTTAAACAGAGGCTGCTTTAGTCACAGAATGGGATGCCCCAAATAGGAGTGCACCTGGCAGGGTCCAGTAGTGCTTTGCCCAGCAAAAGTGTCTTTATCAGGCCTAATTTCAAATATGATAAGAGCAAATGCTTATATGGTCTTAAACAGAGGCTGCTGTAGTCACAGAATGGGATGCCCCAAATAGGAGTGCACCTGGCAGGGTCCAGTAGTGCTTTGCCCAGCAAAAGTGTCTTTATCAGGCCTAATTTCAAATATGATAAGAGCAAATGCTTATATGGTCTTAAACAGAGGCTGCTGTAGTCACAGAATGGGATGCCCCAAATAGGAGTGCACCTGGCAGGGTCCAGTAGTGCTTTGCCCAGCAAAAGTGTCTTTATCAGGCCTAATTTCAAATATGATAAGAGCAAATGCTTATATGGTCTTAAACAGAGGCTGCTGTAGTCACAGAATGGGATGCCCCAAATAGGAGTGCACCTGGCAGGGTCCAGTAGTGCTTTGCCCAGCAAAAGTGTCTTTATCAGGCCTAATTTCAAATATGATAAGAGCAAATGCTTATATGGTCTTAAACAGAGGCTGCTGTAGTCACAGAATGGGATGCCCCAAATAGGAGTGCACCTGGCAGGGTCCAGTAGTGCTTTGCCCAGCAAAAGTGTCTTTATCAGGCCTAATTTCAAATATGATAAGAGCAAATGCTTATATGGTCTTAAACAGAGGCTGCTTTAGTCACAGAATGGGATGCCCCAAATAGGAGTGCACCTGGCAGGGTCCAGTAGTGCTATGCCCAGCAAAAGTGTCTTTATCAGGCCTAATTTCAAATATGATAAGAGCAAATGCTTATATGGTCTTAAACAGAGGCTGCTTTAGTCACAGAATGGGATGCCCCAAATAGGAGTGCACCTGGCAGGGTCCAGTAGTGCTATGCCCAGCAAAAGTGTCTTTATCAGGCCTAATTTCAAATATGATAAGAGCAAATGCTTATATGGTCTTAAACAGAGGCTGCTTTAGTCACAGAATGGGATGCCCCAAATAGGAGTGCACCTGGCAGGGTCCAGTAGTGCTATGCCCAGCAAAAGTGTCTTTATCAGGCCTAATTTCAAATATGATAAGAGCAAATGCTTATATGGTCTTAAACAGAGGCTGCTGTAGTCACAGAATGGGATGCCCCAAATAGGAGTGCACCTGGCAGGGTCCAGTAGTGCTTTGCCCAGCAAAAGTGTCTTTATCAGGCCTAATTTCAAATATGATAAGAGCAAATGCTTATATGGTCTTAAACAGAGGCTGCTGTAGTCACAGAATGGGATGCCCCAAATAGGAGTGCACCTGGCAGGGTCCAGTAGTGCTTTGCCCAGCAAAAGTGTCTTTATCAGGCCTAATTTCAAATATGATAAGAGCAAATGCTTATATGGTCTTAAACAGAGGCTGCTGTAGTCACAGAATGGGATGCCCCAAATAGGAGTGCACCTGGCAGGGTCCAGTAGTGCTTTGCCCAGCAAAAGTGTCTTTATCAGGCCTAATTTCAAATATGATAAGAGCAAATGCTTATATGGTCTTAAACAGAGGCTGCTGTAGTCACAGAATGGGATGCCCCAAATAGGAGTGCACCTGGCAGGGTCCAGTAGTGCTATGCCCAGCAAAAGTGTCTTTATCAGGCCTAATTTCAAATATGATAAGAGCAAATGCTTATATGGTCTTAAACAGAGGCTGCTTTAGTCACAGAATGGGATGCCCCAAATAGGAGTGCACCTGGCAGGGTCCAGTAGTGCTTTGCCCAGCAAAAGTGTCTTTATCAGGCCTAATTTCAAATATGATAAGAGCAAATGCTTATATGGTCTTAAACAGAGGCTGCTGTAGTCACAGAATGGGATGCCCCAAATAGGAGTGCACCTGGCAGGGTCCAGTAGTGCTATGCCCAGCAAAAGTGTCTTTATCAGGCCTAATTTCAAATATGATAAGAGCAAATGCTTATATGGTCTTAAACAGAGGCTGCTTTAGTCACAGAATGGGATGCCCCAAATAGGAGTGCACCTGGCAGGGTCCAGTAGTGCTTTGCCCAGCAAAAGTGTCTTTATCAGGCCTAATTTCAAATATGATAAGAGCAAATGCTTATATGGTCTTAAACAGAGGCTGCTGTAGTCACAGAATGGGATGCCCCAAATAGGAGTGCACCTGGCAGGGTCCAGTAGTGCTTTGCCCAGCAAAAGTGTCTTTATCAGGCCTAATTTCAAATATGATAAGAGCAAATGCTTATATGGTCTTAAACAGAGGCTGCTGTAGTCACAGAATGGGATGCCCCAAATAGGAGTGCACCTGGCAGGGTCCAGTAGTGCTTTGCCCAGCAAAAGTGTCTTTATCAGGCCTAATTTCAAATATGATAAGAGCAAATGCTTATATGGTCTTAAACAGAGGCTGCTGTAGTCACAGAATGGGATGCCCCAAATAGGAGTGCACCTGGCAGGGTCCAGTAGTGCTTTGCCCAGCAAAAGTGTCTTTATCAGGCCTAATTTCAAATATGATAAGAGCAAATGCTTATATGGTCTTAAACAGAGGCTGCTGTAGTCACAGAATGGGATGCCCCAAATAGGAGTGCACCTGGCAGGGTCCAGTAGTGCTATGCCCAGCAAAAGTGTCTTTATCAGGCCTAATTTCAAATATGATAAGAGCAAATGCTTATATGGTCTTAAACAGAGGCTGCTTTAGTCACAGAATGGGATGCCCCAAATAGGAGTGCACCTGGCAGGGTCCAGTAGTGCTTTGCCCAGCAAAAGTGTCTTTATCAGGCCTAATTTCAAATATGATAAGAGCAAATGCTTATATGGTCTTAAACAGAGGCTGCTGTAGTCACAGAATGGGATGCCCCAAATAGGAGTGCACCTGGCAGGGTCCAGTAGTGCTTTGCCCAGCAAAAGTGTCTTTATCAGGCCTAATTTCAAATATGATAAGAGCAAATGCTTATATGGTCTTAAACAGAGGCTGCTGTAGTCACAGAATGGGATGCCCCAAATAGGAGTGCACCTGGCAGGGTCCAGTAGTGCTTTGCCCAGCAAAAGTGTCTTTATCAGGCCTAATTTCAAATATGATAAGAGCAAATGCTTATATGGTCTTAAACAGAGGCTGCTGTAGTCACAGAATGGGATGCCCCAAATAGGAGTGCACCTGGCAGGGTCCAGTAGTGCTTTGCCCAGCAAAAGTGTCTTTATCAGGCCTAATTTCAAATATGATAAGAGCAAATGCTTATATGGTCTTAAACAGAGGCTGCTGTAGTCACAGAATGGGATGCCCCAAATAGGAGTGCACCTGGCAGGGTCCAGTAGTGCTTTGCCCAGCAAAAGTGTCTTTATCAGGCCTAATTTCAAATATGATAAGAGCAAATGCTTATATGGTCTTAAACAGAGGCTGCTGTAGTCACAGAATGGGATGCCCCAAATAGGAGTGCACCTGGCAGGGTCCAGTAGTGCTTTGCCCAGCAAAAGTGTCTTTATCAGGCCTAATTTCAAATATGATAAGAGCAAATGCTTATATGGTCTTAAACAGAGGCTGCTTTAGTCACAGAATGGGATGCCCCAAATAGGAGTGCACCTGGCAGGGTCCAGTAGTGCTATGCCCAGCAAAAGTGTCTTTATCAGGCCTAATTTCAAATATGATAAGAGCAAATGCTTATATGGTCTTAAACAGAGGCTGCTTTAGTCACAGAATGGGATGCCCCAAATAGGAGTGCACCTGGCAGGGTCCAGTAGTGCTATGCCCAGCAAAAGTGTCTTTATCAGGCCTAATTTCAAATATGATAAGAGCAAATGCTTATATGGTCTTAAACAGAGGCTGCTTTAGTCACAGAATGGGATGCCCCAAATAGGAGTGCACCTGGCAGGGTCCAGTAGTGCTATGCCCAGCAAAAGTGTCTTTATCAGGCCTAATTTCAAATATGATAAGAGCAAATGCTTATATGGTCTTAAACAGAGGCTGCTGTAGTCACAGAATGGGATGCCCCAAATAGGAGTGCACCTGGCAGGGTCCAGTAGTGCTTTGCCCAGCAA
Source organism: Gastrophryne carolinensis (assembly GCA_027917425.1). Taxonomy (NCBI): domain Eukaryota; kingdom Metazoa; phylum Chordata; class Amphibia; order Anura; family Microhylidae; genus Gastrophryne; species Gastrophryne carolinensis. Next base: position 24,961,302 of record CM051240.1, read on the forward strand.
AAGTGTCTTTATCAGGCCTAATTTCAAATATGATAAGAGCAAATGCTTATATGGTCTTAAACAGAGGCTGCTGTAGTCACAGAATGGGATGCCCCAAATAGGAGTGCACCTGGCAGGGTCCAGTAGTGCTTTGCCCAGCAAAAGTGTCTTTATCAGGCCTAATTTCAAATATGATAAGAGCAAATGCTTATATGGTCTTAAACAGAGGCTGCTGTAGTCACAGAATGGGATGCCCCAAATAGGAGTGCACCTGGCAGGGTCCAGTAGTGCTTTGCCCAGCAAAAGTGTCTTTATCAGGCCTAATTTCAAATATGATAAGAGCAAATGCTTATATGGTCTTAAACAGAGGCTGCTGTAGTCACAGAATGGGATGCCCCAAATAGGAGTGCACCTGGCAGGGTCCAGTAGTGCTATGCCCAGCAAAAGTGTCTTTATCAGGCCTAATTTCAAATATGATAAGAGCAAATGCTTATATGGTCTTAAACAGAGGCTGCTTTAGTCACAGAATGGGATGCCCCAAATAGGAGTGCACCTGGCAGGGTCCAGTAGTGCTTTGCCCAGCAAAAGTGTCTTTATCAGGCCTAATTTCAAATATGATAAGAGCAAATGCTTATATGGTCTTAAACAGAGGCTGCTGTAGTCACAGAATGGGATGCCCCAAATAGGAGTGCACCTGGCAGGGTCCAGTAGTGCTATGCCCAGCAAAAGTGTCTTTATCAGGCCTAATTTCAAATATGATAAGAGCAAATGCTTATATGGTCTTAAACAGAGGCTGCTTTAGTCACAGAATGGGATGCCCCAAATAGGAGTGCACCTGGCAGGGTCCAGTAGTGCTTTGCCCAGCAAAAGTGTCTTTATCAGGCCTAATTTCAAATATGATAAGAGCAAATGCTTATATGGTCTTAAACAGAGGCTGCTGTAGTCACAGAATGGGATGCCCCAAATAGGAGTGCACCTGGCAGGGTCCAGTAGTGCTTTGCCCAGCAAAAGTGTCTTTATCAGGCCTAATTTCAAATATGATAAGAGCAAATGCTTATATGGTCTTAAACAGAGGCTGCTGTAGTCACAGAATGGGATGCCCCAAATAGGAGTGCACCTGGCAGGGTCCAGTAGTGCTTTGCCCAGCAAAAGTGTCTTTATCAGGCCTAATTTCAAATATGATAAGAGCAAATGCTTATATGGTCTTAAACAGAGGCTGCTGTAGTCACAGAATGGGATGCCCCAAATAGGAGTGCACCTGGCAGGGTCCAGTAGTGCTTTGCCCAGCAAAAGTGTCTTTATCAGGCCTAATTTCAAATATGATAAGAGCAAATGCTTATATGGTCTTAAACAGAGGCTGCTGTAGTCACAGAATGGGATGCCCCAAATAGGAGTGCACCTGGCAGGGTCCAGTAGTGCTATGCCCAGCAAAAGTGTCTTTATCAGGCCTAATTTCAAATATGATAAGAGCAAATGCTTATATGGTCTTAAACAGAGGCTGCTTTAGTCACAGAATGGGATGCCCCAAATAGGAGTGCACCTGGCAGGGTCCAGTAGTGCTTTGCCCAGCAAAAGTGTCTTTATCAGGCCTAATTTCAAATATGATAAGAGCAAATGCTTATATGGTCTTAAACAGAGGCTGCTGTAGTCACAGAATGGGATGCCCCAAATAGGAGTGCACCTGGCAGGGTCCAGTAGTGCTTTGCCCAGCAAAAGTGTCTTTATCAGGCCTAATTTCAAATATGATAAGAGCAAATGCTTATATGGTCTTAAACAGAGGCTGCTGTAGTCACAGAATGGGATGCCCCAAATAGGAGTGCACCTGGCAGGGTCCAGTAGTGCTTTGCCCAGCAAAAGTGTCTTTATCAGGCCTAATTTCAAATATGATAAGAGCAAATGCTTATATGGTCTTAAACAGAGGCTGCTGTAGTCACAGAATGGGATGCCCCAAATAGGAGTGCACCTGGCAGGGTCCAGTAGTGCTTTGCCCAGCAAAAGTGTCTTTATCAGGCCTAATTTCAAATATGATAAGAGCAAATGCTTATATGGTCTTAAACAGAGGCTGCTTTAGTCACAGAATGGGATGTCCCAAATAGGAGTGCACCTGGCAGGGTCCAGTAGTGCTTTGCCCAGCAAAAGTGTCTTTATCAGGCCTAATTTCAAATATGATAAGAGCAAATGCTTATATGGTCTTAAACAGAGGCTGCTGTAGTCACAGAATGGGATGCCCCAAATAGGAGTGCACCTGGCAGGGTCCAGTAGTGCTTTGCCCAGCAAAAGTGTCTTTATCAGGCCTAATTTCAAATATGATAAGAGCAAATGCTTATATGGTCTTAAACAGAGGCTGCTGTAGTCACAGAATGGGATGCCCCAAATAGGAGTGCACCTGGCAGGGTCCAGTAGTGCTATGCCCAGCAAAAGTGTCTTTATCAGGCCTAATTTCAAATATGATAAGAGCAAATGCTTATATGGTCTTAAACAGAGGCTGCTGTAGTCACAGAATGGGATGCCCCAAATAGGAGTGCACCTGGCAGGGTCCAGTAGTGCTTTGCCCAGCAAAAGTGTCTTTATCAGGCCTAATTTCAAATATGATAAGAGCAAATGCTTATATGGTCTTAAACAGAGGCTGCTGTAGTCACAGAATGGGATGCCCCAAATAGGAGTGCACCTGGCAGGGTCCAGTAGTGCTTTGCCCAGCAAAAGTGTCTTTATCAGGCCTAATTTCAAATATGATAAGAGCAAATGCTTATATGGTCTTAAACAGAGGCTGCTGTAGTCACAGAATGGGATGCCCAAATAGGAGTGCACCTGGCAGGGTCCAGTAGTGCTTTGCCCAGCAAAAGTGTCTTTATCAGGCCTAATTTCAAATATGATAAGAGCAAATGCTTATATGGTCTTAAACAGAGGCTGCTGTAGTCACAGAATGGGATGCCCCAAATAGGAGTGCACCTGGCAGGGTCCAGTAGTGCTTTGCCCAGCAAAAGTGTCTTTATCAGGCCTAATTTCAAATATGATAAGAGCAAATGCTTATATGGTCTTAAACAGAGGCTGCTTTAGTCACAGAATGGGATGCCCCAAATAGGAGTGCACCTGGCAGGGTCCAGTAGTGCTATGCCCAGCAAAAGTGTCTTTATCAGGCCTAATTTCAAATATGATAAGAGCAAATGCTTATATGGTCTTAAACAGAGGCTGCTTTAGTCACAGAATGGGATGCCCCAAATAGGAGTGCACCTGGCAGGGTCCAGTAGTGCTATGCCCAGCAAAAGTGTCTTTATCAGGCCTAATTTCAAATATGATAAGAGCAAATGCTTATATGGTCTTAAACAGAGGCTGCGCTTTAGTCACAGAATGGGATGCCCCAAATAGGAGTGCACCTGGCAGGGTCCAGTAGTGCTATGCCCAGCAAAAGTGTCTTTATCAGGCCTAATTTCAAATATGATAAGAGCAAATGCTTATATGGTCTTAAACAGAGGCTGCTGTAGTCACAGAATGGGATGCCCCAAATAGGAGTGCACCTGGCAGGGTCCAGTAGTGCTTTGCCCAGCAAAAGTGTCTTTATCAGGCCTAATTTCAAATATGATAAGAGCAAATGCTTATATGGTCTTAAACAGAGGCTGCTGTAGTCACAGAATGGGATGCCCCAAATAGGAGTGCACCTGGCAGGGTCCAGTAGTGCTTTGCCCAGCAAAAGTGTCTTTATCAGGCCTAATTTCAAATATGATAAGAGCAAATGCTTATATGGTCTTAAACAGAGGCTGCTGTAGTCACAGAATGGGATGCCCCAAATAGGAGTGCACCTGGCAGGGTCCAGTAGTGCTTTGCCCAGCAAAAGTGTCTTTATCAGGCCTAATTTCAAATATGATAAGAGCAAATGCTTATATGGTCTTAAACAGAGGCTGCTGTAGTCACAGAATGGGATGCCCCAAATAGGAGTGCACCTGGCAGGGTCCAGTAGTGCTATGCCCAGCAAAAGTGTCTTTATCAGGCCTAATTTCAAATATGATAAGAGCAAATGCTTATATGGTCTTAAACAGAGGCTGCTTTAGTCACAGAATGGGATGCCCCAAATAGGAGTGCACCTGGCAGGGTCCAGTAGTGCTTTGCCCAGCAAAAGTGTCTTTATCAGGCCTAATTTCAAATATGATAAGAGCAAATGCTTATATGGTCTTAAACAGAGGCTGCTGTAGTCACAGAATGGGATGCCCCAAATAGGAGTGCACCTGGCAGGGTCCAGTAGTGCTTTGCCCAGCAAAAGTGTCTTTATCAGGCCTAATTTCAAATATGATAAGAGCAAATGCTTATATGGTCTTAAACAGAGGCTGCTGTAGTCACAGAATGGGATGCCCCAAATAGGAGTGCACCTGGCAGGGTCCAGTAGTGCTTTGCCCAGCAAAAGTGTCTTTATCAGGCCTAATTTCAAATATGATAAGAGCAAATGCTTATATGGTCTTAAACAGAGGCTGCTGTAGTCACAGAATGGGATGCCCCAAATAGGAGTGCACCTGGCAGGGTCCAGTAGTGCTTTGCCCAGCAAAAGTGTCTTTATCAGGCCTAATTTCAAATATGATAAGAGCAAATGCTTATATGGTCTTAAACAGAGGCTGCTGTAGTCACAGAATGGGATGCCCCAAATAGGAGTGCACCTGGCAGGGTCCAGTAGTGCTTTGCCCAGCAAAAGTGTCTTTATCAGGCCTAATTTCAAATATGATAAGAGCAAATGCTTATATGGTCTTAAACAGAGGCTGCTGTAGTCACAGAATGGGATGCCCCAAATAGGAGTGCACCTGGCAGGGTCCAGTAGTGCTTTGCCCAGCAAAAGTGTCTTTATCAGGCCTAATTTCAAATATGATAAGAGCAAATGCTTATATGGTCTTAAACAGAGGCTGCTGTAGTCACAGAATGGGATGCCCCAAATAGGAGTGCACCTGGCAGGGTCCAGTAGTGCTATGCCCAGCAAAAGTGTCTTTATCAGGCCTAATTTCAAATATGATAAGAGCAAATGCTTATATGGTCTTAAACAGAGGCTGCTTTAGTCACAGAATGGGATGCCCCAAATAGGAGTGCACCTGGCAGGGTCCAGTAGTGCTTTGCCCAGCAAAAGTGTCTTTATCAGGCCTAATTTCAAATATGATAAGAGCAAATGCTTATATGGTCTTAAACAGAGGCTGCTGTAGTCACAGAATGGGATGCCCCAAATAGGAGTGCACCTGGCAGGGTCCAGTAGTGCTTTGCCCAGCAAAAGTGTCTTTATCAGGCCTAATTTCAAATATGATAAGAGCAAATGCTTATATGGTCTTAAACAGAGGCTGCTGTAGTCACAGAATGGGATGCCCCAAATAGGAGTGCACCTGGCAGGGTCCAGTAGTGCTTTGCCCAGCAAAAGTGTCTTATCAGGCTAATTTCAAATATGATAAGAGCAAATGCTTATATGGTCTTAAACAGAGGCTGCTGTAGTCACAGAATGGGATGCCCCAAATAGGAGTGCACCTGGCAGGGTCCAGTAGTGCTTTGCCAGCAAAAGTGTCTTTATCAGGCCTAATTTCAAATATGATAAGAGCAAATGCTTATATGGTCTTAAACAGAGGCTGCTGTAGTCACAGAATGGGATGCCCCAAATAGGAA